>JAEOAD010000056.1:937500-2137500 GCA_036365145.1 Orientallactaga sibirica | reverse complement strand
GAAAATGTTCAACATCCCTAATCATCAGGGAAATGCAAATTAAAACAACTATGAGATTCTACCTTACCCCAGTAAGGATGGCTAACATTAAAAAAAAACAATGAAAACAAATGCTGGCAAGGCTGTGGAGAAATAGGAACAAGTTTTCACTGCTGTTGGGAATGTAAAATGGTTCAACTACTATGGATAGCTATATGGAGACTCCTGAAAAGGATGACCATAGACCTACCAATGGATCTAGTTATTCCCTTATTGGGCATTTACCCTAAAGACTCCAAGCCTCAGTTCAGAGACATTTGCTCAACCATGTTTATAGCTGCTCAATTCATAACAGCAAAGAGCTGGAGTCAACCCAGGTGTCCATCACTAGATGAATGGATAACAAAGATGTGGTATATCTATACTACGGAATTCTACATAGCAGTAAGGAAAGATGAAATAAGGAAATTTGAAAAAAAAAAGGTCAAACATGGAACAGATCATCCTCAGTGAGCTCACCCAAGCACAAAAAGATAATCGTCACATGGTCTTGTTTATCTGTCACTCCTAACCTGAATCCACGTGACAGGCGGCCAAACCTAATAAACACTCTGAGGCCCAGACAAGAGGGAGGGTGGGATGCAGGGAGGGTAAGGATGGGAGGGAACGAGAGGGTGGGAGGGAGGACAAAGGGGGGATACAAATTGGGACCCAAAAGGAAAAGATACTATAAAACCCTTTACTCTGAACAACAGGCTAAAACATTGATCCTTCAGCATTCCCTCAGAGGGAATACCCGAACCACAGGAACCTGGAGAGAATATCATGAAGACCAACTTTAATCTTGTCCTGCTTCTCTTTCTCTTCTCTCTCTCTCTCTCTCTCTCTCTCCCTCTCTTCTCTATACTCACTTTCTCTTTTATATTATCTATCTTTTTCCTCCCTCACCTTCCTAGGTGCAGATTTATAACACCCAGTGCCAGCACGGGGTTAACTTCCACAATGAGCTGTTGATCTGAAACACCTACAAGGTTTCCCAAAAAAGACAGACTTCTGTCAGAGTTCTTGGTGACCCACCAAAGGTTAATGGTAAGACCCTACTGTCGAAGACAGCATACGTGTGTGAGATCAAACACAGAGAGACCTGGCCAGAATCTGGAAGAAGGTCAGTCCCCAGATAGTTAGCTAGTCTAGTACCAGAGGGTGCTACACGAGCAACTGGGGGGAAAATGTCTGACATTGGTCCAAACAACTTGCAGTCTAAGATACACAGCAGGAAACAACTTGACATAATGCTCATACAAGTGCAGTAGTGGCAAACAGCCATGGTGGGTAACCAACTGCTCTTGATTTGGCTAATAGATCCACTCAGTGGAATGGAACTCATTGCTGGAACTGGGAAATAAGTCAAAACCATGTACAAAAAATGAGCTCAGTCTCCAAGATCAAGATACCACCAAATGTGGGCTAGAAGAGAGCCAACGCATATAAAATTCCCTCCAAAACATATATGGTCATCCCTTCTATCTATTACTAACTTCTCTCTCCATTGGAGAATTTGCTTATCTTTTTTCAAGTGGACAACAAACCTGAAGGGAGGATCAGCTAACCACACCTCACCAGGGCCCCAGCTGAAACCATACAACAACACAGGGGAAGGGCAAGAATACAGCGTTCATGGAGATCACGACACCAGAAAAAGGCTGAATGAGATAAACACAGAGAACATCCAACTCCAACTAAGCCAGATATCCAGAGACACAGAGGCTCCCAAAACCTCACCACTGAAGCAGAACTAAAATGACCCCAATGTGGCTCAGGGAAACTCGTGGAAGAGGGGGCGGAAAAATTTTTAGAGTCACAAGTTGGGGCTTTATGCACAGAGACTGGGGCATAGCCCCCAGAACTCTTGACTAACCTCACAATGCATGACCCACATTCCCCATTGATGAGGGTCCTTTGGAAAGTTGGAGGACAGGGAGGAGGACAATGGAACCAATACTATGAATGTAAAATCAGAATAATATAAATAAAAAATATATATTTAAAAAAACTATTTAGAATTCTAACTTAAATACATAGTCTGTCTGCCAACATGAGACAGGTTATTGATGATAAAAGCCCAAATATTTATTTTTTTATTTATTTGAGAGAGAGAAAAAAATGGAGAGAGAGAGAGAATGGGTGCACCAGGGCCTCCAGCCACTGCAAACGAACTCCAGATGCATATGCCCCCTTGTGCATCTGGCATACGTGGGTCCTGGAAAATTGAACCGGGATCCTTTGGCTTTGCAGACAAACACCTTAACTGCTAAGCCATCTCCAGCCCAAAAGCCCAAATATTTCTATGGTGAAGGCTCTAAGCATATATTCTTTTTACAAGGTAAAGCCCACTGAAAATTTCCCAAAATATTTTATTATGCATTTTGAACTTTATCCATTGGCTAGGTCTATTTCATTTTGCTCACCATAGAGAGCTAGAGTATGGATTAGTTAATAATTCATTTGAAAAAAAGAATACTTCTAAGGCTTCAGGGCCATTTAAATCTATTCAGATGTGTATACATAATTCTACTCACTTATGAATTGCTAGTGTTTCAAATATATCACAACTTTCTTGTAGGTACAACAGATATGTGGATGGGTGTTTTTGCTTAGATGTGTATGTGCATAAAATTGCACAAAGGTATGAAATAAAACCTGTAACAAAAATGTAGAGTGATTTTCTTATTGGAAACTACTTTCTTTAGATTTGCTTAACAGTTAAAATAATAAAGTAACTTTAATTATTTATAGACAAGATTGAATGTGGTAACATATTAATAATTTCAGAGGTACTTAGTTTTTTTGTTTTCTTTTTGTTGTTTATACATTTGAGTGAATAAACTACTAATATAATCTGAAAAATAGTGAAATATTATCATTTCTTAGAACTATAAATTAAATTTGGAGCAATTAAATCTTTCTGAGTCTTTTTGTTTCTGTTACTAGACCAGGTATTTTTATACTTGTCTATTCAAAGCTTATTAAATCAGTCAAAATGAAATACCAGCATTTCTACCAAAGATCTCAAAATGGAAACATGAAAGGAAACAGAAATTAGAAAACTATGAAAGCTAATTTTATAATAATATACAACTTAATGCCTGTTATTTAATTCACCATATAATAAACCCTTTAATGGTAATCATAATCACAATGGTAAACATAACAATGTCAGTATGCAATCAGGAATGTCAGCCATGAGGTGAGGTATAAGAGCAGAATCTCACAGAACACTAAAAAATGAAAAACAACTATACTATAAGTTTCATTGGAATTAACCAGTTTTATAAGTTATTTGGAACTGTTCTCTTTTTTACCATTTATAGAATTTAGAAAAAAAGTGTAAATTTTATGATAATGGGTATGAAAATGTTCACAGGTATATGATCTTTTCAGAGTATCAGACACAGGATGCATTAATTCTGGTTTGTATCATTGTTACATTTGGTAACCATAGCAATTCAAGTACTTAAGAAAAGACTGAGAATTTTTTGATGTGTTAGACACCTGAAGCATCAAAAGCAAGGTAACTTTGTTAGAGACTGGAAATATATGCAAACCCAGTGAACTTTTAGATAGCTAACATGCTGAAGGAGTGTATATATTCAAACATTATCATCCACACGGGTGACTTCATGTTGTTAGTCATGAAAATCTCTTGCAGAAGTCCAAAATATAAAACAGAAAAAAAACAGACCTGATCTTACTGAAAATGTGTTTAAACCTTTACTATGAATGATACAATTTTCTCCCTCATCCTCTTGTGTGCTTTTACACTAAACAGTTAAGAAAAACTACAGTAAATCATTATGGATATGTGAATAACAGTTTTTAAATTATGAGGCATATTAAATGTAGACATATAGCATTTACTTTTTTTAGAAGGCAAAAAGCAAAAAAGGGTTTAATATCAAATATCATTATATTAATATTGAGATGTCTTAAAAGAGATTTCTTATACTCTGGTGAAATCACCATGTGTCTTATTATAATATTTATATCAAATGTATTTTGTTATATGATTCCTTAATATGAATCACATTTCTAAATACTTGACAAAATCCACACCCATATATCCTCCATGTACACAAAAACACAACTCAAATTATAAAATATATTGTTGTCTATACATTTAGTTTTACATGCTCAAACTCTAAAAGCTAAAATATGTTGTTTTAAAAATTATTTGTTTCTTGAGCCGGGCGTGGTGGCGCACGCCTTTAATCCCAGCACTTGGGAGGCAGAGGTAGGAGGATCGCTGCAATGAGTTCAAGGCCACCCTGAGACTACATAGTTCATTCCAGCTCAGCCTGGGCCAGAGTGAGACCCTACCTCGAAAAACCAAAAAAAAAAAAATTTGTTTCTTTAGTTATTTGCAAGCAGAGAGAGAGATAGGGAAGAGAATCAGGCTACAAATGAACTCCAAATGCATGTACCATTTTGTGCACCCATCTTTAACTGGGTACTGGGGAATCAAACCCAGGTCATTATACTTTGAGTGCAAGCATCTTAACTGCTGAGCTCTCTCTCCATTCCAAAAAAATGTTTTTAAAATCAAGGATTAAGATTTTTTTCTGAGATACTTGTGGTTGCTTTAGTATTCTATTCTTACATGTGTGCAATGAAGCAGAGGAGGGAGATGTATAAAATTAGAGGCAATGATTCCTACTTTCTTTTATTCTTGACTGATGGGAAAGCCTCATCAATGAAACTCTGTGAAAGAACAAAACACATCCAAGCAGAAAATCAAAAGCTGCAAGGAGCTCAACACTAAAGTAGACTTAAAACACACCCACCAAGGCTCAGGCAAGAAGAGTGGAAGGAAAGAATGTAAGAGCCAAGGGTCATAGGGAATATCCAGAGACATTGCCCCTACTTACAATGATTGACTGTTGCTCTCACAACTCATAACCCACAACTCCATGGTGAATACCATCAATCCCACTAAGGAGCGTCCTCAGTGGAATGCAGGTAGGAAGGAGGGAAATGATGGTACCAACATATGATGTTTTCATACAAAGTTTCTACCTAATTATAAAAAAATAATTTAAAAAGATAAAATGTAATAATCTTCCTACAAGGGAAAATATCTACAAATGAACTTAGTAAGCCTGATGATATTGAGTCCTGGTGGAAGGCCCACAGTCTCCACTTGCCATGGGGATTATATAGTCATCTTTCTCTGAAGGTATTGAAATTCCCCAACATGAGGAAGCAGTGATTTTTAAGCCCATTAAAATTCCTTAGAATTCTAACCTAAATACATTGTCTGTAAACATGAGACAAGTTATATATGGTAGCAGCTCAGATAGTTCTAGGGATGAAGTTTCTAAACATATATTTTGACAAGATAAAGCCCATTGAAAATTTAGGAGCTAGCATCCTGCTGAACCAGTCTGGTTTGATGAGGGTTATGAAACCACCCAGGAAGTACTTCTCCTTATACACATTGTCGCTGTAGGAATAGTCAGCTGGATGACCAAGGACTGGAGGCATAATTGGCAGTGAAGCCCAGTAACTGATGTGGTTGAAGCAAGTGTGATAATTGTTTAAGATCTATAGGAACCACCAGGAGGTGAATCAGGTCCTCCTTTCCCCTAAGGCCAGTATTGTGAAACACCAAGACCCAGATGGATTCACTGGTGACTTCTAAAAGACCTTCAAACTTCTAAAATTCTTCTCAAAGTACTCCATAAAATAGAAAAGCAAGGAACCATGGCAATCTCTTTTTATGAAACAAGCATTATCCTGATATAAAAAGTAGACAAGAAGACAACAAAAATGAAAATTATAGACCAATATATACCAAACTCCATGATGAATAAATATGCAAAATGGCTTGCAGACTTAATTGAATGAGCTATTAAAAGATCATTTGCCATGATCAAGTTGACTTTATTTCAGGAGCAGGGATTCTTCAGCATATGCAAAATAATAAATGTAATCTATCACATAAATGTACTCAAGGATCCCAATCACATGATAACATCAACAGATGCATAAAAGGCTTTTAATGAAATCCAACCTTCATTCAGGATAAATTTGAAATAACTGGGAATAAAAGGAACATTTTTAATGTAATGAAGCTTATAAACAACAGAACTTTAGCCACCATGATTCAAAGTGGGGAAACCTCAATAAATTTCTATTTAAATCAGCAACAAGACAAGGATGTCTACTTTTTCTAATTCAATATAGTACTGGAAATATTACCTAGTGCAATAATAATAGAACAAAATAAAGGGGATACACATGGGAAAAGAAGTAAAAAATATCTTTAATTACAGATGATATGGCTCTATAAATAAGAAACCCTAAGGATTCCATTATAAAATTTTATAAATGGTTAAGGTATTCAGCAACATATGAAATTAACAGACAAAATCACTAGCCTTCCTTAATAACAATAACATATATGCTGATGATTTATATTACCAAGGAGACAATCCCATGTACCATTGTTGCAAAAGAAAAACCTTGGAAAAATATAATCAGGGAACTAAAAGACCTCTATAATAATGACTTTAAAGTACTCAAAAGAGATGTTGAAGAAGACAATATGAAGACTGCCCATGATCATTGATTGACTGAATAAATATTATGAAAATGGCTATTTTATAAATGCAATCTACATATTGAATGCAGTTCCCATCAAACCTCCAATGCTATTCCTCACAGAAATAGAAAAGAAAGCAATCCTTAAATGTATTTGCCATAGCAATCTTGAGTAACAAAAATGAGGCTGGATGTATTACTATATTAGATTACATTGTCATAGTAACAGCATATAGTGCTGGTACAAAATGAGACATTTAGATCAAGGGTACAAAATATCCAGATATAAATTCATACAGATACAAATACCTGATTTTGGGAAAAATTCCAAAATTGGTCATTGTAGAAAAAATGCTTCTTTCACAAATGGTACTAGGATAATTGGATATCTACATGTAGAAGAATAAAATTAGACCTTTATTGGTAAACCTGAAGAAAAATCAATTCTAAATGGATCTCAGACCTTCATGCAACATCTGAAACTATATAGAGGAAAAGAAATCACTTTAAGATATAGACATAGGTAAGGACTTCCTAAATAGGACTCCAGTCTCTGGATAAATAATGCCACAAACAAATGCGACCTCATTAAATTAAAAAGCACCTATATCCAAAAGTAAATAGACAACTGAGTGTGAAAAAATATTTTCTAGCTATACATATGACAGAATACTTATATCTAGAGTATAAAAAGAAGTTATACAATTAAATAACATAAATATAAATAGCCAATCCAAAAACAAAACCTGGGCTAAGGAACTAAACAGAAGGTTCTCAAAAGAAGAAATTCAAATGGTCAGTAAATTTAAGAACTGTTCCACATCCTTAGCCATAAGGGAAGTGCAACATAAAACTATTTTGAGATTCTATCTCATAATGATCAGAAAGACTATCACCAAGAAAATAAATTACAGAAGCATCAGTTAAGGATGAGGGGAAAGAAAAACCTTTAATGCTAGTGGGAGTATAACTTGGTACAACACCTATGAAAATTAGTGTGGAGGTTTCTCAAAAAAAACCTAGAAAAATAAATTACTATATGATCCACATAGTCCACTCCTGGGCAGATACATCTATGTTCATTTCTGCTCTATTCACAATAGCTAGGAAACAGAATCAACCTAGATGTCCATCACCTGAAGAATACAACATTGTGTATATATACAATAAAATTTTATTCAGGTGTAATAAACAATGCAATTATGAAAATTTCAGGAAAATGGATGGAACTGGTGAATGTTATTTTGAATGTGGAAAACCAGATTCATAAACACAAACACTGCATGTTTTCTCTCCTATGTGAATCCTGGCTTCTAATTTTATATATACCAAATTATTGGGTTCATAGCGATGAGGGAACTGGAAAGAGTCTTATGAGAAGGGGGAAATATTCTTTAATCTAGGGGAGAGGGCATATCCAAAGCACATGTGATATGTGTGAGCAAGGGGGAGCCAATTCTTTTTTGCAATGGGTGGCAGTTAATACAGAGAATCATAGCTGATCAAAGTGCTTAGAATAAGTGAATGTTGACTGGTCAGGCACAAACTGGTCACTTATATCACTTTTCTAACGTTCAATGAATATCTTGGAAGGAATGGTAAAAATAATGTAAGAGCCAGAGGAAGGGGTGAAAGTTGTGGAATACTGTATTCGTTGCATGACATGACCATTGCATTCTTTTTTTATTTTTTTAAATATATATATTAGAGACAGAGAGAGGGAGGGGGGAGAGAGAATGGGGATACCAGGGCCTCTAGCCACTGCAAAGAACTCCAGATGCATGTGCCACCTTGTGCATATGGCTTACGTGGGACCTGGAGCATTGAACCTGGATCCTTAGGCTGCTCAGGCAAGTGCACTAACTGCTAAACCATCTCTCCAGCCTGGACCATTGTATTGTTAAACTATCAGAAACTGTGATTATCTACACAAGTGCCTTAACTGATAAGCTATCTCTCCAGCCCAGATGTAGTGTTTCTTCTTTGATCTTTTTATTCAAAATGACTGGCAATTTGAGAGGTTTTTGTGGTTCTATAAAATTTTAGGATCATTTTTCTCGTTCTGGAAAGGGTGCCATTGTTATTTGAATAGGGATTACATTGAATGTAGGGTTTAATTTGAGTAGTATGGATATTTCAACAATATTGAATTTTCCATGTTATAGAATTTATTTCTACTTTGTTATCCTCTGCCATTGTTACTTCATTTTTTTTTAACTTTCACTGCAGAGATATCTTTAAACATATTACTGGTTCTTTTATACTTTTTGTAGCATTTACATATGGGCTGGATTTCTTGATTTCTATTTCAGATAATTCACTATTGGCATATAAAAACACAAGTGATTTTTAAAATTTAACTTAGTTTTTGCTGAATTCACTTATTTCTAATACGCTTTTTGAAGTGGTCTCTTTGTCTCCCTCTCTGTCTCTCTTGTGCTCTCTCTAAATATATATATGGACATATATCAGATATGATCATATATCATATGTTATCATGTATATAATCATGTCATGATATATACATATATTCTATAAAGTATATTAATTTATATTTTTCTTTCTATTGCCTAATTGTCCTGGTTAGGACTTCCAATGCTATGATGAATAAAATTATTGGTGGTAGCCATTCTTTTCATCTTCCAGATCTAATAAGAGAAAGATTTTATCATTTCTCCAAACAAAAAATATTTCATGTATTTATTTTATGCTTTGCTTTAAAATATAAAATACTCTTTTTTTTCAGTAATTATAGCATTACCCATTATATTTGTTACTATGTCCTTCTAATACAGTCTTGTCTATGTAAGTATTTTCTTCTTGAAAATATCCTTAATAGATCACCACACAATATATTCATTCTGAATCTTTCCTGTAATAGTTCTATAAGTATGGCGCACTAAGTGATTGTGATACTGGAGCCCCTGTAATAGTTCTAAGGTGAGCTCTTTTGCTGATAATTTTAATTCATTGTAAAATTTTATTGGAAAATGATAACTGAGTTTTAAGTATTTATTAACTTGTATAGCAACACACATTTATAAATGTTTAAATGGGTAACCAGTAGTAGCCATGCCCTGTTGATTCATGTCTGAAGAAGCCTCTAAGTGTCTGGATAGCTGAGCACAGTAAAATGAATCTTGAGGAAATGGTTCCTGGATGGATACATGTGATTGGAGTTGCCCAGTGTTGTTCTCTTGTCAAGGGGAAATCTTTCAAATGAGTTTTCACTTTTACTTCCTTGAGCCTGCAATGGGTGCAGCCTTGATGTCTCTGGAATGCCATCAAAGCATAGTTGCTGTTGTCTGGGTGCAAAGCACTTCTGTTTTTTTTTTTTTTTTCAATAGTACTGGGATCTCTTTAGAAACAATTTCTTCTAGAGACACAACTTTAATATTTTTCTATTCCAGCTGAAATTTATATAAATCTTTCTAATTTCCTTGTTTTCAATTATCACTGCCTATACAATACCCTGGAAACTAGGCTACCTTGAAATTTCCTCCACCAGATTAATTACTTCATCACATTTAGAATAAGCCTTTTACAAAGTCTCCCAGCATAGGCAACATGTGGACAAGTTATTCAGAAATTACATAATTCTAGGTTTTCTAGCTAACGTCTTCAAACTTTTTAAAAACTTTTCCCACATATCAGTTCCAAAAGCTTCTTAACAACATCACTTTGTATTCTCAGCAAAGAACCCATTTTTGGGTACTAATCAGATTTTTTTAAATCACCATAGCATGTACTTGAAAGAAGAAAGAGTGTGGGTAATCACAGTTCCACTTAGTTATAGACCTGTGATGCATCAATCAAACGTTGACATTATTGAGGCACACACACACACATGTCCCTGCATTAAAGATTTGAAGAATTCAATGCCATATTTTCAGTGACATGTAAACAGCTAGACAGAAAATAATAAAGTGAGTACTTGAGCACAAGTATAACTACATCATCATAAACTGAACAGAACGAATCTACCAAGAGAAGTAGAACTTTTTTTTCTGAAATTCAAGTGAATATCTTCTAGGATAGATTATATTTTTGGCATAAAACAGGTCTCAACAACTTTAAAAAGCAAAAATCACACGAAGTCCCTCCAACAACCAGAATTTGGGCATGTTTTAGAAAGAGAGTAGGTAACTTTGTATGTGCATGAGTTTATTATATATAGTACATATATCACAGAATTTAGATAAAATGTACAAAATGAATGGACACACAGTTTAATAAATTTTGCTAAATTTATAAATACATGTAAAACTACCATAATTAAGGAAAATTTCCATTAATTGTAAAACAACCATGTCATTTGAATTTAATTCTTGTCAACAGCCTCTAACCAGAGAAAATGATTTTTTCTGGTATGTGCTCATGGATTACTCGTGTTTTCTGAAACTTTCATTCAAGCTGAAACCTATACTATGTATACTCAAAATTCTGCTTCTGAGATTTAATCACATTTTTGCATATAAGATCAATATGTAAGGCCAACTTTTTATTTCTGTGAAGTATTTACATTTATATATCAATTTTCTTCTCACACATATGATAATGGATTTTGTTTAAAAAGTTTTTAGTCTTATGAATAATTCTGCTGTGAATTTTTGCATACAAATCAAAGGGGGAACACTTTCATTTCTCTTAGAAAACTACCATGGAGTATATAAGAAAATTCTAAGCTCTGAGGAAACTGCAAAACTCTTATAAATTCTTATAAATTCTTTTGTAATTTACATTTGTACAAGTATTTCCTGAGTGTTCAAAGTACTCTAAATCATTGCTAACACAATATTATAAATATTTTAAACTTTAGTCTTTTGGGTAGATATCATATTTTGATATAAATTTACATCCACTTCATTATGAATTATGGTAAGAATCTCTTAAGTGGCTTATATGTGAAATTTAATGGAATGTATGTTTAAGTTACTAATTGTTAACTTGTCTGATTATCTTCTCATTGACTTATTGAGGTCCTCATAGGGCTGGAGAGATGGCTTAGCGGTTAAAGCACATGCCTGAGAAACCTATGATCCCAGTTCAATTCTCCAGGTCCCATGTAAGCCAGACATAGACACTCATTTGCAGTGGCTAGAGGCCTTGGCGCCTCCATTCTCACTCTCCCTCTCTCTTTCACACTCTCTGTCTCAAATAGATAAATTTTTAAAATCCACATTTTTTAAAAGGTCCTTATAGGTTGCTTTTTATCTTTTATCTGTATATCATAATTATAAAAATGAGTTACATTATGAGTTATTCATATATGGATATCCTGTACTATGATCACACTAACCAATTCATTGCCTTCTTTTATCCCCTGTCCCTCTTCCTCCTTATGCCTTAGCCTCTTAATAGCATTTCTAATTTCATGTCTAAAGTGACTGTAGCCATGTGGATTCATTTCTGGGTCTGTGTCCTCTATTCCATCTGTCATGTTTAAACTATGGTCATGGGCTGCAAGTATCCCAGCATCCCTATGAATGCAACTCAACACTTTTTAGATGACAATGCCATGTTTCAGTGCCAAAGAGTTAGACATTCCTAGTCTAGATAGTATACATTTGTGTTTTAGCAGTACCATATTCTCTTTTTAACCTATGTTTAATAGTATAATTTGAAATCAGATGCTATGATTTTCTGGCACTGGTCTTGTTCACAATTGTTTGTAGTACTTCTTGAGGACTTTTGTGCTTCATATGTATTATATTGTGTTTTTTATTTCTATGAAGAATGACACTGGAATATTGTTGACTATACTAATTCTTCTAATCCATGAACATGGGAGGTTTCATCATCTTCTAGTGTCTTCAATTCCTTTCTCTAGTACTTTATATTTTTCACTTCACTGGTTTTTCAGTTCCTTGGTTAGGATTATTGCTAGTTATTTTAAGTCTAATGTAGAAGGAATTGTATTACTAATTTCTTTCTCACATATTTGTTATTACTATATTGAAAAACCAATTATGTATGTTGGTTATTTTGTCTACCTACTTTGGTAAAAACATTTATTTGATCTGCATGATTTCTTATAAAGTATTTTAGGGTATTTTAGTTATGCCTGAAGTTTGGCATAATTTGTCTTTTTCCTTTCCTATTTGTATCCATTTTACTTTATCTCTTGCTTTATTGCTCTGGCTAAGAACACAAGTACTATATTTAATAGGAATGGTGATATTGGAAACACTTGTCTCATTTCTGATATTAGAAATTTATTTTAAAGTTTACCCCACTCATTATAATGTTGGATATATGTTTTCATATATAGTCTTTACTATGTTGAGACATGTTCTATTTGTTGATTCTTCAAGGTTTTTATGTCAATGTACTTTGATTTTTTTTAAGGCTAAGTTATATTTATTGGTGTTGAATTATCCTTGGACCCCCAAAATGAGACCAATTTGATCATGTGGCAAGAGTATTTTTTTTAATTCAGATTTTGACTTTTTATTGAAAAGTTATTTTTGTGCCTGTGTTCATAAAGGAATCTGATCTATGATTTTCTTTTCCATTTCATTCTTGTCTATTTTTGGTATCAGGGTGACAGGCTTTCTTTAGAATGTTTGGAATAAATCTGTCCATTCTAGTCTGTAGTACAGTTTAAGTGGCATTTTAAATAATCCTTAAATTCTGGTAGAATTCATCAGTAAATTCAAACATTACTGGTTTTTACTTATTTGCAAATATTTTATAATTTTTTTCAATGTCAGTAGTCCTTATATTCTTATCTAGGTTGGCTATAGTCTATTGTTTCAATTTTGTTAAGGTATATGAACCGAGAAACTTGACACTTCTTACTAGATTTTCTAAGTTATTATAAGTTTTAGAGCTGGCCATGGTGGCACACATCTTTAATCCCAGCACTAGAGAGGCAGAGTTAGGAAGATCACTATGAGTTCAAGCCCACCCTGAGATTACCTAGTGAATTCCAGATTAGTCTGGGCTAGAGTGAATCCTTACCTCGAAAAAACAAACAACAAAAATGATATACGTTTTCAAAATATGGCCTAATAATCTTCTGCATTTTATTGATGTGGTAGTTTGAATATATGTCCCCCAATATATTCAGTGTTTTATTAGTTATAGTTTGCATCTGCAATCACCTTGCTAGAGGCAATGTCACTGGGGGCTGGTCTTAAGGTGTGGGTTTGAGATTCCATTGTAAAGATATGCAAATGTGCCTAGCAGGAGTTCCTGAAGTGTGCTATGTGACCTTTTGGCAGTAGTTTTGTTCTGCGTGCAGTGGTGGCTGGTTGGTTTTTTCTCTCTCTTGCCTGGCCTTGTGAGAGTAGACCGCTTCTTCTGCCATTATGGAACTTCCCCTGGATGTGTAAGCTTCAATAAATAATATCCCTTCCTCCATAACTGTGCCTGGTCTGGAAGTTCATCTCAGCGAACCTGAAGCTGTCTGCAACAGTAAAGTGGTACCGAGGAGTGTGGGGTGAGGTGAACCTGACCGTGTGAATATTCGTCTTTTGGAACTTTTATTTTGGAGGAATGGGCATGGACTTGGTGCTTGCAACTGAAGATGCCTTCTGGAGTGGTAAGCCAAATTTTATGGACTATTCTGATGAGAGTTTGAGAATGCTAAGGGCAGACAGTATTGAACTTCGAGGCTTGGCTTATGAGCTTTCTAAGGGGAAGGAAAGACTGCAGAGGACTTTGTTGGAACTGGGCTACTGGCATAAGGGATGGCTACGTTCCGCTATCCAGGCCCAGAGTGTTTGATCAAACTTAAATTTGTAATGGACTGATGTGCTTAGCTAAAGATATCGGACTGAGATTTTAAGATTTTAAGCTGGAAAACCTCAAGCAAGTTAAAATTAGAGGCACTGAGACTGGTTTTAGGTTATTGGAGCTGCTATTGTCAACACATTAGCAATCTTAAGGAAGGTGGAAGGAAGGTGGCCCAACTGCAGTTGCATTAAAACAATGGAGAGGATGCCTGAGGAAAGACTGTTAGAAATGCAAACTTTTGGAAAGAGTTGACTGGAGAAGGAACCTGTTTTCAAGGCTATGATTTATTTTGTCCCTGGATTAAGAATATGGCTGTGTCCTGCACACCTGGTATTAGTTTTGGAAGCATGAAAAATGCATGGAGTGGTCATGAATGGCACACGGTTCCAGGAGCCACTGCTGAGATGCGGCATGAAGCAGGGCATGAAGACCCTCAGGAATAGGCTGCAAGAGCCTTTGGAAGATGGACCAAGGTTTGCATGGAGACCTTAAGATGTTTTGGATATACCAGGACTGTGCAAAAGGGCTACCATGGAGTGCAGTGTTGGCATGGGATGAAAGTTTTCCCTGGTGACTCTGCCCAGCTGGAGGGGCGGAATTGGAAAACCTGGAGACTGGCAATCTCGGGTTATATTGAACTTGAACTGCAGAAGTTTGATGACTGCTGATGATGGCTGAGTTTGCATTGTTCTAGTTTCTCCTTGCTATTCCTTATACAGTTAAAAATGTTTACTCTGTGCCTTTACATGTTGAAAGTATTTAACTTGTTTGATTTTACAGGACTCACTATCTTAAGTTGATCAAGACTGTGAGAACCTTTGAAATTGGACTGAGTACAATTTACAATGTGTGATAGTTATAAATCTATTGGGGGCCAGGAGCTAAATATATTGGGGGCCGGGGCGGTCTGTGGTAGTTTGAATATATGTCCCCCAATATATTCAGTGTTTTATTAGTTATAGTTTGCATCTTCAATCACCTTGCTAGAGGCAATGTCACTGGGGGCTGGTCTTAAGGTGTGGGTTTGAGATTCCATTGTAATGATATGCAAATGTGCCTAGCAGGAGTTCCTGAAGTGTGCTGTGTGACCTTTTGGCAGTAGTTTTGCTCTGCGTGCTGTGGTGGCTGGTTGGTTTTTTCTCTCTCTTGCCTGGCCTTGTGAGAGTAGGCTGCTTCTTCTGCCATTATGGAACTTCCTCTGGATGTGTAAGCTTCAATAAATAATATCCCTTCCTCCATAACTGTGCCTGGTCTGGAAGTTCATCTCAGAGAACCTGAAGCTGTCTGCTACAATTGACTTCCATTGTAATATTCTTTTTGCATCTAATTTTATTAATCTGAATCTTCTCCCTCCCTTTTACTAGTTAGTTTAAAGGATTTGTCAGTCTTTCTTACCTTTTCCAAGAACATACTCTCTGTATTGTCATTTTAGTCTCCATTTTGTCCATTCCTGTATGGACCCTTAGTATTTATCTCCTATAAATTTTAGGTTTGGCTTGCTATTATTTTTCTAACTCTTTGAAATGTATCATTACATTATTTATTTGCAGTCCTTCTGATTATTTTTTAAACCAGACATCATTGTAATGAGCTTTCTTTTTAGCTATTTATTTGACTTGAATTTGATTGAAGCAATTTCCTTCCTGATTTCCTCAATGATACACTGGTCATTTAAAGTGCATTTTTTTCATACTCCAGGTGTTTATCTATTTGTTGTAGTTTCTCTTGCCATTGATTTTTAGTTTTATTCCATTACAATCTGATAACAGACAACAGTTTATTCATTTTTAGTTGTAAAAATAAGCTTTATGGCTTAAAATGGTATCAATTTTGTAGAATTTTGTATAAGGTGATGAAAAAATGTATATTCCTCAAGTATCCCAAGTATCACTTAGGGAGGTGAAAACAGATATACATCATAGCAACCCCACCAAAATAAACCAGATATAGTAATATCATAAAATATTTTAAACCTAACCAATAACAATAAAAAGGTCAAAATAATGCATAATCATTTATGGCTATAGAAATTAATATATAAAATACTACCAGTAATAAATTAGTTAAGCAATGGATGGCAAAAGGGAGAGAAGAAAGAGTGAAAGGTTAAATATAAGAACAGAAAAAGAAAAACAGGAAAATAATGTAAGGAAGAGGAACTGAAAAGAGTGATTAGAAAATGAAGAAATAATATGTAAACAAATTGCTTAAAGAATAAATTGAAATAAACCAATGTTAAACATATAGTTAAAATGACAAAAAATTAGACACATTTCTTTCTGTATCTGGTAATATTGTTATCTGCCAGCTTGAGGTAGTGGGGAATGTTACCTACGTACAGACACATGGTGGCTCCTATTGTTCAGGGAATGTGTTGTAGGACAGCTAAGGACTGGGATGGTAAACAGTTGATACCTTTAGGGGTGCATTCACTTTAGAAAAGTTTATTTTTCCATATCAGGGCCTCTGCTTGCTCCAACGGGTTTTGTGGCTTACAAAAATATGAAGGTTTCCACTCATTGCAGATGGCCTTTCAGAGTGGGAGTACAGAGATGGCAAATGCTCACACTGAGGGTTATCTCCTGAGTGTGTTAGAGAGTTAGGGAAACAAACAGAACACTAATATGTACACTGATAGGGACTAACAGGGAAGGAGAACAGTCTATCATGGTCTCAACATTTTTCAGATCCCACACACTACTGAAGCATTCCAGGAGAGAGAAGACACTGTGAAAATCAAGAGTACAGGGCCTGAGCTTGAAGCTTTTACATCAGCCTTACAGGAAAG
Organism: Orientallactaga sibirica; assembly: GCA_036365145.1. NCBI lineage: Eukaryota > Metazoa > Chordata > Mammalia > Rodentia > Dipodidae > Orientallactaga > Orientallactaga sibirica. Next base: position 2,120,393 of record JAEOAD010000056.1, on the reverse strand, counting down.
CCACAAGTTGCACAGTGGCAGCTCTGAAGATTAAGCAATCATGAGCTATGGGCTTGGAGCTGTCGCTCTTCCCAATAATCCATAGGTTATGGGGCTTGCTCCTTATTATAGAGGGTAAAACCAGCAATTATCACACCCTCTATAGGTCAAATTCCTTGCTACTTAAAATTTTCAGAGAGCTCATGTCCAACTCTCCCCATCTCCACAATTCTCTCACATCCAGATACAAGCATAGTGTCCTCAGGATCTCTGGCCTTCTTGTATTTAGGTATGCAGAATAGTTGAGTCTCCATAAAGCCTCTCTGAAGATGGTACTCAAGTACAGCACTCTGAGATCTGAAGAGCAATCAAGGCAATGGCTTTCTTATCCAACATTAACCTGCTAGGTCACAGTCAAAGCAAACCTTTAAACTGGATTTAAGGCTTGTGAAAATATAGGTTTCTTTCTCTTTTAGCTCAGTCTTCAAGTCTCTTGTCAACTGAGCTATCTGCCTCTATACCAGGAAACTGTGGCTGGAGCTGTATACTTTTTCAACTTTTCTCTGAATCACCTTTCTGTTTGCCAGTGCTTTATTGTGTCCTATCACCTCATACTTGATGCCAAATGTACTTCTCTTTTTTTTGTAATATATTCTGTCCTTTGTTACACACATTTTACTCATAGATGCAAGAAGCTTCCAACTCACCGTCTATCCGCATATTTACTCATATATTCTTTTTACAATTTATATTTGTATTTATTTATTTATTTATTTGAGAGAGAGAAAGAGAGAGAGAATGGGCATGCCAGGGCTGTCAGGTGCTGCAAATAAACTCCAGACTCATGTGCCACTTTGTGCATCTGGGTTACTTGGCTACTGGTGTTTCTAACCTAGGCCCTTTGGCTTTGCAGGTAAATGCCTTAACCGTTAAGGGATTTTTCCAATCCCTCTTCATATCTTCTTGATCTGAGTCCTCTGTCAAATATGTGATTTTTCGGAATCTTTTTTTGATTTTTTTTGATTTTAAAAATTATTTTATTTTATTTTTTTTGGAGAGAGACACACAGAGAGAGACAGAGAGAGAAAGACAGAGAGAGGGAGAGGAAGACAGAGATGGGCGCACCAGCAGTGTCTCAGCTGCTGAGAACGATATCCAGATGCATTTGCCCCCTTGTGGGCAAGTGCGGCATTGCGCTCTTGCATCACTGCATCTGGTTGAAGGTGGGACCTGGAGATTGGAACCGCTGGAGATTGGAACCAGCGTTCTTAGGCTTAGGAGGCAGGCGCCTTAACCCCTAAGCCATCTCTCCAGCTCTTTTTTTTTTTTTTTTTTTTTGAGGTAGGGTCTCACTCTAGTCCAGGATGACCTGGAATTCATGTAGTATGTAGTCTCAGGGTGGTCTTGAGCTCATGGCGATCCACATAACTCTGCCTCCCAAGTGCTGGGATTAAAGGCATGCAACACCAAGCTCAGCAGGAATAATCTTTTATTTTTCCAGAAGCATCTTTCAAATACCATCACTTATGATCCTTTTCTTTTTTATATTTTATTTTTATCTGTTTTCCTTTTAAATGATGTATAAAGTGATGGGTTTCATTATGATATTTTCATACATTCTCTATTCTTACAAATCCTTCTCCCCCAGTTACCATATATCCCTGCCCCTGTTCTGCTGAACCCCTTCTTCTCGCCAATAGGCCTCCTTCAGCTTTCATGTACAATGTATTTTATTACCATCTTTGTTCTCCATTTAAGAACTCTTTTTTTCTGATCTGCACACGCGCACGTGCACACACACACACGCAAATCAAGACCATTATGAGAGAAAACATGCAGTATTTGTCTTCCTGTGTCTGTCTTATTTTGCTTATCCTAATATTTCCCAATTTTATCCACTTTCCTGTAAATATCATGATTTCATTTTCATTTACAGATGAATAAAAATTTACTATTTGTATGTCTGTTGATTCCTTTATCCTTTCCTTGTTTGATTGGGATGTAGGCTGGTTCCATATCTTGGTTATTGTGACTAGTGAAGCATCAATAAACATGCATATGCAAGCATCTCTGTGGTATGATGAAATAACATCATTTGCATCACCTAAAAATGGTACATCTTGGTCATTTGGTGGCTCTATTTTAAGGTTTTTGCAAACCTTCCATACTGATTTCATTGTGGTTGACCTTTCCTACTTGTCAATGTGATGTTTGTGCCCTGACGTTTGGTTAACACTAAAATTGAGAAGAGCACAAGGAGTGAACATGCCAGTAAGAACTTTAAATTCAGTGCATTGTCAATATTTGTCTGTTGTTTTAAACTTATTGTTATTTATCTTCTTCAATAAATTGAGTTTTTTTGAGGATATAATAAACTTTTTTCTCCAGAGATTTTGCAAGTTGATAAAAGGAAACAATTTACTCAATGGGAGATATTAAATCATTATTATGTTGATTTAAAATTCTACAAGTTGGGATAACTTCTGTCACAAATAAAGATTTACATGGAAAATGTATCTTGGATATGTAGTCTACTTAGAGAAATGTTAGATAAGAAAAAATGCCTATACAAACCACAATTTTTAAGAAGATATTAGTACCTCTTGGGGGAGGCCTCAATGAAAATTAGTAAGATTTTAAAAGTTTAGTTGTTTTCACATTTATACATGAGCTATTTAAATCTCATCGCAGTTATAATGATGCTAGTAGAGATTTCAACAAATACTGAATAAGTGTAGATGATAGGGGATGGGCAGCTGACTCAGCAGTTAATGGCACTTTCTTGCAAAGTGTGCCTGCTCAGGTTCAATTCCTGAGTCACCCACATAAACTGGTCACAAAAAGTCTGGTGTTCATTTGCAGTGGCAAGAGGCCCAGGTGTGTTCATACACATGCATGCACACACACACACACACACACACACACACACACACAAATAAATAAATGAAAATTTAAGACAAGAAGTAGCGATTATCATGATCCATGTTACTATTTTTAATGTTTCTATTTATACCAACTGATTAGAGCAAGTGGTTTTAAACCTGCTTGGCTATATTAGTCTTGATAGTAGTTCAAATTATATTATTTTAACACTTGTGTGGTCAAGTTGCTTTTATGAAATTTCAAAAATAACATTTTAAATAGGCTAATTTATGTAGTGAAATAAATGCATTTGCTTTTGTACCTAAAACTTTGCAGAGATTATTCTGCATTTTGCTATGATGATAATAATAACCATCTACTGAAAACTATGACTCCCTCTCACCTAAGCTGCAGAACTGGATAAGACAATGCAAAGAAAAGAGTACTGAAGTTTCTGTCTGTGACAAAAACTTATGTTTTATTGCTACATCAGCAATCAAAACACTTCTTACCCAGACAGAAATTGGCCTCAATATCCATGACTTTGCAGTGCCTAGCAATACCTTCACAAGACCCTCAAAATAGAAGAAAAAGATGATGAGATTAAATTAAAAGAAAGACTAATGGAGAGACGGAGGGGATATGATGGAGATTGGTGTTCTAAAGTGGAATGGGGGGAGAGGAGGGGAGGGAAATATCATTTGTTTTTTGTATGTAAGTATAGAAGGTGTCAATAAAATTAATCATTAAAAAAAAACAAAAAAATGAACAAACAAGCATATGGCTGTGCTCCAATAAAACTTTACTGTTGGAAAAAAATTTCTTAAATGCCAGGAATATGAACTTACTATTTCTTTCTATTCTTTTTCAACTAACAAAGTCATGTGGTTCCTAAGAAATATCTGCAAGTAGAATTGAATAAGCATGTCATTGTACTTTTGTTTTGCAAGGACTGATATAATCTCTTTGAAATATTTTTGAGTGTGTGTCTCCAGACAATTCTTCATTCCACATGGTCTGGAGAAGCCAAAAGGTTTGATACCCATGATCTGAGCAATTATGTTGAAAATTTCCTTTCATATATAATTCAATATGCTCTCTAAATGAAAATATCTAAGGGAAATAAAACCATCCCTCCTAGTATTCTCCATGGCATCCCTTCTGTTTGTCACAAAAGTTAAACTTAAACAAAAAGGGTGTGGTGGTGCACGCCTTTAATCCCAGCCCTAGGGAGGCAGAGGTAGGAGGATAGCCAAGAGTTCGAGGCCACCCTGAGACTACACACTGAATTCCAGGTCAATCTGAGCTAGAGTGAGACCCTACCTCAAAAGACCAAAAAGAAAAAGAAAAAAAAAAGGCTGACCAAATGTATTTATTTATTTATGGCAGAGAAAGAGGGAGTGAGAGAGAATGTGTGCACCAGGGCCTCTTAGCCACTGTAAACGAATTCCAGATGCATACACCACCATATGCATCTGGCTTATGTGGGATGTGGAGAAAGGAACCGGTGTCCTTAGTCTTTGCAGGCATGTGCCTTAACCACTAAGTCATCTCTCCAGTCCTGAACAGAAGAAACAAGCAATTAATTTCCAAATCATAGAAGTACAAGTAATTATGCAGTACTGTATCAATAAGTGAGCAGAATGATTGTACTTTTATCCCTTTTACTATATGTATTGTCACTGTAAAGTCACAGGATCAGTGCAAGCCTTGTCTTGGTTTTCTAATAACATAAGCTAGGACAGGGCATACAATTAATAAATTATAGCTACTTTTCTTTAAAAGTGAGGACAAAGGGGGGTATAGAAAGGATTAGCTATATTTATAAGTCATTTATAAGTCATGAATCCTTATTTATCCTGGAATAAAATCCAGATATTAAAAATGCTTCAATATATTCCCAATAAGAATCTTATTGAATGTCTCTTATATTGACAAAATGAACTGAGTACTATATGTGCAATAATGACATAGTTTTCCCTTCACAGAAATTACAGTCTATAAAGTCCTTTTTGGAAAATGAAAGCTATGATTAATGTCACAGAAGCAATAGATTGGGTGTTGAAAAATAAAATTTTACTCATTTTCTATAACCTTCTTCTTGTGAAATAAAAGTCCCACCCAAGATCTCCAAGTATGATTTTCTCTATACTCAGAATTTCCAGTTTTTATTAGAAATGCTACTAATTTGCATGCACATATTTCAACTCAAATCTATGACTTGTGGGTTGGCAAGATAACTTAGTGGTTAAGGTGCTTGCCTGTGAAGCCTGACTACCCATGTTCTACCCTCCAGATCTCATATAAGCCTTACACACAAACGTGTAAGGTCACACATGTACAGAAAATGGTGTATGTGTCTGGAATTTGGTTGAACTGCTTGGAGGCCCTGGTACACCAACTCTCTCTCTCTCTCACACACACACATCAAATTAAAAGAGAAACTAATGGAGAGAGGGAGGGGATATGACGAAGAATGGAGTTCTGAAGAGGAATGGGGGGAGGGGAGGGAAATATGTTTTTTTTTTTGTCTGTAAGTATAGAAGTTGTCAACAAAAAAATTTAAAAAATACAAAAATACTATAACTTGTCATTTGGAACTCTAAAGTTATTAGAGGTTTTCACTGACAATAAGTGAGATATATTTATGTCTATATATCTTAAACCATGGGGTACAATTAAAATTATATAATTAGATTAATTTTGAAAAGTTTAACTGCAGAGGCATCAATAGCATAATGGCATTTCCTCCTCTTCCATCATCCCTTATGGCTCCTAGAACAATCTAACTTCAATATGGCAAATTAGCAGAAATTCCAGGTTTTTCAGGAAAGCATCATAATTTTTTCAATATCAAATAATAACTATCCCTTTAAATGCTAACTTTAGCCTGGACATCCAATTCTTGTCTCTGAATTTCTAGGTCAGGGTAGGTATACACAAATTTAAGCATCTTGCTCAGGACTTATAACTACTCTGTATAGGGAGCACTGTCTCCAGCTCTACTTCATAGATAAAGAAAATAAAATATATAAAGAGCTTAAATCTAAAATTTCACATCTAGTAATTATTGTGATGAGTAGGCAAAGTTTGGCTATCTTACTTATAAGCCTCCATTGCTAAACACTATAGCACATACCATGTCAGAGCACAAATTTATATTTTTGCCAACATCAAGAATCTCTTTACTTTTCCCACAAGCTTTAGAAGAAAGAAAACAGAAATTATTTCACTCCAAAATACTTTACACAGATATAAACTAAGGTATTAATTTGTTCATTCAATAATAAATAATAAATGGTAGATTCATAGTCTGTGGCATAAACTCAGATGTTGGAAGAATATGAAAAGAAAATGTCTCATAAAGTATACCATCTTCCAGGTCAGAAGAAGCTGTTTCCATATATCCCAACAGAAAGAAGCAACCAAATAGCCTGTGAAAACCAAAAGCAACAAGCATTAACAGCCAGCAAATACCAGGGACCTGCCAGAGTTAATATTTCTCTGCATAACATTGGCTGGAATTTCAGATCTGCCCCAAGGGACCCGTTAGAGCTGGACTCTATGATCTATCCTCATTGATACGTCCTCTAGCCAGGCGGCTGAGATCCAGCTTGCAATATTTAATAAAACACCTGAGTCTATGGGGTACATACATTCAAACTATCACATTCCACCCCTTGCCTTCAATAGAACTCAAGACCATTTCCCATTGCAAACTGTATTTAGACCAACTTGAAAGATCTCCATAACTTTACTGACTTTAAGGTTGTCTCCTAATAAAATCAAGACAAGTTTTATACTTACAAAATACAATGGCAGAGAGTAAAGATCTTCATTGCTATAAAGCATAAAGAAGAGAGAATAAACCAATGCAAAAATCAATAACATCAGGCAAACATCAAACATATTCAAATCGGACATCATAACCAAGGTAAACAGTCTCTGGATTTCCTATTTTCATTCCTCCACCTGTGCTGAGTAGCCAGGGAAAACTTCCATCCTGACCGAACATTGCTCCATGGTAGTCTTCACAGAGGCCTGTTGTATCCAAAACATCTTCAGTTCTCCATTGCAAACCACGTTCTACCTTACAAAATACTCACCGGTCTCTCTACCAGCAACATTGCCCCGCTTCATTTGCTGCATCTCAGCAGCAGCTCCTGTAACCCTATTCACTTCATGACCTCCTTTCATGCATTTTCTATGCTTCCAAAATCAATGCCATGTGTGTAAAGATATGGCCATCTTATTAAATTCAGGGAGGAAATAAATCATGACTTTGAAGAGAGGTTTCTTCCTTTCATAAAATGTTTGCATTTCTACCATTCAGTCTTTTCTGCATGAAATCACCTGTCGTCCTTTCTGTTATTTCAATGTAAAGAAGTTAATGATGGTAATCTCATAAACAGTAGCAATTTTAGCAACCAGTCTCGGTGCTAGTGCTTCCATACATCCAAAGAGAAACCCCAAATAACCTGTGGAAACCAAAGGCAATAAGCACAAATGGGCAGCATGAAGCAGGAACTCTGTCAGAACTCAGACTTCTCTGCATACCTTTGGCTAGAATTCCAATCTTCCTCCAGTGACACCTTAGGGCCAGACTCTAGAATCTGTACCCAGTGATACTTCCTCAAGCCAGGTGACTGGAGATCCAAGTTATAAGCCTTAATAAAACACCTCAGTCTATGGGGGAAGATACATTCAAACTACCACACGTTGTCATCTGTATTATTTAATATTATGGTAGATGTCCATAATGTTTCTATGGAAATATGTGTAGTTAAAGAGAGTTAGCATGCACACTTTCTCCACAATTGAATCGAATAGATCAGTATTCTCTGTGAAATCAAGAAAGCTAAAGTAATGCTGATGGATTAATTCTTATATGTATTTAATTTGAGGTGTTTGAAAGTCTGATTCAATTTAGCATCAATTTCAATTTAGTGTTTCTTAAATTTGTTACTTCTTACTCACTTATCTTGAAAACAGTGAGGGAAATACATGCATGCATACAAATGGATAATGAATACTTTTCCCATCAAGAGAGAAGTGCATTATATGGAGGGAATAGTGGAAAAAGAGGCTTCAAGTTCTCATTTTCATGCATAATAATTATTATTATCATTTTGCATATGTAGTGTGTGGAGTATGCATGTGTATGTGCCCTTGCAGTGTCTAATATTCTCCTGCTGCTGGGGTCATTCACTTTGAGGAGTGGATTGGAACACTGAATGAATTGCTCCATCACTCTTCTACATGATGTTGTTTTGAGCTGGAGACTTCTTTTATAAATTCTGGAGCTTTTGAGGCTCTGAAGATTCTCAGGCTTCTGCTTCCCTGAGACATTGGCATTACAGTTACATGTGACTCTACCCAGCTATTTCCCATGTGATCTGGAGATCTGAACCTAATTGGGAGTCTCAGGCCCATGCTTGTGCTAGACGTGCACTTAACCACTAAGTCATCACTCCAGCCCTATATGATTATCTTTAAGATACAGATAGACACTGTCTAAATCAAACTTGTCAGAGCTCTGGAAAAAAATTCAAAAGTTTACAATGACCAAGTGAATACCCAGTCAAGAAAAATATAAACCCATTTTCAAAAAGTAGGGGGAGGGTGTGAAATTTTCACCTGTGTAGTCTTAAACCCTCACCAGCATGAAAAGAGTTTCAATCCTGAAGCACTGTGGGCCCAATTTTCCATTTATTCCTTCTAAACAGGGAGCTCAGAGTATTTGTCAATTATATTCTAAATTTTTACTAACCTATCTGAGGTATAACTCAGATATGTGTTGTGATGTGTGATAACAGGGATGAATGCCCCAAAATGCTGAGTAAATAAAGTTCATTACAAATGGCTAGATAATATAGGACTATATTTATTTGCTAGTTTTTTTTTTTTCCCTTGCCTGTTTTGGCATGGTTCCTATGCTGCCATCTTAACCGGAAATCAGGATTAAATTTATAAGGATATAAGAATTAACCTGGATATGCAGAACCATATAAACAAAAATTAGGCTAATGCATACTACAGGATGTGAGAAAAAAATGAAGTATGTCGAATTGCTAGGAGTTTTGGATTTTCTTTTGGAAGGCAATAGAAATGTTCTGCAATTAAAACTGGGTGTGGTGGGGCACTCCTTTAATCCTAGCACTCAGTGAATAGGTAGGAGGAGTGCCATGAGTTCAAGGCCACCCTGAGATTACATAGTGAATTCCGGGTCAGCCTGTGCTAGAGTGAGACCCTACCTCAAAAAAAAAATCTGCAATTATATAATGTAGGAAACAGTTTTTCATTACCATAATGAAATACTAGAAATAGGCTAACTTTGGGGAAATAGAGCTTTATTTACCTCACAGTTTTGAAAGTTCAGCTGTATGACACCAACATGACAGCAGATTATTTCTGGTAAGCGCCATCTCAGCTGCTTCACATTATGGCTGATCATAGTGGAGCAAGATGTGTCTTAAGAAACTTCACACCCGCGCTGATTTCTACAGTGGCTGCACCAGTTTAAAAATCTCACCAATAGTGAATGAAGGTTCCCCTTTCGCCAGACCCTCACCAGCATTTGTTGTAATTAGTTTTCTCAATGACAGCCATTTTGATTGTGGTGAGATGAAATCTTGAAGTGGTTTTAATTTTGCATTTCTCTGATGGCCAATGTTGGTGACTAGTTTTAAAAATATGTGTTAGCTATTTACATTTCTTCTTTTGTTAACTGTTCCTTACATTTGCTAAAACTTTAACTACCTTATTACCCAGCTATACCACTTCTGGGCATATTCCCAAAGGACTCTATATCCTATGACAGAGATACTTGCACATCCATGTTGATTTCTGCTCTATTCACACAAAAAAAGAGAAAATAGAATCAACTTAAATGCCCATCAACTGATCACTGGATAAAGGAAATGAGGTACATATACATGATGGAGTTGTACTCAGCTGTTAAGAAAAATGGAGTTATGAAATTTGCAGGAAAGTGTATGGGATTTGGAAAACTACACTAAGTGAACTAACCCAAGGCTAGAAAGACAAAAATTACATATTCTTTCTTGTTTATTGATCCTAACATTTGATATTTGTATGTGTGTATAAAACAGGATGGAGGCTGTGTAAAGAGAGGAACGAGAGGCTATTGGAAGGTAGAGTAAAACAAAGGCACACGTGTAGCGTGAAAGTTAAAAGGAGGTTAAATTGTGGAGGAGGGTATAAGGGATAAGGGGGAACAGGGGAAAGAAAACATTTGTTTAAAACACCATAATGAAACCTAATGCTTTGTATGCTGATAAAAATTAAGTTGAAAGATTAAAATGAAATACCTATTCATAAAATATGTATTTTTTGATGCAGATACAAGACAGAAAGGACTAGAAAACAGAGAGAATCACAATGACCAAATTTACAATAGTGCTTTCATTATTATTTATAATTAAGTTTTTAATGTTATTTTTATTTATTTAGTCAGTTATATATATATTTATTTATTTGAGAGAGCGAGAGAGAAAGACGCAGAGAGACAGAGCGAGAATGGGGGCACAAGGGCCTCCAACCTCTGCAAATGAACTCCAGATGCATTTGTGTCACCTTGTGCATCTGGCTTATGTGGGCCCTGGGGAATCAAACCGAGTTCCTTTGGCTTTGCAGGCAAACACCTTAATTGCTAAGCCATCTCTTCAGCCCCTTCCTTAATGTTTTTATTTATTTATTTATTTATTTATTTATTTATTTATTTATTTATTTATTTTTGCATCATCAATGCATGAATCTGTGGCCTGGTCCTTGCTAGGCAAGTGCTCTCCCATGGAGTCATAACCCCTGGGGCATAAATACATTATCACTGCTTTTCCTTTCATTTTCCTTAAGTTTTGCTTTTGTTAGTCTAGATAAGAGCTCATATACTCTAGGGTAGTCATAAAATCTCTATATTATGTATGCTGTCCTTAAACTTTTGATTCTTCTGCCTTTACCTACCTAGTGCTAGGATGATAAGCATACTTTACCAAACTAAGCATATCAATTATTTTATTTTATTTTGCATCATTATTTTAAGGAAATATAAAACATAAAACATAATGAGATTCATTGTGATGGCTTCATGTATGTATATATATATATATATATATATATATATATATATATATATATTTCTTATGTATTGCCCAATCCCACAGCCCTTTTCCCTATTCCCAATCCAACTCTTTTGTTAAAAATATTTACTTATTTTCAAGCAGAGAGATACAGAGAGAATGGGTGCACCAGGGCCTCCAGCCACTGCAAATGAACTCCAGATGCTTGCACCACTTTGTGCACCTGGCTTTATTTGGGCACTGGAAAACTAAACAAGTCATTACGCTTTGCAGGTACAAAACAACTCTCTAGCCCTCCTTTCCCACTCTTGCTGGACTCATGCATCATCCCAAGTACCTCTTCTACTTTCATATTGTATGTATGTTATTGTCCTATTCTTCCTCCCCTCCCTCCTCCCTTAATAGCTTTTCTTTCCCTCTTTGCAGTCTCAGCAAAAAGAGACCAATTAAAATAAAAACATACTAAATCTTCAGGATGTAACAAATGTAGTCATAGGGGAGAATCATAGTGACAAATGCCTTTCTTTTAAAAAAAGGTAAAAAGGGCTGGAGAGGTGGCTTAGCGGTTAAGGCGCCTGCCTCCTAAGCCTAAAAGAACACAGGTTCCAATCTCCAGATCCCACCTTTAGCCAGATGCAGTGACACAAGGACGCAATGCTGCACTTGACCACAAGGGGGAGCACACATCTGGATTTCGTTCTCAGCAGCTGAGAGGCTGCTGGCACGCCCATCTTTATCTGTCTTCTTCTCTGTCTCTCTCTGTCTCTCTCTGTGTCTCTGTGTCTCTCTCCAAAATCTCAATAGCTAGAAAATGACTTCACCAATATTAGCACCCTTTGTGATAAAAATGGTTATCTTGGGGCTGGAGATATGGCTTAGCGGTTAAACGCTTGCCTATGAAGCCTAAGGACCCCGGTTCAAGGCTCGATTCTCCAGACCCACGTAAGCCAGATGCACAAGGGGGTGCATGCATCTGGAGTTCGTTTGCAGTGGCTGGAGGCCCTGGAGCACCCATTCTCTCTCTCTCTCTCTCTCTACCTGCCTATTTCTGTATCTCTCTCTCTCAAATAAATAAATAATAAATAAAAAAAATGGTTATCTAGTACCATCTTAAGGGGTGTTGGTCAGCAAGACTCCTAAGGTTTCTCAAACAATCCATTGCTACTTCTCATAGTTGACCACTATAAATAGACATTAAAACCTACTGCTGAAGATTCAACATGCTTTGCTTACAGGACATAGTAAATCAAGCTGGACTTGAGCTGGAATCCTCCACCTGTTGTCTAGATACCATAGTGCTTTTCAGAAGGTGCTATGTAGGAAGATTGCAGAGAAAAGTCATCACCAGACTCACTTACACGTAGATCCTGCCTGCTACACTACCAACCATCTATTAAGATGCAAGCATTTGTCAATAGTGGCAATACTGCTTTTCTACTGCTTTCTGATTGGATTTGAGGCCCACTCCACAGGAGGAAATTCATGTCTTGTATTATAAAGCTAGTCAAAAACCTGTTATTCAGGAAGTCATAGATGCTAGGTGGTATGCTGGTATATTACTGTTTTGTTAGATAGACATATTTTTGCCTGTCAAGCTAACTTCTAAATATTTATGTTCATGCTCAGAATTTTTTTTAGGCAGTGGGCAGTGGCAGCAGTTAATGCAGAGACACATGACTGGTCAAAGTGCTTAAAATAAAATGATTATTGTATATTCAACCCTGAACACAACATCTATATTGTACCCTCCAAGGTCCAGGGAACATTATGGAAAAGGAGATGGACAGAATTTAATAGCAAGAGGATTGGGAGGAGAGTTGTGAAGTACTGTCTTCTAGAAATGACCTGACTATTGTAGCCATGAACTCACAGTAGCTGTCTTTACCTGTATAAGACCTGCACAAGATTGGGCCTATCAACATTCTGTCATTGATGGTGGTGGTGGTGGTAGGAAATCGTGTGAGATTCACACCTTCCTGAGTATTTATAAGCAGTTAATGTTTGGCAGGGGAGGGGCCCATGAAGCCCCACCCCTCCTTGAGGATCTTTTGTAAATTATCCCACCCCCATGATATTGTAAGTAACACTACTTGAAATCATTGGGTCACTCCAAAACATAAACAATATAAAAGTAGAAGGGAGACTAATTATGAAGAGGAAGGGATCAATGAGAGAAAGAGACAAGAGAGAGTAATGAGGAGTGACTATGATCAAACTATGTATTTATAAATATCATAATGAAATCCACTATTATGCATGATTAATATAATCTAATAAAATTATATTTAGTTAATTTTAATTATTAATATTTATTTTTAGGATAAAATGGAAATCTTTATTTTTAAACAATAGTACATTTTAAGGCTGTTTTAAGAAAGAAAAATCATGTTATATTAGTTCAAAACTATGCATTAAAGCATATTTATTTAAACTGTAATTTTCCAAACACATAATGAAAGTCATATATATATACACTCAATAGATATTATGAAAAGTATTCAAAAATAACAGCCCTAGATCTCTCTTCAAATATATAAAATTCCTAGACTTTGTAAGAATTTCTTCTCAAGAGTGAAAAATTTCATCTCGCCAAGGCCAACTCAGTTCTCATCAGACACAATCAAAATAGAAATATTAAAAAATGTAAAGGTTCTGTAAAAGGGAATATAGACAGCACATGTCTAAGTCTTATTACCATACATGCCATTTTTGTTTTTAAAGATGTTTTATAAAAACTGTCATTTAGACAAGAGTCCTTCCCTGACTGTGGAAAATTTATGAATTATCACCCTCCCACTTGAATGATGAAGCTCCCACGTGCTGGAGCTGTGAGAGAGAAGCCTTCTTGCTTCCTGAGAAGGGGCCTGAGGTACAGATAGGGACCTGCCTCTTCCTTGGCACTGGCCTTTTCCTTGTGTGTCATTCACTGTCATTTCTTTTCACTTAGAAAAATTATTTGGGATCACTGAAAACAATTGCTAACAAATAAAAGCAGTAAGACTAATGAATGACTTCAGATTAGAGAAGCCCACTAATATGTGTATCCTGTTTAGTGACAGAGCTCTGGGAGCTCAAGTTTTACAACTGCCAGATGTACCCAGCCACCCACCCCAATGAAACACAAGGCATTGCCCCAAGGCTGCCTCTTTCTCTTCCTCCTCTGGCCTGAGCTGCTCTGCTGCCTGCAGAGTTGTGTGTTGACTACTGTCTCTTCTGGCATCTGTTCTGGAAAGAGCTCTTCAAAAAAGTGTGATACACAGGGTCATCCACATACTCATTCTTGAACCAGGAGCTTAGCACCCGTTGTCTCTCCCTCTCTCCTCGGATTATGTCTGCTCCATAAAGGTGTCTTCAAACTGCATGTCAGAGGCTGTGGGAAAACGAGCCTTAACTCTCTTGGGTAACTCTTCATCTAAGGTGTAGATGTCTTCTCTCTTCATTGCTATCTGGGATCCATCTTCAAATTCAACCTGGTACATGTAGGCAACATTTGATCCAAGGTATTTTGCCCCATAGAGTTTGCCATCCGGCCACTTGACTTGGACGACTTCTCCCTCGGCAGGAGAGCAAAGTTTCTCGCACCCTCTACTCACAACATCCTCAGGGAATGTGTCTCTGCTGAAAGAGCCATCATCAAACATGACTTCATAGAAGGTTTGTGACGTCACAGCTATCACTGCTGCTATAATACCGAGTGTTCCGATGTTTTGTGATGACTGACCCACAGAGATAGCTTTCTCACCAATGTTGGCCTTCAATTTTGAATTGACTTTATGTCAGAAACACATGATGTTCACTACGTAGGCCAGTCATCAGGCTACATCAGTACCCCTGCAGCATGGCCACAGGTGACATGGAAGGAAGCTGGAAAGCAGCCATAGGAACACTGGATCCAAGCTCCAGAGATCTTTACCCGGGTGTCTGCAAAGATGCATCTCAATTTTAACCTCTGTAAAGGTATTCTGCCTACATCTATCTATTTGTGTCCTTTCTGGGACATTAGTAAATTGAACTTCTGGGACCGCAACAGTGACATGACATGACATGGGCCCACTTTCTGTTTTTAGTCTGCTTAAGAGCACTTTCTCTTAAGTTGCACAGACAGCATTCTGCAGTCCATGCATTTCTTTTCTATTAGCTGATGGAGAAATTAGCGTCATCTTGTGGCAAAGGAATGTATCATGCCCTTGGGAGCTGCTTGGGAAATAACCTTGGGTTAGTCTTTCAAGTTGTTTCCCATGTTCCGGGAGTATAGCATACCTGGGCTCTCCAAAGTGGAGATAATTAATGCTATCGAGATCCATGTCCTTGGTGTGCCATGCAAATGTGGTTTCCCACATTCCAAAGTAGAGATAGGGGGTATTGATACCCTCGATAGAAATACCACACTCCTCTTCAACTACATCTAAGACTGTATTGAGGTGAGCTATGTTCCATTCATTCACACCCTCATCATATATGCTCTCATTAATATCTGCTCCATAGATAGGTGCCACAAGTTAATTTTTTCCAGTATTTGCTCTCCAAACCTTCATAATCCAACTATCTTGGGGTATACAATCTTTGCAAGACCTGGTCGGTGGGCTCCTTTAGACTCCTTGTATAGGAGGTATTCGTTGAATTCCCGGAATTCCTCCATGGAGAGTCTGAAGGTCGTTTTCTTACAACTGGTGTTTGGGGACTTTCCTCCGCCACCTGCCACCTTCATGACAGCTAGCAATACCTCTGTGGCACGGAGGAGATGACCCTCAGGGGAAGGATGTGGAAGCCCGAGGGCGGCCTCCCTCCCTTGGAGATCTGGAAGACTTGTTCCGCACTGGGTGACACACTTGGAGCCCAACGCCCAATCCTGTTGCCGCCGCTTGGCCCAACGTCGCAGGGGTGGGTGGGAGGCAGTGGCAAGGGCGCGCCTACAGTGCAGGCCATCTGTCCCTGCCTAATATTTATTTGCTAGATAAACAAAAGGAGAGACACAGAGAGGATGGGCATGTCAGGACCTCCTGCCACTGGAAATGAACTCCAGACACATGTGTTACTTTACGAATTTGGCTTTATGTGCATACTGAGACATCAAACCCAGGCCATTAGGCATTGCAAGCAAGCACTTTTAATCACTGAGCCATCTCTCTAACTCTAATTTTAATTGATAATTAAAAGTATATATCTGTATGGTATAAAAATTAACAGATTAGCTAGGATGGACATGTAATTCAATGGTAGAGAATTTACCTAGCATGTGTAACAATAACTGTTTTCTATATTTGAACAAATGAATAATCAGTGTGACACAGTAAAAACTTTATATATATATATATATATATATATATATATATATATATATATTACACATATCTCTAATATGTGATAATAAATACATATTGACTCAATGAAGGAAGTAGTTTAATCATTAAATATTATTTTGATAAATGGTTTGTCACTGACTTAAAAGTACACTGATCCTTTCATCACTATTTATAGGGTAAATTTCAGATATACATAATTGAAAAGTTCCAAAGATCAAAAATACTAACATATATAGATTTTATAATGATTTTTAGTTTACAAATTATTTTAATTTTATATTTTTATTATTTACAGTATAATGTTTCCATATGTGGTTGACTCTAAATGACTATCAAATGTAGTACCTCAAATAATAATTTTTTGGTAAGAAAATTTCAGATTTTATATTATCTTTATTTCATTTCAATTGGCTTTCATGTAATGAAATATTACATATCAAGTCTAATTTAATCTGCATATAGGTATCTGAATTTTTCAACCAAATAAACTAATTATTATTATTATTATTATTATTTTGTTTTGTTTTTCGAGGTAGGGTCTCACTCTAGCTCAAGCTGACCTGGAATTCACTATGTAGTCTCAAGGTGGCCTTGAACTCATGGTGATCCTCCTGCTTCTGCCTCCAGAGTGCTGGGATTAAAGGTGTGTGCCACCACACCCAGATACTAATTCATTTCTGAAGGATCATCCCTAATATAGTCTAGGCTGACCTGAAATCAACTAACTTTTTAACATTTTGTACTGTACATGTTTTTATTTAATAATTATTTTTCTTGCTTATGAATTTAATACTTTCCTTTATATTCTAGACTACGGATCAGCATATTTTTTCTTTACTAAGATAGATTGTAAATATGTTAGGATTTGTAGTCTACAAACTACTCAGCTGCATATTTTAATATGAAAACAATGATATTTAATGTATAAAACAATTAGTATTGTAAATATTTATTTTTTTAATTTTGGAGAGAGATACAGAGAGAGACAGACAGAGAGAGGGAGAGGGAGACAGATAGAGAATGGGTGCGCCAGCAGTCTCTCAGCTGCTGTGAATGAAATCCAGATGTGTGCGCCCCCTTGTGGGCAAGTGTGGCATTGTGCCCTTGTGTCACTGCATCTGGCTAAACGTGGGACCTGGAGATTGGAACCGGGTTCTTAGGCTTAGCAGGCAGGCGCCTTAACCACTAAGCCATTTCTCCAGCCCACAATTAGTATTTTAATAAATCATTATTTTATGCCACTAAAATTGAGTTTTATATGTTCTTAATACTTGAGAAAATATTTTGACTTTTCAACCATTTTAAAAGGTGTAAATCATTTTCTCTTCTATAGAAAAGCTTACAGCAGGTTATAGTTTAACAAATCCTATATGATATTAGATATATAAATCTGAGTAATTCTGAATTTCCTCTACTATATATAGTTTGTTCTGGTGTACATTTATCATCTTTTCCTTAGTGTTTTCTGCTTTTGCATACATTGAATTTTAATTTATAAGGCTTATCTTGTATCTTTTTCTTTCCCATAGTGTCTCCTTATAATTATGGCTCATGAAGTTGTGGTAAAGTGTTTGGTAAAACAAATCCTATATGTTTCCTATAGTTGTCATGTGCTTCTGTCATATTCTTCCTGCTTCCTTTCTCATCACAGCCTTTGGCCAGTCAGTCCCATAGTAGTTGCTTAGAATAAACAACCTCGAGTATGATATGCATGTGCCTCACATCATGTTTGTTCTATGCCTTACACTTTGCTAAGGATTCTTGACAATGAAGATTGGATCAACACATGTGCCGTCAAAGTGTAGGGATTAAATTCTCAAGATGAATATTCCTACAATGGGAGATAGAAGCTTTCATATAAGTTCTAATGTGTCACCTTGAGATGGACTTAAAAATTTCTGTGGCTCAGAGAAAGAATACTATCTACAAAACTGGCGGTGGCCAAATGGCAGCAACAGTCAGCTCTGGAGTGTGACATTGATGGGATACCGTTCAGCAGGGCTGCGGCATCCGAAATGTTCTTTGGCTGGGCCAAGAAATCTTTCAGGGACCTCCTGGAATGCCTGTTGCCTGACAGTTTGCACTATTGCTATTCTTGCTTAGAATTTTTGGAATTATTATAAGTTTATTACTGCTTATTGTTTCTTTCATTAGTAATAGGGGAATCCAATTCAGATATGTTTATACAGGCACCAATGCTTAAACAGGGAAAGAATGTTGCTTCAGAAATTTCTGAGGCTGTAATGTTTAAACAGATCCTGAACATACAACTAGTTTAAATGTACAAAGTTTATTCTACGTCACATGCTTTATCAATTGTTCCCAAGTAACATTACTTACAAGACAATTCTTGTTATCAAGAGAGTTTCAGGAATTAATGGACACATTTCACAAACCTACAGATCACTTACTAAGGAGCCTGAAATGCTAGGGAGCAAACATTTTTCAAATAATTGGGTTGGGCCCACACAAGGAAGTAAAACAGAATATGTAACTTTCATAATTAACAACTGAGTTTGGTGGGCTCCTAAAGGAAAGACATCAATGCAAAACACTGGTTGGATAGATCAACCTTTACTATACACAGGGGCATACATTAATGGAGCAAGAGTAAAAATAACTGTCCTTTCTGAGGTCAAAAATGTCTATTACCTTATAACCGCAGAGCTGCCTGCCAGGTCTCTTGCCTAGTTTTTATGAGCCTGGGTAAGATATTAACCAGCTTGTAATCTTTGACTTTCTTGTTTAAGATATTATCAGAATGTCTATGGGGCAAGAGGTTGAGGAGTTAAGCAGAAACAGTGGAAACAAAGGAAAAGAAGAATATTATGCAAGATTTCTTAGAGAATAGAAGTCACATGAATAAGTTGCTATGTCTTGCTTGCAAAAAACATAATGTATTGTAAAAGTATAAATAAAGAAGTAGAGCTTTGCTCTGCATCCAGCGTGCTTCACCTGAATCACAGGTCCAAATCATTTCCTCATGATGCTCGTGACTCCACATATCCCCTTCAAGCTCTACAACCCTGCTGGGGTTGGACCCCAGCACAAAACTAGCATTATTTAGTATTAATTCTGGACAAGTTTTATATCTTACTCTGATACTGAAATTTCTTTTTGCTCTGACTTCCAAACTTACTATCTTTCTAAGATTGCACATTTTTAAAATAGCTTCATACTTCAGACACTATATCCTGTGGACTCCAGACTAAAAATGAATCACTATAACTTATCTCAGTTATTCAAGATCTTTAAAGCAATAACTTCAACTGCTTCCACCTATGACCCTATAACTCTAGTTAATAAACTTTATAAAAGCTCTTGCTCCAAACAATAGTAACTGAATTTTTAAAAATTCTTTATTTATTTTGCAAGCAGAATGAGAAAGAGACAGACGGACAGGCAGAGAGAATGGGTGTTCCAGGGCCTCAAGCCAGTCACTGCAAACAAACTCCAGATGCACGCACTATTTTGTGCATCTGGCTTTAAGTGCTTATTGGGGAATTAAACTTGGCTTGTTAGGCTTTTCAGGCAAGCACCATAAACGCTGAGCCACCTCTCCAGCCCCAGTAACTGAATTTTTTAAGGTTTGTGTGATTTGCAAGAATTCCATCTACCTATTCTGATTTCTACTTACACAAAGTAAAATTTAAAAGGTGTTAGTTTATTGGCCCTCACAATTAATAAAACTATAGGTCATGTTTTGGCCCTTGAGCATTTCAGCCCAGCAAGACATAATTTCACTCCTATTTTAGAACTGTGTTTCTTTTCTACCTCTGATCCACAGCTTTTTGAAAGTATGTTTATTAAAATAAATTGTCTTTTTGTGTATGTGTGTGTGTGTGTGTGTGTGTGTGTGTGTGTGTGTACACGCATGTGTGTATACATGTTCATGTAGGTATGGGCAAGAATGTGTGGAGGCTAGAGGCTGAAGTTGAGCATCAACCTCAATTGCTCTTGACCTGAATCACTGAGACAGTATCTCTCATCATATTCAATGCTCACCAATTTGACCAGTGTAGCTAGCAAGCTTTCCCTGCGGATCCTTGTCTCTACCTTCTAAGAACTGAGATTCCCAGTAGGATGACACTCCAATTGAGCATTCATATCAGAATTCACATAGGTGCTAAGTGTCTGGCTTCCTGTCCTCCCACTTGCATGTCAACCAATTTAATCCCTAAGCTACCTCCCTGTCCCTTAGAGATTATCTTTATTGCTGTATTTACTGATGAGGGTGGGAATTGAAAAGCAAGCTAAACATGTCTTATTGTTTTAAAATTCCTAAAAACAAGTCATATGACAAAAATAATAAGTTCACATTTGCTTATGATTTAGTAAGTAATGATTGTAAAAAAATATATCATAGGTTGGAGAGATGGCTTAGTGGTTAAGGTGCCTGTCTCCTAAGCTTAAAAACGCTGGTTCCAATCTCCAGTGGTTCCAATCTCCAGGTCCCATGTTTAGCCAGATGCAGTGATGCAAGGGCGCAATGCCACACTTGACCACAAGGGAGCACACGCATCTAGATTTCATTTGCAGCAGGTGAGAGGCTACTGGCACGCTCATCTCTATCTGTCTTCTTCTCCCTCTCTTTCTGTCTCTCTCTGTGTCTCTCTCCAATATATATGTATGTATATCATGCTGCATGATGTTCAGATTACATATTCTCTGAACACAATTACCATCATTTTGGGCTGAATATCAATAGATAAACATGTCTGGTCCAAATTTTAACTCTTTTTCATCATGAGTGATTTCTATTTCAACCAAAGACACTTAACTGCAGTAAACATTGTCATTAATACACATACATGCAGGAATTTTTAGTTTGTATGATGTCAAGGTGTGCACAGCCAAAAAAAGTGCCTCTTCAAAGGCATACACATACTAATCCTCAAAGTCTCTGAATAGTTATCTTAGGTGGCAAATAAGGCTCTACACATGACCAAATTGAAAATTGTGAGATGAAGAGATTATCTGGGATTATCTCAATGAGCTCAATGTAATCACAAAAGGTATTTATAAAAGGACGGTAGGGGGATCAAAGTCAGAGAAGGAAATATAAAAACAGAGGCCAGATGTACAAATTATGACAGAAATGAACCACAAGCAAAGGAATATATACTCCTGAAAATGGAAAACACAAAACAATTAGTTCTCCTTTCAGAGTTCCCAGAAGGAGCCATCTCTGTATACATTATCTCAGCATCTAATACTCATATCATATGATGTTCACCTCAAAAGAGTATTGTACAACATCATAGTAATTACTATTGCACAAATTTGTTTTGATAAGAATTGGAAATTCAAGGATTGACCTGCCCCTGGGTCCCCAATTCCTGAATCCCCTGCTGCAGAGGGTGCAGGTGCAGAGTGAATATGCCATAGCTCCCAGTTCATTCCCCACCTCCCAGTTACCTGGTCCAAGTACCTTTGCTGCTTGTTTGGGACTTCCTGGACCCTACTTGCAGAAGCAGATTCCTTGCTCCTTATTGAATGCCCTCTGGGTTCCCAACTCCCAGATCCCTGCTCTAGAGGGTACACATACAGAGAGAGTAGGCCAGAACTCCCAGTTCTCTGGTCCCCATTCCCATGATGCTGGCTTGGAATGGCCTGGATCCTGCCTGTGTGCTGCAGAAGCAGTCCTTTTTCTCTGGCTTCCTGATAGAATGACCCCTGAGTCCCCAAATCCCTGTTCCTCTGAGCCAGAGGGTGCATGGGCCACTGCGGGATCTGGGCCATTGCCCCTGGATCTGCAGCTTCCTGGCTCCTGGTTCCCCAACCCCTAATTCCCTTGTGCTGAAGAGTGTGCCCAAGTGTAGTGAATAGGCCCAAGATCCTACTTCCCCAACCCCCCCCCCCCGCAGTTCCCCAGGTACCTTTGTTGTACTTGCAATCTCCACAATCTGTCCATCGGTAGTTATAATCCCATCCTACTCCAATCCAGTTCAGTTAAAACAGAACACTCACTGAATATACTACAAGGACAAATGATTGCATCATCCTCAATAAAATAAGATGTTTACCCCAATATGGTTAGGCCACAATGAAAAAAAATGAATGTCAGAAAACTGAGAGATCTCCACCAAGGATGCCTAGTCCCACAATGGAAGCCTCCAATGAAATCACAGAGAAAACAATAGAATTTGAATCCCAAAATGAAAACACAACAAGCTATGTGACCCTGATCAAGAGAATTGCTGAAATAGAAGCAAATGATCAAAGAAACCAATAATCGCATAAATGAAATTGAGGAGAATCATCTCTTAAAACACTCAGCTTTTGTCATTAATCTTAATTGAAGAAAACCAGAGAAGCCTCAGAAGAGAAAGAAATGAATTGAAGGTGAGTGAACATATAGAGGATCTCAATTACCAATTGACTGAGCTTAATGAAGCCATGATTAAATGCAAGAATGAATTCCCAGAAGCATCAAGAAAATCAGAGTGTGAACTAACATCATACTCCAGAAACGGAGATGGAGACAATGCAAAATAACACAACAGAAAACAAATAAATCAAATAGAGATTTAAAAAAACCTCTCTAGTACCCCTCACTAACAGAGTCACTCATGTGGAAGAAAGAACCTTTGAGTTGGAAGAAAAGACAGAATAAATTGAACAGGAATCCTAAAACATTGCTAAGTTCAAAAAATCATGTAAAATGACCAAACATCTAGATCATGGGTATGCTAGAAGGGGAAAAATTCCAGGCCAGAGGCATAGAGAACAAATTCAACAAAATTATTGAAGAGCATTATCCCAATGACACAAAAGAGAGCCCCATCGAAATACAAGAAGCTCACAGAACACCAAACAGACAGGACCAAAGAATAAACTCTCCAAGGAACATCACAGTTAAAATTCTCAACAATAAAAACAATGAGAGAGTGCTTAAAGCAACGAGAGAGAAACAACTCACTACATACAAAGGAAATCCCATCAGAACTATCTAAGATTTTTCGATGGAAACCCTGAAAGCCAGAAGAGCCTGGAATGGAAGAGTGCTAAGTCTAAAAATCTATGGCTCCCAACCCAAACAACTGTAGCCAGCAAAAGTAACCCTCATAATAGATAATTAAAGGAAAACTTTCCATGAAAAAATGTCAGTTCTATAATTATATGAAAACAAAGGCAAACCTACAGAGAATAATTCAGGGAATACTCCACACAGAAGAGTCAAACAACAAATATCAAGAGCCTACAAGAAGATAACAATAACAAAAACTAGAGCTGGTCCAACAAAGCACAAAGCCCAAGAAAGCACCAAACCCCATAAAGCACCCCATCATGGCAGGGATTAAATCTAATGTCACAGTTATAATTTTAAATATTAACAGTCTTAACTTACCCATCAAAAGACACAAGTTAACAGGGTAGATCAGAAAAATAGATCCTTCTACCTGCTGTCTTCAAGAAACCCACATCACCACTGAAGGTAGACACCTCTTCAGGGTGAAAACAATGGAAAATGATATTGGAAGAATATGGAAATAAGAAATAGGCAGGTGTGGCAATAGAAACAGTGGGGACCCAGTGGAGATGCCAGGACTATGGTATGGCTGCCAAGAAAAGCTTCTGGATTTGGATTGATTGTTCATTGGGCATGTAAATAGTCCAAATTGAGGGTCATAATTACAAACTCCAGAGACTTTTCACTCGTTAGTTTTATTGGACTTGGAGCTACAGAACTTGATGTTTGTTTTAAATCTTGTATTGGGTTAAGCTTTCTTTGCTATGCCCAATTCCATCTTTTGCAGTGTGAATATTTATTCTATGCCATGTTTATTTATTTATTTATTTTTATTTTACAGCTAATAGCTAAGAGACCTTGGACTATAGGGATGATTGACAGTGTTGGGATTGATTTTAAAAAGCTAGAGGATCTTTTAAAGTTATTCTGAACACATTATGATTTACATCATGGATGGTCATGAATTTGTGGGGCTGGGCCAGAGGTGGAGTGTGGTCTTTTGGAAAAGATGTTCTTCGTAAACTAATGTGTTTTGAATGCTTAGTTCCTAACTATTGACAATTTGGGTGGTAGAGCTTTGTTTTAAGGGGTCTGTCAATGGGAGTGGACCTTGAGGTCTTATTAACCTTTAGCTTGCCAGTGTTAGTTGGCTCACTCTCATGTTTCTATTCCATTTGTTGTGGGAGAGGTGATTTCCAGCCTCTGCTCATGCCTGATATCACAGAGCTTTCCCCCAAGACTGAAAACCAAAATAAACAACTTTTCTTCTATCAGCTGCTTTTGGTCTGGTGTTTTGTGCCAGAAATGAGAAGATACCTGCAATACCAGTCAACACTAAACATTCAAGTTAGAGAAATAATAGTAATTGATAAACCCTTTTGAAGAACAAACAGGCCACGACTATGTTAAAGGCCAATATACTGTCCTGAACAATTGTTGCCCTACAAGAATGTAGGCTCAGTGGTATAAACTATTGTATTTTCTTTGTTTAAAGGAAGTCATTTATGGGAAATATGTAAAATTAATAATTTAATTATATAAATGAATAAATATTAAAACATAACACAGTGTTCAGACCAAGCAAAACACTTGGTGATAAAACCAAGTGTTGTGTGAGTTGGAGTAAAAGTCAGTAGTAGAAGCCAGGAATCCATAAAGGGGGCTATGAGGGAGGGAGGAAAGGGGAAGGCTTAAGGGGAGGGTATACTAGATATATAATTAGAGAAATAGAATATTCGCTGTGAAATGGTCTAAGCAGGGCCAGGAGAGGAGTCTAGGATAGAAGGGGGTTAATGAAAAACTAATGATGTCATTAATAAGCCATTTATAAACCTACTTCTTTGTTAGCTTAATAATATATAAGTAAAAAAGAAATAGTTTGGGGAGTAATACCTTGTGGCGGCCAATAATGCTATGCCCAGATGCCATAGATTGCTATAAGAAAATTTCAGTATTAGGGAAGTGATACATTCCAGTGAATCATATGTCAAAGAGGTCCTTCTTGGTCCCAAAACATTACAGGCTTTTGGTTTCCCACCAGAACTAGATGGTAAGACCTTACTGTTGAAGACATCACATCATTAGGTTGCAGGACACTGAGAAATCAAGTTGGGGCTGAGATGGAATCCTTCTCCCCATTGACTAGCCTGGCAGGATGCTACAAAGACCTATTCAGCCTGTCAGGGGATAAAAGTCACCTACAGTCTTAACCAACAGTGGACTCTGAGTTTTAAGGCTGAAAAAATTAGACCAAATGTCCCAACTGATGCTATGTTGACATGTCTGTTATGGAAGAACTAACTGTTCTGAATATTCAAGGCCTGTTACATCAGAAATAATTTATCCCTGGTACTGAAAACCTAGTCAATATCTATGGTTGAGGAGATAATAAGTCCTTGGGGGAAGACTACTATGATTGATTGGCTAAATGGATATATTATGCACGAGAAACTTCTCTCTAAATACTTATATTTATGGCTATATATCTATGCTACTCACTTTTGGTTTTAGAAGCTTCTCTTTTTAGATGTGGAGACTAAAATATCATCAAATTGCCAAAAAGTGACAGTGGAGTGTTTAGCACTAAGTAAGACATTTCAATAACATCATTTAAAAACTTAGGGACTATTGTAGAAAAGGTAGCAAAAAGAATGTAAGAACCAAAGAAAGGGGAGGAGTGCTTTGCAATACTGTCTTCCAGATACAAAATGGCCTTGATACTCATGACCTCACTATGCCATCTACACAAGACTTGTGTAATAGGGAGGAGAAATGATGACATTAAAAATATAAGAAGGAATAGTTGAAGAAGAGATTCATTCATTCAGTAGAGAGGGAACCTGGGAGGAGGAAAAGGGAGGATAGTGGGAGCTAATTATGATCATGGTATATTGTCTATATGTATGGAAGTTGTCAATAAAATGTTAAAACAAAACCAAACCAAATAAAACCAAGATTTATGTTCCTTACAATAGGGGTATTTTGAAGCCTCTACCTCAGGCCTTAGGAAATCTGTGTTAGGAAAATCACAATGCTCCACAAAATGCCCATTTAGGAATTAGATCTATTATTACTGTCTGTGAAATTTTTCAGTTTTATTCACAGGTTAAGGAAGAGGAATGCAAATCTCAGTATTCATCTGTAACAAAATCTAGTTCTTCCATAGTTTTATCATTTTAACAAGTGCTGTCTCACATACTAGAGTAAGCTTCATTTCAAGTCACATGCTTGATTTCCTTCCTTTATAAAGGTGGGATAATATTACCTTGCATGCACATAGGTTTGTGTATTACATATGTTCTTAAGTTATTCATCAGCAGATGCATATTTAGAATACTTATACTAATTGAATATTTTGGATAGGAATAAACTTGAAGAACATTAAGTAAAATAAGTCAAAAGAAGACACACAACAGAATATCCTTTATGTGTACATTTGAAAGCACTTAAGCTTATATAAGTAGAAATTAGAATGGTGATTTCCAACAGTGGGATAGTGTATTAGTCAGGGTTCTCTAGAGGAACAGAACGGATAGAATGAATTGTATTAAAAGGGAATTTATTGGATTAGCTTACACAGTCCAGCAATAGCAGGTTGCAGGTTCGAGAGTCAAGAAATCCAGTAGCTGCTCAGTCCATGAGGCTGGAGGCCTCAGCAGTCCCAATCCGGCACTGAAGGCCTGGAGGTGTCCTGGAGAGACGCTGCTCTTCAGTCCACCCTGGTCTTCAGTCCACACTGGAAAGCAGCAAACACTAAGCAGGAAGTATGAAGCGGCAAGCACCAAGCAGCAAGCACCCAGTGGCAAGCAGCGAGCAGCACCGACAGCCAGGTGGGAGAGAGAGAGAGCCTTTCTTCCCAGATCTTCTTTTTATCAACCAGCCCCTTCCTCCAAGAGGGGCGGCTCACTCTGGGGGAAGGGCTTACCCCTGGGGGAAGGATTCTTCCTTTAGTTAATCCTTCCTAAAGGCAGCCTCAGAGACACACTTATGAGGACTGTCTGTGGATTCCTAAACAAATCAAGTTGACACAAACTTAACCATCACAGATTGGAAGAAGAAAATGGGAAAAATTGTTCAAAAGGTGCCTCCGTCAGTGATTTAATATCAGTATGTTCTAGGAATTATTCTCTATTATAATGGTTACAGTGAAAATGCTATATTATATGCATGAAATGTGCTGAAAAAAAGAGAGTATTAGAGTTCTTACCATAAAAAGGTAAATGTGAGGTGAAGTATATGCTAATTACCTGGATTGTGGTGATTGTTTAATAATATGCACAAATATCACAACATCAGTTTATAATATTTAATATATTATTCTATTTTTACAGTAAAATACCTCAATTTGACTTTGGAGAAAAAGGCTGCTTTTTGGTAATATTGATGATATATATCAAATAAGACTATGACATATGTATTTTCATCTCAGTAACTACAGAGTCATTTAGAAAGGTCATGGAATGTTGACTCATATATTTCCCCAATGAACTAAATCTTGTGAAACTTTCAAACACAAGGAACTCAAGAATATTCCTCCTGGAGAGGGAAAGAGGGAAAAGAGAAGAGGTAATTGCTAATGGCACAATAGCAGGCGTTCTCCCACAATGGCAGTGATGACCTTGCTCACACATTCAGAGTGAGCATCATGTGCACCTTGGCAAGCTAACACAGACTCTTATACAGGTCAAGTATATACATCTTCAGCAAACAAATCCACACATTAAAGACTGTTATACACCCCAAGGACTCCAGTAAGTAGGCCAAATAAAAGTTTATCAACTTAGTAATACTCAATTTGTGCCAAGTTAGCTTAAATGCTCAGGTGTGGTCAGATATCATGAAAAATGGAAATGAGTCAGAGGAATTAAAGGAATGGTCTTGGCATCTGTTGAGTTTCATATTCAGAAACTAGGAAATGCCTTTGATGGCTGAATATTAATCATGACATTGTTGTACTCTGGCAGGGTTAGGGAGTGCAAACTCCCAGCCTAGGGAATCACAACACATGCTCTGGCCATCTGCTTATAGCGTTTGATAATATGGATTTGCTCCATATTTTCCCTTCTTCAATGAAAAATATTTCAATATCTATAACTGAGATCAGAGCAAGGCTTTGATTTTAAAAAAGTGAAGTACAAGAAGTTTTACCATTTTGATAGGGTTCTATTCACTTGGTATTTCTTTTCTCAAAATATATCTGGAACACATATAAATGAATCTTTTGATTTTATATATATATTTTTTTATTTGCAGGAAGAAAGAGAGAGAGAGAGAGAATGGGTGCATCAGAGCCTCTTGCCAATGCAAGTTAACTCCATATACATGTGCCACTTTGTGACTTTGTGCATCTGGATGTACATGGCTACAGGGGAATTAAAACCAGGCTGTCAGGATCTTTTGATTTCTACTGGAACTTCTTTTCAGGAGAAAGACAAATTATAGAGGTAAATCTTAAGAGTCACAGAGTCCTTTATTTAAGAATTTCTATGGCTGTATTTAATATTTTTTTCAAAAATTATATATAAGTTGTCAACTCAAATATTACAGGGTCATGACATACATTTTTCAGGAAATTGATTCAGTCATTTGTCAAACTATATGCCATCTCAGTGCTAGGTGATAATAAGAAAAAAATAAACAGTCAAGTTCCATATATTACCTCTTGAAGTCTATAAAAATAAAGTTATAATCCCCATTTTATGTACAATGTAGCACTTATTAGTCATCAAATAAATATTTAATTGTGGAAGCAATAATACAAGACAGTTACTTCTATTTATGAATACTGACATTTATGCATCCAGTGAATCAGTGATTTACTCAAATTCATAAAATTAGCAAATAACAGAATTTACATTTAAAACTATGTAACCTCATAGTCGAAATTATATAATGCAATTATACAAATTACAATTGCAAAACTCAAAGGGCTGAAAATAAAGGATTGTTGAAACTCAACACTGAAAGAGACAACTTTCCAAGGCTCAGAGAAGATGGGGAAATATGAGCAAAAAGAATGTAAAAGCCACAGTGTGGGCAAGAATGCACTGAGGAAATGTGCTCCAGATGTAAACTGACCGGTATATTCATGACCTCACAGTTGATGTCATTACGTCTACAAGACCATTATAATACTGAGCACACTAACATTTTGACACAGGAATGGAATGAAACATCAGAATGGAAGGACTCTACTTGGAAAGAAAATGTTGCCTAGTGGCATAGTGGTTGGGAAGGGAGAGAAAAAGAGGGGGATGAGAGGGGAATATGATCAAATTACAGTATGCTCATGTATTAAAAATCTCAATTAAAATTCAAGAACATATTAGACATGTCATTCATCTTGAACAAGTAGGTTTTATTCTTGTTGTACAGAGATGTTTTGACAGATGTAAATCAATAAATATAATATATCACATAAATAGATTCAAGAACAAAAGTCACACAATCATCTAAATAGATGCAGAAAAGGCCTTTGATAAAATCCATTATCTGTTCATGGTAAAAACTTTGGAGTAACTATGGATTTTGGGAACATATGTCAACATAATAGAGGCCATATAATTTATAAAGTTGATAGCCAATGCCATACTAAACGGAGAAAATCTTGAATCATTTTCACTAAGATCTGAAAAAAGACAAGGGTAACACTCTCCCCCTGCTATTTAATATACTCCTTGAAGAGTCAGCTATAGTGATAGAATATAAGAAATAAAAGGGATAGAAAGAGAAAAATAAGAAGTAAAACTATCTTTATTTATATTTATATTCTATATATAAAAATACCTGAGAAACTACCAGAAAAGTCATAAGAGCTGATAAAAAAAAACTTTCAACAAAGTGGCAGGATACAAATTTAATACTAGGTATCAGTAGTCTTATATCTCAACAACAAACATACTGAGAAAGAATAAATATGAGATCAATGAATATTTTTAATGATGTTCAACATCTTTAGCCATCAGTGAAATGCAAATTAACATTACTCTGTGATATTATCTCATCTGGGTCAGAATGTCTATTATAAAATAAATCAAATATCAAATTCTGGTGAGAGTATGGTAAAAGAAGAATCTTTATTCACTATTAGTAGAAATGTAAATTGATGCTGCCTTTATGGAAATTAGTATGGGGTTTTCTCAAAAAAAAGTAAAAATAGTCCTACAATATTGTCCAGTTATACCAAACCTGGGCATATACCCTCGGTATTCAACTCTCTACCTCACAGATACTTGTCTAGCTATGTTTATTGCTGCTCTATTCATAATAGCTAGGGAATAGAATCAATCTAGATGACCACCAGTGGAAAAATGGACAATGAATATATGGTGCATAAACGTAATACAGTTTTATTCAGTTGTAAAGAAAAATGAAATTTTCAGGAAAATAGATCTAGAAAACAAGATTAAGCTAGGTAATACAGGTTCAGAAAGACAAACACTGTATGTCTTCTCTGATATGCAGGTCTTAGTTTTTAGTTAAGTATTTAATTTGTAGCAAGAGACAGTAGTAGAGGCCAAGTATCTAGAAAGAGACTATGATTGGGAGGGGACTGCTTAATGGAGGACATAGTAGGTTTGTTAGTACAGAGACATGATATAGAGGTTGGAAAGTTCCAAAGGGGATTAGAAAAGGGAAGAGAGGAGAAGATTTGGTGGGAGGAAAGTTTCATAAAACTATTGACATTATGAACAAGCAATGTGGGAACCTACTTCTTTTTCTGTTAATTACAATATGTCAATTACAATATTACAAATTTATAAAAATGAAAGAGAAAAAGACAAAAGATAAGGAAAGGAAGGGAAGGAAGGTAGGAAGGGGGAGAGGGGAGGGAGGGAGGGAGGGAGAGAGAGGGAAAGGGAGAGGGAGAGGGAGAGGGAGAGGACCGACAGAGCAACCTACAGATACAGAGAGATAGATAGATGAAAGAAAGAGAGTGTTGTTTGGATGGAGACTATTGTACCCAGAAGCCATAGATTCTTACAGGAAAAATCACATTCCCATTCCAAGGGTGGCAAACCCTGATGGGTTGGTCAGGAAGGCTCAGGAGACCCCCAAACAATACAGGCTGTTGCCAATGCCACTGCAAGACTCTATTTGTAAAGACACCACATGCTGTGGTTGCAGGATATTGAGAAATCATTCTGGAACTGAGTGGAACCTACTCTGTTGGGTAGCTGTCATAGTGCTGGAAAGTGCTCTGCTAGAAAGTGCTCTGCTGGTCGCTGGGGTAGAAAAGTCATCAATAGTCTTAACCACTACTATATCCTGCATGCCATACAGCCAAACATTCAGGAAAAATATGTCCACTGTTACAATATAAGCGTTACTAGTAAGTTATGAGGGCAACCAACTAGTCTCTTATTTGATTTGAGGCCTGTTCAATGGGAGAGAATTCATGCCTAGTATTGCAATCCTAGCCCAAAGCCCATGACTTGAAAGGTCATGGTTCCAACGGGAAAGCTACCACTGTTCTTTGGCTAAATGTACAGCAAGGTGTGAAAACAAGAGGTTCATTCTTAAGAGTTCAGTGCTATATGAGACATATCTATCACATCCTCCAATGCTCAGGGAACATTGAGGAAAAGTGGGAGTAGGGCAGATATAAGAGAAAGAGTAGGAAGGAATATTTTAGGACAATATCATCGAGACATAAACTGAAAGGAGCATTTAGGATCCCACAGTGGAAGTTTAAGGAATAGGCATGTGCCCTTTCAAAATGGGCACAGATGGTGAATTCTTTTTTGAGAATTACTTCTATCATATGGTAGCCAGATATTTTTCTCATTGTCCCTACTTGTTACTCACTGGATCCATGCATGGGCTAATCATGATGGTAAATATGAAGGCCATGTCTTCTGCACCTTAATGCTTCAGCAATTAAATCCATGAAATACTTAGAAAATGGTTTAATTGGTTCATGGTTTTGAAGTTTCTACTTGATGATTGATTTGTCCCATATCTTTGGGCTATTGAGAGGGTAGTGTATCATGCCAGTCATCTGTGTTGGGGCCAAAAAACTCATTCCATCATTTAGATATCCAAAGTGAAGAAGTAGAAGCAGTGAATGGAGAAGGAGAAGGGAAACAAGAGGAGGAGCAGAGTAGGGTTACATAATTCCCTTCAAAGGTAAATCCCCAATGAACTAAGATGTCCTATTAGATCCCAGCTTCTAAAAGTCAATCATACATCCCAGTACTGCCACTCTGGGGTAAAAAAAAAGTTTTAATGTATGGACCTTTGTGGGATACTTATCCAAACCTCTTTCTTATAAATAGTGATTTTTTTTCCTTATTGAATATTGCAGTCATTCTTTTGTGAAAGTCATATTTCTTCTGTATCTCATTGAAACTATATATTAAAGGCTTAAAGAATGCCTGATTTACCAGTGTTGAATTTTGTAAAATATTAAGTCATACAAAGGGGTATATTAATCTAACAAAGTTATGACAATGAATGTATGGCTGTAGAATCTTCTGGAATTATGGTGTGCCTAATGGCATGGAAGCAGATATCCTTATCAAACAAAACAAAGACATTTCCTACTAAAATTTTACCTTTGAGAAAGAATCATATAGGGTGGGAGCATTGCCCACCATAATACAGTATTTATACTAAACCAAGAGTAATATATGCTTTGTTGTCCCAATCAACTAAGCATTAAAGAAACAATCATTGTAAATAGGACTGAATTTTCCTGTCCTCCAAACATACAATACACAAGGAAACAAAACAACACCAAAACAGATTCAATCTCGGATTATGAAATTTCTGTTATGATAGAGCTTACATAGTATTTTTCAAACAAGATATATAGTAAAGATTTCTTTTCTAAACAGAAAGCCACAAGTAGATGTTTTGGCCTCATTATGCAAGAAGATGATCAGGATAAAAAAATTTTATTATATTTTCAGGAGTTATCATACTTGGTTACAATACTAAATAAATACTTGGACTGGTTTTTAGTCAAGATAGCAAAAGAACTGTCTTATGAACCAAGGGGAATTGTGGAGGTTTCTTTGTTGTTTGTATGCTCAGTGATAAAACCAAATGACAAATTTTAGCAACTGTGATTCAACATGTACTAAGTAACAATTACCAAATAACTCTAAGGGACACAGGCCTGAGTTATTACACAAGAGAAACAACCTACACCTCTTGAAGGACTTGGTTAGGATGACAGAAATATATAACAGACTTTGGAGGAGGAAACACTAAATATTAATTATGAACTTGTGTAGATTGGAGCAGTGGGAGTGTTAAATTTTCTAATAACCCTCTTGGGTAAGTTTTCGATAGGTAGAGAATGAAGCTGATTACCTTCCTGAATGTTTTATGGGGAGTTTAATTGAAAAATAGGGGGAAATCTTTTCAGAGGAGCAAGGGATCATTACCTGGACCAATACAGGTGCTCTGGTGAGGGCTGTGAAAACCACACTGGAAATGCTTCTTACACACACCAGCTCTGTAGAAACAGCCAGGTGGTTTACTAGTTTCTGCAAGGATAATTAGTGGGAAATTCTGGGAATGGAAGACATTGAACTAGAGTACATAGCTTAGCTGAAACCCTGACAGGCAATGACATACAACCCACCCACCCACCCCCAACATGCTGCCATCACAAAAACACCATGACTGCTGCACATACCAAGGGTTCTCACTCATACCTCACCTATACAGCAATAACTTTGGCCGGAGAGAGCACCATAGGAAACAGGAGAATTGCAGATTTGAATATAGCTTAGCTGTGCCAGAAATGTCTCCAGAAGGACACTATTAAAGGTCCACATCTCAGAATCATGGGCACAAAGGAGAAGGATTTTATCCCAATGGCAAAGAAAACATTTTCAACAAAATCACAAGTTTCATAAAATTAGGGAAAGTGACACAAATTCAGATAAGGAGGCACTTGGAACACCAAACAGAAAAGACCTGAAAATACCATTACCTCATCATATTACAATTAGACCACTAAAAATACAGAAAAATAATTGTACTAAGAATAGTGCGAAGTACCAAATGACATATAGTGATTGGAAAATAAGCCCATCATAACAACAACACTGGTCTTAGCAGAAACTTAAAAAAAAAAAATCAAAGGTATTTAGAGTGACCTATTTAATGTTCTAAAAGCCAGCAGCTGTCCATCCATACTTATACACCCATCAAATATATCATAATAATTGAAAGAAAAAGAAAAGTTCCATGAATAATAATAAAAAAAACAGGCAAAATGATTTCATGACTACTAAGCCATCTCAACTAGAAGATGACTGAAGGATGACTTTGGACTACATAAAAATACAAAGATATCCATGAAGCAACAGGAAAGAATAAATCATTCTTCAAAATATATTAAACAAGAGAAGAAAAGGAAAATTCCAATCATTACAAAAACAATAATTGGCATATGTAGCAGACAGCTTCAGGTTCGCTGAGATGAACTTCCAGACCGGGCACAGTTATGGAGGAAGGGATATTATTTATTGAAGCTTACAGATCCAGGGGAAGTTCCATAATGGCAAGAGAAGCGGCCTGCTCTCCACAGGGCCAAGCAGAGAGAGAGAGAAACCAACCAGCCACCACAGCACACAGAGTAAAACAAACTACAGCCAAAAGGTCACACAGCAGACTTCAGGAACTCCTGCTAGACACATTTGCATATCTTTACAATGGAATCTCAAACCCATCACCACACCTTAAGACCGGCCCCCAGTGACCTTGCCTCTAGCAAGGTGATTGCAGATGCAAACTATAAACTAATAAAATACTGAATATATTGGGGGACATATATTCAAACTACCACAGCATACTTTTCAATAACAGAACATGCATAATCTCAATTCCTTAATCAAAAAAGAAACTGGTAAGAAGAATGGTTAAAAGCAGGATTTTTATTTTTCATCTCCAAGAAATACACCTCACCATAAGAGACAAATAGTATCTCTGGGTGAAAAGATGGAGAAAGGTATTCTAAGCAAATGGACTTAAACAAGCATGCATCACTGTTCAAATAACTAATAAATTGGACTTTAACTGAAAAAAATTCAGAAAAATAAAGAAAGTCACCTAATTCCGAACAAGGAGAGAAGTATATGTTAAGAGGACATTAAATTCTAGACATGCATGCATGCTTTAATAACAGGTAGATCTAATTTAGTGAAATCAATATTATCAGATACAGAGTTACAGATTAACCCTAGCATAGTAACAGTGAGTGACTTAAAAACCCCACTCTCATAAGTTGACAGCTAGGGGCTGGAGAGATGGCCTAGCAATTAATATGCTTGCTTGTGAAGCCGAAGGACCCAGGTTCAACTCCCCAGTACTCACATAAAGCCAGATCCACAAGGTGGTGCAAGTGTCTGGAGATCGTTTTTGGTGGCTAGAGGCCCTGGCACACCCATTCTCTCTTTCTTCTTCTCTCTCTCAAATAAATAAATAAAATTAAATATTAAGAAATCAATTGAAAGGTAATCACAGAAAAAGATAAAAATAGAAACATCTAAGTTAAATAATACCATGGATCAAATGACTTAACAGATCTCTGTCTATATAACTTTTCATCCAAATACTGCAGAGTATGCATTTTCTCAGTAGCCCATTGAACTTTTATTAAAATAGACTATAAGAGGGCCTTGAACATATTAAATTCTCTCTAAAATAATAATGGTTATCCATGTATCTTGCACTGACCTCACTCTCTGTTGGAGAATTTGCTTTTCATTTTCAGATGGACACAGAACCTGAGGATAGAATCAGCCCATTGTACCTCACCAGGGCACCACCTGAAGCTGTAACATTATTGGGGAAATGAGCAAGAGTGCTGCTTTCTCGGTGAATCTGGTACCAGTACAAGGGTGAAGGAGATAGAGAAAGAACACTCAACTCCTACCAAATCAGATATCCAGAGACACAGAGACTCACCAAACCTCATCACTGAAATAGACCTAAAATAAACCCAATATGGCTCAGGGAAATTCAGGGAAGAGGGGGCAGAAAGATTGTTAGAGCCATACATTGGGTCATTATGCACAGAGATATTGCCTCTCCTGCAAAATTTATGGCTACCCCCATAAGGCAAGACCCATATTACCCGTGGGGGGAGGACAGGGAGAAGACTAACGATGGTACCATCATGGCTGTATACATATACTATATACATAAATATATACACTATATACATATGTATATATACATATACATAAAAGACCATCAATTAGGACACAAAACAAGGTTGGAGAGATCTCAAATAAATGTGTTACATCTTAAGAAAGAGACAGAACACACAAATGTGAAATCAGTAGACAGAAAGATCAACACATAAATTGATGAAATAGAAACCTAAACAATGAAAAATCAAAAAAAAAAAAGAAAGTTGGTATCATAGTCAGGTTCACAATTCTGGGATGAATTTGCAAATCAGGCACAGTTTATGGGAGGAACAGGATTTATGGAAGCTTGCAGATCCAGGGGAAGTCCCATAATGGTAGAAGAAGCTGGCCAGCTTTCACCGGTCCATGCAAGGAAAGAAAAACAAACATCACCAGAACAATCTATTGGAGGGTATACATTAAAACTACCACAGTTGGTTCTTTGGAAAGATAAAAAATATAAACAAACACTTAGAAAAGTAACCCAGCAATGAGATATGAACTGAATTAATGAAATTAGAGATTAAAATGGAGGCATTCCTTTCAATGCCTATGAAATTCATGAAATCATAACTTAAAAACCAACACTCCACTAAACTTGAAAATATAAAAGAAATGGATGCATTTCTAAGTAAATATAAAACCAATGTTAAACCAAGAAGAGAGAAAAAATTTAAAGAGATCTATAATAAGCAACATGGTCGAAATAGTAATTTTAAAAGTCTCCCCTGTGAAAAAGTCAAGGGCAGATGGATTCACTGGAGAATTAAAGCAGACCTAAAAAGAACCAATACCAGTGTTTCTCAAACTGGTACATGGACTAGAAATGAAGGAATACTACTAACCACTTTTTAAGTTTTTAAAATTTATTTTTTCTCCATTTTGATATTTTTATATATGTATATAATGTATTTTGATCTTATGTTCACCTATTATCATGTTTCCCCTCCCCTCCCACTAATAGCCTTTTTCTCCCCCATTAATTCCCATGTTAATTTTTCCCATAAAGTTAAATTAGAGTTGCTTGCATGATAATGAATAAAAGTTTATTTGGGGCTGGTGAGATGGCTATATAGTTGAGGCACTTGCCTGAAAAGCCTAAGGACACAGGTTCAGTTCCCTAGTACACATGTAAGCCAGATGCACAAGGTGGCACATGCATCTGGAGTTCATTTGCAGTGGCTTGAGGCCCTGGCATGTCCATTCTCTCTCTATCAGCCTCTCTCTCTCTCTCAAATAAATAAATAAAAATATTTTTAAACAAATATTTCTTTTATTTTACAAACAGGACATCTAAATCACTCTCCTACAAGGCTCAGGGAATCTCATGAAAGAGGGGCCAGAAAGAATCTAAGACAGGAGAATGGGGAGGGGAGTTATAGGATTCTGTCTTCTGGATACAACATGGCTGTTATACTCATGAATGCATAGAAGTTGTCCATTCCTGCACATAACTGAGCCTGTCACTATGTTAGCATTGATGGGGAAAGGATATATAAGACCCCTATCTCACAGAGTAGTGAATGGCAATTAATGGTTTACTAGAAAAGGATAGATTCAGTAGGGTGTCACTAGTAAGTCACGCATTTCTTGGCAAATAACCTTTCTCCCAAACTCTTTATTAAGCCAGTTATCATCCTAATATCAAAACCAGATTAAAAAAATCTACAAAGAACTCAAAAACCCAAACAATAAAAAAAAATCAAACAACCCACTCACAAAATGGGGTAGAGAACTGCACAGGGAGTTCTGAGAAGAAGAAATACAAATGGCAAACACACACTTAAGAAAATGTTCAACATCCCTAATCAGGGAAATGAAAATTAAAACATCTATGAGATTCCATCTTACCCCAGTAAAGATAGCAAACATTAAAAAGTCTAATGACACAGAGGCTCCCAAAGCCTCATCACTGAAGTAGAGCTAAAATGACCCCAATGGGGCTCAGGAAAATTTGTGGAAGGGGGGCAGAAAGAACATTAGAGCCACAAGTTGGGGCATTATGCACAGAGACTTGGCCTATCCCCCATAACTCTTGACTACCCCCACAATGCATGACCCACATTCCCCATTGATGAGGGTCCCTTTGGAAGAGGGAGGATAGGGAGGAGGATAATGGAATCACCATTATGAATGTAAAATTAGAATAATATAAATAAAAATATAAATTATTTAAAAAAAATTAATGACAACAAATACTGGAAAGGGTGTGATGAAATAGGAACCCTCAGCCACTGTTGGTGGGAATGTAAGCTGGTACAACCAGTATGGAAAGCAATATGGACACTCTTAAACGGATGACTATAGAGTTACCAACAGACCCAGTTATCCCCTTACTTGGCATTTATGCTAAAAGTTCTAAGCCTCAGTTCAGAGATATTTGCTCAACCATGTTTATAGCTGCTCAGTTCATAATAGCTAAGAGCTGGAATCAACCCAGATGTTCATCATTAGATGAATGGATAACCAAGATGCGGTATATCTACACGATGGAATTCTACACAGCAGTAAGGAAAAATAAAAATGCAATTTGAAGAAAAATGGTCATACTTGGAATTCTTAGCAAACTCACCCAATCACAGAAAGATAAGCTTCACATGGTCTCACTTATCTGTGGTTCCTAATTTGTATTTTCCCAAGATGCAGACACACCTACTAAACATCTTGATGACTAGACAATAGGGGTGGGTGGGTGGGACAAAACCTGGACCCAAATAGAAGCGGTACCAGAAAATCCTATATCCTGAAGTACATACTAAAAGGTCAAATCTGCATCAGGTGCTTGGAGAGAACACCTGAATCATGGGGGCCGGGAGAGGGTATGATGAAGACTAACTTCAATCTTCTGTTTCTCTCTGTATAACTCCCTCTTCTCTGTCTCCTCTCTTTCTCTTTCATATTACCTATACTATTTCTTCTTTCTTTTCCCTTGGCACTGACCTGTAACTCCCAATACCAGCATGTGGTTAACATCCACAATGAGCTGTTAATCAGTGAGACCTACAAGGTTTCTCAAAACAAGACAGATCTCTGTCAGAGTACTTGATGACCCACTGTTACAGTGAGGTTCATAGTGCTGGTAGAAATCATCCTACCAAGAGCAGCTTGTGGGGGAAAAATAGGTTTATTTTGGCTTACATGCTCAAGGGGGAAGCTCCATGATGGCATGGAAAATGATAGCATGAGTAGAGGGTAGACATCACCCCCTAGCCAACATCAGGTGGACCATAGCAACAGGAGAGTGTACTAAACACTGGCAAGGGGGAGCTGACTATAACACCCATAAGCCCACCCCCAACAATACACTGCCTCCATGAGGTGTTAATTCCCAAATTGCCATCAGCTGGGAACCTAGCATTCAGAACACTTAAGTTTATGGGGGACACCTGAATCAAACCACCACATTCTTCCCCTAGCCCCCATAAACTGATAACCATACATGATGTAAAATGCAATGCATTCATCCAACATTAAAAGCCCCCATATCTTTTCAATCAATCCTAATGATGGTCCAACAATCCCCATACTCCAAGGTCTTTTAACTGAGCCATAATACCAAAAATAACCCCCCCCCAAAAAAAAACCATAATGGCACAGAATAAACATCCACACTGCAAAAGATGGCATTGGGCAAAGCAAAGAAATATTCAACCAATACATGACTTAAAATAACCAAGACAAACATCAAACTCTGTAATTCCAAGCCCAACAATTCTAGTCAGTGACAAATCTCCAAGTCCGATAATTTTAACCAGCAACAAGTCTCTGGAGTTCCAATTCCGCCCCTCCAGCTAGGCTACTCACAGTGCTGGAAAACTTCATCCAGGGCCAGCAGCTTTCCTCAGCAGCCATCTCATGGTCCTGGCATCTCCACTGGGTCTCCACTGCAACCCACAGTCCATCCTCATGGCCCCATGGGATCTCTATGCAGTCACCCAGCAAACCTGCTTTATACTGCCCATGGCCATTTCCAAAACACAAGACTGTGTTATAAACTCAATGCCCTCTCTTTCCTGCATTACTTATACTCCATAATACCAGGTAGAGTGCCAATTTGTTAATCCCAGGGGTGGGGAGAATAAAGCAGACTTTGAAGAACAGGACACTCCTTTGAGCATTAAGACCCCTTCAAAAGAGTCTGCATTCTTCCTGTTGCCCCAGTACAGGTCAGCTGGCCCAATCTCAAAGGTTGTAATCTCTCAGTTGCAGCTGAATGGGCAGAATTCACCCAAATATTTCATTTTTTTCTGTGCCATATCCCTCTGCTCAAAACAGGTCATTTCTACACAAAGCAACCCTGCACATCTTCTCAGGACATGGGCATAACAGCAAGCTTCTCACACAAACTGCTAGCCCAGTCCAATTAAAGCTCTTTCTCACCCTCATAAGCCAAACCTCACAGTCCATAGTTCTTACTGCATTCAGGTCTTTCAACTCTGACTAGAATAGTCCATCAAGCTGTACTTACAGCACTGCAAGGTGTCTCTTAGGCCAAGGTTTCAAATCCTTCCACATGCCTCTGGAAATTCAGGTCCAAAAGGCCAAAGCCATACAGTCAGGTGTCTAGCAGCAATCCCACTCCTCGGTACCACTTTATTGTTGTAGTCAGGTTTGTACTGCTGGTAAAAATCACCTGACCAAGAGCAACTTGTGGGGAGAAAAAGAGGTTTATTTGGGCTTACAGGCTCCAGGGGGAAGCTCCATGATGGCAAGGAAAACTATGGCATGAGTAGAGGGTGGACATCACCCCCTAGCCAACATAAGGTGGACCATAGCAACAGGAGAGTGTGCCAAACACTGGCAAGGGGGAGCTGACTATAACACCCATAAGCCCGCCCCCAACAATACTCTGCCTCCAGGAGGTGTTAATTCCCAAATTGCCATCAGCTGGGAACCTAGCACTCAAAACACTTAAGTTTATGGGGACATCTGAATCAAACCACCACACCCACCAAAGGTTATTGGTAAGACCTTACTGCTGAAGACACCATATGCTATCAGGACGGAACATGGAGAGACCTGGCTGGAATCTGGAAGAGATTCAGTCCCCAGACAGTTAGCTTGTCTAGTGCCAGAAAGTGCTACATAAGTGACTGGGGGAAAATGACCAACCTCTGTCTAAGCAACACGTGGTCCAAGCTACTCAGCAGAAACAACCTGACGTGATGCTCACACAAATGCAGTAGTGGCACACATGCTCTAGATTTGGCTAACAGATCAGCTCAGTGGAATGGAACCCATACCTGGAAACAATAATAAAAGAAAATTACAAACAAATCTCCTGATAAATACAGACGATGCAAAAATTCCCCCAAACCCTTTCAATCCAAATTAAAGCTTACAGATCCAGGGGGAAGTTCCATAATGGTGAAAGAAGCTGACTCCTTTTACCACATTCACACAAAGAAAACCACCATCAGCACCACAAGCAAGCACACTCCTAGAACCCCGGGCATGACCTCAAGCACTCTGCATACCTTAGGCTGTATTCAGATCCACCCCCAGTAACACCCTAGGGCAGGACCCCAGGATCTGCCCACAGTGACACCTCCTCTAGCTTGGCAGCTGGAAAGCCAAGTTACAGTTTCAATAAAATATTTACGTCTATTGGGTGACATAATTTCAAACTACCACATCTTCATTTATACCAATAACAAACCTACTGTAGAGGAAATCAGAAGGGCAATATTATTCAAAATTGTCACAAAAGTATTTTGGAATAAACCAAACCAAGGATGTGAAAGACTTCTGTAATGATAAATTTGAAACATTCCAAAGAGAGATTAAAGAAGACATACTATGCCCATGGATTGGAAAAAAGTCAATATTATGAAGATGGTTATCCTGTAAAAAGAAATCTACAGATTCTATGCAGTCCACAAAAGAGTTTCAATACAATTCTGCATGGAAATTTCAAAACAAATCTGAAAATGCATATTGAAGCACGGAAAACCTGGGATAGCTAAAGCCATTCTTAGCAAAAGAGAAGCCTGGAATTACCATCATACTTGATTTCAGTTATATTAACAGTGTCACAGTCATTTCCACTTTGCTGGGATGAACATCCAAACCAGACACAGTTTTATGGGAAGGAGAAGCTGCTTCCACACATCTAGGCACAGAGAAAAAAATGCAGCAAGCAATATACCAGCACATACATCAAAAAGCAGGAAACACAAACTGGTAGCAAGCAGCAGGGACCCTGCTAGATTTCTGTATGCTCCCATGGAAATCAGATCCACCCCTAAACACACCTGAGGGCTGGACCTCAGGATCATACCACAGTAACACCTCCTTAAGCCAGACAGCTGGAGACCCAAGACACAAACTCTAAATACCAGAGTCTATGAGAGACATACATTTAAACTACCACAAACAGCAACATAGTGACTGTAGTAGACAGCCTCAGTTGCTGAGATGAACTTCCAAACAAAGCACAGTTATGGAGGAAGGTAATTTATTGGAAACTTACAGATACAGGGGAAGTTCCATAATGGCAGAAATAGTTGCCCCCCTTCTTTCACAGATCCAAGCACAGAGAAAAGCTACCACTGACATCATAAGCAAGCACACTTCAGAAACCCCAGACAAAGCTCAGCAGTTTGAATATCTTTGGACTGGAATTCCAAATCCACATCCACACCTTAGGGCTACATGGATCAAATACCTTAATGTAAAACCTAAAACAAAAATAGTGGAAAAAATAGGGAAAACACTTCAAGATAGTGGACTAGATAAGCACGTTACCAATAGGATGCCAGTTTCTTTGGAATTAAGGACAACTATTAATAAATGGGACTCTAGCAATCCCTTCATAAGACCCTCCTAATAAGTAGAAAAAGATGATGACATCAATTTAAAATACAGACTAGTGGAGAGAGGGAGGGGATATGATGGAGAGTGGAGTTCTGAAGAGGAAAGGGGGAGGGGAGGGAAATATCATGTTTATTGTCTGTAAGTATAGAAGTTGTCAATAAAAAATAAAAATAAAAATAAAAAACCTAACACCTAAAAAAGCTTCTGCACAGCAAAAGAAAAAAAAAATAGCCAAGTGAAAACACAGCCTACAATAGGAGGATGTTTTTGTCAGCTATGTAGCTGACAGAGGATAAAATCTGGAATTCACAAAGAATTCAAAAAACTAATCAAGAAAACAATCCAATCAAGAAATGGGCTACTAAGGGAAAATTACTACTGTTGGCTGGCTAAATGGATGTATTATACCAAACAAACTGCCCTCTGAATTCTTATGTTTGTGCCCCTATATTAATTACTCTCACTTTTGTTTATAGAAGATTCTTTTTTCAGATGGCTCTGACCACTGGGGTGACTCAAAACCCACCAAAGTGCTGAGAAGTGGCAACGGAGTGTTCATCACTAAGTTGTCTTTTTTACATATTCCAAGGCTCATGGTCCATTTCGGATGAGAAGGCAAAAAGAACATAAGAGCCAAAGTAAGGGGAGGACTGCTTATAATACTATCTTCCTGATACACAGTGGCCTTGATAGTTATGAAAACACGGTAGCGCAGATCTGCATAGTAGGAGAAAAAATGATAACCTCTAACTAGTTTGAAAGACTTGTTGAAAATAAGATAGGATTCAGTGGACTGTAAACATTTGTCCACAGTCCTTGGCAGGGGTGTTCAGCTCAAAAGCCCTAGTTGTAAATTCACCGCTATTGTCTTGTTAAATGGACATGTTGTGCCCATCAAAGT
This sequence comes from Orientallactaga sibirica, assembly GCA_036365145.1. NCBI lineage: Eukaryota > Metazoa > Chordata > Mammalia > Rodentia > Dipodidae > Orientallactaga > Orientallactaga sibirica. Next base: position 2,076,306 of record JAEOAD010000056.1, on the reverse strand, counting down.
GACTTCTAAATATTTATATGCTGTTGCTATTTCTGCTAACATTACTGCTCAGAGAAACTTCTTTCTGTCGTGAAACAATGGTAACTACAGAAGCTCATAACTGCTTTGATAACTGACTGTTAAATGCCTAGTCCTAAAGGTAACATCCATATCACTACCACCAATGCCCAAAGAACATTGCACAAGAGTAGAGGACAGGACGGTAGAGACACAGGAATGGAAGAAGTGTTTTAGAATGCTGTATTCTGGGTATGACATGGCAGTTAAACAGGTAAACTCTCAATAGGTGGGGTTACCTCTCAACACCTACACATGATTTGGTCTGGAATCATTTAGTCATGGATGGGGGTGGAGTTCATGAAGCCCACATTCTCCTTGTGTGTTGACAGTTCATGGTTGCTGGAGGAGGGAGAGACATTTTCTTCAGGGGTGTACCCTGTCTTGTTGCTCATGCTCCTGTAAATAACCTCTCAACCATACTTCTCTCAGCACCCACAATTAAATGCATTGAATAATGAAAAACATAGAACCAAACAAAAATAGACATGGAAGTAGAAGGTTTCCAAGTTGGGAAGAGACAGATAAGGAGGGAGTGAGAGAATTGGAGAGGGCAATAGGAGGTGCATATCATCAAAATATATTATATACCCATTAAAATATCATAAAGAAACTCATTTTATGTACAATTAACATATGCTAATAAAAGTCCTTGAAAAACTAAGCAGATATAAAAAGTACAGAGTATGAATTTTATCAGCCCCCTATTTTTCTGTCTTATGGGGCTTTGGCACAGCTTTTATTTTGCTATAGAAATAAACCAAATGTTGGTATAACTTCCCAGAGCCACATTTTGGCCATGACTATACTACTTAAACTCTCTTTTTCTGTTCTAGGACTCTACTTTGTATGTGTGTATATGCAAATTAAGATATGCTAGAGACTTTATACCACAGGAGATAGTTTTTGACTAATGAAAATGAATATGTGTCTCCCTATTCTGGTTTAGAGGTAGAAAGCTCTGCAGTTCAGTCTACACTGATTCTCAGAGAATTCCAGTGAAAGGAAGCCTTAGTTGTCCACAGCAACTAGGATGGCAATATATATTTGCAATGGCTTAAGTTTAATTCTTTCCAGTCCTCTGTTCCTGTTAAAAAGATTTCTTCCCATTACAAATCTTTAGTTTGGATTATTTCTTTGATCAGGTAGATAAGCAAGATGGATGTTAGCAGCTAATGTTTGAAAGGTATAAATCGAGGTAGATATGCCAGCTCCTGAATATAATCCTAAATAGAAATGAAAAATTAAGTGGTGTTAACAAGTGAATTAGAAAGATATCATAGAATAATCAGCTTCAAGAACCTGGGCCTGAATGCAGTGACTGACTTATGCCTTCATGACTCCACTGTGAATACCAATAATGGACCCCAGTAGAATGCAGGCAGGACAGTTCAGATGAAAAAATAACTATCATGCAATATGTTCATAATTAATCAAAATAAAATAAAAATACTGTGCAAACAAAAAATGAAATAATATGAGGAGTGCCCTTAGCCTACATTTCACTCAAACACAAAATTTTGATGCTTCCAAAATAATTACAAAAAAAAAACCTGAAAGATACTTTGTCCATATTCAGAAAAGCTATAAGAAGATGCTATTTTCATTTAACCTTTTGTAAATACTTTAGTGTTTTTTTCCACTTGCTGTGAGCATAGAACTTAGAATGTAATGACTATTCAGTATATGCTTTTAGATTTTAGTAATTGCAGGATATGGACAGACTTTATGTATGTTCAATTACTAAATATTAGGAGAATGGTTTGTTAGGAAACTTTAGTATCTTAAAACTTAATAAAAGCACTAATACTGAAATTAATTACTTACCTCATTCTATATTTTATTCTCACCACAAAATTCCTTCTCTTGTTTTTCCTGAAAAGCCCTTGTGAGTGAATCAGAAATCCTTCCAAATATTAAATGAAATTGTCCTCTGTAAGCCCTAGCCCCTTACTGATCTTAAACTTTCTGAATACCCATTGAATTTCAAGATAGTCCCGAATAGACTGTTAATTGCATATTGTTGCATTGGAAAACTGCTAAAGTGTGAAATATGGGCTGCGTCATCATTTATTATCCATTTATGTTTCCTAATTTCTGTTAGAAGATTTTATACCCTCATCTACATAATATGCTCCAGAAATGTGAAGGACAATGACTTTTAACCCCAGTATATCCTTCAGCACATTACAACACAACAGAAAATTCACAAAGTACTTGAATAAAGAACATGGAGCATGAACTAGAAAATGAATTATTCAGGGTAGCATGACTCAAATCACTTTAGTGGTAATGGGTGTGTATATAAAGAGAGTTACTGTTTGACCTAAGAGAAACAAAAAAAGAATAAATAATTACTTCAGAGAGGTAGGCTCAATAGCCAGAATGATGAAAGAAATTTAATTAAAAATTTATTTAAAAGGATGAGGTACCCTAGAATTTCTCATTATCTATAAAACATAACAGTGAATTGTCCTTCTACACATTAATAATGTCTATTGACCATGAAGGCAACTTCCCCATGTGGTCTTTACAACAATTCCACATGGTCACCATTAAAATTGAAGAATTTTCATATTGATAGATGTTTAACTCAATATTTCATAAAACATTAACTTTAAAATGACAACTTAGAATAAAATACAATACAAAGAAAAATATAGAAATGGCTAATGGTGTTTATTTACACAATTAAGAATGAAGCCAGGATGTGTATATATATACACATATATATATATATATATATATATATATATATATATATATATTACACAATTTTATATGATAATTTAAAACATGAGCTTTAAAATAACTAAAATTTGACATTTCTCATTCATCTTCAATTAAAAAATGATGATTGAGGGCTGGAGAAATGGCTTAGCGGTTAAGGCTTTTGCCTGCAAAGCCAAAGGATCCCGGTTCGATTCTCCAGTACCCACGTAAGCCAGATGCACAAGGGGCACATGCATCTGGAGTTCATTTGCAGTGGCTGGAGGCCCTGGTGTGCCCATTCTCTCTCTGTCTGCCTCTCTTCTCTGCTTGCAAATAAAAAAAAGTCATCAAAAATGATGATTCTCAATCATTTCTTGCTTGAATTAATTCAGTAATGTTGTATTATATGCAATTGTATAAAGCCTTGACTGTCTCCTAACACTCTGTATATCTGAAGGGCCAAACAAAATATTTAAGGCTTAGGAGGAATATTGGCTATATTGTAATGTCTCAACTCCCACAATCAAAGTAAAATAAGCTAAAGGAATAAAAAATAAAATATTGATTTAAGTAAATTTTAAATGTGAACTATATTGGTCAGAGTTCTCTAGATGAACAAAACCAATAGAATGAATATGCATTACAAAAAGTATTTTTTTGGTGAATATCAGCAATCCCTCAAAGAGGGACCCTCAGTGGAGTGGGGGCAGAAACAAGAGAAAGGATGGTATCAACATATGATGCATCCGTACAAAGTCTCTGCTTAATAATAATTAAAAAAATATTTAGTATATTGGCTTTTAGGATAAAGGTTGAGCAATTCAACAATGGCAGAATCCAGTAGCTGCTCAGTCCAGAAGACTAGATGCATCAGTAATCCCAATCTTTCACTGAAGGACTACAGGATCCCTGGAAATCTGTTGTGTCATAAGTCAGTGTTGGAATGCCTAAGCAGATGAGTTCCAATGTTCCTGAAGGGTGGCAGAAAAGGGTAGATTTCACTCACCAAAGAGGACAGAAGCTAGGCATGGGTAAAAGGGCCATTTTCCCCCTAGAACCTGTTGATATATTGGGCTGCAACTGGAAGGGGTACCCATGCTTAGTGAAAGTCTTCCCTGAATTAGTATTTCATGGTAATGCCCTCATAGAACTATTTGAGTAGTGTGTTTCTTTCTTAATTCCTAATCTGATTAAGTTGACAATAGAAATGAACCATCACAGAACATCATGTTGCATAAAATTTTTTGAGACTATGGCCTTGTCAAACAGATGCACTTTCTCATGCAGTAAGCTACTGTTTGTTTAACCCAAATCAATTTTTATATTAATTCTCATTAGTAAGTTCCAAATGATAGGAAGATATGTTCATTCTACTTCATATAAACCACAAAAGCTAAAGATTTTCTCTAAAATTCAAGATTTCCTTGATAATCCATAATAGATAATATATTCTGCTTAGATTTTATGACCACATTAGAAGTTAACTGGTATACTTAAGAGTTCTCTAAGTTTATTTTTAAATCAGTCAAATTTATTCTCAGGATTGACCACCTTTGTAGAAAATAATATACTAGAGTTTCCTTGGAATCAGATCAGGAACTTAGTACCATATTTTCAGCCCTCTACCAGGGACAAGTCATCTTCCTAGTTCAACTATGGCTCTTTATAAAATGATCTTGTAGGAAGGAGACAAAATTTTCATGTAAAAAAGTATATTTAGAGCTGGAGAGATGGTTCAGTGTTTGAGCACTTGCCTGTGAAACCTAAGGACCCAGGTTTGATTCCCCAGAACCCATGTAAGCCAGATGCACATGGTGGCACATGCATCTGGAATTTCTTTGCAGTGGCTGGAGGCCCTGGCTTACCTATATTCTCTCACTCTCTTTCTCTAATAAATAAATGATATTTATATATTTTTAAAAAGTGTATATGTTAGAAAAAATAATAGTTCTCTGGAAAATTACCCAATATGATATAGAGCAAACCCACAGGCAGCCAGTTATAGCTATATGCCTACTCGGAAGAAATAGCCACCACTACTTATGCCATTTTTAATGTTGCATTACTTAAAATATTATATGTTGCCTTGGGTTTTGAAAGAGACTTGACAGTTTACAAAAGGACCTTCTTGCATATTTTTACAATCACACTGTTTTTTTTTAATGTTTTATTTTATTTTTATTTATTTGAGAGTGCAAGAGAGAAAAAGGAAGACAGAGAGAGAGAAAGAGAGAGAGAGAGAGAGAGAGATGGGCACACCAGGGCCTCCAGCCACTGCAAACAAACTCCGGACTCATGTGCCACCTTGTGTATCTGGCTTACATGGGTCCTGGGGAGTTGAACAGAGATCCTTTGGCTTTGCAGGTAAATGCTGTAACCATAAGCCATCTCTCCAGCCCTCACCCTGCTATTTTTATCTGCTAAACACCATATTATTCATTCTACAAAGATCAATTCAATTGTAAGCTTCTCCATAAAGCCTCTCCCTGTTCCCCAAATTGGTTTGAATTTGTTTTCTTCTTTCACATGTCTTCATAAAAAATTTAAGATCTTTAGGGACTCCACAATGTTTGCTATAGGCATAGCTCCTGAAATGATATTCATTATGTTAGCATATACTTAGATAATGTTCCTGAGTGTACGATTGTGATCTTAGTCAAGGGGAACATTGTGCTCCAGAAAAAATCATCCTGAGGAATTCAAGGATTCTCTGAATATTTTATTGCTCCTTTATTCCATTAAAATCAACCTTCTAACTTGGAATATATTACATCTGCCTACTTAGTGTGATATGATATCACTAAAGGCCTTAACTCTTGTCTCAGAGCCTAACAAAAACTTTTAAACAGTTCATTAATAATATTTAAGTTTTAATAAATGAGAGGTACTATTCTCTGCTATGCATTTGGTAGGTACTCTGTATTAATTTCCCATTTAACCCACTCTGTGCTCACTTTACTAAGTTAAATTGGTTGGGGTATCTTTGAATATGTTTTCCTTTCATAAATAAGGAAACTGAGGCTCAGAAAATTTCAATAAAGTCCCCATAGTCACATAGTAAATAACAATTTTGGGACTTGAACTGTCTTATGCTTTACTAGGTCTATAACTATAGTCTATTCAGTTAATAGAATAAATTTTGGTTTTATATTTTACTTTTAGAGATGAGAATAATCAATCCATGTTAACATCTGGAGCTGCTAGGTCATTGTTTGTCATGTTGACTTCATAAAGTTAACCTTATAAAGGTCATTCTTTACTCATCTATACATTACCATTTTTCACTTTCAGAAATATATTGTATGCATTCAGCATGTGGTACACCTCATCTGTACCTTGTGGAATAATCTAATTTCTGAGATAATTAAGACTAAATTACAAGTTGCCTTTACTTTTTGTGTCTACTTATTTTGTTTCCCAAGGAATCAAAGGCTAGTATGTAGATTTGTTTCTTTGTCCATGTAAGGTGTTTTTCACAAATCTGTGCCACCAAAAGCTTCTAGGGAATTCTTGTGTTAGGGTGAGGTACAGAAGAAAATAAAAATAAAAGAAAAACATTATATTTACATAATTCAAATATTTAAGGCACTAGTATTACTGGTACTAGTTACTGCTGGTAACAATCCTACCATGAGGTGCTTGTTACTATTTGTTTTTTTCTCTCTCTCATCTCTTCCAACTGCTTCTTTCTCAAGTCTCAGTTTTTATTCTCTTTCTTTAACATAATATGACACGACTCACAAGATTATTTACATATTGATAGTTTTTTTATAGCTAAATGTTTTTCATAACTCAAGTTTATACTTCTGGACAAATAGGAGTTTTCAAGAATGACGGATGGAAGAAACACTTAGGGTTGTACCTCAGGCTTCATGAATATCATTCAACCATATCAATTCTAGTTTTGTACGCTCTGTGTATAATGCTCCATTGTTATGTGAAAAAATAGCTTTAGTTACTTTAAGTGGAAAAACATTGTTGCAAAAGAGACAACAGTATTCTGTCTCCAGAAGAAAGAATGTCAGTTCACCTGTAGGCAAGATTGTATTTGGAGAAAAAAATTTAAGTTACAAAGAAATCATTTAATAAATAAATGGTCTAATGATTAAACATACTAGTTTCAAAAGAAATACAAATATTGAATAAGCATGCCAGAAATATTCAACTTCTTTACTATATATATATATATATATATATATATATATATATATATATGCCAATCAAAAACTAATTGAGATTCCATTTCACCCCAGGCAGAATGACAATCAAAAAAACAAACAATAAATGCTGGCAGGGATGTCAGGGAAAAGTAACATTTATACATTGTTGGTGGGGATGTCAGCTACCACAGCTAAAGTAGAAACTAATGCAGACTTTCCTCAATAAGCTAAAAATAGAACTACCATATGATCCATCTATCAAACTCCTAAACATATACCTGTAGGACTCTAAATCAGCATACTACAGACATACTTGCATGCATATGATGATTATTTTTATAATATGCTTTTTTATTTGGGATAGAGGGAGATAGTGAGAGAGAGAGAGATAAAGTGGGAGAGGATTGGGTGTGCCAGAGCCTCTAGCCACAGCAAACAAACTCCAGGCACATGTGCCACCTCATGCATATGGCTTACGTGGGTCCTAGGGAATCGAATCTGGGTCCTTTGGTTTTTCAGACAAGTGTCTTAACCAGTAAGCAATCTCTCCAGCCCACACTCGTGATTTTGTTTTTATTTTTATTTCTTGTTTATTTGTTCATTTATTTGAGAGCAAAAGACAGACAGAGAGAGAAAGAGGCGGAGAGAGAGAGAATGGGTGCACCAGGGCATCCAGCCACTGCAAAAAAAAAAAAAAACTCCAGATGCATGCGACACCTTGTGCATCTGGTTTACATGGGTACTGGGGAATCAAGACTCGAACCAGGGTCCTTAGGTTTCACAGGCAAGTGCTTACCCACTAAGCCATCTCTCCAGCCCACACTCATTGTTTTTATTTGACTATTTACAGTAAACAGATATGGAACTAGACAAGATGATCATAAATAGATGGATGAATAAAGACAACGTGTTTTACATACAGAGTACAATTTATACATCCATAAAGAAAAAAAATTAATTATGTCATTTTTAAGGAAATGCATCAAATCAGAATTCTTCATGCTAAGAGAAATAAGCTAGACTCAGAAAGAATATTACATTTTCATTCATAGGTGGAATATAGATTTTAAAAGGAAAGAATATATATATATATATGAATATGTATGTGTGCGTGTGTGTGTGTGTGTGTGTGTGTGTGTGTGTGTGTGTGTGTGTGTGTGTGTGTGTGTAGGGGACTAAGGACTGGACTATGTGGGGAGAGAAAAGAACTTAAATGAGAGGAAACAGGAGAAGGTAATGGCAGTGAATGTGAGTGAACTCTGTGATATGAATACATGGAATAATCATAATGAAACCCATCATTTTGTAAACTAATTAAAAACAAAAATACAATACTCCTTGTATTTAAGTCTACATTTGTAAAACAAAGGTTTTCCTGTTGAACAATTTTCTTAACACTTTATTTTCAGTATTTTTCAACACAAAATTTATCAAGGATCTAAATTGCAATTCTATTTTAATTAAATGCAGTCTTCAAGTACATACACAAAGAAATTTCTTTACATTTACATACTACAATTGATTCCTTGCTCTTCTGTGTGGCTGCAATATTTTGCTATTAATTTCATTTAGAAATCAGCAAGGCTACTGTATATAGCTTTGTAAATGGAAATTAGTATCTAAAATTAGTTTAGGCTAATATCTAATCAACTTTGGCTATGATATTCTTTTTAGTTTTTTATTGATTTATGATTACATTTGGTAAAATGCACAAATCCCAAATGTATATTTTGATTAGCTTTGACAAGTGTATACACCTGAATCCAGCACCCTAATCAAGAAATAGCACATTGCTATCACCAATTATAAAAGTTACTCTTGCAGCCCATTCTGACTCTCTGAGACAACCACTTTTCTGATTTCTATCTGGATAGATATGGTCCCCTTATGATAGAACCTGAAGAAATGTAACAACACAGTAATGACTATTTTGAGTCTAAATTTTAAAATTGAGTATAACATTTTTCACATCCCTTCATGTAGTTGCAAGTATCAGTAGTACCGCTCTTTTTCTAGAGTAGTAATTAATGTATGAATATAAGACAGTTTTCTTAACACAATCTCTTGCTGATTTGTTAGTAGGTATTTTTCAACATATTTTTATTACAACCCAAATGGCTATGAATACTTTTTTAAAATTTTGTATGTATTTGTGTGTTTTATGTTTTGTAGGAAGAAGTCTACAAGCGAAATTTCTTTTTATTTTTTATTTGTTTCAACCTTATTTTATTTTATTTTATTTTATTTTATTTTATTTTATTTTATTTTATTTTATTTTATTTTTATTTGTTAGAGAGAGAGAGAAGCAGGTAGAGAGAGAGAATGAGTATGCCAGGTGCTTCAGCCACTGCAAAGGAACTCCAGATGCATGTACCACTTTGTGTATCTGGCTTATGTGGGTCCTGCAGAATAGAAACTGGGTCCTTTGTCTTTGCAGGCAAGTCCTTTAACCATTAAGTCATCTCTCCAGCCCCAGAGAAATTTCTATATCATAACATGGTAATATATTTCTAATAAAGCTATACCATTTTATACCCACAAGAAACTTATGAGAGGCCTAAAAGCTTCTCAACTACTCCATTGTTTTATGTTAGTCTTTTTTTTTTAATTATTATTTTTTTGGAGAGACAGAGAGAGAGAAAGACAGAGAGAGAGGGAGAGGAAGAAAGATGGGCGCGCCAGCAGTGTCTCAGCTGCTGCGAACGAAATCCAGATGTGTGCGCCCCCTTGTGGTCCAGTGCGGCATTGCACCCTTGCGTCACTTTGCATCTGGCTAACCGTGGGACCTGAAGATTGGAACCGCTGGAGTTTGGAACCAGTGATCTTAGGCTTAGGGGGCAGGCGCCTTAACCCCTAAGCCATCTCTCCAGCCCTATGTTAGTCTTTTAGATGCTAGTTCCTATAGTGTATATGGTGATAGTCCACTTTGAATTTAACTTGAATGTTTTAATGATTAGTGTACTAATTAATTTATGTATGCTTCTTTTCATAGCTTTATTGGCCATTCCTAGTTCAACTTTTGTGATGGGTATATCCAAGTATTTAGCCAATATTTATTTGCATTTGTTTTTTTTTTTAATTTTTAGGAGTTATTTGTACAATTAGGGTATGAATCATCATCAAATATACAGGAAAACATATATAGAAGGAGAGAGAGAATGATATCTCTTAATTATATAAATCTAATTAATTTTAAGTCTGTGTGTTTGTGATATAGTACTTTCATCATACAAAGTTTTCAGGATAGGATGCTAGATCAATTTTGAATTCATGTACATTCAATGTTTGGAAGTCACAGGGAAAGTGTAAATACAATTTAGATAGAAGTGTGGGAGGCCCTGAGGGGAGATAGAGGTTGAACCACTCTTCTTAAAGATTCATAGTTGTCAATGTTGGTACCTTTGCCATATTGGGTCCCTAAAGAAGACAGAAGAATTAGGGGAAAATTCTATGCATTCCATAGCTGAGCTGCATCACTGAAAAGATATAGTTTGCAATTCATGCTATTCTGCAACTGAGAAAAATTCAGAGAAAATCAAACTTTCTACATATAATTTAAAGTAATATTTATTAGAGGTATAATGCCTAGAGAATGAATCAAGTGGTATATTTATATCTATCACCAAACATAACACTGAGTATGGCATATGCTTCTTCATTACATGACAAACCACTGAAGGTGATAAGTGGTAACTGGGTAATTTTGCAGAATTACCCATGAGGCAGGCAAGTATAGGGATAGCTTAGCAACCTGGGACTGTACTTGGCTTGAGTTACACACAAACTCCTTTTCTTAACAATGTACTTAATAGCATAAGATCTGTATCAAACCGTAAATATACCTCTCTTCAAAGAATGCAATAGTTCTCTTTAGCAACCACTTGGCCACTCCTGTTTCATAGTTAGTTTCTATTCAGACACATCCTTTAACCAGAGGCATGGAGCCAATCCAGTCAAAACTTATATAGGACACATGTGCACTAAATGAAACTTAGGGAAATTCCCATACTTATAACCCTATGCCTATGCATTATTGAGCATGCATATTATTAAAAGAAAATACATCATGAGGAAGAACATATGTGGTTAACTAAGGCTTGCATAATACAAACCTGTCAATCAAAATTAAAAGTCCCAGTATATATCACCCCATTACCTAACTTTTCCTTCTTTTGAACCCCATAAATGGAAGCTTTGGGCAGTAATACATAGCTCTGGAGCATTTTATTAGTTATTTTGCTTATTGTTGTGACAAAATAACTGAAAGCATCAACTTCAGGACAAAAGATTTATTTTGGCTTATAGTTCAAGGGGATACATTCCACCATGGAGGTGAAGGCATGATAGTAAGAGCAGGAAGCAGCTGGTCACATTCAATAGTCAGGTGGCTGAGAGACATGAATGCTGGTGCTCAACCAGGTCTCTCCTTTTTATGGACTCCACAATGTCTGTGACATAGAATGGTGCTATCTACGTTTAAGGTAGGTCTACCTCATCAATTAACTTAATATAGAAAATCCCTCACAGATAAACTCAGGGCTGTCTTTCCATGGTGATTCTAAGTCTTGTCACATTAGGAACATTCTAGTGCAAGGAACCCACTGCTTTCTTGCAGTATATCTGTACTGTCTTATTAATAAAACTGCTTGTTACTTTGCTACCTGTGTAGGATTTTCTCAGTTCTCTGAATAAGAAGGCAATAATATGAAAATACCTGGTCTAGGCAAGACTACCAGAAACACCCTTATACCTTGTTTTTTTTTTTTTATATTAGGGTATTTTTGCAAAAGTAAATAAAGTTGAGGCAATAACAATCCAAAGAATTTTATATGTGTACAATGTTACTGGTTACTGGTTGTGTTTTCTATGACTTCCCTTGAAAAAGTTGCTGTGTCTTTAGAATTTCCATCTTTATCCTAGTACATTTCATGAAGCAAAGAATAACATGCTGGGTGTTTTGTTCTTTGGATGTCGGTTGTCTTCACAATGTCCTTTTGAAGAAGAATCCTTGCAGCAAACTGAGCATCAGACAGCTCACACTGTTCTGGTATGTGCTGACATAGGAAGCACAGACATAGCCAACATCTCCATGTCACTAAGCTTCAGATAAAGCAGCCCAATAAGAAAAGGATCTGACTGAGCAGATATTTCTATAGTGATGTGTGGAGCATTTAGGGTAAATGCCTAGTAAGGGAACAACTGGGTCTGTTGGTAGTTCTCTATTCAACTTTTCAGGAATCTCCATATTGATTTCCATAGTGGTTGTTCAAGTTTCGATTCCACCAATGGCGAATGAGGTTCCTCTTTCCCCACATATTTGTGAATATTTGTTGTTATTTATTTTTTAATGATTACCATTCTTACTGGAGTAATGTGGAATCTCACTGTTGTTTTAATTTACATTTCCCTGATGATTATAGATATTGAACATTTTCTTAAGTGTGTGTTAGCCATTTGTGTTTCTTCCTCTGGGAACCCCCATTCAGTTCTCAACCCTTTTTTTTTTGAGTGGGTTGTTTGGCTTTTTATTGTTTAGTTTTTTGAGTTAATTGTAGGTTCTATATATTAGGCTTCTGTCAGTGGTATAGCTGGTAAAAATTTTATCACATTCTGTGGGTAATCTATTGGCTCTGCTTATGGTATCTTTATCTGTGCAAAGGCTTTCTAGCTTCATGAGATACCATTGTTTGAGAGATTGTTTAATTTCCTGGGCTACTGGGGCCTTGTTTAGGAATTCCTTCCTCACTCCTATATCTTGGAGAGTTCCTCCTATTTTTTTTTTCTTCCAGAAGAGAAGAGTTTCAGGTCTTATGTTGAGATATTTAATCAATTTGGAGACAGTAGGGATGGGAGGGTTTGGGGGGAAGGGGAGGGTGGGGAGAAATAAACAAAACTAAATAAAAAAATGAACTGGCACCATAGAAACCTTTCTTCTTGAAGATATAAACTAAAGAAATGACTCTCAACAGAAGAATAGGGGAAACACTAGAAAAGAAGACCCCAGTTAGTTAGTTAAAGTTAGGAAGAAGCCTAACTTTAAAAAACTTTGGCTCTAACCTGTAACTCCCAGTACCAGAAATGGGTGGTACTCACATTGAACTATTGATAAGAGAGACCTATGATGTCATCAAGACAAGACAAGCTTCTTTCAAAGCACTTGATTATCTTCCTGAGGTAAAAGGTAAGACTATATTGCTGAGGACATCATATGCTGCCAGCACAGAACAGGGAGAGACCTGGCTGGAATCCAGAAGAGAGCCAATCCCTAGACAGTTATCCTGTCTAGTGCTGCAAAGAGGTACAGGAGCTAGTGGGGAAAATGCCCAACAATGGTGTGAGCAATCAGGGGTCTAAGCTACTCAGAAGCAACCAGCCTGACAAGAAGTACACACAAGTGCATTTCTGGCATACAGCATTGGTGGGTAACCAATGGCTTTCTTATTCACTCAGTGTAAAGGAACCCATATCTGGAACTGGGAACCAGATCAGGATCTATGGAGACAAAGATTATGCTTGACAATGCCAAGCTTCCACTAGTCTGGCTAAAAGAGAGGCTACATCCATCAATCTCTCCCCAAATTAATAACACTTATCCAATTTAACCTATGGTGACTTCACTCTCTGTTGGAGAATGTTTCTTTTTTTTTTTTTTCATTTTCAGAAGGTAATGAGACAGGAGGAGATGAGCAAGAGTGCTGCTTCCATGTTGTCCCTGATATTCAGCACCAGGGTGAAGGAGACAAACGCTGAGGTCAACACATACCCAAGCAGAAATCTAAGGGCTTTTAAGAACTCATCATTGAGGTAGACTTAAAACACAGTCACCCAGGCTCAGAGAATTTTGTGGAACAGGGGGCAGAAAGATTTTAAGAGCCACAGATTCAGATGTCATGCCCACAGGCACTGCCCCCACCCCATTAAGTGACTGTTGATTCCACAATGCATAACCCACAACCCCATGGGGAATACCAACCCCCCCAGGAGGACCCCCTGCAGAATGGGGGCAGGGAGAAGATGGTACCAACATATGATGTATACATAGAAAATATGCTCTTAAAAAACAAAAATATAAAATCATTAAAAATTCAAAAGAGAAAAGAAATGAAAGTAATCTGGTGTTCACATTATATTAACATGTTGGCAAATATTTTCTGACACTCATGTTGAATGCAAAATTGCACAGCTTTCCCATTTTTTTAATTCCAGAAAGATGTGGTAATGTTACTTATAAATAAAATGAGCTCAGTGCAAGAAGTGGATATAAAGCACGTGTTGTGCAAGCATGAGGAGAGGAGTTTGGATCCCTAGCACCCATATAAACATGAGGAAGAACTGGAGGGCACCCTGTAATCCCAGCATCCTGGAGGCAGAGGTAGAAGATCCCAGGAGCAGGCTGGCTAGATAGAATTATGTATTGTGGGAACTTTGAGTTCACGAGACACAAACAACCTCAAAAACTAAGCTGGAGATTGATGGAAGAAGACACCAGACATCAACCTCTGGCCTATGTGCACACACGCATGTGCTCACATACATACACACACACACACACACACACACACACACACACACATATAGTTACACATGTATACACACATGAAGACATATGCAAAAATAGGAAATAAATGGCCTTGATTTATTTAAGTGATTGTGTATAGCATAAGGAGAAGCAAACTCATCTGAGAATGGAAGAAACAACATATGGTAGATACCTGTAGAAACTATGCAATCAGCACAAGAAAATCTTCTATTCACACTTACGCACAGGAAATATATTCATGAAGTTAACAAAGGGGGGCTTCATGCACCACATGATAATTGGTGTATGTATATGTGTGGGTTCGTGTTCACAAATACACAAAGATGAAAATTAAAATGCAGTATAGAGACAAGTCAACAGAGCTGAGTATATAAAATTGTAAAATTCTCTATCAAAAGGGTAAATTTATTGCCAGGTTTTGTGAGATGTAACATATGTAAGTTGCTATTGTTGTCCTTTCTGGATTCTTTTCCAATAGAGTGATAAATGTAGCATCCAAAAACACTTATAGGGAGAAAATAGAGGAACCAATATCTCTACTATCAGAGTGTGAAGAAAATGACCAGGAATGGAGATAGTTTCTTCTTTAGGAGGAAAGAACAATCATTTAAAACTCCATTTTCCAAATTAAAGAATTATGGAACAAATATCATTTAGCTCAAATAATCATCTGTATCAGGAGTGTCACATAAAATGAATTAGTCTATATTAATTAAATGTCTGTTTTTTGAATATTTTCTATATGGTAAGTAGGTTCTTATATTAGTGGCTTTTTTGTTCAAGGAAACATTAGTGAACATTTAGGCAAAAATCTCTGAATTTATAGAATCCATATTTTATAGTATGAAGAAAGACTAAATGCAGTAAGAACTTAGAGTATACTACTAGATGTTTAAAGCTACAAAGAAAACAAATAGGAAGTCATAACAGAGAATGACATGTAAGCAATCTGGAAAGAGATGTGGGCTACATGCAATATTGAGATATTTCACAATGATGGACTTCATCAAAAAGTAAAGAGTGAGTGAGTGTACAAGGGAGTTTAAAATTATTTATTTTCTCTTCAATTTAAATATTTATTTAATTGTGATTAGTATACAAAATAATGGGTTCTATTTTTTATACAAATACAAGGGATTTTGATTAAAATCATTGGTGACTGAAAATAAGCTCTATGTATAGGAAAATTCTAGAGAAATAAGAATTCTTCAAGCATCAAATAATACCTGGCCATAGGATGACCATTAAAGGCATGTGTCAATGCCACAAACAGATATGAAGTAAACAAACTGACCTATATTTATTAAGGTAATAGACTGATGGAATGATATCATGGGTCTTAGGACGCTTCACCTCTATGCTCCTGTGTAATGAGTGGTGAACAACTGAGGAGCATGTCTAGAGCTTGTGCATGTTAATATGCTGTGGAGCTCCTTTTATAATACAAAAGCAGTGGAAAGGCACATGAGCTTTTGAATCTCTGTGCTTGGTACAGATCCAGGTAGCAGTTTATTTCTCATATTTTTTTAGATTGAAATGTATACATGAGAATTTAGAAGAGTCAGCTACCTTCTATTTTCTGTTTTTAAGAAGAAAACTGAACTAAGCACACATATACATTCAATACCAATCATCTGACCGTCCTCTTGGCCCAAAGAAAAGCTTTAAACATTTTCTTTTTTTAACTCCATTAATATAACTCTTTGCATGGAAACTGGTATTTTAAATAAATATCACATACCATATTTCATATAATATCTGTTATATTTTCGAGTAGTCAATGACATAAATATATTCAGAGGTCTTAATGTATTTATATGTCTCATATAATTTATTCCATAAAGCTAACTCCAAAAATAATTTTCTGTACATTCACTTAAATTTTTAAATATTTTGAAGTGATTATAAAGTTAGTAAAGCATTGTTGAAATCCCTGTGAGGTTTCAAATAGATGCATAGTATATTTCTTGTGAAGTATTACAGTGCACTTGTTAAAATTCCCCTACTTAGTGAGATCTGTAATAAGGCTATTACACAATATAACATGGTTTCAAAATATTATCTTGCACTTCTTTCTAATTTAAAGAATCTCAGAGAATAACAAATTACCCATTTATAAGTTGCTCAGCCTAGACCTTGTGAGGAAATAACTTGTCTAAGTTGGTACAAATTACGAAGTAGAGCCAGAACCTATGATGTTTGATATACGTGCCTCTACTCATTATATGAGACACAGAATGAATCACAATTAAAGCATGACTCTTTTAAGGTATTGAGAGTGGGAGGGGTGAACAATGATATTCATATAGTAGAACGTTAAGATTGGGAAAATTGATATTCTTTAATAGCACTTGAATATTTATAATCTTTCAACAGGATCATGGGTAATCCAAAACAAGAGGTGATCTTTTAACCAGAGGTTGTTCAAAGGATGTATAATTTTATTTTGTGGGTATTTAATACATTTAACTTTGTAATGTATTAAGCTTATAACAAGTTCCTATATTAAAATGAAGACTTACTCTTAAACTCAGCTTTCTCCTAGAATAAAAATACCCCAATAAATTAGAGTTTTTAAATAAACTGCATGGACTCATTGGTAAATCACAACTATTCTAGTAAAATAAGGACAACTATGAAGAAATTAGACCAATAAGGAAATGACACTAAACATTAAACATTTTAAACATATATATATATATATATATATATATATATATATCTTAAAATTATTTGGCTATATGCATACATGAAACTGTATGGTGTAGTACAATTCCTCTTTATGTTATTCTCCTTGGTCTTATTTGGCTATTCTTTCTATTGCCAGAGGAATAAAAACATATAGCATGAAATATTGTGGAAGTAAATAGGTTGAATTATATATGTGTAAATCTATATGTACTGGGGATGTGCACATTAATAAAAGAGACTTGCTAGTCATCAAACAGATTTTTTTTTACCTAGAACAGAATTGGCACGAATGTCTTAATATTGTCCTCACTAATCTTTGATAACAATCTTTCAAACACAGATGGGCCATTACCCTACATATTATTATTATTATTATTACCATTCTCATCTCTATTAATAATAGTATGATTGGATGAAAAGGAGAATGGCTACTAGTACCATTATCAAGTCAGATAGTCTTGTTAAATTTAATTTAAAAATTCTTTCAATATATGGCAAAAGAGTAACTGTATGAGAAGAATGTATTGATCAAGAGATTGAACTTTCTAAAGGCATCATATGGCAGAATAAATTGCCTTTATCACAGAAGATAGTTTCCATATAATGGTAGATGTAAAATATTAGAGAAGAGTAGCAATATTATGATACATCCACAGTCCAAAAGTGAGTTTCAATACAATTAGCTCCATTTATGTTAGCTCTTTTCCTAATATGAAGGCATTCAATACATGGAAACCACCTGACTCACTCATCCACAAAATAAATATGTTGTAATTACTTGCTTTGTCAGAAAATATTGACATAGATGCTAAACATACAAGAATAAGCAATATAGATGAATAAAAACAAAGATACATACATATTTATGTCTATACTCATGTGGTGTCTGATACATATGCCTTTTTTGTTTGTTTTTATGAGGTAATGTCTTGCAGTAGCCCAGGCTGACCTTGGAATTCACTATGTAGTCTCAGGCTTGCCTCTAACTCGTGGAGATCCTTGTAACTCTGCCTCCTATAGTGCTGGAATTAAAGGTGTGCACCACCATGCCTGGCCACATATGCCTGCTTTTTTTTTTAAATTTAATTTTGAGGTAGGGTCTCACTCTAGCTCAGCACATATGCCTTTTTTAATTTAGAGAGAGTGAGAGTGAGAGAACAACTGAGAGAGAGAATTGGTGAGTGCCAAGGCCTCAGACACTACAATCAAACATCAGAAGCTTGCACCACCTGGTGGGCATGTGCAATCTTGCACTTGTCTTACCTTTGTGTGTCTGGCTTATGTGGGATCTGGAGAAAGATTGAACATTGATCCTTATGCTTCAGAGACAAGTGCCTTAACTGCAAAGCCACCTCTCCAGCCCCATATATGCTGTTTAAAAGACTTCAGTGAATGATGTTTTAAATGAGAATGGCTGACACATCTTGAAATTACTTGTTATACATTCCTTAAATTCTGTATACCCATCATCTCAGGCATTCATTCCTCATAATAACTCTCTAAAGGGCTTATGGTTCATACCTACTTTACAGATGATGTTCAGAGAGGTGAAATGATCTGACAAAATTTCACAGAAAGTGACAGAGTTAGGATTCTAATTTTGATCTGTGTATTGGTGAAGTCAAACCTTTAAACATGATGCCAAGATTTGTTCAAATAACTTTTCTGCTTCACTGAGTATAGAAAAATTTACCTG
Organism: Orientallactaga sibirica; assembly: GCA_036365145.1. NCBI lineage: Eukaryota > Metazoa > Chordata > Mammalia > Rodentia > Dipodidae > Orientallactaga > Orientallactaga sibirica. The sequence continues at coordinate 2,057,450 of JAEOAD010000056.1, read as the reverse complement.
TCGTTTAAAACCATGTACTTAGGGCTTAAGTTGTTCTATATGCTTAAAATGATATTGTGTAGCAGATTTTTCTGCCTGGGCACTAGGCAAGTTGTGGTGACTTATAGAGCAACACTGATAATATTCTAAAATGGCAGATGGTGGTGGTCACATGTTACAAGCAAAGTTAGATTCCCTGGGCTTTAGCATAAGGAAAATAAAACATCAATGTAAGGTCTAATGCAAATTCCTCTACTGGAATTCCCAAAGCTTGAATTATGCACTGTAACTGTCACTTTGACACTCTACCTTGAATGAGATCTAGTTTCTAAATATGTTTTGCACCTCAAAAGAGACATTATTGTGAAAACATCAAGGAACAGGCAGGTGTTTTCACTAGCAATCTTCTGTTTTTCAATCTTATGAGTCAAAGAGTAGTTAAACTATGCCCTAGCTCCTATTCCAGTTGTTATCCTCACAAGAAATACCTTGATTTTTCCCAGTGTTTTCCTCTCACCTGTTTCAGGGTGTGTCAAGAGAGAAAAGTGATAGTGAGGTGAGGCAAAATTCAATCATTTCTGTCTTTCAATGAGGTAAGAGATTGTATATATCTGGGCATTTCTTTCTTCATTTTTCAGTCCAGGGCAATCCTATTTGATCTATAGCTCTGAATATGGGATCTGATGACTCTCAGGGCAGGCCAAATATTGAGCCAATGGCATATTGTTGATGACCCAAATCAAAGCAGGAATTTGAGGTTTGCCTTATTCTACACATTTATTAACTAACATCTGCTAAGTTGTCATGTCCTGATTGTCTCATTTTAATTAATTGACATTGCTGCTATCTTCAACACAGGAACTCATTATATACTAAGTAAATTCTGTCATGAAATAAATGAGGAAGCATTTCTATCACACATTTCAGGAGGAATAAATGCATTTCATTATCTATTATATGTCTTATAAAAGAAAACTAAGCTGACAAATGTCAAGCAAAATGAAAGTCTAGGGAACAAAAGGTCTCCACAGCTGGCAATGAAGTAAGGCTGTTTCCTCCTAAGGCAGGAAAATAAAACTACCCCTAAACAGGTGGAAGTAGGGCTTATAAATTTCATGCCTTCTCTTTCAAAGATGGAATGAAATTTCTATTTACAAAAACAGAAACAATAAACTTCGAGAAGACGCCTCATTGCATTATATCTCACTCTCTTTCCTATGGGTGGGAATTTTCATCCATGCTAACAAAAATACTTTCAATCAACATCAGATGGTATATATTATTCATTTGGCCAAACTGAGATACTAACACTCATGTAAAAGGGTAATTTTCCCACAAAAGGTAAAAGTACTTGCCCAGAATTGCACAGCAAGAGCATGATCCCTAGGCTTTTCTTTTTACTATGCCAAGATTTTCAGTTTGGTGTTCCCACTGAAGTGTATGGAAAGTGGAAGGCAAGAATGCTTGGCTCTTTTGATTCTTGCATGCCTGGTTTTGTGCTATTGATCCAGCTGAAGCTCCACACATTGCAAGGGTGACAAATGAATGATCTAAAAGATTTGATTACCTAATAAGATTCAGTTCATGTGGAAGTGAACGTTGTTTTCACAGAACTTCATGCTTTTGAGGGTAGTTACTAGACTGGTTTAATACCATTACTCTTTTCACACCTGAAAATATTTAAGTAGAGTAAACTTATGAAAATTGTAAATTAATATCTTGCAGGCACATTTTATAAAGATAAAGGTCTTTAAAATTTGCCCAAAATACTATTGTGCTCTTAGTAATTCTTACATTTTTAAAGGTTGCTCACACACACACGTTAGAATGATGTATCAATTTTTGTTACCATTTATTAAACACACACACACACACATTCACATACTACCCAAAAGTCAATCATGAACATATATGGCAGAGACTCATAAATTTATCTCACCTAGTGGTCTGGACAGATGGCTTAGTGGTTAAGCACTTGCCTTGAAGCCCAAGGACCCTGGTTCGAGGCTCGATTTTCCCAGTACCTGTGTAAGACAAATGTAGAAGAGGGCACATGCATCTCGAGTTCGTTTGCAGTGGCTGGAGGCCCTGGTGTGCCTATTCTCTCTCTCTCTTTCTCTCTTTCTCTCTCTCTCTCTTTGTCGCTCTCAAAAATAAATTTAAAAAAATTAAAAAGCTATATCACAGTGCCATTGTAGTCCTCTTAATTTGTGTTATCACCCTCTGTGCTTATTCAATGATTAAATCAGCTAGGCACACATTTCTCAGAACATACCAGCATTTTTAAGCAATAAGTGATCATATATTCACATAATTGTCTTTATTTTCCATTTGAATGTGAAATATTGCTATTAAATTCCTGAATAACAAAAGTTATTCAGTGGTACAGAACTTGTGAAATAGAACTTAAAAACGCTGGTAAAGATAATGATATCAACACTATAGAGCAGAATAGACTCATCAATGCAAAACACAATTCTATCCATATCCAGAACAAAACTTGTCCAGAAATGTGATTTTTATAAGTTTGATGATTTTTCAGAAACAGACAAAAGATTGGGAGATGCAGATGGATTTCTATGATTATAAAGCACTGCACTTGCTCAACTGGAATGTCTCAGTAGTGATACATTATCATGAAGTTTTTATATATCACCTGTCACTACAGTGATAAGGTATCTTGCTTATTTTCCTGTTGAAGATAAGATAGAAGAATTGTTTAGGGAGATACAAAGGTCATGCAAATAGCTTTGTTGTTAAAAATTTGACTCTTTGGAAACTCTTGGTAATATTCATTACTCCTCAGAGTAAGAAATCAGTGACATTTATTTGTCCATTTTGAAACATCTTGTCTAAATGTTTCAGAAGAATATTAAGCCAATCCATAGAACAGAAAGAAAATCAAGAGTAGATTTGCAACCCATTTCTATCAGAAATCATGAACATGCAACTGTCCATTTTTTGGCATTGGAGATATTCATCAATTAGCAATATCTAAAGAGCTGAAAGTATTTTTAATTGTGAACTACCTGTTAAAAATATTGTAGGTCTAAGTTTAAAACAAGTATCTGCCAGTATTTATTAGTCCTTGCATGCAATTATATTTATCAGCAAAAATAGCAAGAAATTTTGAAACTTCATGGAAATGAAGTCTAAGAAAAGACAACCATTCAATATGAAACTTGACTTCTTGGTCAAAACAGTTTTCACTGAAGATTTTATAGATGAATTTTTGTATGTTTGCAAACAATAAATCATTATGCCATTTTTACTTAAAAATTATAAATAAATTTAAACTTATATAAAATATTGGTAGTCCTGTGTGAAATAAATGTCCTTTTCTAACTATGTCTAAATTGCAATAAACATGGAGTGAGGCAACTCTTTTACTAAGTCAGGATCACCAGTTTCATTGCCCTCACTCTTTTAAGATCTAGTTAAATAAGTTAGTTTTATTTCTTATTTATTTGTTGCATGTTAGAATTTTTCAATATTTTCTTGTGGATCCTTTCCATTTTCCTCTAAGCTTTAAGTCAACTAATGGAAAATTAATATTCTAGTTTCAAATATTCTCATAGACTATATATTCCCATAGACAGATCCTTTCTGAATATAAGGGATATATATATATAGTATGTAGACAGACTCTTGTTGAACATAAGGAATCTAATATAAACCAACACATAAATAGAATCCATTCTCCATGCCAGGGTTGCAGCTTTCATGGGTATTTCAAGTTTTCTCTCTCTCTTTCTCTTCTTTATCTTGCTAATTTATAGCTCAACCCAGACTATACTCAGAGATTGATATTTACTGTCTTCAAACAACCACATTAAACTCTCATTTAGATAATGCTTGATGAAAAAGCTAACAAATTCAAGTTTCCCACAAGTCAGTTAAATTCACACAAGAAAAACCTATTTCTTTTCCCTAGACCAAGCTCCAAAACTGGAGCAGCCCCAGTTTACTAACCAATGCCAAAATTCAACCCTCCCCTAATCTTACTAGAGAAATGAAATTATGTGTATGTAAGACTAGTGCCATCTTAGGCAAAATAGAATTTCCTCAATCATTGTACTCTCACACACTTTTGCTCACTCCTTTGCCTTTTCTTTTCTCTCTAGGACCATGATTAAGCAAATAAGCCAATCCCACTTTCACTTTCAATGGAAACTCCCTGCACCTTCTGAAAGTAACTTGAAGCAAGCTACCTTCCAAAACAGCTATGGCTTATTCCAGTGGATGGCTTTTTCTTCTCATTTCTCTCTTTGATACTGAGAAGTGTCAACTGGGCCTGAAAACTGGTGCTCTTTTGATATCTAGAATAGCCTTGCTTTTCTTCTACACAGGCAATTCACATAAGAATAGACACCAATAGGGGCCATGATCACATCTTTTATTAATATCTTTCTCCTTTACTTTTATATGTCTTGTGTAATTACTAATATGCTCTAAGCTCATGGAAATACCATAGCCTAGCTGACTAATAATAGTGATCCATAAGTGTTGCTCTTTCCCAAAGTGTTTTCTTTGGCTTTTCCCCACATTCCAGACTCTCTTCCCAATCCATTAGCCATCTGTGGTGGATTGAGTCAGATGTTCTCCTTAAACGCATGTTTTTTGAATGCTGGTTCCCCAGATGATGGCAACTAAGCAGGTGGAAACTTGCTGGAGGAGGGGGTCACTGGGAGTGGACCTTGAGGTTTATTAATTTCCAGGGTGCCAGTGTTAGTCCATCTCATTCTCCTGCTGCTGTTTTCCATGTGCTGTGGCAAAAGTGATGTCCAGCATCTGCTTATGCCATGTTTTCCCCTGCCATGATGAAGCTTTCCCTGAAGACAAAGTAAAAACTTTGCTCCTGTCAGCTGGTTTTGGTCAGGTGTTTTATTCAGCAATGTTATTGCAAATATAACACCATCTCATTCCAAGAATTCTGCTTTCATTGGTGACATGGAAACTTCATTTCTAGTTCAGTCAACTTCTCCCAACTAGATATTTACAGCCTACTATTTGATTTTTCACCATTCCCCATAGGTAACTCAAATCAAATATGTACAAAACGAAATTAAATTATTGACTCTAGTCTCATCTAGATCATGTTTGCTCACCTTCCTTTTATAGCAATGCTACAGGAAGAACTATACATTCGGGAATCCACATAAGAATCTACTGTGGTGAACAGGTTATCTCACACTAATTCAAAAGTTTATCCAGATACAAAAGAGAAACAGTGAGATCAAAGGGCTTGGGTGCCACTGGGTCAACAAGACCTTCCACTGCATTCCACATATTAAAATTTCTACCATTTCTCAATAGTACCAATTTGGGGACCAAGCCTTTAATACATAGGCCCTCAAGGGTCACTTCAAATCCAAATTAAGCACTAAGTTAAAACCTCTCTTCTATTAGCACTTTTTAATTTTTTTTTTACAGAAGTAAAATGGGAATACTAATATTAGTAATAACTTACTGGGAATAATAATGGTAGTTTGTGTGTTTTTGAAGTATTAAATGGGATAATAAAATATCTCATACTACCTGGAATAAAATAGGTACATTTTCTTATTATCACATATACTAATAGTGGTGAAAGTTGAAAATGTGAAATTAAAGGGTAATTTACACATTTAAATAATTTCTTCATACTATAGGAAATTACATTTTAAAAATCATATATTGCTGGATCTTTGATATCTTCTCATCAACAACCCCATGGGGAATACCTGCAACCCCACTGAGGAGGGTCCCCAGTGGAATGAGGGCAGGGATGAGGGATAGAGGGAACCATCACATGATGTATATATATGAAATATGTTGTTAATAATAACAATAAAAATATTTTTAAAAAGAATATGTATGTATATGTATGTCTGACATTGAAATAGAATGGGTGTTTATGAAACAATAAAACACATGAATGGTCTCAACCTACAATAGACTTGACTTCAGGAGAGAAGACTAAACCCTGAATCAAAAGTCTTCCACTTCCCTTAGCTTTATATAAAACCAGTTATAGGTTCTCCACTCAGCTTCTCATTATCTCAGTACTGTGCTTTGCTGTATACTCTGTTCTTGTTCTAGAATGGAGACAGTTGAGAGAAATAGTTTTCCCAATTTCTTGGTAATTAAAGGGTGTTTTTTTTTTTTTTTTTTTTTTTGTTGTTGTTGTTGTTGTTCCAACCAATTAGGAGTAGGAAAGCCTGGAAAGATGATAGCTGGTAATAGATGCTTAACATTCAGAATGAATATACTTCCACTAGGCAACATTTGATTTTTAAAACTGACAGAGAAACTAAGACTAGCAAGTTCACAAAAGAATAATAGTTAACCATGAGAAAGAATGCTAGTACCTCTTCAAAACTCTCTTACACTCTCACCCAAATATTGAAAGTAATCACTGAAGATAGTCATTAAATTCTTGCTCATAATTCTGACAGAATTGTTTTCATTCACATTTCAGTACAAAGTTTTCACATTCAAGAAAAAGGTGCAAAGCACTCAGGGACAGAAAAAAATTGCGAACAGAGCTGATGTGTTTGTGATTGCCTTTAGCCTTATAGCACTGCCTCAGGAGTTGCATTTGCCCATGTAGTCCTCTAACCAGCCCACCCTCCTGCTCTAACCAGGATATTGTTCTGTCCTAGGAAAATGCCTACCTGGTGTGTGTTCTGTTTTAGAAGTACACTTGTCATTGTCCCTGCAATGCCATTTTGCCTTTGAAAACACTTATAGGAAGTTGCATTCACAAGGTGAAAAGATTTGTGAAAGCTTGAAAATTTCCCAGCAGGTACTCCAATTCTCAAAATTTCCAAAAGAGAACACAGGCTGGGTCATAGCTTATCCAACAGCAAAACACTGAAAATATCATTCAAACCACAATCTTATGGGACCTGTGGTGTTACTATTACAATGAGAAAATAAGTATTATCAATGTTAGCTCCTATGCACTGCTTCCTTCCTTGGCTTAAATGCTTTACACTGAATATCTCAATCTTCACTACAGCCTATGGAAATATTGGAACTAAAGCAGAGACAATTTAGATAAAGTGGTCATGGTCACCAAATAATATGTTATTGAAGACAGGTTTTTCACTCCTAATAAGTTTTCTTGTTATCCCCAAAATATTTGTGAACTATCCAGAAACAGCAACTACCCCTCTAAATAGGTAAAAACATGATGGGCTCTTAAAGTAAACTAAACTGTGCTTTTGAATGATGAGAAAAGTAGTGTCACTTGATAATTATTATATGAGAAAAATTTTATCTACAGACATCATTTGCTTTCAAGTTTCCAAGAGAAAAGGGAAAATAGACTTCTGAGAATACAACAAGAATAGATCTGTGTCCACTATGCGTAAAGTACTTTACATATACTCACATTTTTTAACTTTTGTTAATTATTATTATTTTTATTGACAACTTCTATACTTGCATACAAAAAACCCCACCTGATATTTCCCTCCCCTCCCCCCATTCCACTTTAGAGCTCCAATCTCCATCATATCCCCTCCCTCTCTCCATTAGTATCTCTTTTAATTTGATGTCATCATCTTTTTCTTCTATTTTTAGGGTCTTGTGGAGGTATTGCTAGGCACTGCAAGGTCATGGATATTGAGGCCAATTTCTGTCTGGGCAGTTGCATTGTAAGAAGTCACACCCTTCCTTTGGCTCTTCCATTCTTTCCGCCCCCTCTTCTGCAATGGTCCCTGAGCCTTGGAGGGTGTGACAGAGGTATTTCAGTGCTGGGCACTCTTCCATCCCTTCTTCTCAGCACTATGTTGCCTTTTGGGTCATCCCAGTGGTCATCACCATCTGAAAAGAGAAGCTTCTCTAACCAGAAGTGACAGTAGCGTTAATATGTGAATATGAACATTAAGTGTAGTGTCCCCAGGGCAGCTTGGTGGGAATAATATATACATTTAGTCAGACAACAGCAGGCTTTATACCCCTAAGGCTCATGACCTCACCTACCATAGACTTTTGCTTAGCTTTTTCAGTACCAGGTATGTATTCCCTCCCGTAGAGAGGGCCTTCAGTCCAATTATGGAGCAGTTGCTTACCCCAAGAGTAGACATGCCACTATTGCACCCATTCAGTCATTGGGTCTGTATGGCCAAACTTGAATATTCAGCGTCCACTGTTTTCACTGCTGATGACTTCTATCTCCCATACGCTGCATGCAGTGCAGCTTAGCTTTTTCCAGCTTTCAGTTGGCTGATCTATAGGGAGAAGGTTTTCTGCTCAGCACCAGCTTGCTTTCTCAGTGACCTTGCCTCTCAGGCAAGAGATGTCTTCAGCAATAGGGTCTTACTATCTGTTTCTCAAGGGAAACCAAGGGCTTTGGCAAAAGCCTTTAATGTTTTGGAGGCTACCAGGACCTCCTTGGTCAACAACTCACTGGAAGGTATCCCATCCCAGGTACGGAAAATTTTCTAGTAACAAAACCTGCTTCTCAAGTCACAATGCATCTTTGCCATTTACTTGGAGAGAGTGATAAAACCTTGAAAGGGAGTCACAGATCTAAAATATAGTTTCCTATTTTCTTAAGAAACTTTATATATCCTTTGGTAACTTAGCAACTTATGAAACTTTGATGCTGATGCACTCTCCCCCAACTATATTTTTAGGAAAAAGATGTTGGCATACATTAGGTTTAAATAATAAAAAAAATGACTCTTATATAAACTCTTCAGAAATAATATAAAGGAACAATTATGAAATTCTGATTTATAAGCCAGGATTTATATTAATGTTTAACTTTACCCTACTACCAGATTAACTGGGTTAATTATTTTAAATAACCCCACATATTTTATTCATATTATTTGTTTATTTATTTATTTACATCGTTGAAATGTATCCACATAATACATAGTTGAGAAAAAGGAAGCTATCAATTTCAGTTTCCAAAGACAAAGATTTGTTCCTCCATTGTTGTCTTTGTTTTATACTAACTTCTATTAGAAGTAACTTATTGACACAATAGTGCTTTATAACAATTATTACAAATTTCAAGGGCTTTACTATAATAAATTCATTTAGCTTAGTAGTACATTGGTTGAAATTTAAGCTGCAATCACATGAGGTAATGCATATTTTGTGGTAAGGGATAGATTGTAGCTAATAGGGAAGATAGGGATAAATCTTATCATGCAGTAGTCTAGTCAAGGATTATGCTTGTGGTAGTTTGAATATATGTCCCCCAATATATTCAGTATTTTATTAGTTATAGTTGGCATCTGCCATCACCTTGCTAGAGGCAATGTCACTGGGGGCCGGTCTTAAGGTGTGGTGATGGTTTGAGATTCCATTGTAAAGATATGCAAATGTGCCTAGCAGGAGTTCCTGAAGTGTGCTCTGTGACCTTTTGGCTGTAGTTTTGCTCTGTGTGCTGTGGTGGCTGGTTGGCTTTTGCTCTCTCTGCTTGGCCCTGTGAAGGCCAGTTGCTTCTCCTGCCATTATGGAACTTCCCCTGGATTTGTAAGCTTCAATAAATAATATCCCTTCCTCCATAACTGTGCCTGGTCTGGAAGTTCATCTCAGCGAACCTGAAGCTGTCTGATACAGTAAAGTGGTACCAGAAGTGGGGTGAGATGAATCTGACCGTGTGGATATTCGTCTTTTGGAACCTTTGTTTTGGAGGAATGGGCATGGACTTGGTGCTTGCAACTGAAGGTGCCTTCTGGAGTGGTAAGCCAAGTTTTATGGACTATTCTGATGAGAGTTTGAGAATGCTAAGTGCAGACAGTATTGAACTTCGAGGCTTGGTTTATGAGCTTTCTAAGGGGAAGGAAAGACTGCAGAGGACTTTGTTGGAACTGGGCTACTGGCATAAGGGATGGCTACGTTCTGCTATCCAGGCCCAGAAAGTTTGATCAAGGTTAAATTTGTAATGGACTGATATGCTTGGCTGAAGATATCGGACTGAGATTTTAAGATTTTAAGTTGGAAAACCTGAAGCAAGCTAAAAGTAGAGGCACTGAGACTGGTTAACCTGCCATTTTTGACACATTAGCAATCTTAAGGAAGGTGGAAGGAAGGTGGCCTGACTTGATTTACATTAAAACAATGGAGAGGATGCCTTAGGAAAGACTGTTAGAAATGCAAACTCTTTGGAAAGAGTTGACTGGAGAAGGAACCTGCTTTTCAAGGCAATGGTTTATTTTGTCCCTGGATTTAGAATATGGCTGTGTACTGCACACCTGGTATTAGTTTTGGAAATATGAAAAATGCATGGAGTGGTCATGAGTTGCACATGGTTCCAGGAGCCGCTGCTGAGATGCGGCATGAGGCAGGGCATGAAGACCCTCAGGAACAGGCTGGAAGAGCCTTTGGAAGATGGACCGTGGTTTGCATGGAGACCTAAAGATGTTTTGGATATACCAGGACTGTGCAAAAGGGCTACCATGGAGTGCAGTGTTGGCATGGGATGAAAGTTTTCCCTGGTGACTCTGCTGGAGGGGCGTAATTGGAAAACCTGGAGACTGTTAGTCTCTGGTTATATTGAACTTGAACTGCAGAAGTTTGATGACTGCTGATGGTGGTTGAGTTTGCATTACTCTAGTCTCTCCTTGCTATGCCTTATACCAGTTAAAATGTTTACTCTGTGCCTTTACATGTTGAAAGTATTTAACTTGTTTGATTTTACAGGACTATCTTAAGTTGGTCAAGACTGTAAGAACCTTTGAAATTAGACTGAGTACCATTTACAATGTGTGATAGTGATAAATCTATTGGGGCCAGGAGCTAAATATATTGGGGGCCAGGGTGGAATGTGGTAGTTTGAATATATGTCCCCCAATATATTCAGTATTTTATTAGTTATAGTTGGCATCTGCCATCACCTTGCTAGAGGCAATGTCACTGGGGGCCGGTCTTAAGGTGTGGTGATGGTTTGAGATTCCATTGTAAAGATATGCAAATGTGCCTAGCAGGAGTTCCTGAAGTGTGCTCTGTGACCTTTTGGCTGTAGTTTTGCTCTGTGTGCTGTGGTGGCTGGTTGGCTTTTGCTCTCTCTGCTTGGCCCTGTGAAGGCCAGTTGCTTCTCCTGCCATTATGGAACTTCCCCTGGATTTGTAAGCTTCAATAAATAATATCCCTTCCTCCATAACTGTGCCTGGTCTGGAAGTTCATCTCAGCGAACCTGAAGCTGTCTGTTACAGTAAAGTGGTACCGAGGAGTGTGGGGTGAGATGAATCTGACCGTGTGGATATTCGTCTTTTGGAACCTTTGTTTTGGAGGAATGGGCATGGACTTGGTGCTTGCAACTGAAGGTGCCTTCTGGAGTGGTAAGCCAAGTTTTATGGACTATTCTGATGAGAGTTTGAGAATGCTAAGTGTAGACAGTATTGAACTTCGAGGCTTGGTTTATGAGCTTTCTAAGGGGAAGGAAAGACTGCAGAGGACTTTGTTGGAACTGGGCTACTGGCATAAGGGATGGCTACGTTCTGCTATCCAGGCCCAGAAAGTTTGATCAAGGTTAAATTTGTAATGGACTGATATGCTTGGCTGAAGATATCGGACTGAGATTTTAAGATTTTAAGTTGGAAAACCTGAAGCAAGCTAAAAGTAGAGGCACTGAGACTGGTTAACCTGCCATTTTTGACACATTAGCAATCTTAAGGAAGGTGGAAGGAAGGTGGCCTGACTTGATTTACATTAAAACAATGGAGAGGATGCCTTAGGAAAGACTGTTAGAAATGCAAACTCTTTGGAAAGAGTTGACTGGAGAAGGAACCTGCTTTTCAAGGCAATGGTTTATTTTGTCCCTGGATTTAGAATATGGCTGTGTACTGCACACCTGGTATTAGTTTTGGAAATATGAAAAATGCATGGAGTGGTCATGAGTTGCACACATGGTTCCAGGAGCCGCTGCTGAGATGCGGCATGAGGCAGGGCATGAAGACCCTCAGGAACAGGCTGGAAGAGCCTTTGGAAGATGGACCGTGGTTTGCATGGAGACCTAAAGATGTTTTGGATATACCAGGACTGTGCAAAAGGGCTACCATGGAGTGCAGTGTTGGCATGGGATGAAAGTTTTCCCTGGTGACTCTGCTGGAGGGGCGTAATTGGAAAACCTGGAGACTGTTAGTCTCTGGTTATATTGAACTTGAACTGCAGAAGTTTGATGACTGCTGATGGTGGTTGAGTTTGCATTACTCTAGTCTCTCCTTGCTATGCCTTATACCAGTTAAAATGTTTACTCTGTGCCTTTACATGTTGAAAGTATTTAACTTGTTTGATTTTACAGGACTATCTTAAGTTGGTCAAGACTGTAAGAACCTTTGAAATTAGACTGAGTACCATTTACAATGTGTGATAGTGATAAATCTATTGGGGGCCAGGAGCTAAATATATTGGGGGCCAGGGGTGGAATGTGGTAGTTTGAATATATGTCCCCCAATATATTCAGTATTTTATTAGTTATAGTTGGCATCTGCCATCACCTTGCTAGAGGCAATGTCACTGGGGGCCGGTCTTAAGGTGTGGTGATGGTTTGAGATTCCATTGTAAAGATATGCAAATGTGCCTAGCAGGAGTTCCTGAAGTGTGCTCTGTGACCTTTTGGCTGTAGTTTTGCTCTGTGTGCTGTGGTGGCTGGTTGGCTTTTGCTCTCTCTGCTTGGCCCTGTGAAGGCCAGTTGCTTCTCCTGCCATTATGGAACTTCCCCTGGATTTGTAAGCTTCAATAAATAATATCCCTTCCTCCATAACTGTGCCTGGTCTGGAAGTTCATCTCAGCGAACCTGAAGCTGTCTGTTACAATGCTCATGTTGAAGGAATAATGGTGAAAGAAAATGGAAAACCTTAAACAATTTTAAAACATTGGTTTACACTAAATTTTCTAGTCCTCTTTTAGACAAAGTCACAAGCTCATGGCAAAAGTATACACAGAATACAGAGAGTACAGAGAACACATAAGATTGTTTGATACAGATTATCATCAATGCAATCTTATCATACTATACTAATCTTGCCATAATTATTCATATCCATTCCACATGTAAAAGATATTTTCCTCCAACCTTGAATGTTGTCTTACTCAGTTGTGCCACTGTGCCCAGAATCTAGAATCTTACAATGTATGGTTAGATATTACTATGTTTCTTTAGGTAATGATTCTCCTGACCTAGCAACCAATATAAATTTATTATCTTTTTTACATTCTTAGTATTTGGCAAGTATTATAGGGACTAGATAAGTGCATAAGTATTTCAGAAAGGAAAAACATGGAAACTCCTAGTACTGGTATTAAGGTATTCTTGGTGTGTAAATATGGCCAGAACTGCACATATGAGTAGGAAATAGTGCATTTATGCTTCCTGGGAGTGGACCACCTGCTCATTGTTTATCATAGCTCCTGTGTTTATTCTATGTAATCATTTTTTTTTTATTTTCCTTGGTGAGTTCTAGAAAATAGGAAATACCACTTCTGAGCAATTTCTCAGCCAATTCCTGAACATTAAAGGCCTAGCGCTTTTAAGAATTATATAGTCCTATAAATTCTAATATCCAAACTGGTAAAACATTTCCCCATGTATGTCCTTAAAACTTTGGGGATCTCATGTAGATATAATGAAGTCTGCTCCATTGGACAAAAGCTGCACCCATAATTTTTCTCACTTGCTCTCCCAGTGAATTTCATTAGTGTGTCTTTTGGCCTGCTAACCTGCTATAAGATAATGTTATAGAATAATGTTAAGAATCACAATGAATGCTTTTGTTTAGTTGTGAAAACCTATGATAATTATTCCAAGGGTATCAAGAGTTTTAAAAAATTGGTTTAGTTCATGATTGTGTTCAGGACCCCAGGATGAACACCAGTAACCCCACAGAGGAGGACCCCCAGTGGAATTAGGGTGGGTAAGAGGAGATATAAGCATATAACACTATGGAAATGTGACCAACACATAACTTGTTCATATATCAAAGTTGATAATTTAATAAAATTAAAAAAAAAAATGGCTTGCTTTTTATTCATAAGTCCAAGAATTTGATCTTTCACTAGTGCAAGAGCGTAGATAGGAGAAAAATATATTTTCCAATCCATTGAGTGTTGATTCTCTTTAAATGTTACAAGCCATGTAATTCTTCATTTTCCTTATTTCATTGTTCTTGTCCCTTGACATACACAACTAGTAAGAGGTAACAGATATTTTCAGAATTATGCCTGGATATGTCTTTAGTCATATATATATATATATATATATATATATATATATATATATATGTTGCATATTATCTATATTCCAGGTCACCACATATTTGGCCAGTTTTTTCTCCACTAGACAACATGATCTTCCATTTATTCATGCTCAACCGCTGTTTCCTCACCATATTTCTAACATTCACTATTTCTATATTGTATTTACTGGTTTCCACTGCCTTTTCTTTTTAAAAATATTATTTATTTATTTATTTATTTATGAGAAAGAGAGAAAGGCAGAGAGAAAGAGAGAACAGGTACACCAGGGCCTCCAGCCAATGCAAACGAACTCCAGACACATGACCCCCCTTGTGCATCTGGCTTACATGGGTCCTAGGGAATTCAACCGGGGTCCTTAGGTTTCACAAGCAAATTCCTTAACTGCTAAGCCATTCACCCATCCCTCCACAGCCTTTTCTATAGTAACTGACATAGTTAATGCTTTCATTACTGCATCACTTAGCTTCTAAGAGAAAAATCTCTTACTCTTATATAATGCTATATCACAAAACAACCTCTACTCATTGATTTTAAAACTCTCCCTTGATTTACCTAACAAACACATGGAATAATGATTGCAAACATGAACTCTTTGTGCCATTCTGGCTATATTTGTACTCACTCATGCTTTTATAGATTGGCAGGCCACTACCCAGGGTGAAAGTCCAGCCATGACTAGGCCATATATCTCATCTCATCCAGCAGGATAGCTTAGCATCTTGTCATGATGGCTGAAAAAATATTATATATGAAAATGCCAAGGACATTTTCAAGTATATGACTATATTTTATTTTTTATTTTGTTATTGGCCAAAGGAATATCCATGACCAAGGCCAGAGCTTATATGTAAAAGTCCTGACAAAAGTTTTGATTCAAGGAGATATGAAAACTAAGGGCCATTAATTCAATAAATCTAAAATACAACTTATATTACTGCCTCAATTATGTTAATTTGTTTCCTCCTAATAATATTGTTGATATCTTGAGGAAAATGCATCTCTATGACTTTTTGAGTTTTGCTAACAATCACTTAGATCTAGCACCTACCTACTAAAATGGAACGTATGGGGAAGAAGATGAGTACTTATTCAACGGTTTTTAATACCCAGTGTCCACTGGAGATGGTAAGGTAGCATGCTCCATGAAGCTAGTGTTCCCAGAAAACAATGGGGTGTGGTCGGAATTATAGTGAACTGTGAAATACGTAGTTTAATTGAAAGTAATAGCTACTCTTCAATTTCAAAAAGTAAATAAATAAATAACATGCCATAGCAAAGAATTATCAGGTGTCCAGATGTTCTCTAGAAGAAATTAAAAATGGAGATTTTTATTGTAAGTCTTCTTTTTTAAACATGGCAAATAATAAAGCAACTACTGAGAAGACCATTACTACATACACTCATAAATTAAATGCCTATAACTAAAGTTTGGATCTGGCCTATAGTTTTCCAGATTGTGATAAATTATTTAGAAACCAATATACAGGTGTTTGGGGGAGATTTTTGGTGTAGTTATTAAAGCCAAACCCAGGGCCTCACATATGCTCTACCACTTACCTATATGCACAACCCAATAAATTCAACACATCACTGATTAATCTGATAGTGAGCTGTGAATTAGCATATAAAAACTTCCTTTACTATTCAAAATTATTGGTATATATCTAGCTATTTATCTTTGTTTCATGATAAAAATACAATCAACAATATAAAAAAGTAATCTGATCAATGATTCTGCTTCAAACTGGGATGGGCTTAATGCAAAGCAGGTTAATGATTTAGTTATGTTTCTATTTTCAATACATGTTAGTGTGGATGGAAATCTGTGGTTTTCACTAAATATGGACACATAGACTTCTGCAAATGAATTCATTAAAGTTAGGATAATCTTAATACTAAGAATTAAATCTAAAATTTTAACCAAAATACCTCTACCTAGCATCAAATGTCAAGTGACAAATAGCTAGTGCTTTAGTGAAATTCTTGTGGTTTTCCAAATAACATGTGACAAAATTTATAAAGATAGTACAGACTACTAAAACAGGCTTGATCAAATGTAACCTGTATGACTTATTACAGAGTTTAGTAACTATCTCATTATGGATATGTTAAATAAAACCAAATATGTGTTTTTTTTTTTATTGCTGGACTTTGACTTCAAAATAATAAGACATGCTTTTAACAAGTCATTGCACAAACGACCTAAATAATGCAAAATTTTGCTCTTGGTGAGGTGTGTTGTACTTACCTCTGAGGGTTGCATTTGAAAGGAGAAGTGCTATACTAGCACATATTTAGGACAGTGTGACCAGGATAGTAAGCTACAATGACTTACTGTCCCAGTTTTCTTGGAACTGAAGAGGTTCCTAGGATTTGACACTTTCAGTGTCTAAATTGCTGTAAAAGGACTTCAGCACACCTCTAAAGTACGGAAGGATTTACAGATAGCATTAGGTGTTTTCTGTGAATATTTAAAGATTGTTATCATTTTATATGTTTGGGAGATTACAAGATGAATAGATAAACTTGCAGATAGATATATTCTGTTTTAATATAAGAAAAGAGTTAATAATTGCTGCCTGAACACTGAATGGGCTAGACCAAAGAGTATCAACTGATGAAAAACTTCAAGTTGGGCCTAAGGAGATGACATAGCAGTTTAAGGCAGTTGCTTTCAAAGACTGATGCCTCACACACACAAACACACACACACACACACACACACACACACACACACACACACACACACACTAAGAGGAAGAGATAGAAATAAAATAATATATAAAATTAGAGAATTTTGAAATAGCAAAATAAGAAGAAGTACATGGTAGTAGTGAAACCAAAATTAATTTGAGGCTGGTGGAATAAGTGATGTAAGCTGTCAAGCCACATTGGAAACAGCCTTGGATAAGATCAGCCATGGTTGAAGAAAGACCATTTTAGAAGAGAATGAGAAATAGTCATGGAGGACAGTGAAGGTATTCAAGCATTAAATTAATTCTTACATGTTTACTAAAGGGATGACGAAATATATTTCTACTCTTTTTTTGTCTCCCAAAAGGTTTAAGGCACTAGTTGAAACTTGAATTCTGCCCTGATCAAGTTTCTATATCATCCATGAGAAACCTTAAGCTTTATCCTTGACCCCTTGCATTTGGGTTAAGTAGCACCAGGAACTGGCAAGATAGAAGATTTAGTCACATTTCAAAATACTTCCATCTGCCACAAACAACCAATATTTTTACCCACAGGACAGAACAGCTCTTCATGAGATTGAATGGAAAAGATTTGGCTGCATACCAGAGCCCAAGGCAGTAATACAAACCTGGATTTCATTTCCAAAATCCTTCCTTATATAACACAGTCTCCTTGAGTTTACAAATTTGCAGCATTTCCTCATGCTGATTTCCCTATTTGTAGTAAGAATAAGTTTTGTTTTTAAACCATTCAACACATAAAAGTAAACTGCAGTCTGATATAAATGAAGTTTGTTAGGCAAAGGCCCAACAAAATTGACACTAACTGGATTCTGAGTGAATACACATTTCTCTTCCTAGATAACATGGGCCTACAAATAATAGGTAAACACCCTGACGTCACTAATCATATAGTTTCTGGATCGAGACAGTATAAAAATACTTCAATTTGACAAATGCCAAGTTAACACTCAATTAAAGGCAAAAAATATTTTAAAATGGTTGTCTTAAAAATGGATATTCTTCACATTTTCTGGGTAAAGAAACGTGAACTGCCCACATGATGAGAATATGTTTCTTTGTGCCCTGGACAATACCAGTACCCAGGAATCATCTATTTTCTTGGCATAATGTTTAAACAATGTCTTTTTTCACAGTCTAGAGCTATTCAATTTTATTTATAAACCATATAGTCACCTCTACTGTCAATGGGAATTTATTGGATGTTAAGTGATTATGAGGATGTTTCCACATCTGAACAACTGAACATGCCTTAAATTCCAGCACTCAGAATGTGGAGGCAAGAGATATTACCTGGGATATATGAGACCTAGTCTTAAAAAATAGAAGAGAGACTAGCTAGGAAGAAGATGGTATTTATTGGGAGGGTGGTTTGGGAGGAATATAAGGGAGGGTGGCAGGATGGGATCATAATCATGGTGAATTATCTATAGTTAGGGAAGTTGTCAATAAAATGCTTAAAGATTAAAAAAGAAATACTCTACAATTTACTGATGGGTAAGAATATCTCCTTTCTCTGTGCTAGATTCCCTCCAGGATTTCACCAGCATATCTTTTTCACTTATCTGACTGCTTATCTTCCTACCACCCCTCTTTGAAAGTAAATAACACAATATAAAGCCTCACTTTTGCATTTGTAAAACCCAATTAGTATCTATTACTGACACTGGAACCCAGATTTTTTGGTGTTTCCATGTGAATTGATGACTAGTAGCAATCTGGGAATGCTCCAAGCCTTCACTAGATTGGGACTAATGAGGCCTTGTGGACTGAAGAGCTATTGAGCTTTCAGACTCTCCAGCATGCAGATGACCACAGTTGGGACTCCTAGCCATACTGCGTAAGGCAATATAATAAATACTCTTTGTGATATATAAGAATTCAATTGGTTCTGTTCCTCTAGGGAACCCTAAAATTTGATAGAGTAATACAAAAGGCACAAAATTAAGCATGGAGAGGAAAGGGGAACAAATACAAAATCTCTATATGTATAATTTCAGTCTATGGAGAAGACGAAGAAATGAATAAAAAAATTGAAAAACATTTGTCATTAATTTTACAAATGTGATAGATGTCATCAAACATAGATGAGAGCATGATTCACACACAAAACTGGATGTTAAAACGTCTGAAAAGCAAAGAAAATGACAGAAACATCTGAAGGAAACAACAAAAGCCCATTACTTAAAAAAAAATTATTAGTTATGCACTTACTCAATGTGTAAACAGCCCATGTTGGTGCCATCCTTACCCTCATCACTGCCACTCCCCTACTGATGGGACCCTCCTTGTTGGGGATGCCAATTATCCCCATGGAGATTGTGGGTCATGCATTGTGCCCATTAATTTTTATTTAGTTTTTTTTTTTTTTTTTGGCTTTTTGAAGTAGGGTCTCACTGTAGCCCAGGCTGACCTGGAATTCACTATATAGTCTCAGGGTGACCTTGAGCTCATGGTGATCCTCCTACCTCTGCCTCACTAGTGCTCCTATTAAAGGTGTGCATCACCACGCCTGGCTTTTGTTGCCATTGCTTTTAAAAGAATTCCAGTAAGCATAAAGTGTAATGGCTGGTTCTTTAGTAGAAATGATGGAAGTGAGAATTAAACAGGGGTTACTCAAATATAAGTACTGCAAACTTACCCACTAAGTTTAAAATGAAAAATATAGTGCACTTAAGCATCTTCTGTCAAAGAAAAACTGAAAAGTTATCTGTCAGCAACTTTGCCTTAAAACTATATTAAGAGGAAATATTTATAAGGGAAATTATATAAAACAGAAATAAAGTAATGCAACAAAAATGAAGAATTCCTGAAAGGACAGATTTATACAGATATGGACCACTAAATAGTCACAACAAAGCTTAATTATTTGGTTAAAATATACATAAACTCAAAGTACTTGATAGCAATATTAAAATATTTAAGAGAACGGTGAATGGAAGTAAGCATTTGGGAAATTGTGAAAGTGATAATTTATATTACACTTCAATGGGAAAGAATGCATGTTGTCATCTTTAGGGTGACCATTAAACAACACAAAAATGATTTATTATTAAAGTTCTAAATATTAATGAAACAAAATCACCTCACTAATACAAAAGAATTTATGAAAGTTTAATGAGAGCAAAATGAACATGATAATTACATTAAATGTATAAAGATCCCAAACAACATACCAATATTGTCAGATTAAAAATGAAAATAAAATCCAAATATTTGTGGTCACTAGAGATAGACTAAGTGTAATGAAACACAAAACTTGAAAGTAACAGGGTAAATATTAGTTGCATAGGCTATGTATATATATATATATATATATATATATATATATATATATATATATATATATATATCAGAGGATGAAACTTCAAGTATATTGAGTACAAGAGGCATTTAAATAAGAAAATCAAGAGGAAAATGATAAAGAGACAAATTGTATAATGTTAAAATGACAAGGAAACATGAAGAAATTATTCTAGGTCTGTATGACCACAATAATATAGTTAGAAACTATGTGAAGTACACATTTTTCAGAAGAACATACAAGCTCCCAAGCATATTGAGATATGAATGCACTCTTCTCACTATGTGACAAATAAAGCAAACAAAATAATGAATGACATAATCAAATAATCTTGAAAACAATTTTTTTTTCATTTTTCGAGGTAAGATCTCACCCTAGCTCAGGCTGACCTAGAATTCACCATATAGTCTCAGGGTGGCCTCAAACTCACGGCGATCCTCCTACCTCTGCCTCCGGAGTGCTGGGATTAAAGGTGTGCATCACCATGCCTGGCTGATGATAACAATTTCAATAGTCTTCATTGATTTCAGAGGTCATGGGAATACTGGGCTGGAGAGTTGTTGAAGGAAAATATAGTTAGCTACACTTCTTGTGTAACTGTGGGCAGTGGACATTATTTTTGTGATCCATCTGTAAGGAAAAAAGTTTTAAAAAATTAAAATTTCCCAACCTAAGATAAGGGACAAAATACCTACAATAGTCATGTATCTAATCCCCATTGTCATGAGCTGCTCTTAGGGACCGTGTTAGGTGTATATGAGCAGTATGACCTTGCATCATTCTCTGAAAAGCCCTCACATGCAGGATTACTTCAAACTGCCAACAAAGCAGAGCACATGATAGTGTCCCAGGGATATGGGTGAGGCATTGACAGCATCTGCCACAATAATTAACAGCAATGACCTAATTGACATTTATAGAACACTGAACTAAAAAACTGTAGAATACACATTACTTCCAAGTGCACATAGAACATTTAGCAAAGTAGAACATATGCTAGCCCATAAAGCAAATTTCAACAAATTTTAAGTAACTAAAATAAAACTGAATATGTTCAATGACTACAATGAAGTTATGTTAGAATTTAATAAGGAAATGATAGAAATCCTTAAATGTTTATAAACTAAATATACTCCAAAATAATATAGTGCTCCACCTTTTAGAAAAACAGACTTCTAATGTGGAAAAGAGGGCTTCCCTCAGGTTGAAAAATGCATTACAAGACATAGAAATGCAGGAGATGATAAGGGTAGTAATAAAGCATCATGCATGCAGAGGGAAGTGCATGAGTGGAAGCTGTGCAAATCAGAGAAAACTTCCTGGAGGTTGCATACTTTAAAGGATCATAAAAGAGTCTGAGCAGAAGGAATACAAAAGGCATTGCAGACAGAAACGTGGACAAAAGAAGTAGGAATAAAATATTGGTGACAATGAACCTGGATGAAATAAAAGCCACTTTGCAGCCCCAGAGAACTAGTTGAAGAAGTAGATGGGATATGATCCTGTAGACAACAAACCTTCTGATTAAGGTCCAATACAAAGAAATGATGTATATATTCATGTTTGTACTTATATCATATGAATCTTTTCTAAGGGAGGATTCAGGAGATCATTATTTAAAAGCCTAAGTTCACCCATGGAGATATTAAAAGCTACTGAGTAAATAGGTCCTTTAATAGCACATGTAACAATGGTCCACCTTCTGTTCTAGGGAAGGCATTCATATGTTTAGTATGTGCTGTTAGCAGCAGGTTGCTATCAAGCCCAATATTACTTAGTAACAGATTGTTACCATAGATCAATCTAATTCAGCCCATCCTTGCCCATCTAGGGGGCACTGGGATGGTTAATTGAATATTCTGTGCATTTGCTGTACAGAGTTTAGCAGCATTTATAAAATGTAGGCACAATTCAAGTCACTTAATATTGATTAATGATTCAAAAATGTACTCTGATTCTCTTTCAGGTCATTTCAGCTGAACATTTTTCCTGATACAGAAGACACATTAGAAGTGTACAGGTAGGTCTCAAGGTCATCAGATCATGTACTCAGAAATACTGGAAATATAAACATGTGGTCATGATCTGCCAAAATGTTTACAGGTTTAGAAAAGAGTTTCTAGTGCTTGGTGTGAAGAATGTATGCTCCCCAAAAGAGCTCCTGGAATGATTACGCTTATATCCCAATTCAGAGATGAAATAGTCTACAGCTGTATTCATTTACCATGATAGCCCTTGCTTAGCCCCTTATTCTTTCCCTTTCTTTTTTCAAAGTATGATCTCACTCTAGACCAGGCTGACTTGGAATTCACTATGTATTCTCAGGGTGCTGGGATTAAAGGCATAAGCCACCACACCTGGCTTTAACCCCTTATTGAAAGAACACCTCACCATCTTAAGAGTCTATTCCATTTGGAAATGTTCTGAAGCCCAGGGTACTATGACAGACTTTAAGTAGACATTTCTCAAATCAAAATATGTGAATGGTTGGTAAGTTCATGAAAAATATTAAATATTACTAATTATCAGGGAAATGCAGAGCAAAACCACAATGAGATATTACCTTACTTTGGTAAAAATGACCATTATTAAAAATGAAAATTAGGTGCTCGCTTCGACAGCACATATACTAAAATTGGAATGATACAGAGAACATTAACATGGCCCCTGCACAAGGATGACACACAAATTCGTGAAGCATTCCATATTTTAAAAAATAAAAAAAATGAAAATTAGCAAGTACTATTGAAGTGAGGGACCACTGCATGCAGTTGATAAAAATATAAATTCATATAGCTGTTATGGAAAACAATATGGAAGTTTCTCAAAAATAGACCATATGATCTCATACCTTAACTAATGTATAGGTCGCAAAAAGAATTGAAATAAATTTGTTAAAGACTTATAAGTACTACCATGTTCACTGACTTACCACTTACAATAGGAAAAAGTGGAAACATCTTAAGTTCCCACCAACTGGCAAATAGATAAAGAAAATGTGTGTATAATCACAGAGGAAAAGAATAAAAACAATGAAAGCCTGTTTTCAACAAAATATATGGAATTAGAGGCGATTTTGTTAAGTGAAAGAAGCATAAAAAGACAAATACTAAATGATCTTATTGGTATGTGGAATCTCAAAACAATCCCAGAGAAGTTCAGAGTACAATGGTGGTTACGAGAGGACATGGACTGTTGGTTAGAATAAGATAAAGAAAACTTGATCTATGGTTGATCAATTGTATGTTTGCTTGATATAAGTAGTTATAATGTATTATGGCTTAGTAAGGTGATGATAGGTAATTCATTGGATAATGTGACTTTCTTAAAGTGCTAGAAAGAAAAGAGTATCAAATGTTCTCACTATAAAAATGATAAATGTTTAAGAATATATTAAGCTGGACTTAAAAATTATAAAATGCATACATGGATCAAGTCATTGTTATCCCATATATGTATATGTATAATTTTTTTATCCATTTCAGTATATATATATATATATATATATATATATATATGTGTGTGTGTGTGTGTGTGTGTGTGTGTGTGTGTGTGTGTGTGTACATACATATGTCCATTTATATATGCACACCCCATAAACACACACACACACACACACATCAAGAAATAAATACAGCCTAAAAATAGAGTGGGGCCTGTGGTAGTTTGAATAGATGTCCCCCAATATATTCAGTGTTTTATTAGTTTATAGTTTGCATCTGCAGCTACCTTGCTGGAGGCAGTGTCACTGGGCGATCTTAAGGTGTGGTGGTGGGTTTAGGATTTCAATCTAAAAATATTCAGTGTGTCCCTGAGGTGTGCTGTGCTGTGTGGTTTTTGGCTGTGGCTTTGCTCTCTGTGTTTGGTCCTGTGAAGAACAGGCCAGCTTCTTCTGCCATTATGGAACTTCCCCTGAACCTGTAAGCTCCAATAAATATCCCTTCCTCCATAATTGTGCCTGGTCTGGAAGTTTATTTCAGTGAACCTGAAGCTGTCTGCTACAGGGCCCAAGCTGGCCTAGTAAGGTGGTGATATGTGTTAGAAGCAGAATAAGTGTAGAGAGTGAAAGAGGTGGGTCAAGACATTAAATTTTCCAATTGACTGGCTTGATATTTGGCTCTTTTTTGGTCTTACTCAACTCCTGGAATGAGGACTCTTCCATTTGTACTTCATTTCTTGCTTCAGAACTTCAAGGTCTAATTTCTGCTGTAAGGCCACTGCAACAGAGTTGCAACTTTTCCTTTTTCTGGAACCCAGTTCCATAGTTACTCCTTGCTGCAGAGCTCTTCGGTTGTGGTTTGAGCCATTTTTGTAGAGTTTGGGAGCCCAAAGTGTCTGGCAGTGGTTCCTTTCTAATCAGGACTATGGCAGGATGGGGCAGGGGACTGTTTGTGTTCTGATCTCTTCATTTCAAAACACTCATCTTGTGCTCACCTATGATCTTCTGGTGACCTTAAAACTGCAAATTTAGGCTTCCTGTAGCATCAGGCACTAGTGTCCACAATCAGTTTCCTCTGAGGCTGAAAGGTTGGAGCTGAGCTCAGCAAGAATGCCAGATCTGCTTGTGGTGTGACTCTGAGTCCAGTTTCTATTTTATTGGACAGAAGGACTTATGAGATAGCTGCATCTTAACCAAGGTTGGGTACATAGGAATTTGCCTCATAAAAACTCATATTATGTTATCTCTCTCTCTCTCTCTCTCTCTCTCTCTCTCTCTCTCAATTCACCTCTCTTTGTCTCTCTCTTGCACGCTCTCCCTCTGTCAAATAAAATAAATAAATAAACAAATTACTTAGAGGATATAATTCACAATTTTTTAAAAGGCAACAATAGTATGGATTCAAGAAGGAGTTGCTGAGAATTAAGTGAGAAGTTAGGTATAGAACAATGTTTTTGTTATGATATATATTATCTTAAACTAATACATGAAACTATATTAAAAACAATTTAAGTATATGTGTTACATAATTCTCACATCTGTAGAGATAATATATTCATTCACTGACTGAGGGAATGAATGCACCTAGCTTTTGCCCAAATTAGTAGGGGTTAAAGTTTCTGTTTTGAAATAATAATATTGCATTCAAGAATGAATATTATTTTAATTTTGAGCCAGCTGACTTTAGTCAATATCCTTTACAATCTATAAACCCTGTAATTTTATTTTTTTATTAGTTATGTATATAGTGTATATACAGCTATGATGGTACCATTGTTAGCCTTCTCCATGTCCTCCCCCATGGGTAATGTGGGTCTTGCCTTATGGGGGTAGCAATCAGTTATGTGGGAGGGGCAATGACTCTGTGCATAATGACCCAACTCATGGCTCTAACAATCTTTCCGCCCCCTCTGCCACGAATTTCCCTGAACCATGTTGAGACCCTATAAAATTTTGAGTATAAGAAATAAAGCTCTATTACGTTAAAATACACACACACACACACACACACACACACACACACACACACACACAATTAGAATGATTGCAACAAAGATGTTAGGATACATGGGCAAGAGAGGTTCTTTGTGTCTCTGTTTATTCCTCTGTGAAATGGGTAATAGTTTCTACCTCATATGATTATGGATGACATGTACTAAAATTTCTGATCTTTGTAAGAGTGTTAAAAATGCCTGGAACCCAAGGCTGTAACTAGTATTAAATGAATTTCTGGCTGCTCTATGAGAACTGCCTCAAGGACTTGGCACTGGTGACTCAGTTAGTACAAAGTTCTCAGACCTGCAACTGATAGAGTTGAAGACAACATCTGGCACACATGGGTTTTGGTTATCTTTTTATACCACTTAATTTATTCCTGTGGTGACTACATATTCAAAAATACCTCAAACCTTTTCCATCCCTGATGGACCCCCTTATTATGTGGACTGCTTGGTAATTTATTGGCTTTTCTTTCCACTTAATCGCAGGGGTCTTGACATGTGCAAAGTAACTCCTCCTAGATGCAATTCAGAAGTTAATAATATGAAATTGAGAGAATGTGTTGTTTGACAGAGGCTGTGTGGCTATTCCCTTACGTGTCACTTGCTATCTGCAATATGCCTTGTTATAATTTGGCCTGCTTTCTACTCTTTCTTTGTGGTCCCTCAGGTGAAATAGGTAATACTTTCAGAATAATTAATTGTGGCTTAAATGAAGAGTTCTATTTTTCCCAGCCTGAACACCTACTGAATGGGACAATTGTCCTCTGTAGGCAGATTTGCTTATGTATGTGTATATATATATATGGCTGGTAAAATCCCCAAAGAAAATCATTGAGCCTCACAATTATGGATTGTAGAGTCACATGCCCTTTCTATTTGGAAAACAATAGTTTAAAGGACTGTCTAGAAATGATTGCCTCAAGCTCTATTATCTATGCAGTTTCAGAGGACAGGACTAATATCCACCTTAATGGTCATCTAGCTCTTGGTACATATGGTAACACACCCCAGGTTCAATATGTGATTTTAAGAATCATCCTTGTCCTGTTATAAGTAGCCAGAAGTGGAGGTTGCAGACATCAAATGATGATTCTGATTCAGTCTTCTCACTGGTTGATGTATGCTCTTGAACAAGTGACTCCCAATTCTAAGTGTTAAATGGCTCCACTGAGGTATATTGAAAAAACTGTGTTAGGTATTTTGTCATTTGTCATAGTAAATGTAATAAGACTCAGTTCTCTTATACAAGAAAGGAACTAGAAGGCCCTGGAGAATTTAAGTTCTAAGGCCCTTTTCACTATAGAAAATCTTTGCTTCCATCAGGTTGGATGTTCCATGTATTTTACTCATATATATATATATTTGGTTTTTTCGAGGTAGGGTCTCACTCTCGTCCAGGCTGACCTGGAATTCACTATGTAGTCTCAGGGTGGCCTCGAACTCCCGGCGATCCTCCTACCTCTGCCTCCCAAGTGCTGGGATTAAAGGCGTGCGCCACCACGCCCGGCTTAATCATATTTTAAACTGGATATTTTCAGTTTTCACACTTTGTATTTTTTTCTATTATTCCCAATGATCTATAACTTCTGAAAAGTAACAGAATATTCAGATGGGTTATTCATTTTCAGAATGTGAGTAACTGTGGGAGTCTCTCTTCCTCTACAATGTTTCATGTAAAGCATAGAATGAACATCTTATCTTATTTCCAAATCTAAAAGGTCATCTTTCTTCTTACTATGGGCATTACTATTTTCTTAAAACTTATGGAACCTTACTAACAAGGACTCTTTGCTATAGAGACAGTAGAGAAAGCTCTAAATAGAATAAAACAGTAACCACTATGAATAACATTGAAGTACTTTAATGTACAAAATGTGTACAAAACTGTCCTGCATAGAACACATTGAAGAGAAGTCTTTATACATACATTCTGCACTCTGACAAAAGAAAGATGGTAAGCAATAAATTGAAATATATATATATATATATGTATATATATATATATATATATATATATATATATATATATCAGTAATGGAGTAAATGAGATGATTTTTGTAAATTCTTGATGATATATCACATAGCACTGTGACAGGTCATACAAGGTCAACTAATGGATGGAATCATTCTCTCCTCTCTAGAATGAATAGTTTCATTTTCTACGGAAGGACTCAGTTGCATCCTACACATCCAAAGAAGTCTCATTACTGTAATTCCAGCAACCAGGAGGCTTAGATAAGAGGATACCTGTGGTTTTGAAGACAGCTTAGGCTACATAGTGAATTTTAGAATAGTCAGGGGTAAAAGGTGAAATAGAGCCTGTAAATAATAAATAAATAAATAAACTAATAAATACCCACAAAAAACAACCCAACAGCTGATGACACTGTAGCTGACCTGAAGGAAGTACAATAATGATATTTGCTTCAATTGTAAATAATAGTTCTTAGTACATATGATTGTGCAAGGATTAAATCAATTCATATATAAAAATGTTCTTGACATGTAAAAACACAATAATTTGTTCAATAAGAAACAAACGAAATCTCCACAGTTGAAAACTGAATTAGCCCATTAGTTTTCTTCTCTTAAATGATTTCATACATATTTCTTACAATGCATTTATGAGTGCATTTGCAAACCTCATAATACGGTTGGATTGATGAGAGTGCTGATATACTTGTATATATGGATGGTATTGGAAGGAATATTCGTGTATTTGCTCACAACTACCCTGCACTTGAACATGAATGAATACTGTATTCCATTGTTTTGCTTAATATTATTGTTTAATTAAAGTTCTTTGTTTCAAAGTGCTTACCTATAGGTCTAAGTGGCATTTCTTCCTCCATCTTAAGTCCTCTTCCTCACATTGTTTCTAATATACTAATACTCCTGTCATCTTGGACAACTTGAAAGCATTTACTATGAGCCTGCTTGCCATACTTCCTATGTATTGGATTTTTAAAAAAGCTATTAAAGCTGGCTTGTTTCTTGGCTAATTTTTCTTACTTCCAAAGTGTCCTGATGATACCACCTTTTACTATGTGTGGTTATACAGAATGATTTAAACATATTTATTTCATTTTATTTTCAAGCAAAGAGACAGAGAGAAGAGAGGCAGGCACATATGGAGAAAAAGGAAGAATGGGTGCACCAGGGCCTGTAAACCCTGCAAATGAACTCCAGAGGCATGCACCACTTTGTGAATCTGGCTTTATGTGGGTACTGGGGAATCAAACTCAGGTTGTTAGACTTTGCAGGAAAGCACCTTAACCTCTGAGCCATCTCACCAGCTGCAATAGAGACTTTTAATAATGCTTCTCACCTGTTAATCTGTTTCTCCCTCATTTAGTTCCTTCCTCTGCCCAACAGGGTATCAAATACGATCAAGATAGCAATATAGTAGCAATTTCAACTATCTCAGTGTTTGTTTATTCATGAGACTGTAAACCTTGGTCAATGTAAAAATCAAGACACCCATGATAATTTTGAGTGAGTTATTTTCCATACACTTCCTCGCCACTATCTCTCAGCTGTACTAAGATAACATATCAATTCTCCACAAGCACAACAAAGAAGCTCATTTTCCTTCAGAATATTTTAGGACATGTTTAATTAGTATCTAAAAATGTTTCATATTGAATTGTATTAACTGATTCGAATTTCAGGTTTCCTTTTTTAAATAGTGAAGCTGCACTATAACAGGGCTTTCGCCATTTTAATTGTTAACATGAGTGTAATCCTTTCAAGATTTATGGCAGTGATGAATTGTTAGGGATCCTTGCTTCTCCCTCAGGTCATACCAGTTATGATTAGGCATATGTAAGTGTAGGGGCTCAGTGATTGAACTGCAAAATTGGGTTTGAGTCATCTGAAAAGATTATTTTAACAGCACAAAGACCTGACAATCAGAAAATATACTTGTGTATAAAAATGTCACGATGAACTTAGAAATCCTATGAATAGTTCAAACATATCTATTTAAATATTGCATACAAAATTTCTATAAATATGAGTATTTAGATCTTTAATAGAGATTTTGTGTGTGTGTATAGTATATGTGGTGTGTGAGGTATATGCCACACACATATATGTGTATGTGATGCTCTGTGAACTTATCTGTAGTACCCCCTGAGCTCCCCTGTGGCAGCTCTAGGAGAAGCTTTAGGTTGTTTCCTCCTCCATCACTCACCTTTTAGACAGAGTCTCGTAGTAATTCCAGAGCTTGCTGTTCATGAGCCCTAACAATTTTTTGGTCTCTGCTGCCCCACAGGACTGAGGTTATAGATGTGCATGACCATGCTCAGCAGTTTACATGGGTTGTGGAGATAAGCACTCAGGTTGTTTTAGGCCCCATCAAGCTCTCTTACATCTGCAGGAAGCTCACATAATCACCATACCATTTCTCCAGCACCAATATACATACATATATATATCCAATACATACTGTACTAAATTCATGGTTCTGTCCTATTAAGGGTCAAAAGTGACAGAAAATAAAATTGCTTTCATTTTTCCTCCAATCCTTCTTACTTCTTTTCTTCCTTTATCCTTTACTGATAATCTGCTGTGCCAAGCACTACTGATTGTTGACTATGAGAGATTTATAGTTTTCCAATAGTCCAGGAATGCATAGTGTAATCTGAATGCACCTTTTTGCCACCTCTGTTAAGTGTTATCCAAGTCAAATATAGCTACATGCATAGGTTGGTGGGAAGTGTTTCTTAACTGAAATTTAAAAGTCAATTAGAAAAACACCAAAACATGTTTCATCATTCAATAAAATGAAACCATCAGTTGTAGAAGAAGTATTATTTCAGCTCAATATAGTCAAGAACTTCTTCCCACTCAGTTTTCAATAACATAAACTAATGTGTATAACTGACTCACTATTACTTGGACTTACCAGGATTGTGTTTGCTTGTGTAGAATTTTAAAACATGTATATTATACTATATGATGTCTAAGGCTCCTTCAATGCCTGTATGACACCATTAAAATAAAATCACTCACAGACCACTGTGTTTATTTATATACCCTTCAGTTCAAGCAATGTACATCATTTTGAGTCAAGGCCAAGTGAATAAAGAGCAAGAAGCATCCACTCCCACAGCAGGAAGGCTGCAGTGCTGTTAGGCTGCTTCTCTTCCAATGTGCTCAGTCCCAAAGTTTAATGCACATCCATTCCATCCATGGATTGGGAATAGGGTGATTGTTATATACTACTTTTACATCCTGACTCTAATATATAGAAATGGTTATGGAGTTTTGGACTAGTATTTAACTACAAGGAAACAAGTTCAGGTAAGATAAAATCAATATAAAATGCTTTAGACCGGAACGAAACTATTAAAACATAGATTATTCCTACCGTATATGATTTATTTGAAATGCAGAAGTAATTTCAGTAGACTCAAACTATGTTTCTTTCTGCTGATGCAAGCATGTCAGTTTTTTTTCTTTTGCTATAGCTTGTTGTTGTTTATTTGTGTTTTCTTTTTACTGCAGCCTCTTCTTTGTAAGAATCCAGTCATGAGAATGCTATGCCTGAGACTTTATGTCTTTATTTCCAGTAGGATAATAAAAGAAGAAAAAGAAATGAAACCTCATTCACTAAAAGCATACCAATATAATTTCACACCTGTAGATACAATATAAACAAACAGATCACATCACACACAAACACACGTGTGCACGCATGCACTCACACACACGGGACAGATGCAAAAGAGTTAAATTTGGTTCTGAAAATAAATTTAACATCTGTTTTTGAAATGTGAATATTTCTTCCAAGCTTTAGTTTTCATTACACTGCCATTTTCCATAAGTACCTGTCCCTTATTGGGCTCATCCACTTTTATCATTTCAACTGTTACTTCATAATATTACCTCAGGATCTATCTTTTCTCCATATCATCAAATGACTTCTGCTCCTCTCCACTTTGATGCCTCAGTATCATATCAAAACTCAATTCAGTTGTATGGCTTCCCTCTTTCCTCTCTGTCTTTCTAATTCTATTGCTGGAGATTCAAATCCAATTTCTAATTATACAATCTGTAAACATTTGATCTAAATTTCCCCCCTTTTTTTGGCTTTCCACATGCTGCCAGTCATCACAATCTCTTTACTGTTCTTTATAATGGCATTTTTCTTTGTTTTCTTCCTCATAGTTTCTATTCCATTTTAAAGATTTATCACTTTCAGTCATAAGTATCACAATGATCCCCCGAGCGGGTTCTATCCATGGTATCTCTTTCCAATCTATTCCACATAATTACCATGAAAAATCTTCTAAAATATAATTTTAATACTTCGTATTACTGAGAACCCTTCAGTAGCTTTCCCAATTTCTTTTAGGACAATTTTTGAAGTCAGTAGCCCAAAGTTCATGTTACTGTTATTTAAAATCAGCTGTTATTCTTTTCAATTATTCTTTGATATTAATTAATATCACAGTC
Organism: Orientallactaga sibirica; assembly: GCA_036365145.1. Classification (NCBI taxonomy): domain Eukaryota; kingdom Metazoa; phylum Chordata; class Mammalia; order Rodentia; family Dipodidae; genus Orientallactaga; species Orientallactaga sibirica. Next base: position 2,025,344 of record JAEOAD010000056.1, on the reverse strand, counting down.
ATATTGAATATAATGGTCATATTCTTTACTATCTTTTGTCACATTATAACAGGAGACTGACATAAAACAAAATTCTGTGCAATAAACTAGAATATAGGCCATTTACACTAAGTTTGTGAGTCGTGATCTATGAATTTGCTCAGATTTTTTTCCATCAATAAATTTTGTACATCTGATCTCTTCGTTGCTCAGTAACTGTCTACTTATCCTCTGGAAGTGCTCATGTCCAAAGTGATCACCCTATATAATATTCTTTGTCTCTATCATCTGTGTCACATATTTGGTATTTTGCACTCTTTACCTTGCACTGCAATGATCCTTGCATGTGTTTGTGTATATACTCTTCCACGTCTCATGGCAACTGTCAGCTAGCTAAGGTCAGTATAACTTGTGGCACTGCATTTTACTTCCAATGAATCCTGCCCATTGTTTAACATTTACTTTATTATTGAGTCCATACTAAAAGAAAAATGCCTTTGCTTAGGGAAGGGCAAAACACAACTTTATTGGATTCAAATGCTGCACTTCTGCCAGTTTATATGTCTGTATGTAGACAGCCAAAATTAGCCTGCTATTCATATAAGTTATAACCTGCAGGGCCATACACCTAGCATCTCTGCAGATGGAGTTTCAAACTGTGACTATTTCTTTTAAGCAGATCAGTCAAAATCCTGGTTCAGAGTTATTTAAAGTGGTTTGTATTTTATGGTCCTATGAAGGCTTCACATTGCAACTGCTGAGCTTTAAAAACACAGAAACCAGAAAGAGGGTACAAGGAATTGCCATCTGTCCCTATAAACAATTATCGGCCAGCCATCTGCCCATACACTAGGTAATGATTTCAATGCTGGTAATATCTGACTGAAATACTCTCTCTCCATGGAGCAAAAGGGAAGGAACCCATTAAAAAGTGCTGAGCCTTGTATTTGTTGTTTGCGAATGTTTTTTGCCCCTTCACACAAAAGTCCATCATTTAATTTTTGCTCTATGGCTTTCATTGTGTATGGAAAAATTATCCTCCCTGGCCCATGTGTAAACACCTGCCCTCTTGCAAATAAGTGCTTCTATCTAAAAACTGCCCAAAAGAGTAAACCCTGCTGTGGAGTATAATTTCAAACTACCCAAACAACAACAACAAAAAGGTCAGATACACTATGAAAGGGAGCTAATAGCCCTACAGCCACAAGGAAGTGAGGAGAGGGGATATCAGAGTTTAACACAAGGGGAATATGACAAACATGCAATTTCTTCATATATTAAAGTTCATAATTTTAAAAATACAAAATTAAAAAAAAATTAAAATTAAAAAAGAACCCTATATCCAAAAATAGTTTTCACTGAACTACTACTTTATAGCTTTATCATGAAATGGAGATCTTATACACATATTTACATCTAACCTAGTTCTACCAATTTATATGTAATGGATTTAGCTATGTTTATCAAACTTTTTCTTGCCTTGCCTTGAATCTCTATGCTACATTTTTCTCTAAATCTCAAAAATCTTTCTTAAGCAATTAGCTTTTAAAATAATGAGATCTTGGGCTGGAGAGATGGCTTAGCGGTTAAGGCACTTGCCTCCTAAGCCTAAGAATGCTGGTTCCAATCTCCAGCGGTTCCAATCTCCAGGTCACACGTTTAGCCAGATGCAGTGACACAAGGGCGCAATGCTGCACTTGACCACAAAGGGCTGCATGCATCTGGATTCGTTCGCAGCAGCTGAGAGGCTGCTGGCTCGCCCATCTCTATCTGTCTTCCTCTCCCTCTCTCTCTGTCTCTCTTCAAAAAAATAAAATAATAAAATAATAAGATCATAAAAGTACATTTGAAATTTTCAGATATAATAAACAGTATAAAAATTTAACTTCACACATTCTGATAATATGAGCTTTGATTAATCTAGAATATGACCATTTATGCTCCAGATCTTGGAACTATATATGAGCATCAATACCATGGAAAATCTTGGCATTGGTGATATAATACTTATTAAATTATTAAAAAGAAACAGGTGTGGTGACACAAGCTTATAACCCCAGTATTTATGAGGATGAGGCAGAGGGATCCCACATTCAAAGCCAGCTTGGGATTTATAGTGAATTCCAGACCAGCCTAGGCTTCTTAGAGAGTAGCTGTCTTGAAAGGGCAAAAGAAAACAACACGAAACAGCCCCCCCCAGAAAAAATCCATGTATATGCAGGAAACGGTCAATTTCTTTGGCTTGACAAGAGTCACTAGGCAATGGTAAAGTAAAACTGCAATTTAAAGATAGTAAATATTAATCATGAGATGTTTTTCAGGCAATTTAAGTAAATAAAAAATAAAAAAAATTGATGTCTGCTTCAAGAAAAAAAATGAGACAATTTTATTATCGTTGCTTCAAAATACAAGTGTGCATTTTTCTTCCATGCCTGTCAATATTGTGTGTGTGTGTGTATGTTCATAGGTTGATGTTGATGTGTGTGAACACGTGTATGCACATGCTTTTGGAGGCCAGGGGGGTCAATGTTTATCTTTCTTAATAGTGCTCCACCTTATTTTTGAGTCATAGTATCTTACTGAACCTAGAGCTCATCAGCTTGGCTAGACAAGCTAGCCAATGAGTCCCTGGGATCCTCCTGCCTCTGTCTCTTCTTCTCCCATGTTAGGAGGATGGTTGCTCACGGACATGCCCAGCTTTTATATGGAGGCTTGAGATCCAAACTCAGGTCCTCATGCTGGTGTGGCAAGCACTTTACCCACTGACCCACCACCCTATGCTCTTGTATCTGCCATATTCAAATACATGGTTATTGCTATGTACTGGTGATAATTGTTATTTAGTAATAGAAGGAAAACATAAAATCTTCATGCCAGTCAGACTGTCTCTTGAATTTTTTCACTGTTTTTTTTTTCTGGGATTAGCATAATTGGTATTTGTGATGATCTTGACAGTTCAGGTGTGAAGACATTAATATAAAAATATCGCTGCCACTGCCCAACAACAGGAATGAAAAGATAATGAGCAAATCTGCTAACAGAAAAAAAAATAAGAACCTATAAGCAGCAATTACTTTATTCACCATTGTCAATTGATGAGTCATCCCCACCAGCTAATTCTGCAGCCTGCCAAGGAACTTCACTGAAGAAAAAAAGAAGCCATTTGGGTTTAGTTACTGCAGTGCGTTTCTTGCTGGCTGGTGTCAGATTCCTCCTGCAGCTGTTATTCCTTTCGGCAGAGTGGCTGCTTGTACATAAGCTGAGATGTTACTGCACTCAGGATCTTGACTTGGTGAAACAAGCAGGGAACTGAAGGAAATGTTCAGTAACCAGACCTGAGCTCTTAGATCTTCTGCAAATTAATGTCTTATTATTTAGCCCCTCTTAAATACCACCTTTCTTGTCTGTAAACTAAAGGATTTGAATTAAGCTACAAAAATCCCTACTACTTACTTCATAGCAATGAGATTATTTGATATTTTTCAGTGGCTCAGATGTTTCAATCTCCATCAGTTCTTGACTCCTCTATCCTTTTCTAATTTTTGGAGTTTGTTTCTTATCTTATGGAAAAAATATAATAGATCTCTAAATAATGTTTACTCAGGTTATTAAAAAAAAAAAAACAAACCTTAACCTTAGGCCAGGTGTGGTGGCATGCACCTTTAATACCAGCACTAGGGAGGCATAGGGACGATGATAGCTGTGAGTCTGAGGCCACCCTGAGACTACATAGTGAATTCCAGGTCAGCTTGGGCTAGAGTGAGACCCCACCAAAAAAAAAAAAAAAAAACAAAAACAAAACCTTATGAAAAGATAAGAGTAATACCACAGATGACCAGTGAGGAATATATTCTAATGAATATTGGAATGTATAGAGATAAAATAAATATGACATTTTCTGCATTTCTGGCATTTCATTTCAAGCCAAATTGAATGACTGGTGTATTACCTTTCCAGAAGTACCCTAAAGGAAATCTCACCACTTACTCTCACTGACCAAAATAGGTAACATTCAAACTAAGTATTGAGTGGCTACCTTACTGCTAAGCATGTAGTTTATTCTTCTTCAGAAGAGCTAATGACCATGAGAACAATACTGAATAAAATCAAAAACAGTACAGTTTCTACCCTTCTGTATTTTAATTTCTAAATACTTGTGTACAAGCCATTCTTTTGACCTAATGCCAAATCTCCTTCCCACATTTAAATATGTTAGCATCATGCTGATTTCATTTATGCTGAAAACAAAATGCATACTAATTTTAACTTGATCATTTTAATGATCAGTCCAAGAAATAGTCAAAACAAATGCCTCACATAAGAGACAGATGTAGATAAGGTTAAGTCATATAGAACATCCCATTTCATCCTTCATGAATTCTGAATAATATCACCTAGTCATTAAAATGTAAGAATTGTCTTGAGATATTTTAAAAGGTCTTTTCTTTTTGTGTAGATGTTCATGCTTAACAACTGACTAAAAGGGACTTTTTTCTTGCATAACCATATAAAAGTAAATACTATGCTAGCTCCAGGTCTCTCTTACAAAACAGAATCAATTGTGACATAATATATCCTGTACCAAATACAAGGTGTGATTTCGTGTACTACCCATCATCATATGGTGTGCCTAGCCAGCAGCTATTCATTCCTTATTCATTGCAACTCATGCCCAATTATGTTCACCTACCAAATGCCCAAATGCTTCAGGGGCCTGTTATTTTGTTTGCTTTTGTTGTTTTGCTTTTGATTTGGTCTCAATGGATATGTTGTCATTAATCTAAGGCAAATAAAATCAACCTTCTCTTCAAAAAGAAATATAATATAGTTCTTCTGGGACACATGTGTATGTTAACAAAAGGGAATGTGTGAAACTATATATTGGAGGGCCTGACCTCTGGAGCTGTGACAGCCATGTTGCAAATATCAGAGTAACTGAAATGCCATGAAGAAAGATCAAAATAGAAGGAAGGTATTTGAAGCTTGTCTAGATCATGGAGCCTATTTAATCCTTCATATCCCATAGCTTCATCTTAACTGAGAAGTTGAAAAGTTATTCATACTATGAGCTGCTTATGGTACTTTTTTCCCTTTATTTTTTCAAGGTATGGTCTTGCTCTAGCCCAGGCTGACATGGAATTCACTATGTAGTCTCAGGCTGTCCTTGAACTAACAGCAATCTTCCTACCTCAGCTTTCTGAGTCCTGTAATTAAAGGCATATGCCACCATGCCCAATTTATGGTACTTTAAAAAATTACAGCCTAAATCATCCTGCTAAAATATTTAATTGGGCCAGGCATGGTGGTGTACGCCTTTAATCCGAGCACTTGGGTAGCAGAGGTAGGAGGATCATTGTGAACTTGAAGCTTCTAGGTCAGCCTTGGCTAGAGTGAGACCCTACCTCAAAAAGCCAAAAGATGAATAAAATACACTAATGGATAAACTAAAAGATTGTAGGGAAACAAACTGAACATCTATCTCAAAATGATACATTTCTATTTGAAAGTTTGAGCACTGTATTTACTTTCCTGATACAGAATGTAAAAGAATGTGAAGCTTTCTGGTATCTTGTTTAAATTGATCAAACTGGAGATAGCTGTCTTGCATTTGACGCTGAATAACCTGTTCACTTTTATCCAGATACTAATAGTGTGCTTCAGTGCTTTGGATATGCTACTATCCTGCATATTCTATGTTATAAAGATTTCTATATTAGTTACTTAAATGACTCGATGTTTTGGGGTTGGGAGATTTTATCATACAGACACCATTCTAAACTACTTCATATCATCTTATATTTAATTCAGTGAAAGTAAAATACATAATCATCTGATGAAGATAGCATGAATAGTAAGCAGAGATTCATGTTGCCTAAATGGCAGACAGTTTATCCATCCATTTTTAAAATAGGTCATTTGGGCTGGAGAGATAGCTCAGTGCTTTAGGCACTTACCAGCAATGCCTAAGGACCCAGGTTTGATTCTAGAGTACCTACGTAAAGCTGTATGCACAAAGTACTGCATGCATCTGGAGTTCATTTAAGGTGCCTAGAGGCCCTGGTGTGCCCATTCTCTCTCTCTCTAGCTCTCTCTCTGCAGCACGCTTTCTCTCGCTCTCTCTTTCTCTCTGCCTCTTTCACTCTCTCTGTCTGTCAAATAAATAAAACTGGTTATTCAGTTAAATCATTCCACTTTCCTTAATTTCAGTATCCTCAAAATAAGACCCAAAGTACTAATTGAACTAATGTCACCTTCTCTCACAGTTTGGAATGCCCCTTTCATTTTCATTACCCCTGCAGATATTCACAAATTCAGGTTTACATAGATTATTGGCTGGATACACTGTTAGATGTTAGTGAAACAGATATTTTTAAGAACCTGCAGTCCTGAATTTTATAATCTGGTGTGATCATACTACTTTTGTGTCTTAATCTCTGCCATTACTCTAGCATGTACAGTTATGTGTCCTGCATGCAGTGTCTTGTTTATACAATATTCTCATGAGGATATGTACACTTGTTCCTTGATGCTTACAAAAATAGGATAAGACATATGATGAATATGCATAATATAATACTTAGACTTCTTAGAAGATAAATTCAACAATAAATCTCTGATGTTTCCTGGACTCCAGTAAAAGTCCCACGTAATTTTGCATATCCATATGAAAGACATAAGTTACACTTTAGAATAATCTTAAGGCTTGTCTCAAACTGAAGCCCAGTCCAGCTAGTTCATAATATTTTCTTGTTTTCAACACTACTTCATGAATGCTGTAGCAATAGCCAGACTTATTATTCTCAGCCCCATGCGTTTGGACAATCCAAAATTGTAACTCAAACTGATCTTACCCATAGAATATAATCATACTGGCAATTAGGTACTATTTGGACATTGCTAAGGATAGATGTTTCCTTCAGCTCATTGAATTTTACACACTTAAGCATGATGTAATTATAATATGGGAACTCAAAACTCATTAACCATAGAAACAAACCATTCTCTTCAAAATTAATTATCAGAGTTCAAGAAATTTGTAAGTTTGTTTGAATGCTTCTTTTTTGTTTATATTTACTTATTTATTTATTTATTTATTTATTTAAGAGCAACAGATAAAGAAAGAGGGAGGGAGAGAGAGAGAGAGAGAGAGAGAGAGAGAGAGAGAGAGAAAAAGAATGGGCACACCAGGGCCTCCAGCCACTGCAAACAAACTCCAGATGTCCGCACTACTTTGTGCATCTGGCTTACGTGGGTACTGGGGAATTGAGCCTCAAACAGGGGTCCTTAGGCTTCACAGGCAAGTGCTTAACTGGTTAGCCATCTCTCCAGCCCTGAATGCTTCTTCATACAAAACAAGGTCATACTGAGTTTCAAAGAGAATATTGAAGATCACCATATTATTTTGAAACAATTTGAAGAATATTTTGAACATATTCTTTTTTTCTTTTCTTTTCTTTTCTTTTCTTTTCTTTCTTTATTTCTTTCTTTCTTTTATTTTTTTTTGAGGTAGGGTCTCACTCTAGCCCAGGCTGAGTGGAAATCAGCCATTGTGGAAATCAGTGTGGAGGTTCCCTGAGACAGCTAAAAATAGATTTAGCATATGACGCAGCTATACCACTCCTAGGCATATATCCTAAGGACTGGTCTCACTACCTTAGAGATACTTACTCAACCATGTTTATTGTCGCTGTATTCACAATAGCTAGGAAATGGAACCAGCTTAGATGTCCCTCATCTAATGAGTGGATAATGAAGATGTGGCACATTTATACAATGGAGTTCTACTCAGCGGTAAAGAAAAATGAAGTCTGCAGGAAAATGGATGGATCTGGAATGCATTATACTTAGTGATATAACCCAAGCCCAGTAAGCCAAATGTCATATGTTCTCTCTCATTTGTGGATCCTAGCTACAACTGATTGATTTCTATGTGAGTAAAAATAAAACTCAGTAGGAGAAGCCAGTAAGCTAGAAAGGGTATATAAAGGAAATAGAAAGGGGGTTGGTGGTATTAATAGGATGGCATTATATATAAGTAAGTATAAGAACAGATTAATGGGGTGGAAAGGCCTAAGTGAGGTCAGGGGAAGAGATTGAGTAAAAGAAAGGTGAAGGGAGGGCTAATCAAAATATAAGAGGGTATAATAAGTCATATGGAAACTTATTTTTTGGACAATGGAATAACCAGAAGCCATAGATTTTCAGTGCCAGGTATGGAATACCTTCCAGTGTGTTGTTGGCCAAGGAGGTCCCTGATTCTCCCAAAACACTACAGGCTATTTCTGATGTTCTTGGTTTCCCACCAGGAATAGATGGTAAGACCCTATTGCTGAAGACTTCACATACTTGGGCTGCAAAGTCACTGAGAAATCCTGCTGGAACTGAGTTGAAAACCCCCTCCATGTAGACAAGGTGACATAAAGCTAGAAAAAGCTATGCAGTTCCATGGGAGAGAGAAAAATCACCAGTGGAGATACTTAACAGTGGACACTGCAAGCCTTAAACTTGGGCAGCCAAGCCAAATGAGTCAGTGGGTGCAATAGTGGTATGTCTGTTATGGGTGGAAACCAACTGCTCTCTAATTGGAATGGAAGCCCACTCCATGGGAGGTAATACATCCATGATACTGAAAAACTACAACAGGGGTAGTCATGAGCCTTAGGGGTATAACATCTACTGGTGCCTGGACAAATGTATATACTGTGCTCACCAAACTGCCCAGTAAACACTTCTATTATTATTCATACCCATATATTAAAGCTACTCTCACTTTTGGTTAGAGAAGCTTCTCTTTTCAGATGGTGGTGACCTTAGAATGACTCAGAAGGCACCATGGTTCTGAGAAGAAGTGACAGAGGAGTGTTCAGCACTGAAACATTTGTATCACACCTTCCAAAGCTCAGGGTCCATTGCGGAAGAGGTGATGGAAAGAATGTAAGAGCAAAAGGAAGGGTAGGACACCTTACAACATGTTCCTCCAGATACAAAATGCCCTGGATATCCATGACCTCACAGTGCCTGATACTACCTACACAAGATCATCATAATAAAAGTAAAAGATTATGACATCAAAATAAAAGACTGGTTGAGAGGGGAAAACACATGATGGAGAGTAAGTAGTGTTTCCAACAGGAAAGTGGGGGCAGGAAGGGAATTGCCATGGTATATTTTCTATCATTATGGATGTTGTCAATAAAAACAAAGAAAAAATACAGTGACTGCATTTGAAAAATTGAGACAAAATTTCCCCGTTACTTTTAACTGCTCTGAGATAAATTGTAAAGATTTTCTAATCTTCTTACACAAGTTTATATGCCAAACAGTATGCTTACTCATGGTGTGTTCAGATAAGTGAATTTAAAGACATATGTTAGGAGGTGGGCAGGGAAATGTATTTGGAATCATAAGAACTATGTTTCAAGATGGAATATGATTAAGAACTATTTACATAAGTGCTTCCTGGTACTTATTAGAATTGTTAGTGGTGGAGGAGTGGGAATGTAAGGACAGACTCTGAGTGCATGGGAGCTGTAAACACTTGCCTAGAAAAGTCTAGCTAGAGGCTTTGGATAGAGGCAAAATTAGCTTGTGCATGAGACCATTCAATATAAATGGATCTGCTGAACATATAAAACAGATCCAAGATGTGCATCTTCCATGTCTTTCTGGAGGATTTGAAATAGAGATGACTAAGAAATTTCTATTTTGTTCTTAATTTTTTAATGTTTTTTTGGTTTTTCTGAGGTAGGGTCTCCTAGCTCAGGCTGACCTGCAATTCACTATGTAGTCTCAGGGTGGCCTTGGACTCATGGAGATCCTCCTACCTCTGCCTCCTGAGTGCTGGGATTAAAGGCCTGTGCCACCACTCCTGTTTCACTCTTAACTTTTATATTTAAGCATTCAAATAAAGTCATAGTGGATATCATTGAAATCTTCAAGGGTCTTGAACTTGATAAAGACCACAAAGAGACTTTAGGCCTAGTTTTTTAAGTGAGCCATGTATTACAAACCATCCTGACTTCTTTTTTCATAGTCCTTGGAAAGTGACCCAGGCCCTCAAATAGGCTAAGATAAAGTTTACTATTAAACTGTAGTCTTATTTCCCTTTTAATATTACATAGACATAAGTAATATCATCCATCTGTATGCAAATAGCATAAGCCATTCTCTATTCAAACTTAAACTATGAAGCCAGACAAAATGGCACATGCCTGTAGTCTCAGCCACACAGGAGATTATGGCAAGAGTATTGATTATTTGAGCCCTGATTTTCAAGACTAGACTCAACATCCTGGCTAGACCTTGTTTCAAAATAAATAGTGGGGAGATAAAACACTCAGTAAAGAAAATGCAAAAAAAAAACACAATAATTAGGGGGAGGGAAGTGGCTCAGAGGATAATGTGTTGGCTGCAGAAGCAGGAGGACTGGAGTCCAGATTGCCAGCACTTACATAAATGCCAAGTGGGCATGGCTCAAACGGAGCCACAGAGAAAGGGGAGAGAGAGGATCCCTAGGTCAAAACTGTAGTTAGATTAGCCAATGGACAAGCTCTGACTTCAATTGAGAGAACCTGTCTCAGAAAATAAAGTTATGGGCAATTGATGAAGATACTGACATCAGGCTGTGCCCTCCATATGCATACACACCTATATACATATGTGCCTGCAACATATACATGCACACTCACACATATGTGTGACCAAAATTGTGTATACTACACATACAGGGAAAAATACAAGGAGTTAAAACCATAGAAAAATGTAGCAGAGGAAAGAAACTACTGTGGTAATATTGTGCCACAGTGGCTGAGTAGGGTATATTTATAATTTTCATTGAAGCAGCACAATCTTCTTTATGTGTATATCAAATTAACCTTGGTTTCATGATGGTAATGAAATTCAATTTACCCAGAGAACAATGGCTAGAATATTTCACTTAACTAAATTTTGGAGCATTTTAAGTTTTGGAAGGAATAAGAAATCTATGATAAACCCATAGTAAATTGCCTAATACACTAATGAGCATTTTATTTCTAAAAATTTTATTTGTGTGTGTGTGTGTGTGTGTGTGTGTGTGTGTGTATACACCAAGGTTGCTTGCCACCACAATACCACATGCTTCCACCACTTTTTGCATCTGGCTTTAAGTGGGTGCTAGGGAATTGAACCAGGACTGCTAGGCTTTGCAAGTAAGCTCTTTTAAATATTGAGTCATCTCTCCAGCTCCTTATTGAACATTTTTAAGAATATGTTCAAGAACTGGGCATGGTGGCTCATACCTTTAATCCCAATAGTTGGGAGGCAAGGGTAGGTGAATTGCCATGAGTTTGAGGCCAGCCTGAGACTACATAGTACATTCCCACCAACAGTATAGAAGGGTTTCTATTTTTCTTCATCCTTGCCAGCATTTATTGTCATTTGTTTTCATGATGGTATCCATTATGACAAGAGTGAGATTGAACCTCAAAGTAGTTTTAATTTGCATTTTCCTAATGGCCAGGGATGTAAAACATTTTTTAAGATATTTAGATGCCATCTGTATTTCTTCTGATGAGAACTCTCTATTTTGTTTCAGAGCCCATTTTTTAAATTGGGTTGATTTCTTACTATTTAGTTTTTTTTAGTTCTTTGTATACCCTGTATATTAATCCTCTGTTAGATGCATAGCTGGCAAATATTTTCATTCTGTAGGTTGCCTCTTTGCTCTATTCAGTGTCCTTTGCTCTACAAAAGCTTTGTAATTTTATGAGGTCCCAGTAGTTGATGAGTAGATTTATTTCCTGAGCAACTGGGATTATATTCAGAAAGTTTTACCTATATCAATATGTTGAAGGGTTTCCCCTACTTTTTCCTCTAGCAATTTGAGAGTTTCAGGTCTGATATTAAAGTCTTTGATCCATTTGAACTTAATTCTTGTGCATAGAGAAATAACAAACTATTTTCATCCTTCTACATATAGATATCCAGTTTTCCCAGCACCATTTGCTGAAGAGCCTGCCTAAAGACATATTTCTTTTTTTGTTATTTTATTTATTTAAGGGAGAGGGAGAAAGAGGTGTATATGGAGAGAGAATGGGCATGAGAAGGCCTTCAGCTGCTGCAAATGAACTCCAGATGCACGCACCACCATATGCATCTGGCTTACATGGGTCCTGAGGAATTAAACCTCTGTCCTTTGGCTTTACAGGCAAGTGACTTAACTGCTAAGCCATCTCTCCTGCCCTAGTGAGATGTTTTAACCATAAATACTGAAGGGTTCCAAGAAAATTTTGTTCTTGAATCTAGTTTTCATGTTCAAAGAATACATCAAGGTAAGAAAAAGGTGTTTACTAACTTTAGTTTCAGAAATTACACTAAACATTTCTCATTTTCAAAGTCCACATTTAACATAGAAGATAAGTTCTGAAGTCCAGCTTTTGATTCTCTTGGGATTCATTCTAAGCAGTGATTTCAGCTGTGAGAAGTGCTTCTTTCTTCTGCTTGCTTTCTTTGAGGAGCAAATGGGTGTTGATTGTCCAGATGTAGGTGTTCAATGCTCGGCTCTTGCCTTTGGAACCAGTCATGTGATTTATGTTTGCAGAACGGTGGAGTTTTCTCTTCTGGTGTCTTCAGGCTGAGTTTACTCACAGGAGTGGCGGGACTACTCTTCAGTGCTTCTAGGAAGCTTCTGTTTTTACCATAATGCTTCATTGTTCTATAGCAAGTTTTACAATTAACCAGCAAAACACTTTTGGAGTCTTTGTACTTTTTCAAAATTTTTGCTTTTTTTTTAAAAAAACTGAGTGTGTAATTTGTTGCTGCTCAATTAATTAGTTTCTGTATTTGGGGTGTCAATTTATCCTTGGGTTAGAGATGCACTTGACAGTTATCTAGAACCAACAACTGGAAACAGTATGGGCATGTTTCTTCAAAAGGGCTATTTTTATAGAAGGTAATTGGCCTGGCCCAGGCAGGTTCTGCTCAGGTTAGGAGCCATAGCTTCCAGGTAGTGCTTCTGCTGCTTTCTTGCCACTGAAAATGGAAACACCCTGCATTCACTATTTTTTCCCATTACCAATTCAAGAATGGCAAAAATGTATGCATTTTATTGATATCATGTGTTGTAATACTTTTATATTACAATTTTATTCATATTTAGCTCGGAATAAGGAAAAGTCAGTGAATTCTGTTTCATACATCAATGTAGAATCTGATTACAAATTTACAATTTATTATTTTTTGATTTTTGTATGGTGTATTTGTATGTACATATGTGTGGGTGCACTATGCCACTGTCTGCACGTGGAGGTCAAAGGACAACTGTAGGGTGCTGGTCTTCTACATCCACATTGTTTGAATTAAGGTATCTCTTGTTGTTTTTGCCACTGGGAAGGTCAGTCTAGATCTTCTGGATTCTCCTGGCTCCACCTCCCACTGCCATAGGCACATTGGAATTAAAGACATATATATCATATTGCATAGGGCTTTATGTGGGTTGTGGGAATTTGGTAGACTTGCGGAGAGAAAGCCTTTGACTGCTGAGCTATCTGTCTAGCCTCCAAATTACTCTTGATCAAAAAAAAAAAAAAACTTTTACTACATTCTGGGATGGAGAAATAGCTTAGTGGTTAAGGAATTTGCCTGTGAAGCCAAAGGACCCAGGTTCTATTCTCCAGGACCCACGTAAGCCAGATGCACAAGGGGCACATGCATCTGGTGGCTAGAGGCCCTGTCGTGCCCATTTTCTCTCTGTCTGCCTCATTTCTATCTCTCTCTCTCTCTCTCTGCTTGCAAATAAAATAAAAATTAAAAAAAGCTTTTACTACATTCAAAGATGAAATATAGGCTATTTTCATTTGACATCACCATAAATAGCCAAAATAGAAGAAAAATGTTCATGTCTGTATTTTGTATATATAATGTGAAACAGTCAACCAAATAGAAAACAAGTGACATATATTCACATTTTTTTCAGAAACAAATTTGTGTAAAATGTGGTGAGTCATAGGTAGCAGGTGAAAGTTTAGAGAAATTGAAGCAAAACAAATACCTACTTTTCAAACCAATATGTTGAATAAATAATATTCTTAGTGGTAAAAACCTTCTAAAATGAATAAGGGTAGTGCAAGTACATTGTTCACTTGGATCTCAATAATGAGGTGGTTATATAAATATATGAGTGACTTTTGAACATGTTTATAGATTGTGGAGGGTAGAAGTCTAATATTTCCAAATATAATTTCATACTTCATCTCTTTCACCAGTGCCTAATAGGTACTGAAAGTTAAACTTAACTTATTCAAAAGGGATTGAATGTAATTCTGTCAAATCTGAGTTTAACTTTCATTCCTATTTCTCCTAATTAGTTACCTGTACTGTTTAATGCTAAAATAATACAGTTTTAGAAACACTAGACTGAAAATATAAAGTATGAAATGCTCTAAAATTCAGATGCTTTTGAGCACTGGCATGATTTTGTTAGAGGAATATTATTAAACTAACCTCATGTATGAAGTTACACTTCAAATACATATGCACTAAGAACAATTGTATAAAATTACTTTCAGAATATTTTCATATAAGGTAAATATGAAAGTTTCTATAATTTCCAATAATATCATCAATACATGAATCCATCAGTGGATTAATCCATTGATTAGGTCACAGTCCTCATGACACAGTCACATGTCATTGATTAAATTCACCACTTGTGGGTTGGTGCTTCACTATATGAAACTTGTGTGGCAATACTTTATAACTAAACTATAATAAGCAAAAATAAAAATAACATCTATACTCTGTACAAACACCATATCAATTCTGTTAGCCTGGCTATATACCTAAATTTTCATAAAAGTAATTCATGTTCCCTAGAAAATTTTCAAGTACCATTTTTACAAATCAGTTCCTGGCATCTGATATCTTTATAAACTATCCCTTAATACATTATGTAAGTTGCTATTTACCAGTTTTAAACATTCTTCTGTTCTGGACATAAAGTATTAAAACGGTCTGTAATTTAAAGAAGAGAACACTGTGCCTATCTTTGCCCTTGTTATGCACTGAGGCAATTGAATTGACTTTCCATGAGCACACACTGATCATTAAACTAGCAGCAGAGCAAGAACAAAATGAACTGAATTTAACAAGTAGCTGGGCATTTGAGAAATGCATCACTTTTAATAGAAAAGTTTCATAAAAGTTGTATGAACAAATATTGTCCAGTGCCTAATAGATGAATATTCCACCCAAACAGTACTTGATAAGCCTGATGCTTATATGGTTCTAGAGAAACTATCTGGAAACAGAGTCTTTCTATGCCTACATATTCATTAATCTACTTCAGAGCTTGTCTAATTCATATGAAATTCCTGTGGTAGTTTGAATATATGTCCCCCAATATATTTAGTGTTTTATTACTTTATTGTTTGCATCTACAATCACCTTCCTAGAGGCAATGTCACTGGGGGCTGGTCTTAAGGTGTTAATGGTGGGTTTGAGATTCCATTGTAAAGATATGCAAAGTGTGCCTAGCAGGAGTTCCTGTAAGTGTGC
Organism: Orientallactaga sibirica; assembly: GCA_036365145.1. Classification (NCBI taxonomy): domain Eukaryota; kingdom Metazoa; phylum Chordata; class Mammalia; order Rodentia; family Dipodidae; genus Orientallactaga; species Orientallactaga sibirica. The sequence continues at coordinate 2,009,831 of JAEOAD010000056.1, read as the reverse complement.
TGTGTGACTTTTTGGCAGTAGTTTTGCTCTTTGTGCTGTGTGGCTGGGGGCTTTTGCTCTCTTGCCTGGTCCTGTGAGAGCAGGCCGCTTCTCCTGCCATTATGGAACTTCCCCTGGATCTGTAAGCTTCAATAAATATCCCTTACTCCATAACTGTGCCTGGTCTGGAAGTTCATCTCAGTGAACCTGAAGCTGTCTGCTACAGAGCTTGTCTAATTCATATGAAATACCTCAGAACTTTTATTGGAGAACATTAAGTTTCAGAATTAATGTAATGGTCATATACTGATCCACATCAACACAGTATTAAAAAGAATATAATGTACTATAATGTAGGAAAATAGACCAGAAGTTTCCCTGGTAAAGCAGGAAATATATTTTTCTTTATGACATACAAGTTGTTTTGCCTTTGATAATAGCCAGTTAAACAAAACTCATTGGGCTTACAGAAACCAGATACTAAAAACATGAACTGTAAAAATTACAATATAATCTAATAAAGATCATAATCATAATTATGGCCAAAATCAAAAGCAAGAAAGAATGTAATCAATCTGGATGTGGTAGCCATGCCTGTAATCACAAACTTGGGAGTCTAAGGTAAGAATATAGCTGTTAGTTCAAAGTAAGCCATTAATGGCCATCCTGTACTAAAGACTGAGACCATGTCTCAAAAAAAAAAAAAAAAAAAAACCACCTAAAATAAACTAGGCATGGTGATATATATCTTTAATTCTAACACTTTGGAGGAGAAAGCAGGAGGATCAGGAATACAAGGTCAGACTGGGTTACATAGCAAGTTTTAGGACAGGAAAGATGGCATTAGATGCCCATTTCAAAAAATCAAAACAAAAAATATAAAATATAATAAGTCAATAATCATTTAGATAAGGATCCAGCATCTAATTTTCAAGACAGACAATTAAAATAATGATAATTCATTCTGAAGGACATTGTAGATTTATTTTAATTTTCTTCTGCCTGGTATTTTTCATAATGATAAGTAAAATAAGTAACAGATATTTTCATCATTTAAAAATATTGTTCTTTGTGCCAGGTGTGGTGGTGCTCATCTTTAATCCCAGCACTCAGGAGGCAGAGATAGGAGACTAGGAGGATCACTATGAGTTGAAGGCCAGCCTTTGGCTACAGAGTAATGACAAGGTTACCCTGTGCTAGCATGAGACCCTACCTTGAAAAACCAAACAAAAAATATGATAGTGTTTAACTAAAAGTCAGTTTTGCCTGATAGAAAGACATTGATTCGTCCTCTATTTTGATTATCATGTATGTGACTTATCTTTTTTCATTTACTTCACTTTCAGACTTTATGACCTTATGTCCTTAAATTAAAAATAATTTCTTTTTTTACAATTGTTTTTTTTTTTTGAGAGAGAGAGAAAGAGAGTGAGACAGTACTTTGTTTTATTGATAAAAACCCTTCAGCTATTGATAAAATACAATCTCAACTTAGTCTTAATTTGGCATTTCCCTGATAGCTAAGGATATTGATAAACTTTAAGAAATTTTACTGGGCATTTGTAAATTTTATATTTTGAAAACTTGGTTTAGTCACTTGATTTTATTTTATGTATTTTAAAGAGAGACAGAGTAAGTATGGATGTGCCAAGGCTGACTACCACTGCAAATGAACTCCAGATACATGTGCCATTTAGTGCAAATGGATTTATTTAAGTATTGGGGAATAGAACCTGGGCCATCAGCAAGCTATCTTTAAAAGCAAGCACCTTTAATAGCTGAGCCATCTCTCCAGCCTTTTTTGAGATAAGCCCAGCATACTGTCTTTTTAATGAGAGACACAGAGAAAGAGAGAGAGTTAATTGGCATACCAGGGGCTTTAGCCACTGTAATCAAACTCCAGGCTCATGTGCCACCTTGTGCACATGTGTGACCTTGCATGCTTGCATCATCTTGTGTGTCTGGCTTATGTGAGACCTGAAGAGTTTAAAATAGGCCCTTAAGCTTCACATGCAACTGCCTTAACTGCTAAGCCATCTCTCTGTCCCTCATTTTTTTATTGTGCAATTTTTTGGTATTGTTTAGCATTTTACTTCTTTGTTTATAATAGATATTAATCCCTACTCAGATATATGCTGACAAAGAAGTTCTCACAATCTACAGGCTATCTCTTCAGTTTTTTTTTTTTTTTTTTTTTTTTTTTTTTTGCTACACAGAAGCATTTGAATTTCATGGGTTCCTATTTATTGATTGTTGACCTCATTCCTATATCTTGAAGACTTATTCCCTACTTGGTTCTTGAACAGTTTCAGAATTTCAGGTCTCATGTTAAGGTCTTGGAGGCATTTTGAGTTATTTTCTTATGCAGAGTGAGAGTTATTGATCTAGTTACATTCCTCTGCATATGGAATTGTGCCACAACTATTTATTAGATAAGGCCTTTTCTCCAATGGCATTTTGATTAAAAATCAGGTTGGTATATTTGCATGTTTTAGAATAAATTATTAAAGGAAATAATTATGATGAAGGCAGAAATTAAAGAAATGGGAAAGGAAAGATGATACAAAGAATCAACACAAAAAAGAGTTGTTTCTTTGAAATGATTAATAAGATCAATAAACCCTTAGCCAAACTAAATAAAGGGAAGAATACAAGAGCCAAGTTAATAAAATCAGGACAGTTTTTCATAGATCATTGTGGGGCTCCCCATTTTTCAGAGTTATAACTCGGAAAAGCATATTTTTTGTCTTTTTATCCCTTTTTCTATTCTTTGGGTGCTAATTAAAATTGTAAGCATGTTTGCCCTGAGACTTTGGCAATTCTCACCGTTTTCCTCAATAAATCTCCTTTGCTTTAATCATGACTCATTTCTCATGTGCCTAATATTTCATGGTCTTAAGACAAAGAAAAACCTAATAGGATGAAAATTTGCAACACTTTGTAGGTCCCATCGAGATACCAATAAGTATGAGGAACAATACATCAACTGCATGTACATACCTAGAGTGTGTCCTGAGAATCTGGGATTCATTTCCAGAGCCTAAGGATAAAGAATTTATTCTTTCTCTGTTTAACTTATTTGCCAGCCTACAAATTGGAAGACTAGGGGTCAGTATAAATATAAAGACTGAGGGAAATATAAATTATGACACTATTTTATAACTAGACCTGAACTGTCATAAGAATGGTAAATTGTCAAGTTTCTTATATATAAAACTTATATATAAAACTGTTCATTAATGGACATCTCTGATAATTGTCAAAACTGCAGGAAGAACACAGCCATGACTACAACATGTGATTCTCCCTCATGGGACAGGTCACTTCTGGCCAAGGGGGCTGAATCTAATAGGGAATCTCCCACAACTAAGCTGACACCTTGCTCTCCATTATCCAGAGCTAAAATCTTCCTTCCTTCCTTTAGTTCCTCCTTTAGAAACCCTCAGTCAGAAACTTCCCATGACAGTTGCTAGCCTCTCTGTACTCTCTCCAGCAGATAGCAGGAGAAGGACCACCACTACAGGACCACAAATGGATTGAACTAAATTTAGAAAAGTTACATCATAAAACTGACTATTATAATAAGACATTTCAGAATTTAAATTAGATCTATAGACTAACATGTGAAGACATAATGCTGAATGTAAACCAGACCTTCATTCAACTGAAAAAGAAATGACCTACAGAATATTCTTAGCCTCAATGTGTACTTTATTCATAACTTTTTATTAAAAAATATAAAAATGTTTTAAAAAGTCTGCGTTTAAGGAAGAAATAATATGTGCTTTGTGATGACAGCATTACAGTTCAATAGAAAATGCCAAAGAATAGAAAACAACAACAAACTGATAAATAGCATAGTCACAAAATATAGGTTTAATATAGAAACAAATGCATCTTTTTTATAATCTACTAATGAAAAATTTCAAACCTATATAGTTACAAATGTATACATTACAGGCTGGAGAGATGGCTTAGCAGTTAAGGCACTTGCCTGCAAAGCCAAAAGACATAGGTTCTATTTCCCAGTACCCACATAAACCCAGATGAACAAGGTGGCACATGTATCTGGAGTTGATTTGCAGTGGCTAAAGGTCCTGGCATGCATCCCCCTCTCTCTCAAATGAATAAAATATTAAAATATATAAGTGGGATGTGGTGGTGCATTCCTTTAATCCCAGCATTTGGAAGGCTGAGGCAAGTGGATTGTGCATTCAAGGCCATCTTTGGCTTCATGATGAAACTTTATAATGAAATTCTGAGTCCAAACATATTATAAATTATAGCATACTAAAATACCAAAATCCAAGTATTCAATTTTATACAAAAAATATAAAATATTTATTTGAGGGGAAAGATACCAAGGCAGAATTATATACTTAGAAAAACTATCCTTTAGAAATAAAGGGCAAACAGAGGCTTTCTAAAACACAGAAGTTGCGAGAATATAGCTCCAGGTCTGTTTTACAAAAAATGCTAAGGAATCTCTCAAATTGAAAGAAAGAAATATGAGTAAGTAATATAAAACAAAAGAAAGTATAAATCCTACCAGTAATGGTAATTAAGCAAATTCAGAATGTTGTAGTGAGCAAGTGTGGTACATAAACCATCTCTTCAGTAAGAAGACTAGAAAAAATCAAAACAATAACTATATTAATACATTAAGCAATAGGGGATATAGAAAAATGCAAAGTAGAATTTTGACAATTTAAAATATTATGTTTATCAGAATACAACTAGAAATTTTTCTCATAATGACATTTTTCCTCAGTCTCTTATTTCTTTGTTTTGTTCTTTCAAGTTATATTAATTTGTTAGCGCTTTAAAGTAGCTTCTTATAATCAAATGAATTTATAAGCTCCAAAAGCAAAAAAAAAAAAAAAACTATAATAGATAAGACAAAGGAAGGATTTATACTTAACAAGAAATCTATGAGAGGGAGAAATGAAGAAAGTACAATAAAACAAGTTGCATAATTGCAATATTAAGATCTTATTGATCCATAAGTGCATGGATATAACAGGATTATTTTTCTGATTATTTTATATAGCATAAATTAATTAATAAAAACAAGAGCTAAGAACATATTGCTTATAAGGAAGATACTTCACCCATGCAAATGCATATAAAATGAAAGTGAAGGAATTGAATCAGATATCCCATGGAAATGGGATTAAAAAGAACTCGACTAGCCATACTATTATCACGTAATATAGACTTTAATCATATGCAATAAAAGAAGCAGTGGAGGTCATAATATATTGATTAAGGTGTCAACTCATCAGGGAAAATATAATTTAAAATGCATACATATAGGAGTACCCAATTATGTAAGGCAAGTATTAGAAGACCAAAAGGGAGAAGGTAAAATCCAGTTCAATAACAGAGGGGTGCTTTCACAGCCTACTTTCAGCAATGAACATATCATCTAAACAGAAAAGTTCATAAATCAGAGTTAAATTGCACTCAAATTCAAACCAACTTTCAGATGTTTATACAATATTCCATACAATAGCTTCAAATTGTGCATCATTTCCATCACCACATATGAACATTATCCAATATAGATAATATAAGAAGCCATGGTACAAATACTGATAAATTTAACAGAAAAATATCTTATTTTTTACTACAATGCAATAAGGTAGAAATCAGTAATAAGAAAAGTTTTTAAAGTTATACATATACATGGAAATTTAACAACTTACTTTTCCAAAATCTATCTCTAAAGGGAAAAATTAAGGATTCCTTCTTGCAACAAATGAACATAGAAAGTCAACATTCCAGTGGGATATAGCACAAGCAGTACTAAAAAGGGAGTGTGTATCAATCAACAATCAATGACCACATATAAAAGTCAGATAAACAACCTATCACTGCCTCAGAAGAAACAAACAAAAAAAAATAAGATCAAGCTAATCCCAAACGTGGTAGAAAGAGATAAATAGGATCTAAGTAAAAATTAAATGAAATTGATAGTAAAATATCAGTGTTTGAAAAGATAAGCAAAATAGATAATCCCTTATCTAGACTAAATAAAGGAGAGAGACAAATCAAAATCAAGAGGTGAAAAAAACTACAACTGACACCATAGACACATAAGAGAAATCATTAGAAATTATTGTGAACTACTATATGCCAACAAATCTGATAACCTAAAAGAAATGGGCAAGTTCCTAGATATATTCTCCTTAAGACTGAATCCTAAACAAATATCAAATCTGAATGGACCAAAACCAGTAAGAGGACTGAATAAGTAAAAAAGCCTATTGTGAAAGAAATGTAGAGGAACAGAAGACTTGACTGTTAAATTCTGCGAAAAAATAAAGTACTGTCACCAATTCTTCTTAAGCTGTGAGAAAATGTTGCAAAATGCCTCTAAGATCTGGAAGAAGATAAGGATATCCACCTTTATGACAACATTGCTAGAAGTACTAGCCAGAGAAATGAGGGGAAAGAAGCACAGAACATGGAAAGCGGGGGCGGGGGGGGAGGATCAAATTTTTGCTGTATGTATATAATAAGATCTTATCTGTAGAAAGCCCAAGCCCTCTACCAGCAAACTATTGGACAAAATAAATGAATGGAGTAAAGTTACAACATACAAAATTAATATACAAAATCCCTAGCATTAAAAACCAATGGCAAAGCCGGGTGTGGTGGCGCATGCCTCTAATCCCAGCACTCGGGAGGCAGAGGTAGGAGGATCGCCGCAAGTTCGAGGCCACCCTGAGACTACATAGTTAATTCCAGGTCAACCTGGACCAGAGTGAGACCCTACCTTGAAAAACCATAAAAAAAAAAAACAATGGCAAATTCTCTGAAATAGGAGTTAAGGAAACAATAGTACTTGTTATAACTACAAACAGCTAGAAATAAAATTTAAAATTTACCAAAGTGATAAAAGATTCCAACAATGAAAATTATAAAACATTTATTAAAATCTATATGACATAAAGATGTGGGAATATGTGTTATGTGCATGGATAGGAAAAATTATAGTCATACAAATAGTCCATACAAAGCTCTAGTATTAAAAGATAGTATGGTACAGGCATTAAAATATACAGACATAGACCAATATAACAGAATATAGTGCCTTAAAGTAAACTCACACATCTTCAACCAACATTTTTTATAATGATGCCAAGGATATGCACTGGAGAAAGGGTAGACTTTTCAATAAATGGTTTTGGCCAAACTGAATATCCAAATGTGAAATAAATAAACCAAATCTTTTTATCACCTACTATTTACAAATAATCAACTCAAAATATATTAAAGACTTAAAGGTAAGACATAAAACTCACACTGGAGAAAACATAAGAAAATGATTCAGGACATTAGAATGGGCAAATATTTTTGGAGAAGATATTCCCAACAAAAGAAATGACAGAAAAATAGGAAAATATTACTGCATAGAACGAAAAGGCTCCAGCACAAGAACTAAAAAAATAATGAACAGAGTGAAGAGATACAAAATGGGAAGAAATTTGCAAGGTATACATCTAATAAGGGGTTCATATATAGTATTTATATATGGAAGGAAAAAACCCAATATTTTTAAAAAATGTGAAATAGATGTGAACATCTATCTTAACACAAAAGATAAACATGAAAAACATATTGTGAAAATAGCAATCCTACCAAAAGCAATCTACACATGTAATGCAATCCCCATCAAAATTTTAATGGCACTCTTCACGGAAATAAAAAAAATCCAAAAATTAATTTGGAAGCACACACACAAAAAAACTCGTATATATAAAACAATTTTGAGCAACAAAAATAAGGAGCTGGGCATGGTGGTGCATGCCTTTAATCCCAGCACTCGGGAGGCAGTGGTTGGAGGATCGCTGAGAGTTTGAGGCCACCCTGAGACTACATAATTAATTCTAGGTCAGCCTGGACCAAAGTGAGACCCTACCTTAAAATGCAAAACCAATAATGATAATAATAATAACAATAATAATAATAATAATAATGATGATGATGATGTTGGTGGTATCACCATACCTGATTTTAACCTATACTGCAGAGCCATATAACAAAAACAGCATGGTACTGGCACAAAAACAGACATGTAGACCAATGGAACAGAACAGAGGACCGGATGTAAGTCCGGGTAACTATAGACACCTGATCTTTGACAAAACTGCCACTAATACTCGTTGGAGAAAACACAGCCTCTTCAGCAAACGGTGCTGGGAAAACTGGATGCGTATCTGTAGAAGGATGAAAGTAGATCCTTATTTCTCTCCATGCACAAGAACAAAGTCCAAATGGATCAAAGACCTTTAATATCAGACCTGAACCTCTGAAACCGCTAGAGGGAAAAAGTAGGGGACACCCTTCAACATATTGGTCTTGGCCAAGACTTTCTGAATATAACCCCAATTTCTCAGGAAATAAAACCACAGATCAACCACTAGGACCTCATGAAATTAGAAAGCTTTTGTACAGCTAAGCACACTGAGAATAGAGCAAAGAGGCAACCTACAGAATAGGAGAAGATCTTTGCCAGCTATACATCTGACAGAGGATTAATATTTAGGATATACAAATAACTCAAAAAACATAAATAATAAGAAATCAAACAACCCAATTTAAAAATGGGCTATGGAACTAAATAGAGATTTCTCAGAAACAATACAGATGGCATATAAACATATAAAAAATGTTCTACATCCCTAGTCATCAGGGAAATGCAGAATAAAACTACGATGAGATTCCATCTCACTCCTGTAAGATTGGCTACCATCATGAAAACAAATGACTACAAATGCTGGTGAGGATGCGTAAAAAGAGGAACCCTTCTACACTGTTGGTGGGAATGCAATCTGGTCGAGCCATTGTGGAAATCAGTGTGGAGATTCCTGAGACAGCTAAATATAGATCTACCATATGACCCAGCTATACCATTTCCAGGCATATATCCTAAGGATTCGTCTCACTGCCTTAGAGATACTTGCTTGACCAAGTTTATTGCTGCTCTATTCACAATAGCTAGGGAATGGAATCAGCCTAGATGCCCTTCAATTGAGGAGTAGATAATGAAGATGTGGAACATTTACACAATAGAGTTCTACTCAGCAGTAAAGAAAAATGAAGTTATGAAATTTGGTGGAAAATGGAAGGATCTAGAAATGATTATACTTGGTGAGGTAACCCAAGCCCAGAAAGACAAACATGTTCTCTCTCATATGGGGATCCTAGCTACAAATGATTGAACTTCTATGTGAGAAAATAATAAAACTCAGCAGCAGAAGCCAGTAAGCTAGAAAGGGGATACGAAGGGAATAGAAAGGGAGCACAAGGGGGACTTAATAGGATGGTATTGTATATGTGTAAGTAGAACAGATTAATGGGGGTGAAAAGGCCTAAGTGAGGTCAGGGGAAGAGATTGAGTAAAGGAAAGGTTTAGAGAGGGCTAACATATTCTAACAGGATATAAATAAGTCATCTGAAAACCTACTTTTCTGGACAATGGAACACGCAGAAGCCACAGATTGTTACTAGAAAATTTTCAGTGCCAGGGATGGGATACCTTTCAGTGAGTTGTTGGCCATGGAGGTCACAGATACCTCCAAAACATTATAGGCCATTGCCAAGGCCCTTGGTTTTCCACCAGGAATAGATGGTAAGACCCTATTGCTGAAGACTCCACATACTTGGGCTGCAAGTTCACTGAGAAATCCTGCTGGAGCTGAGCTGAAAGCCTCCTTCATGTTGACTAGCTGACAGAAAGTTGGAAAAAGCTACACTGCATGCAGTTCAATGGGAGAGAGAGAAAACACCAGTGAAGATACTCAACAGTGAACACTGCAAGCTTTAAATTTGGCCAGCCAGGCCAAAAGAACCAATGGGTGCAATAGTGGCATGTCTGTTATGGGGGAAGCCAACTGCTCTCTAATTGTACTGGATGCCCACTCCATGGGAGGGAATACATCCCTGATACTGAAAACCTACAACAGGGGTAATCATGAGCCCTAAGGGTGTAATGTCTGCTGGTGTCTCTCTAAATGTATATACTATGCTCACCAAACTGCCCAGTAAGCACTTCTCTTAATGTCCACACCCATACATTAATACTACTCTCACTTTTAGTTAGAGAAGATTCTCTTTTCAGATGGTGGCAACCTTGGGATTACTCAGAAGGCACCATGGTGCTGAGAAGAAGGGACAGAGGAGTGCTCAGCACTGAAACATCTCAAACACACCTTCCAAGGCTCAGAGTCCATTGTGGAACAGGGGGGTGGAAAGAATGTAAGAGCCAAAGGAAGAGTAGGACTCCTGACAATGTGCTCCTCCAGACACAAAATGTCCTGGGTATCCATGACCTCATGGTGTCTGACACTACCTACACAAGACCATCATAATAGGAGGAAAAGATTGATCATGACATCAAACTGAAAAGAGAGACTAATTGAGAGGGGGAGGGGATATGATGAAGAGTGAAGTTTCAAAGCGGAAAGTGGGGGGAGGGAGGAAAGTACCATGAGATATTTTCTACAATTAAAGAAGTTGTCAATTAAAAATAAATAAATAAAAGTACATAAATAAAGAAAAAGAATATAAACATGAATAAAATGTTCAAAGACCACTAATCATTATGGCAGTGCAAGTCAAAATTCCCATGAGAAATTGCTTTGATAAGCATAGCTATGAAATTCTTCAGTGATTCAGCTACTGATACATTGCTTAAGCTCTAGCTCATAACCCCTCATCCCATGTTATTGCAAACATTCTAATTAAGTTCAATGGCCCTGAAATAAAACTAAAGGAATGTAGGAGGGGAACTACTTGGTAAGAATCGGCTTTGTGGATTTTTAGGAGATAAGAGAAGTGAGTGGGGGATAAATATGATCAAAACAAAAGTCATAAAGGTATGAAACTGTCAAAAACTATATATAAGATAAGTACTGGTGAGAGTGAAGAGAAAGGGAAACACTCATGCCTATTGATGTGGATGTAGATTAACACAGCCAGTGGGGAAACATAAGTATGCTCCTCAAAAAATTAAAAATAGACCTAAAATATGATCCAGCAACCCCATCATAGGAATACATACAAAACAAATGAAATCATTGTGTTAGAGACAATTTCACTCCAGTGTTTTTGCAATCCCATTCAAAATAGCTAAGGAATGGAAGTAACTTACATTCCCAATAATTGAGGAATGAATAAAAAACATATGACACATATACAAGATAGAGTTTTTTTTCCCACTTTTGGCTTTTTGAGGTAGGGTCTCAGTCTAGCCCAGGCTGACCTGTAATTCACTATGTAGTCTTGGGTTGACCTTGAACGCATAGTGATCCTCCCACCTCAGACTCCCTTGAGTTCTGGGAATAATGGTGTTCACCACCATGCCTGGCTAGAATTCTTAATCTATAAAAATAAAAGAAATCCTGTCATTTGGGAGAATGTTTGAAGTGATTTTTTACACAGTATTCATCTTCTTCACATCCTTCCCTCCTCCCTGGCATTCCCAAACTTAATAACCACTGTAGTAGACAGCTTCAGGTTTGCTGAGATGAACTTCCATACCAGACACAGTTATGGAGAAAGGGATATTTATTGAAGTTTACAGATCCAGTACACAGTATTCATCTTCTTCACAACCTTCCTTCTTCCCTGGTATTCCCAAACTTAATAATCACCATTCTACTTTCAATTTCTATGAAAACAACTTTTCCAGTTTTATCAGAAAGGAGAATCATGTAGTATTTTTCTTTCTGTACCAGAATCATTTCCTATTACATATCTATCTTCCTTTCCATCCATATTGTCTAAAATAAAAGACTTTAATTTATATTTTTATAACACACTTCAGTAACTTTGTAGGGAAAAAATTACCCTTCCAAACTTTGGTCTCTAATGCTAGCGACTTAGAAGGAATTGAACCTGACTATAAGCAGTATCCTGTATTAAAGAATAAAAAACATACTAGCATTCACATGTAGCTGAGCATTTGGGAGTATAAGGAAGAAAAGTGCATATAGGTAGATATAAGTCACATTAAAAATCCTGCCACGAGTTAGAAAGTACAAGAAAAAATTTAAATGGCAAAACTAAAGCAGTCCTATAGAGCACTGGAATATCATATGAAACATAATTTTAACAGTCTTCCTTTGGTATCCTCAGCAGAAGTAGTCCATGTCCCCCAACTCTCATGTTGTCCACTATTGTGGCTTACTATTTTGTTACTATTTTCAGTTCCTATAATTCTATCTTTATATAAAACTCTTTTTGGTATCCTGCCTGCTATTTTTTCTGTCCATCCCAACATGTGTATACTACCTATAGTTATGACTTTCATTTAAGTCTGCTCAGAGAAGGCTCTGATGTGCCATTGTTTAGCATGATTGTCCTTTCTTGACAAAGCTCTTATGCTTCATTGTCTTAGTATAGACTGACAAGCCCACAGGCAGCTTCTGTGATCAGGTGATTTTTGACCAACTTATATAGGCAATTAAATGCATAAAGAATATTTTCTTCAGGAAATTGTAGTGAAAAAAGGATATGCAAATCAACAAGGCAATATAAAATGCTTTAAGCTATTCCTAATGCTATATATTAAAAAGTAACAAATAATAAAGCATGGATTATACTATAAAATATCATATATTAAACAATTTAATAGGATAGAAAGTAGAAAAATTTAGTCAACTTAGGTAAGATTCTTAGACATGTCACTGAAAGTACTAAAAATCTAAAAATAAAAGAAATTACTAATCTGAACTTGACCAGAATGTCTGGCCTTAAAAAGACGATTAAGACAAAAAAAATGAAAAGCTACAACCATTAAGAACATGTTTTCAAATTACACTTTGATATTAAGTCATATTTAAAATATTTTTTAAAACTCCAAAACCTCAATAATAAGAAAATAATTAACTCATTTAAAAAATAGTCATTTTTTTACAGATACATTAGTAACAAATATATAAAAATCCAAAATGACCCAGTCACTGATGCTTAACATTATTAGTTATTGAGGAAATGAAAATTAAACCTGACATACCACATAGCATCTATTAAAGGTTAATTTTTATTTTATTTAAAATCACTGCAATATAACATGCTGTGAGACTGTGACATAAGTCTTTAGCTCTCTTTTTATTTTGAGAAAGGAAAATGATGAAGCCCCTGTTTTAAAGTTTCTTTCATTAAAAAATATTTTATTGATCTATTTTCAAGGAAGGAGGGAGGGAGGGAGGAAATAAGGGAGGGAGAGAGAAAGAGAAAATGGGCACACCAAGGCCTTCAGTTGCTACAAATGGACTCTAGATGCATGTGTCATTCTGTGCACCTCACTTTATGCGGGTGCTGGGGAATCAAACCCAGGTCATTAGGCTTTGCAAGCAAGTGCCTTAACCACTAAATAAGAATTTCTTATAAAGGTATACATTTATTAGTGATTTGACCAAGTAATCTCATCTTTGGTAATTCTTCAAATGATACAAAAACTTATATCCGTATTAATTTTTTACAGTAGCTTAGTTCATAATCACTAAAGACTAAAGAGAAGCCAAATATTCTTTAATCCTTTACATACCCCCACAGAACAGCAACAAAATGGATCAAACTGATAAGTGCACCAATGTAGAAAAGACCAGAGGTAGTATTCTGAGAGAAAGAAGCCAGATTAAGATTATAACTATGAGATTCCACCTTACTCCAGTAAGGATGGCAATCATTAAAAAATCAAACAACAACAAATGTTGGCGAGGATGTGGGGGAAAAGGAACCCTCATTCACTGTTGGTGAGAATGTAAACTTGTACAACCACTATGGAAACCTATATGGAGATCCCTGAAAAGGATGAATATAACACTCCCAACAGACCCAGTTATTCCCTTACAGGGCATTTATTCTAAATTCTCTATGTGTCACTACAGACATATTTGCTCAACCATGGTAACAGCTGCTCAATTCATTATAGCTACGAACTGGAATCAACCTAGGTGCCCATCATTGGACAAATGGATAATAAAGTTGTATATGTTTAAACATCGGAATTCTACTAAGCAGTAAGAAAAAACATTACAATGAAACTTGTAGAAAAATAGATTTGGAATAGATTACACTCAGTGAACTCACACAATCACAAAAAGACAAATGCCACATGGCCTCACTTATCTGTGGTTCCTAACCTTGACCAGCTAGAATTGCTGACATGTCTGATGGGCCATTCAAGGCCCAGACAATAGGGATGGAAGGGTTTGTGGAAAGAGGAATGGGAAGGTGGGGAAAAGCCAACACAAAACTAAACTCAAAATGAACTGATACCATAAAAACCTTTATCCTTAGAGAGTCTAAAAAATATAATTCTCAACAGGAGGAAGGGGAAAGCACCTGAAAAGAGGGCTCTAGAGAGGGTGGGATAAAGCCTAAGCATAGAAAACACTTTTTTTGTCTGTGGCCTGTAAATCCAAGTATCAGAAATTGGTTGCTACCTGCAATGAGCTATTGATCAGAGAGACCTACAAGGTCTCCAGAAATAGACAGGTTTCAGTCAAAGCACTTGACTAGGCACCTGAGGCAAAAGGGAAGACTCTTGTTGAAGAAACCATATGCTGCCAACACAAAACATGGATAGACCTGGCTGGAATCCAGAAGAGAGTCAATCCCTAGACAATTAACCCATCTAGTGGTGGAAAGTTCTACATGAGCTACTGGGGGAAAGTGGCCAACAATGGTCTGAGTAACCAGAGGACCAAGCTACTCAGAAGCAAACACCATGGCAAGATGTACATGCCAGTGCAACAGTGGCACCTAGCCTCAGTGGGTAACCAATAGATTTTTGATTGGCTAAGAGATCCACTCAGTGTAAAGGAACCCATGTCTGGAATTGGGAACCAGATCAGAATCCTATAGAGACAAAGATTATGCTCTCCCATATCAAGCCTTCAGTAGTTTTTGGCTAAAATAGGGCTTACATGCATGAAATCCTCCCTAAATGAATAATTTTATCCCATTTATACTATACTGATGTCACTCTCCACTGGAGAATATGTTTTTCTTTTTCGGAAGTAGTGGGACATGAGGAGATAAATTACCCTTCTCGCTTCAGCCAAGCCACAGGTGAAACCAGAGATGAATTAAGGATATGAGCAAGAGTGCTGCTTCCACGGTGAACCTGATAATCAGTGCCAGGGTGATGGTGACAGACCCCTAGGATACTCAATACCTACCAATGTAGAGATCCAGAGGCTCCTAAGGGCTCATTATTGAAGTAGACTTAAAACTCGCCCACTCAGGGAATTTTGCAGAGGAGGGGGCAGAAACATCGTAAGAACAGCAGGTTGAAGCATCATGCCCAGAGACATTCCCTTCCCCCAAAGATAACTGACTGCTGCTTCCACAATGCATAAACCACAACCCCATGGGGAAAAATCTTTAACCCCTCTGAGGAGGGTGCCTAGTGGAATGGGAGCAGGGATGAGGGAAAATAGTGTACCAACACATGATATATTCATACAAAATATGTTGATAATAATAATAATGATGATATGTATTTACAATAAAAAGAACATCTACTGTCTGCCTGGCTTACCTTGGCACTGCAGCAGATAGAGGCAAACAAGACCACGTGCAGACCACTGATCATCAGGCATTCAGTTGGGAGCTGGAAAATAAAGGTTTAATGTTGGCTTAATGATGTTATCCATTTTCTAGAATCTAATAAAGTTATAAAATGTGAATTTTTCTGTACACACAGTATACACTAATTTTAAGAATGTCACTGAATGGGCATTACTTTTTTTTTTTTTTTTAGCATATAGAGAAAGTCGGACTCTGAGTAAAATTTTTATGGCAGAAAAAAATAAACTTATCTCCATAACATCTTAAATGTAATAGGTATCTATTTTAGTTTGGGCATTTTTGTAATCTTTTTGTGCTGCTGTAGTATCGCTACACATATCTTTTCCTGTAGGAGCTGTCAAGTCACTGATGAGATAACAAATAACTAATATGACATCACATATGGTGTAATAGTGAGAGAAAGTGGTCATTAACATGGTCCCAGCTTAACTTAATCATACATAGTAATTGAAAAGGGGACACATTAAGACCTTTTGTGCTCTGAGTTGTTTAATTATTTAAAATTGGATAATTGTCTCTAAATTCAACAATATATCACTCGTGTGCTCAGAAGAAGAGTGCTGACCTGCTGTGTTTGTACGTAAGACAGCATCCACTTTTCTCTTATCCCACTGGCAGTCTATAGACAAATTCATTCAGGAGGATTACAAACTATATCATAGGGTTTCATAAAATTATTCTTTATATAACTCTCAAATTTCAATTAAATTTATGAATTATGTTTACAATGGGATAACAAGCAGGCAGAAATACAGATTTCCAGCCTATGCTTCAAGTAAGCTGGCTTCATGGTATTCTATATTGTGTATTATTATTCTATTTAACAATTATGGCTATTGCTGAAATAATTTTAAAAATTAAGTGTCTAGATGTTATTTCTTGGTACAAATATTTACTGACTAAAGTAGGGTGCATCTCTAAATACAAATTTTCTTTAAAATACACAATAAATAAAATATTCCTGTAGTTCCTCCTCCAAATAAAATGCACAAAATTATTATGTTGAAAATTCACGGGGCTGGGGAGATGGATCAGTGGATTAACTGCTTTCTGCAAAGGTTAGGACCAGAGTTCAGATCCATAGCACCTATACACATGCCTGGTGGGTATGGGGGCCCACATACAATACTAGCACTAAAGAGCTAGAAACAGTTCCCCTGGGCAAACTGGCTGCATAGAGCAGCTGAATCCAGGAGCTCCAAGTCCAGGGGAAAGACATTGCTTCAGTAAATAAGAAGGAGAGCAATCCACACAAACCTCTGGCCTCCTTACTCCTGCAGCTACACACATATATAGCCCCTCAAAAACACACATACACATATACACACACATACGCATTTACACCCCCCAAAATGAGGAAATTAATTAGTAGCAGGCAAACAATAAAATACTTTGAAAATAGTAAGTTACTTTTAAAAATTCACAAGCTATAATGTAAGGCCTTCTCAGTTAGATATAGTATGACATCATAGAGGACAGTATGCATTCAAATGTCAGTGCTCTCTTTAACAGCAATAGATACCATTCAGAATGTCAGTGGTCTTCTCACTTACTCTTGGCTGGTAATAAAGAGAAATGCATTGTTGACAGAAATGTAAATTAAAACTGGGCATGGTGGCGTATGTCTTTAATTCCAGAACTCAGGAGGCAGTTGTAGGAAGATTGCTGTAAGTTTGAGGCCACCTTGAAACTACATAGTGAATTCCAGGACAGCCAGAGCTATAGTGAGACCTTACCACAAAAAAAAAAAAAAATACTGATTAGTATCCTATTAAAGTTGGCATATAAAGTGTGCATTGGGTCCAAATACTTAGAAGCATTTAGAATATGTTTCAGCTAGAATAGATGCTCCTGAATTGCCAGTATTGTCAGCCCATGGAATGAGATGCAGCAAATACCTCTCTGTAAAATGGGGCAATTCCACCCACATTCTGAAGTTATTACTCATATAACATGGGAAGTCTATAAAGTTTTCTAACTTGCTATATTACATTTTTCAAAACTAAAATATCTTGATCAAAAAACAAGATGTAAAAGTTGTGAGAAAAAAAAAAAACAGTTAAGGCGCTGGAGAGAGGGTCCCCAGAAGCCATGTGACCAAATGGGTGAGATCATCCACATAACTCCAGTTCTGTGACGAACAGAGACCAGAGAATCTCTAGGATTCATAAAATGCCAAAGCTCCAGAATTTGTGAAGAGTCTGTGTGTCAAAGAAAAAATAGTTGACAAACAATGAGAGGGAATATGCAATGTTCCCTTCTGGCCACCATATATGCACATCACACACACACACACACACACACACACACACACACTATACCATACTTCACCATACCACACCACACCACATCACACATACTACACATATACAAAGAACAGAAAAAGAAAAGCGATGGGACATTTGATTCAAGCAGTGGGTATATTTCCAAGTAATTTTTTTTGCCTTAGGGCAGTTTATTTCTGAATGTAGATCTCAGTTCCATTTTCTGTGATTAAAAAATAATTATACATTCCATATCTAATAACTTTGTACAATTTGAGAAAGTCAAAGAATGTGTGTACTTGAATGCTTACCATTTAGCTATCTATAAAAAAATTGTTTAGAAGTAATTCTTGAGGGTTAAAACAATTGTTTTGTTTTCATGTGTGAAATGACCATTTGCTTCCAGATGCTACCAGAGGGAAATTATATCACTGTGAACAAAAGTACAAATCAAATTCGATACCTTTACCGCAACACACAGCCAATTATACAGAAATGTCAGATGAGTAGCTAACCCCAGTTACTACCATTTTCTTTTCCATCTTTGATCAAAATTCTTGAATCTTCTATAGAAAAGATAAATAATTATTAGAAGCTCAGAAAACTATATACATAATATTACTCATCATAGTTTTTGTTCAAGAAGATTTAAAAAAGCCCATATGCTCCACAGTATGACTTTTATAGCTAGACACACCTTAAGTTATATTAAAGGTTCCAATTATTCTGGGCAATTCTTTGTAATGATATTTTAGGCTACTTTCCATTTGCCTAAATTTTCTATGGAATTAGGAACTTTAGTATATACAACAGTCTTATTACAATAACATAGTCTGCTATATGGAAAATCCAAATATTTTCCTTAATTAAAAATACAAAAATGCATTATATATGGGGAAGTGGGTATTTCTAAATTGTAATTCTGTTGAAAATACTGAGGATGTCAATGTTGTTAAATTGAATTACAGCTCAGTGGTAAGGAAAAATATTATATTCTGAATAACTCTACCAGGTAATCTGTAAATTAAATGCACAAAGGAGACAAGGGGAATATTGTTACTTCAGTAAAAACACTTTGCACTCTGTGGAAACATGCCATCTATTCATGTATTGCTGACAGGAGGAAAAAAAACATCACTGCTGTGTCAGACTTTCAGAGATGGTAGTAACATAAATAGTTATCACCAGTGAAACAGTGAGAAAATGCATTAGGGAATATTCTTTATTTGATTTAAATGCAGAGTTATCTACCATATAAACTTTTTATAATGAGTTTACTGTCAAAGTTTCCAGTAGAATACAAATATGCTTGAACATAATTATTAAGTTATTTTAGGTTGCTGCAAACTAGCGATGAAACACCAATAATGTTTTGAATTATAAGCTATTGAGCTTCTGAGGGTTTTTATGTTTGTTTTGGTTTGGTTTTTTTGAACACCTTTTTTCAAATGTTTTATTTATTTATTTAATTAATTTATTTGCACACAGTGAGAAGAGAGAGAGAGAGAGAGAGAATGGGCACGTCAGGACCTCTTGCCACTGCAAAAAACTCCAGTTGCATATGTTACTTTCTGCATCTGGCTTTCTGGGGGTACTGGGGTACAGGGGAATTGGACCCTGGTTGTTAGGCTTTGCACTGCCTTAACCATTAAGCCATCTATCTGTCCAGGCCCCATTGAACATCTTTTTAGCATATTTCTTTGTTGTTAATATTTCTTCTTAATTTTTTCACTTGTCTCAATTTTCCCTATGTAACATAAGTATTGCATGCATGCATTGTTTTGAAGATTAAAAATACTTTTAAATTCTTTCTTACAAAGCTGGGTACATAATGAATGGTAACATAAATTCTGTCTCACTTAACAGGAATCCAAGAGTTTCTCGAATCAATTACTGAACATTTCCTCATGATTTAATTATTTTATTATGTTAAGTCCATTTCCTTTAGAGACACTGAAGATTATTAGTATATATGCAATGGAAAAAATCTATATAAAATAATATAACTTTTTTTTTTTTGGTTTTTAGTTTTTCGAGGTATGGTTTCACTCTAGCTCAGGCTGACATGGAATTCACTAAGTAGTCTCAGGGTGGCCTCGAACTCATGGTGATCCTCCTACCTCTCCCTCCCAAGTGCTGGGATTAAAGGCATGCACCACCATGCCCGGCTTCTTTTAGTTTTTTTTTTTTTTTCAGTTTTTTTTTTTTTTTTTTTATGTATATAGTATATATATAGCCATGATGGTACCATTGTTAGCCTTCTCTCCGTCCTCCCCTCATGGGTAATGTGGATCTTGCCTTATGGGGGTAGCCATCAGTTATGCAGGAGAGGCAATGACTCTGTGTATAATGACCCAACTCATGTCTCTAACAATCTTTTCTCTCCCTCTTCCATGAATTTCCCTGAGCCATGTTGGGTTCATTTTAGGTCTATTTCACTGACGAGGCTTTGTGAGTCTCTGTGTCTCTGGATATCTGATTTGGTAGGAGCTGAGTGTTCTTTGTGTCTATCTCCTTCACCCATGTGCTGGTACCAGGTTCAAAGAGAAAGCAGTACTCTTGCTCATTTTCCCCTATGACTCTATGGCTTCAGCTGGTGCCCTGGTGAGGTGCGATGGGCTGATTCTCTCCTCAGATTCTGCATCCATCTGAAAGAGAGAAGCAGATTCTCCAACAGAGAATGAGGTGAGTGCAAGATACATGGATAACCATTATTATGTTAGAGAGAATTTAATAAGTGTAGGTCCTCTTGTATCCCACTATTGGTGGGAGCTTGATATTGGAGAGCGGGCTCGTTTTTGGATATGGTTCTGACTTGTTTCCTGTTTCCATGTATGGGTTCCGTTCCACTGAGCAGATCTGTTAGTGAGTGGAGACCTGTTGCCTTTGTGTGAGATACATTAAATTAGAGATGCAGAAATAATGAAAGGGAAGTTGGTTGTGGAGAGTGATGCTTATCCCTGAGCATAAAGATATTATATGTGTGCATAGTATTTATGATGATGAGGCCCTTGTATTTACAGATTTTAATTTTAACTGCAATATTTTGAGGTACAGGTGACTATATCTCATGAAGTTCAAAGAATGTATCACTTTGGAGCTGTATAACCAAGGGAAAATCTTAGTGTTGCAAAACTGAAAAAGAAATTTATCTACTTTCCCATTCTTTCTCAGGAAGGAATAGGATGTGTAGCCCAGAAAAATAATGAATATAGCTGATTTCAATTTGAATAAGAAGAACAGGGGCAAACAGGAATTGAAATCTACTTATCTTCCTCAGTATTACACAGGTTATAGTCAGTTCATTAATTTACCCAAATCTTTGTATATATTGAGCAGTAGAGTGTGCACAGTAATATGTAACATGACAATCAGATTAATTAACAAATAGCAGAGAAAATACCTGAGCCAGATAGAGGTTAGTAAAGGAGTGATAGAAGACAGAGATCATTCCTTGAAAGAGACATCCACTCTCTGTATACAAATTAATTTTGTCCTAAACTTATATTTGGTAAGGAGTTGTCTGTTTTGGTAGAAGTCCCTCCCCTGACAAAGAGACAGCTCCTATTTCATCGTGAGTTCAGTGGTGCCAAGTGGGAAAATGTGGTCAATTGTGATATAATTCCATAACCTCAAGACCTTCCTGCCTATCCCTCTAAGCTCCAGTATTGACGAAATCATGAGAAAAATGTATCTATACCTCCCTCCCATTTTTGGGCACGGATCCCCATGCCTCCAGGCTGTTGAGGCAGATGTTGAAACACAAAAACAGTGATTACTGTCTGGAGTGGCGGGCTCTCTCCAGGATCTGAGCAATTGGAAAGGTGGTCTGGGACCAGTGAATTAAAGCCATCCATCAGGCTTGTTGCACCACACTAAGCAACTGCTTTTGCTGACAACAGGGAGCATTGAGTTTACACAAGGGGGACTGAAATGCAAGGATGGAAGAATTAAAATTAGGGAACATTTCAGGAAACATACTGGTAAAGTGGAGAACCATTATTCTATCATATTTTGAAGCCACTATCAGGCTTTTGTCTAGAAAAATTGCCTTAGTCGTTAGGGACAAATACTGCTAGCCTATGATATTACTGGGGAAAAAAGTTGAGAGCTTTCAATGTACTAAGCAGGCCAGTTTAATTATCACAAGCAGCTATCTTGTCTACATGCTTGCTGTGCTGTTTAATCTGCAATCCCAGGTGTTCCAGCCTCTCTATATGTCAGGCATTTCCACTTTTATGGAGAGACAAAATATTTCACTGTGACCAAGCTTTGATCTCTCTATTTCCCAGCTCAGCTGGTCTCTGTACATTTGTTTCATTACAAAGAGAATCAAAAACAATAATCCTGGGAAATTAATTAACACCAAGTAAAGTATATGCTTAGCTGTGATGCATTGCCCTGTAAGCTCTGCATTTGTATGAACCAGAAATTGAGTCTCATGCATTTTCATGAACATGAGTAAGAGAATAGACTATATTTTTTTCTCCCAAGTATCAAAATCAGTTGTACCTCTCCATTTCTGTATTTGTCTATTATACAGCCAGGAAAGACTCATTTCCATGATGTTTATGATTGTAACTCAGGAGAGACATTGAACCTGCTTTACACTGTCACTGCATTCAAACTCAATTCTAAAGGCTGTATAGTGAATGAAACTTAGGGATAAGAAATGTTTTTTTCTTTTCTTTTGCAAAGTGGATTTCCAGTGGAAGGAGGGCAGGGTTAAGGGAAAGGATTGTACCAATTCATGATGTATCCATACTAAGTATGTCTGTAATTAATAAATGAAGAACAAATAAAAATAATCAACAAACTACTTTAATTCATACACCTTATATCACATTCCTGCTAACAACTAACCTAAGGATACTACTGTTGTATCTCATTTAAATATTATTTAACAAACATTCATTAAGAAACTCCTCTGTAAGTTCCCTGGGTCATTCATTGTGTTTAGTGCTTGAGATACAATGTAGTGGGTGGGAATAAGTAAACCAATATTCTATTTTGCCCTGGTAGGGATAGTCATAGAGTGCTCTGAAAACACAGAAGAGACAGGTGGCATGATAGGTTATAGAAACCAGAATGAAAAGAAAGCATGCCCTTGGCAGAAAGTACAGGCTAGAGACATCAAATATCACATTGTCCTACTTTAGTATTCAGTGAGGGCCAGTGCTGGCAAAAATCATGCTATGTACAACAACTGATTTTAGGCTGCAACATATCTGCATGAGTTTTACAGCTTAGATGAGAGATTTCCAGTGAAGTTGCCTTCAAAATTGAAATGGCCTATTTATTCATTTTAATCAACTTAAAGGTAAATAGTCAGAGCTAGCAAGCAGTTAAATATATTGGGCAACATAGAAATAAACAACATGTTTATTAAGATGACAAGTTAAAGTCAGGTGTTGTGGCCCACACTTACAAATTTGGGTGGTTGAGGCAAGAGGATTGCCACAAGTTTGAATTTATTCTGGGCTACAGAGTGAGATTCTGTCTCAAAAAATGAAATAAAAGAGAGAGAGAGAGAGATGAGACAAAGATGAAAAGGTGGATATTATGTAGATCCAAAACAGAAACCAAATTTAGTGATCAGGTTATTACTAAAGGTATAGTCCTGTTTAAGAACATTATTCACAGTATGTGTATGTATACTCCAAAGGTTTTTTAGTCTTATAAATTACCTGCCTACCTTAGAATCTGTAGCAGAGTGAGATACACCGTAGATGTTTGGTAAATATTTGTACTCTTTTTACTCCATTTTTTCAGAGGAATTATGTGATCTTGAAAAATTTGGCATAATAATTAATTAAAAGAACCAGAGGGTGGGTAGGAATACCTTGGGGGAACTATCATCTGGACATGAAAACAAAAAGTCTTTCATTCCTAAACTCATGGCAGCTGCAGGATGCATTTACTTCAATGATACCTGCATGATATTGAGCATTTTACCACGGATGATGTAGGAGTGCAAAAAGAGAGAACAAGACCTCTAAATAGAAGAGAGACTAGTTGGAAAGAAGGGGTTAAGTAGAACAGGAATCAGGGAGGGTACAAAAATGCAATGGCAGGAGATTGTGATCAAATTACAATATGTTCATATATGATAATTCTTAATAAATAAAGAAGGAAATTTATGAAGTGGCAGGTTAATATACTTGGGTTTTAGTTTCTTTTTCTATAATAGAAGCTGACCTCTAAGCTACATACTACCTCTAACATGAAATATCAATGAAAATCCATTGTTATTGCAAAATATGAAGCTGAACCCTTCTTCTGTGGGCTTATTGTCACTACGAAACTTAAAACACTCATCATGTTACACCTGAATTTCCAAGTTTATTGAGCTGATAATTCTTTCATCATTGTCCCCCACTAATCTATTACATAATTACCATAATGCTTTCTAGAATGAGAAATTAATACAAAGCCAATGAGAAGTCAAGGAAGGTTATGAATGAGGAAGTAGAAGGATCAGAGCACACACAAAAACCTGTATAGAATTTTAAATCTTTTCAACTCTAATTCCAAGCCATTTCCTCAACATTGTTTCTCCTTACACATTAATCAATCCTCAACTCAAACCTCATGCATCCTAATCTCATACCTAATGGGACATCTCACCATGTCTAAATATGATCAATATTTTGCCTTTACTAACATTTGTTTAAGCTGTATTTTCCTTTTACATATCTATTTGTATTGTGTACATGTGTGTGAATCTACTTGAATTTCATGTATGAATAGCAAATAGTAATCTCCTAAGCTAAACATTTTTTCAAATGTTAAAATATTGTTGAATTTTATAATAATCTTTTTCTAGTTAATTTGAAATATTTTTCTTTTAAATTTTTATTGTTTTGTATTGATTGTACATAGTGACAGTTTTCATAAAACATTTTCAGGCTGGAGAGATGGCTTAGTGGTTAAGGTGCTTACCTGCAAAGCCTAAGGACCCAGGTTTGATTCCCCAGGACCTATGTAAGCCAAATACACAAGGTGTTGCTTACATCTGGAGTTTGTTTGTAGTGGCTAGAGGCCCAGGCGAGCCCATTCTCTCTCTCTCTCTCTCTCTTTCCCTCTATCATAAATAAGTTAAAAATAAGATATTTAGAAAATATTTTCATACAAGCATGCAATTTAATTAAACTATATTCATCTTACCTATCTTCCTTTATTACCCCTCATCCACCTATTATTTCCATTCCTTCTTTCAGTAACTCTCATACTTTAACGTACTATATTACGAATGATTATCTGTATCTGTATAAAATCTAGGATCCACACATTACAGATGGCTGTGATAGTTGTCTACGTCTGACATTTAACTGAATATGATGTTCTCCACTTGTACTCATTTTGCTTCAAATGAGATAATTTCATTCTGAATAAATAAACTCCACTGTGAACACATACCTTCTGTGGTAGTTTGATTCAGGTGTCCCCCATAAACTTAGGTGTTCTCTTTTTTTTTTTTTTTTTTTTGAGGTAGGGTCTCACTCTAGTTCAGGCTGATCTGGAATTCACTCTGTAGTCTCAGTGTGGCCTTGAACTCACAGCAATCCTCCTACCTCTACCTCCGGAGTGCTGGGATTAAAGGCCTGTGCCACCACATCCAGCTAAATTTAGGTGTTTTGAATGCTAGGTTCCCAGCTCATGGAGATTTGGGAATCAATGCCTTCTGGTGGCAGTGTATTATTGGGGGTGGGTTTATGGGTATTATAGCTAGCTTCCCCTTGCCAGTGCTTGGCACATACTCCTGTTGCTGTGGTCCTTCTGTTGTTGGCCAGGAGATGATGTCCACCCTCTGCTCATGCCATCGTTTTCCCCTGCCACCATGGAGTTTCCCCTCAAGTCTGTAAGCCAAAATAAACCGTTTTTCCCCCACAAGCTGCTCTTGGTAGGGTGATTTCCGCCAGCAGTACAAACCTGACAGTAAAGTTGTTACTGAGAGTGGTGTCATTGCTGCTTGAAAACTTTCTGTGTGGCTTTGGCCTTTTGGAGCTGACTTTGAGAGTAATATGGAAGGAGTTAAAATCTTGGCCTAAGAGATGCCTTTGCAGTTCTGTAAGAACAGCTTTATAGACTATTTTGGTCAGAGTTGAAAGACCTGAATGCAGTAAGAAGTAAGGACTGTGAGGTTTGGCTTATGAAGGTGAGAAAAAGCTTTGCCTGGACTGGGCTAGAAACAGTTTATGTGATAAACTTGCTCTTATGCCCATGTCCTGAGAAGCTGTGCGGGGTTGCATTGCATAGAAACAGACTGGTGTGTGCACAGGGATAAGGCACAGAAAAAAAAAAGAAATCTTTGGGTGAAATGGCTTCCCATTCAACTGTAATTAAGAGATTACAATGGTTGAGATCAGGCCAGCTGACCTGCATTGGAGCAACAGAAAGAATGCAATCTTTTGAAGGGGCATGAATGTCGAAGGAGTGCCCTATTCTTTAAAGTCTGCTTTATTCCCCCTGGATTAACAAATTTGCACCCCACCTGGTATTATGGAGTATAAGAAATGTAGAAAAGAGAGGGTCATTGAATTTGCAACACGGTCTTGTGTTTTGGAAATGGCCAAGAGCAGAGTGAAGCAAGTATGCTGATTTGCCTGCATGGAGACCCGATGGAGCCTTGAGGATGGGCCATGGGTTACAATGGAAACACAATAGAAATACTGGGACCACAAAATGGCTGCTAAGGAGAGCTGCCAGTCCGAGATGAAGTTTTCCAGGACTGTGAGTAGCCTAGCTGGAGGAGTAGAATTGGAACTCCAGATACTTGTTGCTGGTAGATTTATTAGACTTGGAAACTTGTCATTGACTAGAGTTGTTGGACATGGAGCTACAGAGTTTCATGTTTGCCCCGTTTAAATCTTGCATTAGTTGAATATTTCTTTGCTATGCCCAATGCCATCTTTTAGCAGTGTGAATGTTTATTATGTGCCATTATGGGTTTGGGAGGATTTTTTTTTTTTTTTGGTGTTATGGTTCAGTTAAAAGACTTTGGACTATGGGGATGTTTGAACATCATTAGCATTCATAAAACTATGGGGGCCTTTAAAGTTGGACTGAATGCATTACATTTTACATCATGTATGGTTATCAGTTTATGGGTGCCAGGGACAGAATGTGGTGGTTTGATTCAGGTGTTCCCCATAAACTTAGGTGTTCTGAATGCTAGGTTCCCAGCTGCCTCCTGGAGGCAGTGTATTGTTGGGAGCAGGCTTATAGGTATTATAGCCAGTTCCCTCTTGCCAGTGTTTGGCTCACTCTCCTGTTGCTGTGGTCCATTTGTTGTTTGCCAGGAGATGATGTCTACCCTCTGCTCATTCCATCATCTTCCCCTACCACCATGGAGCTTTCCCTCAAATCTATAAACCAAAATAAACCTTTTTTCCCACAAGTTGCTCTTGGTCGAGTGATTTATGCCAGCAATGCAACCTAACTGCAACAACTTCCATATTTTCTTTATGTATTCATCTGTTGATAGACACTTAGGTTGATTCCATAAAATAACTAGTTTAGCTGGGTGTGGTGGCACACGCCTTTAATCCCAGCCGTTGGGAGGCAGAGGTAGGAAGATCGCTGTGAGTTTGAGGCCACCCTGAGACTACATAGTGAACTAGTGCAAATACTGTCAAAATAAACATATACATGCAAGTATTATTACTGTGTTATGTCAATTTAAAGGTCAAGGCAAGTTGGAACTGGTGTATTCTTTACCCTACAGTGGAGACTGCTACCCCAATAAGACCTGCACAATATTAGACCCATCAATATTTTGAGATAGACAGTGGAGATGAGGAAAAAAAGAATGAAACATCAAAATAGAAGAGGTAGTACATGGAAAGAAGTGGATGGTCATAGGAATGAAAGTGAGGCAGGGGGCACTAATGAGGGTAATAAGAGGAGATTATGATCACATTAGTGTGTTCACATAATAAAACTTTCAATAAAAATAAATATAAAAGTAGTTTTTTAACCCAAGAATTTTAAACACACCCTCATGGAAAAATGTACATCTGCGAAATCCCATTGTACAAGGCCACAGGATTTCTCAGGAACTTTAATACATAAGTTAAATTTACATACCTTGAATATTTTTTTTTTTTTTGGAGAGAGACAGAGAGAGAGAGAGGGAGAAGAAGACAGATAGAGATGGGCATGCCAGCAGTCTCTCAGCTGCTGCAAACGAAATCCAGATGTGTGCGCCCCCTTGTGGTCAAGTGTAGCATTACGCCCTTGCCTCACTTTGCATCTGTCTAAACATAGGACCTGGAGACTGGAACCCCTGGAGATTGGAACCAGCGTTCTTAGGCTTAGGAGGCAAGTGCCTTAACCGCTAGGCTATCTCTCCAGCCCGAATATTTAAAATTTTAAGCAACCAAATGATTTTATTATAGGATGTATTTATGTTAGGATATGCTATATTATTATGGAATGCAGTTTAGGGAATTACAGTTATTGAATATAGATTTTCAGGGCTTGAGAGGTGGCTTAGTGGTTAAAGCTATATGCTTACAAACCCTGATGGCCTGGGTTCAATTCTCCAGTACTCACATAAGGCCAGATGCACAAAGTGACACATGCATCTGGAGTTCATATGTGGTGGCAAGAGGTACTGGCACACCCATACTCACTCACTCTGTCTCTCTTACTCTCTCTTTCAAATAAATAAATCAATAAAATATATGTTTAAAAGAAAATATCTATTTGAAAGTGTTTGTGCAAAAATTTACACTTAGAATTATACTATTTCAGGCATTGTTGTGTTTCATTAGTCAATTGATTTGTAGATGAAACAATTACTGTGTTCTTACTCTTGCCCATGTGATGAGTAGACATTATGAAAGGCATTAAATAAAATAATATAGCAAATATGAGGAAAAATGAAATATGGTCACTTCCTTTTATAGTCTGATCTCTCTAGAATCTGAATTCTCTAAAACAATGAATTATTGTAAAATATATTATGCACTATAATTAAATGGTAAATAAAACAGAATACTGGTTTAGTACGAAGCTGTGTTAACTTTTGTGGTTGTTTTTCTGACACTACTCTTAGAATGATTACATGGTAGAACAGTCCTAATGGGGGGGGGATGATTGAAGAACCTGTAAGTTAGTACTTTAAAAACAGAAGGGGATATTGACATGGTATGAACAGGAATAGGAATGAGATAATCCTGCCCCTGAGAATTGCAAAGTATCAGTGTGTATGAAGCTTTTCATGGCTTCAATATGTGATTATCTTCTGGTAGCCACACCACCTGGAATTCCCTAATTGCCATTCTCCAAGTCTCAATGAAAAAAAAAAAATATATGTGTATGCAAAGACAAACAAGTTGGCAGGGCAGTTTGGAAAGCATGATGGCTCTGCCTGAACAGCAGTCAGAACTGAGCTGTGCAATTTGGAAAGGAAGCCTCAATGTTGAAGAAACATAATAAACACACAGTTTATTTATTGTTCTAGTGTTTCATAAATATTATTTATTTTGGAAAGAGAGCATAATGGCAGAGTAATAGACAGTAATTAACACTAGTAGCAAAATAAAATGGATCCTTCCTGACAAGGGCAAGTGAAGAAAGAGATGGATGCATTCTCTTATGGCATAGCCCTGTCCATTTATATTTTAACTGCTTAGTGCAAAAAAAATCTCAAAATGCACTATATTGATGGCATATTGATTCAGTAACACTATCTTTTCTTCATTGGTTAAGTTAGAACACAAAAGCGGCAGCCCTATGTAGGATAAAAGTAGAGCTTGAAAATGTGACATGAAGTCTTTGAGAAGCAGTCATATATAATGTAGTTTGTAGACACCGATTGCTGCCTAGTTATTAGTAAAGTGTTATGGAAGGGTCTCCCTCTACTCAAGACCTAGCACTCATTCTGTAGTCCCATACTGAAATTGAACTTACAGTGATCCTCCTACCTCTGCCTTCCCAGTGCTGGGATTACAGGAGTGTGTCACCATGCCCAACCAGCATTTTATTTTATTTGAAAACATATGGAGCTTTCATGAAACTATTTGGAAAACTTGTGAACAGACTGTTTTCCCTAAGACAGAAAAATAATCAGATGAGTATGGAGACTAAAATAAATTTAAAGTAAAACTAGAGAGATTGTGCTTAATGAAACTAGCTAAATTATCCTATAGAGTTTTCATTACATTAGCAGTTGACAATATGTAAAGAAAATATACAAGTTTTGAGAAAGGAAAATTTCAATTACAACATCCTTATAGCTTATACATTTATGTACATACACTTACCATATATCTCTATGTATCTGAATTAATACCCCATGAAACTCCATAATGTACTAAGAGTATTCTAAAGCCTGAAAATAATACATACTTTCCTTCGGATTCTACCTTTAAAGTGAACTTTAACAACACTGTAATTATTATTCCAGATGACACTTCAAAACTTATTAAGAATAAAACTGTACTCAACATTTTCAGAAGTAGTTCACATTTTTATATAATAAGGAAATGTTGTAAATATGTGGATCTCAAGAATTAAAAATTGCTCAAAATTAAGTATGGCTAGTTGTGCTTAAAAGTTCAGCCAGGAGAGCAAACAATAGAAAACATCATTCTTTTTTTTTTTTTTTTTTTGTGGAAACCATAGCAAAGAACATTATTTGCAATGGATTTCTGATTCTATTAGGTTCTTAGAAACTATCAGACTAGGTGATAATTTGGATGACTGAAAGGGGAAACATGACATTGGATTTCTTGATCAGCAAAATATGAGATATTTCATTTTCCCCATCCTGTGGGATATTTAGCTTTATCTGTAGACATTTTCACTTATAAAAACTTGGAATATCTAATGATATGAGGTCATGGACACTACTAAAGCATCTTACAAATGCACAGTGCAGTCTTTACCTGACAGCAACAGCAACAAATATCTGTCCCAGTATAGAAGGGCTTATGTAGAGATAAACTGGCAATAGAAGTTATTGAATTATTGTTACTTCTTCATAAATAACATTTCATTAAAATATTGTCATGAAGTTATGACACATTTTTATAGTGAGAAAAATCACTGAAAATGCAAAAAAATCAAATATTCAGGTAATATATTCCTATATTTGCTTTTCCTTTTACTAGATCTGTGACCTTAATTAAGTAACACAACCACTCTAAATCTGTTTTTCCTCCCAAAAAATTATTTTTGGGAATTAGGATAATATGCATGTAAATTTAGTATAGTGCCTGACAAACACAAAACATTCAGTGCATATTGTGAATAATAAAAAATAAATATATTCATTTATTTATAAAACAAACTATTTTATTTAAAGGTCATGTCATACAAGCTGAAAAAGAAAGCATGCTATTCAATTTAATGCTAATTTTTGACACCTTAGAAGAAACATTTGGAAATGCATAATAGTGATCATAACAAAGGTCAAGCATTTTCAAAACAGTCATTTTGTAAACTGTGACATTTCTTCTTAATGATGAAGAAAATGACTCTTCAGAGTAGGAACCTAGCTGTACATAGGCCATAATTCAGAGGTCATATTTTTGCAGCCATATATAATGTGACAGTAATGGTGAGTGGTTTCTGGGGTTGTTTGAAAACCCATAGTTTAGGATGCAATCCAAATGGAAAATGTGAATGCCATGTAGTTTTTAGTTATGTCAAGCGTGCTAGAGATTTATCATTACATCCCCACTTCATTCTTTGCTTTTACAATATGTACCAGAGACTGATCAAAACCTGTCAACAAGCACATTGTTATAGTAGTCTCTAAATAGCAGACCAAACTCTTTGGCAGTTCTATTGCTCACCTTTCTTTGCTATGCTTTCTTGCTTTCTATAATGGAACTCTGCATGTACAATTGAAATGATTTGAACTTTCTATTGATTGCTGATATATATATCAGTGTTATGTATAAAAATCTCTGGGGCAACTCTCCCTTATCTTCTAGCTTGTTTTGGACTAAATGTTCTTGAAAGTATCTTCAGAGAAAAATATAATCCCAGTCTGCTTAACATTTCTTCAAATATATTTTTCTGATAATTTTACAACCTCACATGACAGAAAAAAATTGATTTTTCTTTAGTTATTATAACAGAATATGCCATAGCACAATTTTTTCAATGCTGAGTCAGTGTTTTCCTCTTTGCTCTAAACTTTCATGAATATAATATAACTGATTACCCAGAATTAGCCCATCTTTCATTATGTCTGTTTTGTACAAGAGGAACTGAATGTTATGTACCTCCTATAGATAACCTTGATGATTTTCACAATATTTCAAATAGAAGAAAATAGGACAAATGTACTTATAAATTCCACTCTTGAGGAAATTTTGTTTGAAAGACTTCTAAACAGGAGACATTTATATGTATCTCAAGAATTTGTAGTGTTGAAACTCCACTAAAATATTCTTTTTCTGTGTAGTATTTAAAACTACCCAACATCATCAACTATACATATTATGCTCATATACGTGTTACTTTATTGACTAGTCTAGTGTACTTGAAGGTGATGGTGTAAACTTGGACATATTATTCTATAGTAGTTTTGTGATCAACATCTTGATTGTTTTAGAGGATGCATAAAAGATTTGGGAGATATTCCAGAATAGCCAACAAAGGTAATGCCTTCTAGCACTGTCTTTCTCCATGAGCCATATGCTCTCTCATGTTCAAAATAAAATTACATCTAAGTACTAGCTGCAATTACAGATTGGAGAATGACTGCATTGTGTGTGCTCCTTTCACATGCCACTAAAACACCGTGCATTATCATTTTCAAATCAATGAATACTTGAAAATTATCTATGCATCAATGACATTTATTAGAGAAAGAACAACATGCCTAAAATAAAGCTTATATCAACGTGTAAGATATAGAAAGTTCTGAATCTATATAATAATGACAGAAATTATTAGAGGAGGAAATGAACAATCAAGTCATTTTTACGTTTTTATATATTATATAAATCAAACTTTAAGTCTAATTTTGGGTTCTTATGAAAAATCTAAACTTGTTTCCATATTAAGTAGTTCTGTTATTGTGTAATTTTACAATTTTACATTTTGTAGCACTTCATAAAGTTTTACATATCCTACTAATACAGGGATTTTGGGGTTCCTTACCAATGCAGCAATATGATATGCCAATGCCCTGAAAACTTTTGGTGTGTCCCTGTATCCTTGTCTTATGAATTCAACAAGTGAACTCCACAGGCCGAGGATAAGGTTCAGAAAGTTTTCATTATAGCTCAGAGCTTTAAGGTGGGGAGTTCTTTAAGATAAGGAGAGCCTAAGGAAAGGAAGGAAGACATAGCTCTTGACCAAGGAGGCAAGTCGGGATTTGAAGAGTCCACCGAGACTCATGTTGAATTTTCTATGAGAGTCCTTTGGTTGGGTGGCTGGTATAGCAAGTTAGTCCTCATATCAGTCGTCTGGTGTCAGTATTTCTGCGAAAGGGCAATTTTCCCTGAAATGTAAATCTCTAGAAAGGGAGGGGAAGGAATCCCAAAGGGGGTCACAGATACGGCTAGATTCTTCTGGCATTTCTGAACGTAGTAGAATGGTATGACCTAGATTTTTCCCTACAGGCACAAGGACAATTTTCATGTGAAGCTAAGAGAAAACTAGTAACTTTGGGATCCTATCACCACTAATCTGCCTCATTACAGTTGCCTCTGT
Organism: Orientallactaga sibirica; assembly: GCA_036365145.1. Lineage (NCBI taxonomy): Eukaryota > Metazoa > Chordata > Mammalia > Rodentia > Dipodidae > Orientallactaga > Orientallactaga sibirica. Next base: position 1,976,295 of record JAEOAD010000056.1, on the reverse strand, counting down.
TTCAAACTCAGGTCAAGAAGCATTTCTTCCTGTTTTTAAACATAGAGACTTAGATTACATAATATAGAAGGGACAGCATAGCTTTTTCATGTAAATGGAAAAGGAATTCATAAAACAGATTGAAGAAAATTATTTAATAAGTCATGAAATTTATTTTTCAAGCAATAATATATAGATTAACCTTATAAATACCCATTGGAAAGAATGATATGTTGGCATGATTAAGAATGCCAATTCTTAAGACATACAACAAATTTGCCTAACCTCTTGCTAAATAAAATCATACGAGAATATATGTCAATCATTTAAGAATGGATAATTTTATCAAAATTCATATTTTAATATTTTAGTTATTTATTTGAGAAAGAGGGAGAGAGAGAGAGAGGAAGAGAGAGAATATGAATGAATGGGCACACCAGGACATCTAACCACTGGAAACAAATTCCAGACTCATGTGCCACCTTGTGCATCTGACTTACATGGGTTCTGGGGAATCAAATAGGTCCTTGGACTCTTCAGGCAAGTGCCTTAACTGCTAACCCATCTCTCTAGCCCTCAAAATACTTTTTAAACATGTGATTACCATATGATCTTTTTATCTTTAATGTAACAGAAAAATTAACTTAAGCATCAAAATCACACAAATTATAATATACAAATGGACTTTTATTCAGAAATTTTATATACATATTGGGCTAAACAAATTTCCCTGTAATGTTCAAACAAATTTCAGGGTTGAAGATATACCTCAGTGCCAGAACCCTTGCCTAGCATATGCAAAGTCCAGGAATTGATTCCTACAACCACCTAGAATATTTCATTGGAAGACACACAGTTAAGTGTTATATATTCTATGTCATAGTAGTAACTAGATAACTTGACATAGACGCTGTGAAGAAACAAGGCACAGACTTTCAAGCGCCTACTCATGAATCATATTTAACTAACATCACATATGAATCCCAATAATGGTGAAATTTAAAATCAGTATAAGTGGAATATTACTAGGTTATATTAGTGGGTACAAAATATTGGGGGAAATACTATTCTTAACAGGACAATGGCTATTCACTGAAGAAATAAGTGGACTTGAGCAGAAGATTGGGAGGCATCTGACTAGACATTGCAAATATTGTGATATTATTTTTATTCTAGTATGTAGCACCAAATTCTTGATTAGGAACAGATGACAGAGCCATTTGACCAAAATCATAAGCAAGAATGGACTGCGGTGAATGATGACAACTTAGGGACAATAACTACACTGGTTCATAAAAATACCAAAATAGATCTAACGTCTTGGCAATGTTCCTTCTTATTCTCCTAACATGCTAAGTAGAATACATTATAAGGTAATAATATGAACAATAGTTCTTCCACCAATGAGAAAACTTAGATAAAAATGGATTAATGCAGGTCATCAGCACATATACTCATTTGATTATTTGCTCTTTTGGTATTTTATTTTTTAGTTCTTAATCCATGTTATATAACTAGCCAGCAAAGAATTTCTCCTAGTCATTATCATGTTAAGAGAAAAAAAAAAGCAAAGCTGAAAGACAATTGTGACATGTTATCTCTTGTATTTGGAATAGGAAGCCACCCATTAATAAAGCTGTATGTGTACTTCATTGAGAGTAAATATAATCCAAGTATCATACATATGTATGAAACTATCATAATGAACCTCACTATTATACACAATTAATATACACTAATAAAATGGATAAATTTAGGATGGAGAGATAGCTCAGTAATTAAAGATACTTTCTTGTAAAACTTGATGGCTTGGGTTTGATTCCCCAGTACCCAGGTATAGCCAAATATACAAAGTGAGCCATACATCTGGAGATCATTTGCATGCCTGTTCTCTCTCTCTCTTCTCACACTTTTTCTCATTCTCTCTTTCAAATAAATATTTTCAAAATGGATTTTTAAATAATTTATTTGCAAGCAGAGAGAGAGATAGATAGAAGAGAGACAGACAGAGAGGAAATGGACACACCAGGGCCTCTAGCCACTGCAAACAAACTCCAGATGCATGTGCCCCTTGTGCATCTGGCTTACATTGGTCCTGGGGACTTAAACCTGGGTCCTTTGGTTTCACAGCCAAGTGCCTTAACAACTAAGCCATCTCTCCAGTCCTAAAAATGGATAAATTTTTAAAACAAGAAGAAACAGTACATTTCCACAAATCTATTATATGTGAATGAATTGATAAATAAAACTTCTCACAAAAATAAATCTCAATAGTAGCTGTCTTTACTAGAGAATTCTACAAGTCATTAATAGAATGAGTAGGCATATAGGTCACAATCTCTTCTATATGAGTCAGTGGGTACTAACTCATTCTACAAGGGCAGCAAAACCTTTGCAACATAGCCTAGCATGATGGTATACGCCTATAATCCCCACTTTGAGTTCTATAATTTTCTGAGCTTTCTGAGAGAACTCAATAAGATCAAGAAAATGACTTCCTTATATTTAGCACTAGTTTAAGGCCAGCTAAGCAGCTGGGCTACCAATTCTCAAAATCCAATTCACAGAGAGAGAGAGAGAAAGAGAGAGAGACAGAGAGAGCTTTCATGGGGCAAACATGAAGCAAGATGGAAGGAAACAATCAACACGACCAAGTGCATTTATGAAAATTCTCAACATGCTGTCAATGATGAAATAACTGAAAGCTTCCCAGGAAGGTTAAGAACAAGACAAAAATACCTGTTTTCCAGCTGTGGCTAAACACTGCTGCAAGTCCAGGTGAGAGCAGTTAGACAAAAAGAAAAAACCTGTATAAGTTGGACAGAAAAATAAAAACTATTTCTACTTGCAGGTGACATAATCCTGTTGTTAAAAGCAAAAGTTATCAATAATGTCATTGAATTGCACAAAAAACAGGATAAGATGTAATGTTTGTCATAGGTTTCCATAATAAGTAAATTTAATAAAATCTCTAGCAATGAACATGAAAACAAATTAATTATGAAGTTATTTAATTTACATTAAAAATAAATGTGAAACTTAGTTTCAACACCAGTGTGGAAGAACGTAGAAACTGTCATCCCATCATTAAAAGTAACAGTTAAAATCTTAAACCATTTTTTTCTTGAACCTATAATTGAATTGAAGTGGCATGTAAATTCTCTACCTTGAAATTAACCAGGAGCAATTTGCAAACCAAAAAAAAATCACAACCACTAAATAGTTACATGAAGGAAAAATACTATGTTCAATGAATAGTGCTGCAACATGGTCCATTCATATACAATTAAAGACTTAAATGTAGATCTATTCTAGTTAATTTTGCTAAGATGATCTCATATATGGCAACATGAATATAAAATGCAAAATTACAATATTCATAAATGGAAACATAGGCATAGTCCTCAGAGACATGGTCTTATTTATGAATTAATACATATACATTATGCATGGAAGACAACACAATTTAAAAGTTAGATTTTATTAAAATTTGAAATGTCTGCTTTACAAAAGACTCTACTAGAAAACAAAAACTAGTTATGGGCTTAGACGATGTTTACAAAAGACATAATTTATAAATTACTAGTGTCCAGAATACAGAAATAATTCATTTAAAAATAATTTTGTATATTATTTATATGCAAGCAGAGATAGAGAGAGAGAAAGAGGAAAGGAAAGAGAAAAATGGGCATGGCACGTTCTCCCACAAATGCAAATTAACTCCAGATGCATGCCCCACTCTTACATGAGTATTGGACAATTGAACTAGGACTATTAGGCCTTGTAAGCAAGTTCCCTTAACTACTGTGCCTTATTTGCAACCACAAAGGATTTTTAAAACTGAAAAAAGGCAAATAAACTATGAAAATATGAGTAAGTGTATGAATAGGCATTTTATACATGAAGATATGCAGATATACAATATAAAAACACTACAGTATATATTATATAAAATAGTATTATATATAATGCATATATATATATATATATATATATATATATATATATATATATAGACACTCTGTAACATGTACGGAATTGAAATCACAACAATGTACTAGAATGACTATACTCCAAGGGTCTATTAACAGTAGTTAGCAAGGATGTGGATAACTGGAATTTTTATTCATTTCTGAATGGAATAAAAACTGACACAAATGCCTAGAAGACATTTACTAGTTTCCTTTACAACTAAACATATTACTACAATATGATTCAATGCTCATATTTATAGTTTTTTTTGAAGTTATTTAAAACTGAAGTTTAACTATATATGGTGGCTTACCCTCAATACTACCACTTGGGTGGCTGAGGGCAGAGGATTGCCACATGTTCAAGGCTACCCTGAGCTGCATAATGAGATGCTATCTCAATCTCCTCTCCACCAATATGTTCACATGAAAATAACATGGATGTATTGAGATGTGTAATTTATGACAGCTCAAATTGTAAGAGCCCAGATACCATTTAGAGATGAATGGATAAACTAGCAATGATACATACATTAGATATTAATTAGCAATAAGAATAATTAACCAGAATTATTTATAAAACAACATGAATAAGTTATAAGTGCTTGAGCTGGAACGATTGCTCCACAGTTAAAGGCACTTGCTTGAGAATCCTGAAGGTCTGGGTTTGATTACCCAGTGCTCACATAAAGCCACATGCACAAAGTGGTACATGTGTCATGAGATCATTTGTAGTGGCACTAGGCCCTGGCATTAGGCTCCGGTACACCCATTCTCATTCATATTCTCTTTCTCTCTCTCTCCTTACAAATAAATGAATAAAATTAATTTCAAAAGTGCTTATTGTTAAATAAAAAAGTCAGTATAAAAATCAAATAAAGGCTGAAGAGATGACTTAGTGGTTAAGGCACTTGTCTGAAAAGCCTAATGACCCAGATTCAATTCCCCAGTACCCACTTAAAGCCCAGTGCACATGGTAGTGTACACATCTGGAGTTCATTTCCAGTGGCTGGAGAGCTGGCGCTCCCAATCTTTATCTGCCTCATCCTCTCTCTCTCTCTCTCTCTCTCTCTCTTCCTCCCTCTCTCTCAAATAAATAAATAAAATATTTAAAAAAATAAAACAATCTTTGTAAGTCCATTTCTATGGTATTTTGGAAAAGGTAAAAAAAAAATAACAGGAAAAAAATCCCAATCAGTGATTTCATTGTTTTTGCAGAGGGTGAAGTTAGAATATGCTGATTTTTTTAAGGCAGACAACCTCATCTGTATGGTACCAAAACTGTGTATACTTCTTCAAAATTATTCAAGTATCAAACCTATTTATGATGAAAACTGCCATTAAGGTTGGAGATCTCAGGATGAAATACATAATATGAAATAATGCCTGTCAAGGCCTGACAGTCCCGACTCAATTCCCCAATACCCATGTAAGAGTGGTGCATGCATCTGTAGTTAATTTGCCATTGTGGGAGACACCGCCATGTCCATTTTTCTCTTTCTTTCCCCCCTCTCTCTGCTTGCAAATAAATAATATACAAAAATATTTTCAAAATGAATTATTTGTGTTTTCTGGACATTATTCATTTATCAATTATGTCTTTTGTAAACATATTGTCTAAGCCCATAGCAAGTTTGTTTTCCTAGTATGGTCATTTACAGACATTTAAAATTTTACTAAAATCTAACTTAAAAAAATATTTACCAATAGTGGGATACAACAGCGCCTACACCTATGAAATTTTCTCTAAAATAAAAATTGTTATCCCATTTATCTGGTGCTGACTTCTCTCTCCATTGGAGAATTTGCTTCTCTTTTTCAGATGGACACAGAACATGAGGAGAGAATCAGCCCATTACACCTCACCAGGGCACTAACTGAAGAGATAGAATTATTGGGGAAATGAGCAAGAGTGCTGCTTTATTGGTGAACCTGGTACCAGCACGAGGGAGAAGGATATAGACACAAAGAACACTCAACCCCTACCAAATCAGATGTCCAGAGACACAGAGACTCCCAAGAGCTTGTCACTGAAATAGACCTAAAATGAACCCAACATGGCTCATGGAAATTCATAGAAAAGGGGGTAAAAAAATTGTTAGAGCCGTAAGTTGGGTCATTATGCACAGAGACGTTGCCTCTCCCCCATAACTGATGGCAAGACCCACATTATCCATGGGGGGAGGGCAGGGAGAAGGCTAATGATGGTACCATCATGGCTGTATACATATCATATACATAACTAATGAAAAAGTCAGAAAAGAAAAAATATATTTATTTATTCGAGAGAGTGAAAGAGTCAGAGACAGAGAGAGAGAGACAGAGTGGGCATGCCAGGGCCTCCAGCCACGCAAACAAACTCCAGATGCATACTCCTCCTTTTGCATCTGGCATATGTGGTCCCTGGAGAATTGAACCAGGATCCTTTGGCTTTGCAGGCAAATGCCTTAACCACTAAGCCATCTCTCCAGCCCCCAAAATCTAACTTTTAAATTATGTTTTCTTCCATGCATCATATATATGTATTAATTCATAAATAAACCCATATCTCTGAAGACTTTGCCTATGTTTTCATTTATAAATATTATAGTTTTGTATAAAAGAATCAATAGGCATGAAATATAATTTGAGGGGAAGAGCAGAATGCTACTGCTCTCCATAATTTTGGACATGAGTAGCCACTAAAATGAATTAAAAAAAGAATGATTTAGAAACTCAGTAGTTTGCTTGATAAAGCTACCCCACACAATGGCACAGGTTAACCATGCATGTTCAAGCAAGGAGTCTGGATGATGGATGCCAGGATTCATGTTGTTAGAATGCAAAGTATCAATTGGAGGACACTCAGGTTGCCGTGAGTCAGATTTGGAGATAGATATATTTAAATAAGATGGTCTGTCCTATTGTTGGACCTAGAAAATAGTCATAATAAGTGCACATAGAACTCAGAAATTTTATTTCTAGTTCATTCTCAATTAAATGAACTCGAATTTACAAATGGATACTTCTGGAATAAAGGGAAAATTGAATATACACAATTAATTTGTAGTACCTTGCAGTGTTAGAAAGTAAGAATAAGCTTAAAAACACATATGTGATAACCTGACTATGTCAAATGAGAATCACCAATAAAAGATATCTCATTGGACAATTTGGAATAATTTGAAGATAAAAATAATATAGTAGGGGTGGAGAGATGGCATAGTGGCTAAGGTGCCTGCCTCCTAAGCCTAAGAACGCTGATTCCAATCTCCAGCGGTACCAATCTCCAGGTCCCACGTTTAGCCAGATGCAAAGTGATGCAAGGGTGCAATGCTTCACTTGAACACAAGGGGGCACACACATCTGGATTTCCTTCGCAGCAGCTGAGAGGCTGCTGGCGAGCCCATCTCTATCTGTCTTCCTCTCCCTCTTTCTGTCTCTCTCCAAAAAAATAATAATATAGTATTGATTTGTTCACCCAAAGTTAAATAAAGATCCACAAATTCATATAGATATTAATAAATGATTGAATAAGTAAGTTAAGAAGGGCAGCGAGGCAATTCTCAATGTTGAATAATCCTAAGTATGTTTTGTTAAGATTCCATAATTGGTATGATGTGTATGTCTGTGTTTCCCCCCAAATTTGAATTTTGAAAAATTTAATCCTCAATGTAACAGAGCATTAAAAAGTGGAGACTTAAGGAGGTGATTAAGCTACTAACGTTCTTTAACCACTGAGACATTTCCTCAGCCTCTGGGATTAGCATTTTATGAAAGGGCTGGGGGCAACTATCTAAGCCTTTTATGCCTTTTTGCCTTCTCATATGAGAATACATAAGGTACCTCTTGGAAAGGAGCAAGGGCCCTCACTAGACACTGTACCTATCTGCTTCTTAATTTTAGATTCGCCAACCTCCATCTCAAGTAAAATTTGAGAAACTAAATCTCTGTTCTTTGTCAATGAATGATTTAAGATATTTTGTAGCAGCATACATGGACTGAGGCAATCCTCAAGTATTAGGAACACACCCCTCTTACACTCAAATGGAGGCAGCAGATAACTAATTGTTTCCAAAGAATACAGCATAAACATGAGGGGAAAGAGTAACTTTATAGTGGAGTAAATATACAACACCATGATACAAATGGTCAAGGTTATCAACAAAAATGATGTCATATTGATAGCATACTACGATGATTTTTTGTGATAAAATGGCCCTCTATACTTATAGTTCTAGCAAAACAAACAAACAAACAAACAAACAACAACAACAACAACAACAAAAAAACACTTAGGTATCCTCCTATGCCAAAGTAAGTTTCAGAACCTTCCACCACCAAAGGCAGATGCCTAACTGTAATGTGGCATAATTGGTATGATCCTAAACAGAAAATGCATATTAAACAAAAATGGTTAATATATGTGTAGCACTTGAACCTTTTTCCTTTGTGAATAACACAAAAAATGAGGAACATTCTTCTAGTACTCAAAAATACCCAATTCATCAAAGAAGTTATTCAACAAAAAAATCTAGACAAATTTTCATTGTTTTTCTTTACATTAATAACATGAAAGTGAAATATCAATCAATGTGCAAGTCAGAACTGACTCATCAGTAACTCGTAACCTGAGTTGGAAAATAAGTGAATAAGGTTTGATAAAAGTCAAGCTATTCAAAATTTCCAATAAAAAGTACTTTTCATTTCATTATTTTTAAATTATTTACCATATATAGTATATATCATTAAAATTTATAATACTCATATCGCTCTATGTATATATAAACATACATGTAAACATATCTTTCTTATCATCTATGCATCCGTTTATCTTAAGCCTATTAACTTTTACCTGGAGATCTGATTATTAAGCATTTAATAGTTTACTATTACTTACAATAAATTAGAGTAATGTTGTCCTCATGAAATCAAAATTTATGTTTACAACAGAATATCACCTAAAGTGTACTATTTTATGCTCTATAGTGGCATGTAAAGGTTATTAATCATTTTATCAGTCTCAGATTTTTGTTAATATTTGTGCCTACTGATTTTTCCTTTCAAACTTAATTTATTTTGTATCTCACATATGTTATTTTAGGCTACCCTACTTGTTCATTTTATCTAAAAGAACTTTTCCAATAATCACATTTCTGCCAAAATGCTTATCTAATCTTTTTTGTCACTGGTGAACTCATAGGTATTTGTACTGCAGAGATTTGGAACAAGCACAGAGGAATTTAATCTTAAGGAAACTACCCAACTCTCCAAATGTTGAAATTAGATTTCTTTCTGGGTCTCTCAGATAGCTTACTTCAAGGAACTATTACAAATGTTCTCCAGCAGATTAGAGTAGATTCCTTTAATTCTGTCATTATTCTGGTTCACTCCACTTGCTAATAAATTATTTTTATTTTATTTTATTTTATTTTCCTAGGAATGGGTGAGTATGCGTCAGGTTGACATTGTTCTTTCTAACCCATTGGTGTACTGTTGTTTTATCAAGCATTATAAATCAAAGCAACTCAAACATGTGATTGAAAAAACACATCAGCATCCATCTAGGAATGCTTGACAAAGGCAGAATCTCAGACCCTACTACAGACTTAATGAATCAATATGTACATTTTACAAAGTCCCCCGATGACTTGTAAATATATTAATGTTTGAGACACACTGCACAAAAGTACCAAAAGAAACAACATTTATGGGGTCATAAATTTTGGTGTTCTAGGCCTTCTACAATTTGGCCAATGCTTTTGTATTCTGAATTTACTATGACTCAATATGAGTTATTTTTCTGCTGCACTCACAGTAAAGGGAACTGAATATGACCAAGTTTTTCTATTTTTTTGATGAGCAGATACATTTATTTTTAATGTTTATTATTAGTAGTAGTATTAGTATTAGTATTAACAAAATGTTTCATATGTATACACCATGTGTTGGTACCCTCTTTTCCCTCTTGCCTGTCCCCATTCCACTGGGGATGCTCCTCAGTAGGGTTGCAGGTATTCCCCATGGGGATGTGGTTTATGCATTGTAGGAGCAGTAGTCAGGTATTTTGGTAGGGAGAAAATTCCTCTGGGTATGATGTCTTAACCTGTGGCTCTTACAATCTTTCCTCTTCCTCAAAAATCCCTGAGCTATGCTGGGTGGGTTTTAAGTCTACTTCAGTGGTGGACTCTTAGGAGCCTCTGGATCTCTGCTTTGGTAAGTGTTGAGTGTCCTTTGGGTTTGTCTCCTACACCTGGCACTGATTATCAGGTTCACCATGGAAGCAGCACTCTTGAACATCTCCCCAATTTCTCTGTGGATTTAGCAGTGGCTTGGATGAAGTGCAAAGGCTAGTTTATCTCCTCTGGTCTTCCTAGCTTCTGAAAAAGAACAGATTTGCCAATGGAGAGTGAAGTCAGCATAGTTTAAATTGGATAAGCATTATTAATTTACAGAGAATTTGATGTATGCAACCCCTCTTTTAGCCAAAGACTAGTGAGAGCTTGACACTGGAGAACATATTTTTTTGTCTCCATAGGATTCTGATCTGGTTCCCAATTCCAGACATGGGTCCTTTACACTGAGCAGACCTCTTAGCCAATCAGAAAGCTATTAGTTACCCAGTGAGGCTGTGTGCCACTATTGCACTGGCATGTACATCCTATCAGGGTGTTTGCATCTGAGTAGCTTAGACCTCTGGTTGCCCAAAGTGTTATTGGCCATTTCCCCCAGTAGCTCATGCAGTGCTTTCCAGCACTAGACAGACTATCTGGGGGCTGTCTTTTTTTCTGTGTTCCAGCCAGGTCTCTCCATGGTCTGTGTCAGCAGCATATGGTGTCTTCAGCAATAGGGTCTTAGCTTTAGCCTCAGGCAGGTAGTCAAGTGCATTGATAGAAAACTGTCTTGATTTGGGGACCTCGTAGGTCTCTCTGATCAATAGCTCAATGTGGGTAGCAACCAGTCTCTGGTAGTGGGAGTTACAGATCAGAGAAAGAAAAGAAAATTCTTTTAAGATTATGCTTCATCCCACCTTCCCAGAGCCCTACTTTTCAGGTGCTCCCCCCTTACTCCTTTTGAGTGATATCTTTCAGGCTCTCTCCAAGGATAAAGGTTTCTATGGTATCAGGTCATTTGGGGTTTAATTTTGTGTTTACTTCCCCCTTCCCCTCCTATCCTCCAAGCCCTTCTATCCCTATTGTCTGGACATTGAGTTGCCTAACATGTATTATAGCAACTCAAGCAGGTCCAGCTTAGGAACAGCAGATAAGTGACGCCATGCAGCATTTATTTTTCTGTGATTGTGTGTGTTCGCTGAATATGATATGTTCCAAGTCTGTCCATTTTTCTACAAATTTCATTGTATCATTTTGTCTTACTGCTGAGTAGAATTCTATTGTACCACAACTTTGATAGGCATTCATCCAATGATGGACATCTGGGTTGATTCTAGTTCTTAGCTATAATGAATTGAGCAGCTATAAACATGGCTGAGCAAATATCTCTGTATTGATGCATAGAGCATTTAGGATAAATACATAGTAAGGGAATAACTGGGTCTGTTGATAGCTCTATGTTCATCCACTGTAGGAATTTCCAAATTGATTTCCACAGTGGTTGTACATGTTTATATTCCCACCAATAGTGGATGGGGGTTCCTCTTTCCCCACATCCTCGCCAACATTTGTCATTGTTAGATTTTTACTGATTGTCATCCTTACTGGGGTAAGGTGGAATCTCATGGTTGTTTTAATTTGCGTTTCCCTAATGGTTACGGATGTTGAACATTTTGTTAAGGTGTGTTAGCCAGTTATAATTCTTCTTCTGAGAACTCCCTATTCAGTTCTCTGACCCACTTTTAGAGTGGGTTGTTTGATTTTTTTTATTGTTTAAATTTTGAGTTCTTTGTATATTCTAGATATTAGGCTTCTGTAAGTGGCATAGCTGGTAGAGATTTTATCCCATTCAATAGGTAATGTATTGGCTCTGATTATGGTGTGTATGTCTTTGCAATACCTTTTTAACTTCATGAGATCCCATTGGTTGAGTGATTGTTTAATTTCCTGGGCTATTAGGGTTTTGTTGAGGAAGTCTTTTTCCAATCCTATCTTGTGGACAGTGCCTCCTATTTTTCTTCCAGTAGGAGTAGAGTTTCAGGTTTCACACCGAGGTCTTTAATCCATTTGGATTTTATTTTTGTATATGGAGAGATAAGTGGGTCTAGTTTCATTTTCTACATATGGTCATCCAATTTGTCCAATACCATTTGTTGAAGATGCTGTCTTTTCGAAACTCTCAATTATTAGCTCCTTTGTCAAAGATCAAGTAGTTGTAGCTACTTGACCTAAGGTACAGGTCTTCAATTCTTTTCCATTGGTCCATGTTTCTGTTTTTATGCCAGTACCATGCTGTTTTGTTACTATGGCTTTGTAATATATCTTTAGATCAGGTATGGTGATACCTCCAGAGTTTTTTTTTTTTTTTTTCCCTTGAGGATATGTTTATATATCTAAGGCCTAATGCCATTCCATATGAATTTTGAGAACATTATTTCAACCTCTGTGAAGAATGATGCTGTTATTTTTATTGATATTGCATTAAATTTGTATATAGCTTGCCATTTTCACAATATTATTTCTACCTATCCAGTAGCATGGGAGGTCTTTCCATCTTCTCAAGTCCTCCTTGATTTCTTTCTTGAGGTTTTTATTTTATGTTTTCATTATATAGGTTTTTCACATCATTGGTTAGTGTCATTCCAAGGTATTTAAATTTTTGTTTTTATTGAAAAATGGGGTAGCCTCACTGATTTCTTTCTCTATTTGTCCTTTGCATAAAGAAAGGCTACTGACTTTTGTGCATAGATTTTGTATCCTGCCACTTTACTGAAGGAATTAATCACCTTTAGATGTTTTGAGATGGAGACTTTCAGGTCACTTATGTATAGGACCATGTCATCTGCAAATAGGGCTAACAGGACCTCTTCCTTTCCAACCTGAATCCCTTTTATTTCATCCTCCTATCTTATTGATTGGGCTAGTACATCTAGTACTATGTTGAAGAGCAGTGGTGAGAGTGGGCACCCCTGTATTTTTCCCAATCTCAATGGGAACTCCTTGAGTCTTTCCCCCTTAAGTACTATTTGGGCTTTGGGTGATTTGTATATAGCCTTTACTGTGTTGAGATATAAACCCTCCATGCCTATTTTTTACAAAATTTTGATCACGAAGTGGTATTGTATTTTGTCAAAGGCCTTCTCTGCGTCATTTGAGATTATCTTGTCATTGTTATGGTTAAGTTTATTTATGTGGTATATTATGTTGACTGATTTCTGTATGTTGAACCATCCCTGCATCCCTGGGATAAAGCCTACTTGATCAAGGTGGATAATGCTTTTGATGTGTTGTTGAATTTGGATTGAAAGGATTTTGTTCAGGATCTTTGCATCTAAATTCATCAGGGCAATAGGCCTATAGTTTCATTTTCTTCTTGTGTCTCTGTCTGGTTTTGGCATTAGAGTGGTGCTAGCTTCATAAAAGGAGTTGGAGAGGATTCCCTGGTCTCTGATTATGTGAAAGAGGTTGAAAAAATTGTTTCAGTTCTTCAATGACGGTTTGGTAGAATTAAGTTGAAATGCCATCTGGTCCTGGACTTTTCTTTTTGGGAAAGTTTTTTTTTTTTTTTTTTTGTTGTTGTTGTTGTTGTTTTATTACTATTTTTTATAAATTGGTTTTATAGTTTTCTTTCTTTCTCTCTTTCTTTCTTTCTTTCTTTCTTTGAGACAGAGAGAGTGAGAATTGGTGCTCCAGCACCTCTAGCCACTGTAAACAAACTCCAGACACATGCAATACCATGTGAATCTGGCTTATGTGGAACCTGGAGAATTGAACCAGGGTCCTTACGCTTGGCAGGAATGCATCTTAACGACTATGTCTCCAGCCCTGGGGAAGTTTTGATTACCTTTTCAATCTGCATGGACTTGATAGGTTTGTTTAGGAGATTAATCTGCTCTGAGTTTAGTTTTGGTAGGTTGTATGTGTGTAGGAATTAATCCATTTATTCCAGATTATCCCATTTTGTGGAACAGAGATTTTGGAAGTATGTCCTGATTATTCTGCCAATTTCATTTATGTCTGTTGTGACCTCTCCTTTTTCATTTCTGATTATTTTAATTTGAGACTTCTCTTTTTTTTTGCTTGATCAAATTGGCCATGGGTTTATCAATCTTGTTTATGTCTTCAAAGAACCAGGTCTTTGTTTCACCGATTTCTTAAATCATTTTCTTAATTTCCAATTCATTAATTTCTTCTCTGATCAAGATTATTTCTTTCTGTCTGGAGCTCTTAGGGTTGGAATCTTCTTGTTTTTCCAGTACCTTTGGGGGGGGGTGGGCAGTTAGGTTAATAATTTGGGATCTCTCTGTCTTTGTTATGAAGGCATTTAGAGCTATGAATTTTCCCCTTAGGACTGGTAAGTTGTGTCCCATAAGTTTGGTACGTTGTGTTTTCACTATCATTCAATTCTAGAAATTTTACATTTTTTAATTTCTTCCTCAACTCCAGTAGATGGTGGAGTTCTTGATGAGTCTCTTGTTATGGATTTATACCTTTAAAGCATTGTGGTCTGATATGATGCAAGAAGTTACTTCAATTTTCCTGAATTTATGGAGGCACACTTTATGGCTTAATATATGGTTTATTTTGGAAATAGTTCCATGGGTTGATGAGAAGAATGTGTATTCTGTAGAGTTGGGGTGGAAAGTTCTGTAGATGTCCATTAGATCTAGTTGATCTATGGTGTTGTTGATCTCTATTATTTCCCTGTTAATTTTCTGCTTGGATGATCTGTCTATTGATGATAGCGGAGTATTGAAGTCTCCAACTATGATGGTGTTGGTGTTTATTTCTGTTTTTTTGTCAAGTAGGTTTTGTTTATAAACTGTGGTACACCTGTGTTTGGCACCTATGGATTTATGATTGTGATGTTCTCATATTGGATCATTCCCTTGATGAATAAGAGGTGACCTTCTTTGTCCTTTTTGATTAATTTTCGTCTGAAGTCTATTTTATCAGATATTAAAACAGCAACACCTGGTTATTTTTTATTTCCTTTTGCTTGAACTATCATTTTCCATCCTTTTACCCTGAGGAGGTGTCTATCTTTAGTGGTGAGGGGTGTTTCTTGAAGACAGCAGATGGAAGGGTCCATTTGTTTGATACCACCTGATTAGTTGTGTGTTCTGATGTGTGAGTTAAGATCATTAATATTTAAGGTTATTACTGTGAGGTTAGAATTAATTTCTGCCATGATGAGGTTCTGTATGGGGTTTGGTGCATCCTTGTCTTTTGTACTTTCTTTGAGCCTGGTCTATTTTTGGTTATTGTGATCTTCTTGTTGGCTCTTGAGATGTTTGACTCTTCTAGGTGAAGTATTCCCTGAAATATTCTCTGTAGGTTTTGATTTGTGTTCACATAATCACAGAATTGACTTTTTTCATGGAAAGTTTTCATTTCACCATCTATTATGAGGAATACAGTGAACCCAAGGCATAGAATGTTTTCTTCTCCAAAACCCCTGTGTCTAATTTCCTCCACATCAGATGTATATGGAATATAATATATATTTGCTTTTCATCTCAGCACTGGCACCATTATATGAAATTCTAGACAGAATATTGCTTATATTTGTGGTTTTCATTGTAATAAAATTGCAATCAAACTGAATGCATTATTTTTAATTTTTTTCTTTGTTCTTCAATAATTTCATACATTTGTATTACAATTTGCTCATATAGACTACCATTATTTTCTAGTATCCATTCATTTCCTGCTGAACCCTATCTTCCTTATACATTCTAGTGGACACATTATTGAGAACAAAGACTCCCCCTCCCTACACAACCATTGACTACCAGTAGCTCCTCAGTGAGTGTTGGGTACTCCCAAGCCTCTCCCCTATCCATGAAGGAAGCTGACTGAGTGGTCCTATCTTCTGCAAATCTTTACAGATAAACAGTCTTCTGGTAAGTATAAAAGTCAGTATAAATGCTTGCAAAAATAATTTAGTGCTACTTGTAAAATTGAATATCTGAATTCCCTTAGTCTGTCATGGTAACCATGTAGACAAATGGTAGAAGATACTCTAAAAGGGAGAAATTGCTGTGGGAGGTGAAATAGATGCCAATCTTCAAATGCAGCACATTGACTATTTATAGCAAACACAGAGTCCCTCCTATGGCCATTTCAGCTCTAGATCTTCCCATCAATCTAGCACATAGCCTAAAGGATCTCCCCAGCCAATTCTGTTTTGTCTCTCCTACTTTCACTAGGTACCTTTCCTTCCCCAAGAAATAACTTGCATACCTATTTTCATGTCTGTGCTTGCTGACTGGAAGTTTTCACTATTACTATTTTGAATCAACATAAAAAGTAACTTATTAATGACATCCCAACTGACCTGTTTCAAAGTTTACCAGTAGAAATTATGTAGACTTGTCATAGTATTAATATAATTTCTCATCAAAAAGGAAATACTTTCTGGTTATATTAACACAGAGAATATTATAAATGACAACTGTCACTTTTACATATATATTTGATAATTTCTATAATGGCCAAAGGATGAAAAAAATAAACAGCAAATTCTTAAATAATTTTCCATTAACATTAAATTTTGCAACAATGTATAAAATTATATATGCTCATAAGGTAATGCAATGTTTAATACATACATTGCTAAAGTTTAAGTCAGGAACTTACCTTTACTTTTTCTGAGATAGCAATCTTGATATGTTTTCTGAAGTATACACCACCACAATTAGCTATATTTTAAGATAGGGTTTCATGTAGCTCAGGCTGCCCATGATCTCACTATGCCACTGTGAAAACCTTGAACTTATGACCCTCCTACCTCCACCTACAAATTGCTGGAATTATAGGCTTCCACCATCTTATTAGATACTGTTATTTTGGGTAATACATATATACCATTTTGCCTTATTCTGTTGTATGATACAATGACAGAATACAATATATTTGATAATTTATAAAGAACAGAAATTTCTTTCTCAAAGTTCTGGAGGTTGATAAGACTAAGGCCTTAGAAGGTTCACTTTTCTGTGAAAGATTCCCTTCTGCATCAAATATTTTGCCTTGCTGGATCCTCCAAAAGGCAGAAATACTGTGTCCTTATAATACAAAGTAACGGAAGTTTGCCTAAAACTTCTATTATAATGGTCTTAATTATCTCTTAAAGGTCCCAGTTAATATAATATGTAGACAATTTTCAGATTTTGGAAAGGACATATGTAAACTCTGATAAGTTATAAGTGAAATATAAAATAGATATGCAGATAAATTCATAAATTATATGTGTGTAACTCGATGAATTTTATATAAGAATAATAGACATTTGTAGAAATGAAATAAAGACACAGAATAATGGCATCATCAAAAAGGATTGGACATTTCTGGCATTACATATATCTTTGCCAATATATAAAGTGTTTATAACAATTATTAACAGATTATATATACTTATTTCATATAAATAAGGAAAAACACTATACATTCATATCATGACTATATTGGTCAATGGTTCCAGTTTCATCTAAGATTTTTTTTGTGAAACATTTCTTTGTTATCATTGCTGTATAATATTGAACTGTATAAAGCAACATATTTATCTGCCTCATCAATATTTGAGTTTTTTCCAGTTTGAGACCATAAGGTTTTTTTGTATATGTTGTTTTCTAGAGAAATGTGTCTAATTTTCATACAGATATTTTTTTGGGGAATAACATTTCTAAATCATTGGAAGGACATACATATATGTGTACACACATATATGTGAAAAGACATTTATACATATGTACATACCTATATGTGTATGTATACATATATGTGTGTGTGATTTGTGTAAACATTCATATATCTTTTTAACTCCAGTAGATATTTCTAAATTAGTTACATTAAAGAAGTAATAGATACAAAGAAGTAAAATGAAATTTTCTATGTAGTTCTTACATTTACAAAACTGATATTACTTAAATTCATTTGTAATCTTACAATAGACAATTATATCATCTTCAAACAAAATATTAGTTTTTGTATAATACATTTAATCTTTTTCCCTGTGTCATTGTTTAGGAGACTCAGTTCAATTATCTTTGATTTTAAAGAGGATGTTTTTAATATTTTATAATCCAGTATGGAAATACACATTATCACCATTTTTGTATCCCTATTGTAGTATTAGTATTTCTGTGATTATATGTTTTATTAATTATTTTTTCCTCTAAATTTGTACATGATGAAATGCTTTTATCCATCAAAGTTATAATTTATTTAATTATTTTAATAAATAATTTTGAACCCTGTTGAATTCTTATAATGAGTTCAAGCTGATAATGACATAATTTGTATCTCTCTACACATTTAGTTTCATGTTACTAGTATTTAATTTACAAATTTTTCATTATAGTTAGTACAACATATGCTTTTATATCTATGTCATTATAGAAATTTTACTGTACTCAAGAAATAAGTTGAATAATGTTTCTTCTGTTTCTGTTATATGAAGAACTAGATAAGCTTAGATTAGTTTGCATTTATTTTGGTCTATGATGAAGGCAGAATTTCAACTCAATGGATAAAAATGTGGTTTGATGAATAATGCTGAATAACTGAATGTTAATTTGTACAGAAAACACTGAATCTTCAATTTACAGTGTATATAAAAATAAATTTTAAGGGAAATTAAATTAATGAGTAGCACTTTAAAATAAAATTAAGAAAGACTTAAAATAAAATTTAAGTGGGATTTTAAATAATTGTACCATGTACAAAACTTTCTAAAATGTAGCAATGCTAGAAATCGAATGATTTCTGGAGGAATTCTTCACTTTTTATTTAGTATAAATGAAAATGGTTACTTGAAATTTATCTATATACTTATATGATTTTATATTAAGTACTGATTAGTTATACTAACTAATATGTTAGAGTAAAATGAAAATCAAATGCTTTTAAGCTGGGTGTGTTGTCACAAGCCTTTAATCCCAGCACTGGGAGGCAGAGGTAGGAGGAGCACCATGAGTTCAAGGCCACCCTGAGACTACATAGTGAATTCCAGGTCAGCCTGGGCTAGTGAGACTTACGTTGATAACAAATTGTAAAAAAAAAAAAAAAAAGTTAAATGCTTTCTTTTTAACTATCATACATGTATTGCACAAGATTATAGATTATATTTCCTTATGAAATTTAAAATATTTTTTATAAATTACATTGAATCATATCTATTTAAGTCACTTTATCTTGTTGCTCTATCCAGCTCCTACTTGTTCCCTTTCTCTCCTCAGTAGTACCCCTACTGTCATGACTTTTTTAAAAAATCTAGATTCTGTATATGAGAGAAAACATGTGATATCTGATCTGAGTCTGGCTTATTTTGCATAACGTAATGATCAGTTCCATTCATTTTTCTGCAAATGACAAAATTCCTTTCTTCTTTAATGCTGAATAATCATTCCTTCTAATGCTAGACAGATAAATAGATTGATATACAGATAGATAGTACTAGTTATATAGATTACAGATACTTTTTCTATATCTTTTCATCTGTGGATTAGCAACTAGGCTGACTACATATGTTGGGTTTTATGAATAATGCAGCAATCTCTCTGGTGTATGCTGAATTTGATTCCGTAAAATACTAGAAGTGGTATTGTGGGATTGTATGGTGCGGAAATGAACAAAAGACTTTACACTTTAAGTACTTAGTACTGTAAAGGAAATCTATTCATTTTATATTAATATCTTATGGTGTGTGTTTGTGTGTGTGTGTACAAGATGAATATCTACAGCACATGTGTGGAGGTCAGAGGATTTCATACTCTCCTTCTTCCTTCTTTAAGACAAGGTCTTTCTTGTTGTTTTGCCACTGGGAAGGCCTATGGTCTTCTAAATTCTCCTGGATACACTTGTCCCACTGCCATAAACATGTAATTACAAACACATAATCTACTTTGCATCTGGCTTTATGTGGGTGCTGGAGAGAACTGAACTCAGGTTGTCAGGCTTGGAAGCAAGAATATTAAACCACTGAGTAATCACCCCAGGACATTTTTATATTAATTTAATAATTACCAGAAGGATATTAACTTCTATGGATTTTTTCTCATTTTTGAGACAGTGGCATCTCATGTAGCCCAGGCTGTCTTTCAACTCACCATATAGTACACACTGGCTTCAAACTTGTGATTCTTACTTCAGCCTTCTCAGTATAGTGATAACAAGCATGAATGGCAATGCTTGGCTTAATTGGTGGTCTCTTGCTTTTGCTTTTACTAATGCCTAATAACATCAACTTCTTCAATAATTCTTATTTTAAAATATCAAATGGCCTTTCTGTTTCTCAAATATCTTTTGTATTTATATTCAATGTTTTACTTTGAGTGGCACACACAAAATTATGAAAAAAATTAATGCAGAGGAAGGATAGAAAACTCTTGTTCTGTTTCAGAAATTTTCATTATTTACAATGCTTTCATTTAAAGATATTTTAATTGTGTTAGGGAAGTAACCATTAGTCAACAGAACTTTAAGTATTATGCAATGATATGTAAATGTCATCATTAAGTCCTTCCAATATCTGTTTGATATTATTTGCATGCACATATTGGTTACTAAATGTTAAATATACTTCTAATTTCTCTAATATTGTCATATTCTTAGTGTATTTGCACTCTAATTTCCCTAATACTGTCATATTCTTAGCATATATGCACTCTGTGGCTGTTTTCAAATTTTATTTCAATTATACTCAAGTATGTAATTGTGCTGTTAAGGCTTCATTACCATATTCTGTTTGTTGCTATTGTGAAAAAAACATCCTGGACTATTTTTCTCACCACACTTCTCCATTAGTGAAGTTCATTTACATTTAATATTTACCAGGTGAGGCACATTTTTCTTTCTTTTAATGTTGGGAGAAAATGTAATGATTCATTATGCATACTGTGGTCTAGTGACATTAACCCTTAGTGCCCTATAGGCCTTATATTAAAATATATATTCATAAGCATGTCTGTGGAGCTGAAGCTAATCTCTCAATTCAGATTTTTTCCATTAAATATATTAAGATATTTCATTTCCTTTAGGTTTACAACATTCCCTAGATGTGGAGGTCTTTCTTCCTCTTTCCCTCCCTCTCTCCTCCTCCTCAAGCTGTCCTGATATGACCCTTACCTGATAGGTGCTGTCTTTCCATGTTTGTTTCATCATTGTAAAGCAATAAAATCCAGTGATTTCCCAGATAATTTATTGACAGAAAAAGAAAAAAATAAGGAGTTTATGATGGACTCCGTAGGGCCAGCTCTTACTACTGCCTCACAGAGGTCTCTACGGAAAAGTCACCAATTTTTAAGGCCAGTCATTAGAAAAATCCTCAAACACCTTTTCAAAAGTAGAAAACTTGTTTCTGAAGATAATCATGAGATACTTTTTTTTTAACTCCTTCACAAATCAGTGTGGGTTTCATTCTTTAGGTGTTTAGGGTGTCTTGAGACAAGCTTTACTATAGCTGCCCTGGATGGTCTGGTCTAAGGATCCTACTGTATCAGCTGCCCCAGTGGTAGATGAACCACAGATGTTCAGTACAATGCCTGGCTGAATGTTGATATTCTTAGTGTCTGAACTATAGCATCCATAATCACCATTACAATGAACCCCGTTAAACTTGGTTTTGGACTTTAAAAAAAAAACATAAATTCAGAACTAAGAAACTATTGTAAGGTACAAAACCTAAATCATAGACCTGTCTTGGATATTCTTATTTTTTCTGCATTTTAATCTACCAAATGAACAAAAGTTACAAGTACTATGTTTCCAAATGGATGTTGCAATAGTGTTTTCATGAGTCTGGGCCAGATTTTCTATTTTGTCAAGCAGAGGGGAGTGGGAGAATGGGCATGAGCATGGCAGGATCCAGGAAGGACTCTCTTCAGTATGAAACATCTCTCATGTTGTTAATTCTGGAGAGGATCTGAATCATTGTAAAGAAAACTTTGAAAATGTAACACTCTTCATTTTAAAGTTAATGACATTTAGAACTAAAATTAAGTAATGCTTTAAGCAAACCTAGAGAAATAAATTTTCTGTTTGAACTAAATTAGGCTAATCTTGAGGACACAAATAGCAATGGCTTTTTACAAAAGCCTTGTGGGGCAGAGGACCTTTTCAAAACAGGAAAGTGTGATTCATATCCACCTACTTAATTCACTTGGAGTATCTGGTATGTGTTCAACCTTGTGCCTTCAGCAGCCATCAGTTTTTTTTGCTTGTCTTCTCACTATATGGACTCCTGTTGGACCTTCACTAGTGGCTGACACTGGGGAAGCATATGAGCTGTAGCATGGGGTAAAGGATTCTTTGGTTAGAGAAACTTCCTGCAGCTTGTGGTGACCAGTGAAAAGATGCAAAACTCATGAAAGTGCTGAGAACAAGTGACTGTCTGGTATTCAGCCCTAAGTAAGACATCCATAATACCCCTTCCAGGCTCAGCGAACATTGAAGAAATGGGGGCAAAAATAACATAATAGCCAGAGGATGTTCCAGAAGAAATGCTTTAGAATGCTGTCTTCCCAATACTAACTGGTCATTGCATTTATTACTTCACAGCTACTGTTGGTATTTACAAAAGCCCTTTCAGTGAAAAACATTGAGCTAAAGTTTGGGAAAGTGGTCTTCCTGCCCACATCACCCATTTTCCTGGTTTTCTAGCTTGAAGATGGCAAATCCTAGGGCATCAGTCTTCACAATTGTGTGAGCCAAATTCCATAACAAATCTCCCCTTACATATGTATGTATATCCTATTGGCCTTATTTCTCTGGAAAACCCTGACTAGTCCATTGCTTAATAAATGTCGACCTTATTATTAACAGTTAAAAAAATGACTTGACATTTTCCTAGCATACAGGAAGGAGAGGCAACCCAAGAAGACAGACAAGTGTGCCAACCTGGTGCATTCTTATAATGGAACAGAGGAAAGACCAACTAAGGAGGTTGAGACTAGATTATCTGATATCCTAACAAGGCAGAGAGAGACATCATCTCTTTGGTTTCTTAAAAGGACACAATTCCCATTCATGAGGGCTCAACTGTCATTATTATGATATTCCTAAGGTCCCATTTGGGTTTAGAATTTCATCATGTAATTTTGAAGGATACAGATATTCAACCAATAACATATACATTTTTTTCTTGTTCTTTCATCAGAACAAAAACTGTCCTATAATTTGGGCTTCCTTTTTTGGCTTCAATAGTTATTAATATTTACCAATTACTTTTTTTTTTTTTTGGTTTATCGAGGTAGGGTTTCACTCTGGTCCAGGCTGACCTGGAATTAACTATGTAGTCTCAGGGTGGCCTCGAACTCATGGCAATCCTCCTACCTCTGCCTCCCAAGTGCTGGGATTAAAGGCGTGCACCACCACACCCGGCTTACCAATTACTTTTTTCCTCTCTATATAATTTACAGCACTGTCATAGGACCCTTTCTTTATATTTCTCACTTAATTTCCTACAGGAATATATGTTGATTTTTCATGAATGTTGGGCCCATAACAGTGACTATTTTTTTTTGGCTTCATAATTTATTCAACATCACTGCCACACAGATAGTCTATTCATATGTTTCATTCTTCATTTGCTGTTGTTGATACTGCTTAACAGCTATAAAGTGAAATTCCAATATATCTTTTTTACATTCTTGGCTTTTATCCAATTTACTTATTTTGGAAAAGAGATAAAAACATCATTTAATAGCATAGGATTTCTTGTACTTGTGCATTTGCCTGTTCAAAGTGGTGGACTCACCTTTCTTTTACTTACAAGTTCCAAAGAATTATCTACTCAAAGACAATCTACTCAAAGACATTTCAAGATACAATTACTTTTCTTAAAATCTGGATGGGTTTTTATTTTAAAATATTTTATTTATTTATTTTACAGAGGAAGAGGGAGAAACAGAGAGAGAGAGAGAGAGAGAGAGAGAGAGAGAGAGAGAGATTGGGCGCACCAGGACCTCCAGCCACTGAAAACAAACTGCAGACCTGTGCGCCCCCTTGTGCATCTGGCTAACCTGGGTCCTGGGGAATTGAACCTGGGTTCTTTGGCTTTACAGGCAAATGCCTTAACCGCTAAACCATCCCTCCAGCCCTACTTTATTTATTTAATTGAGGGAGAGAATGAGGAAGAGGTGGGGGTGGGGGAGAGAATGGTTGCACCAGGGCTTCCAGTCATTGCAAGCTAACTCCAGATGCCTGTGCCACCTTGTGTATCTAGCTTAGGTGGGTCCGAGGGAATCAAATCTAGGTTCTTAGGTTTCATAGGCAAGCACCTTAAATGCTAAGCTATCTCTCTAGCCGGTGTGTGGCTTTTTAAAATGCTCTGTGTATGTATGATATATGTCTCTGTGTGTGTGTGTGTGTGTGTGTGTGTGTGTGTGTGTGTGTGTGTGTGTATTCATGAATGTGAGTGCAGGCATGCATGTGGAGGTCAGAACACAGCTTTAGGTTTCATTCCTTTTCTTCCATCTCCTATAAAGGAGGGGGTCTCTCTCTCTCTCTCTCACACACACACACACACACGCACACATTGTCTCATTGTTTGCTGTTGTATTCTACTGGCTAGCTGCTCCACAAATTACTGCAAAAATTTTCCTATCTGTACCTCCTATCACATTATAAGTGCACTGAGATTACAGAAGCCCCCACACAATATACACACACAACCTATGACTTTTATGTAGAGTTTGAAGATCTGAACTCCGGTATTCAGAGTTGAATGGCAAGTGATTTATCCACTAAGAAATTTCCTCAGGTACCTCCGTGGCTTTAATTTAGAAGAAATACATGACAAATGATGCTATAGTTCTTCATTTTGATACTAAATTTTTACAATCTGTAGTTTGTGGTCATAGAGTTTTCCTAATTATATTTAAAATGTTAAATCGTAGTTTTTTATTATGTCCATGGAAATTCAAGAAAATGTAATCATAGCTCACTTTTCACTTATTTATAATATATACATACCTATTGAGAAATTATATGTACATAAATTAAGATGTTTTCATATGCAAATAAAATTCATTGAGGATTTAACTCAAATTCTAATCATATATCATTGCCAGAAGTTTAAGAAATATTATTAAATTAAATAATAGCATACAACATAGCATAAATAAACACAGAAGGAAAACACAATCATTACATTACCTTTTAGTTATTTTTCTTAGCAGTGACATTATCAATGGTTATTAACTTATATAGTACATGCTAAATTTTATGAAAATAAATTAACACATAATGCTGGGCGTGGTGACACACTTTAATCCCAGCACTAGGGAGGCAGAGGTAGGAGGATCGCCAAGAGTTCAAGGCCAGCCTGAGACTACATAGTGAATTCCAGGTCAGCCTGAACTAGAGTGAGAACCTACCTTGGAAAACCAAAAAAAAAAAAAAAAAAATTAACACATCTTTCTGTTTATAAATGTATTTTCTTTTACAACATGTAAACAAAGATATATTCTGAAAAGCTTATATAATATTTGTTAGACTATATTGATAAACAAGTAAGTTCAATAGTTCACAATTTATTATCATAGAATCAACAAGTTTTATTAAAGTTCAAAGGAGATTGTTGTTGATATAGATATTTCAGATATTTCATCAATATTTCACATCATCATACAAACATAATTAAAATTAATCCATTTGTAAAATTTTTAGAGAAAAAATCCTTTGGGTAATGGGAACCATTGTCTCATACATTGTTAGAAATGTTCACAGATGTGAACATTAAATTGTTTCGAGTGTGAATGAAGATAAGAGCCATATCCACCCATCCTTAAAAGATCCAGTTGTGGACTCCATAAAATTCGCATAATGAAACTCTCTATGTTGCATCATGATTTAAAATAGGAATAAAAGTATAAAATACATACACTTTGTTTTATAAAAGCCTTATAATAAGCTGCCATAATAAATTCCCTATGTCTTGGAAGTGGCTTGCCAGCCCTAGAGACTATCTTGTCTAGTAAGAACTGGTCTCTGGATTATTTTAACATTATTAATACTGGGTATGTACATTTTGAAAATGTTATAGAGATGAAATGAACCTTAAAACTGTGTAATTTGTCTCTTCACTGTGATTTATGACACAGTGACCTTTCTGTTAATTTTAGTGGAAAGTGAAGAGAGCATAGATGACTTGTGTGTTTAGCTTTCCCTGAAAAGATGCTTTGAAAGACAAAAATAAATGTCAATTATTTTTACATGTCCACAAATTGTTCTGTCTTAGTCCTCTATATTTTAAAATGCATGTTTCTCCCTATATTTTATTATCTTAGAAATGAAATTTTATGTAATAATCTTTGGGCGATCTCTCCATCATCTCTTCTTTTAGGGAGGATGAAGTTATGGGCTATTCCTAATATACACTTAAGAATTAAAAGGTGATATCATATAAAAGGGTAGATCCTTTTCCTCTAAGTCTCTACAAATGCTTGTGCAGATAAGCCACATTGTTATACTTTTATTTAATTTTACTCCAAATGATTACAAGTTCCATGAAGACTAGGGCCATATCTTTTTGTTCATAATTATCTTCCTATATATTTCCACTCTTTTATAAATGAATGGTTATCATCCAACTGATAATGTACAATGTGTGGTCTAGTGCTGTTTTGATAATATATTCAGACAGACAAATGATCTAATTTTTAATGTCAGTTTATTATAAAACTAGAAAGACATACGTATAAACAAAGTGATAAGAAACATTAGCAGGGACATATCCAGTGAGTTGACTACATGAGAGAGAAAGGAGAGATTCTGGTTAATAACATGAAAAGCATAGCAGGGCATTAAATGGATGAGCCTAAATAAAATATAGTACTCCATCTTTTCCTCCTTAGTGTTAATAAAATACTAAGCATGAAATACAAAAGTAGCAGGAAACATTTTCCTTGTTATATGTTGTCATTTAGGACCAATACACAAGGTCTTTGCACTTTACATTACTTTGTTTGATTGGCTTAATATCCTTGCCTTATATCTATCAGGTAATGAGTATTATCATATCTTCTGATATCAAGTATCTATATTTATACTCTGAAATATATGTCAAAAAGTGCTCAGGTTCAAAAGGCAAAACTATTTGTCTTTGCAAAATCTGAAGTGCTCCTCCAGAATAACAGTTCCTTGATCTAAATGGGTTACTTTAGTCTTTATTAAAGTCTTTGGTGACAATAGCTAGCACTTAGATTTCTTTTCCACTAATCATTTACTTTAAAACATTCTAACAATTCTTTTGACAAAAAGGCACAGGAGTTATCTGTTAATTCTTTCTGGGTTACACATGTAGGCTACTTCCCAGCCTCCCCTACCTTAGCAAATATTCCTACCTTTAGCTCTAATTGATAGAGCTTTATTGCTCTAATCTAAGCTTCAAATTTAACACTGGAGTCAAGGATAATGGAGAGGTCAAATAGCAGACAAAAATCAATAAAGGTAAAATGGCACTGATTTTGAGGTGGCAACTTTTTAAAAACCTTTTAAAATTTATTTGTGAGAGACAGAGAAAAAGATAGATATAGAGAGAAAACATGAATGCACCAGGGCTTCCTGTCACTTTAAACAAATTCAGACTTGTGCCACTTTGTGCTTCTGGTTTTAAGTGTGTGAGGATAATCAAACGTGGACAGTAAGGTTTATATGCAAATGCCTCTACTACATTGAACCATCTCTCCAGTCAATTTTTTTTCAATATTAGATGGAAATTTTATTGAGAATTAGGTACAATTTTTTCAATTATATTTCTAAAAATATTATGGTAAAATATGAAAAGTAGAAAGAATAATAAAAAAGAGCATATACATTCAAACATTTTTATATCCATAAATTAAATGGGAGTTTGGATACATTTTTAATAATTCTGGGACCTGGCTACAGTATGAGTTCTACATCAAGTTAATGATTTGTCAAATAAAACATATATCTATTTTCCAGCCTTGTAAAAATTTAAAAAGCATTTTAAACCAAGTTCTTCATTACTGAACCATGGCAAGATATAAATGATTAATTAATGAATATTTTCACATAAGTCAGAATTTATGAATTCTATACAACTTAGTCTTCCTTAACTATCATATTGTTATGATAAATATTTTCACATGAATTTTGTACTCATGATAAGTATTGTGAAAGTTTAAATTGCAAAATATAATTAAATCGAAAATGTATAAATCCTGAAGTTAGTCATGAATTTTATTATATATTAAAGTTCAAAATTATTTTCATATATATGCTTTCAGAAATTGTTTTCCATTTATAACATTCAAATTATAAATGTAAAAGCCAAATAAAAAATTTAATCAATAAATACTAATTTGTATAGCAGTGAACATTATAATATTTAAATTAAGTAAAGAAAAAATGTAGTTCTTAAAAAAATCAATCAATAAAAATAGTATTATAAATATAAACTGTAATTTTATTCTTCAGCATATATTCAATTGGCAATATGAAGAACCATATCACAAGTAATACATGATTGATTTACATATATGCACATTTGAAAGTAATGTGAATAGTTAAATGTAGCAAATTTTTCTCAGTTGCATTTGCTATGCTTATGAACATTATGTAGATTTGTGTCCCTCCAAAAATAAAATTTGGAACATAAAGATAAGCAAGAAAAGGGATGCTTGGCACTTACTGGGAAATAATACTTCGTTAAGCAAGAGTATTTGAATTTATGCTGAAGGAAAAGATAGAACAAGTTAACTAATTTATGTTTCATGTTACATAATGTACTCAAATATTCCCCCACTGAAGCAGTTTCTGTCTTCAATATACATAATTATTTTGTATCTGTACACATTTGAGCACAGAACATGATAGGTGGAAAAGTTTCTCCCTAGCTAAATAATGTTAGCTATAAGAGAATGTGATTAGGATTGTGGGTGTTAGTACCAAATGCCAAGTGACAGAAGATACTATATATTCTGTAATAAGTTGATGTGTGTGTTAGTGATATGAGGTTATCTAACACATGGTGCTGGAGATAGGTTCTTCTCCTTCTCTGATCTAAACATGGCTTTGAATACATGCATAACTGTTTTGCCTCATATAGACAGAGGAGCTAATTTACAGGGGGAAATGCAATGAAGTTCTATTATTGAAGTCAATGTGTACAAAGGACTACAGATGTGTTCATTTCAATAATTATGCCAGTATCCATTATCAATTTTCTGCCCAACTCCTCCATGCAGAGTGATGGTGAGAAATGAGAGCAGAGGCATGTCAATGTTAACAAATGCCTAAGGAAAAATGGGCTCCACCATCATCTTATCCTAACTTAACCTCTCCCTATAAAAATATGTAAAAACCATTTTTCTTCATGCAGATAACATGCCAAAATTTTAATATTTTTCTTCCTAAGTAATTATACTTTTGGATATTGTTCTTGACCCCTGAAGTAAAGCACTCCCCAGTCTGGCATGTGAAGACCAAAAGCTTAACATTTTAAGAACAGAATTATCTTAAAAATGAAGCTTGATATTCAAAATATCCAGTGGTATTCCTGGAAATAAAGCTTCTAATAGTCTTCCCTAATTAGGCATACAATCTATCAGAAAACAAACCTGTCTGTATCATAACAGAAAAACTCAGATCCAACTAACCCAAATTATCCAACTAAATATTTATTTCTGAATTGTATGAACAGGTAAGTAAGATTTGACACATAACATACAAATCAGAAGAATAAAATAGCATGTTTAGAAACAAGAAAATAAGCTGGATAACATGGGTGAGCAGTCTAAGGTGCTAGACTAAGAAACAAGTAAGATATTGAGGTTACAAGAAACATAGTTCAGGATAGAAAAAGTTCAAGAATATAATTTTTATTCTCAGAGAAATATTAGCAAATCTCTCTTTGAAAATGCAGTATTTACTTTAGAATATATTTTGTATCTTAGAAAACCTCACATGCAACCACCAGCAATTTCAATCAGGAGTATTTTTACCAAAGAATTAAAAATTTATACTCTCATACACACATGCTTCTATAAGAATGAGAAGTACATTTTAAAATCTTAAATATTCATTCCTCAGCATATTGGTGACTTTCTGGGACAAAGTACCCAACTAGAAGCATCTCAAAGAACAAAATCGTTTATTTTACTTTTGCTTACAGTTTTGAGGGTAATCTATCATGACAGTGAAAACATGACAGGAGAATACAGTAGGCATAATATCATCACATCAGCATGGTGGAAGTGGAGAGAGAAGAGTGCTGCACCTCAGCCAGCTCTCCTTTTTATATGGTCAAGCAATCCTGCCCACAGAATGATGCCACCCAGTTTAAGTGAGTCTTAACACCTTAGTTAACCTAATCAAGACAATCCCATACAGCCATGCATAGAGGCTAACCTATCTTGTAATAACAACTCACAGGTGATTCTAGGTCCTGTCAAGTCGACAATCTATATAAACCATCATACACAGACCAGGAGTGCACATGAAACTGATAGAAAATTTAACCAGCATGATAAAAATAGCTATTATTTATGAAATCATAAAATATAATTCTATATTTTTAAAAAGGTACAATTAAAAGGAAGGTGCTATGCAACATTTAAATTATATAGGAAAGCTTAGGTTTGAAAATAAGTTGACAATTAGATAAGCAAGCAGGTGCAATTAAACAAATCCTTGGGCAAATTACTATTCCGCTTAACAATTCATTTCTTTCATAATATATAGAAAAAAATCCTTGCCCAACTACTTCTTAGTCAACTTTAATTAAAACAAAAGTAGTATGTTTAAATAACACTCCATAGCCAACAACTTTACTTCTTCTATCACAGCCAGGCAAGAAATTATAAAATTTATAAATGTGCTTTCATTGCATTTTAATGGAAATGAAATGAGATCTGTCTTATCAGAGTTGGGACCAGTCAACACTGAAAGAAGCAGAAGTACTGCCAAATAGTCAATTTACATAAATAAATTTGCTTCCTTTACAAATCAGGAAGTCTTTTCATGAGAACAGGCAAAGCAACATCACTGTCCAAGCTGACTTTGAATTGATGGACTAGTGGTGAGTCTGATAAGATTTAACTAAGTCCTTTCTTCTCTTTCCTCAACACTAAGTCATTTTAAGCTTTGCTTTTCCTGTGATACATATCTAAATGTTAACACTGCACAACCTTTTCATACTATTGCTACATTCTTCTGAAAGTAATGCATGTCCTGTACACAGCAATTCTGTTCAATTTGAAATAATAGATATTTTGAAATACTTAGTCCTGAATAATGCATTTTAAAAATCTCCAAAGTTATGACTGCAAAGCTTGCTTAACAATTTTACTAAATTTCGTAGAAAGTACTACATAAAATGACAAGTTGGTGGAGCAAATCTAAGGAATGTACTCTAATCACTGGAAAATGTTTTTAAAAACTAAAAACACTAAAACATCACAGCATTATTATTCGTCAAGTTAATATAAATATTTGATTGTCACATAGGCTAAACTCCTACCAAATTTTTAAAAAATCATCCATAACATACCTAATGATAGCATTACCTTTGCACTGGAATGCTTCTAGTTACAGAGCATCCAAGCTCCCGCCTCATGGCTATGTACTCACTGCCCATTGCTTTCCTTCTGCTTCGCCCAATTTTTTGTTTTCCCTCCAGGCCTCTGAACTCTGCTGGTCCTTAAGCTTGAGCAAACAGGAGAAATATGGAAATAATCCCACACTAGCTTACCCTGAATTCAATAGCAATAATACACATTTTCTATCAGATCATTTCCTCTTACTTGCTTGACTTCAGTGTGTTTACCACACCCCCCTACTTTCTGTAAAAGCAAACCTTCATCTATTTGCTTCCGTGACACTTGAAGATTACTAAATCCAGAGTATTTCTACTGCTGCAATAGTCTTCCTTCTGAGTAAAGCTTCTTATCTAAGTCTGCATTTGTTTTTTTTTTTATCTGAAAATCCCATTTAAGTATGTGAAAGCCCCAAACCTGGTACTTTAAATAATTTACATGCTTCTGTACTGCTTTTCTTGCCTGTGAAATGTCTAGTTACTTTCAGCACTCCCTACCCCATGTGTTTTTCCGTCCACTATACAAAGTCATTGACTTAAATTCCAATATATTTTTATAGCTATGAAATGCTAACTTACTGGTCCCCTAGACCAATCCCATGGCTGCTGATGATATTTTCTTCTTGAAATATTGCTTTTCACATTTTAGCCAGCATGTAAGCTTAGAAACAGCTTTGTAAAGTATGTTTCATTGAGCA
The DNA here is from genome assembly GCA_036365145.1 of Orientallactaga sibirica. Lineage (NCBI taxonomy): Eukaryota > Metazoa > Chordata > Mammalia > Rodentia > Dipodidae > Orientallactaga > Orientallactaga sibirica. Next base: position 1,943,990 of record JAEOAD010000056.1, on the reverse strand, counting down.
CCATTTTTCTGCCAAGTAACCACTAATATCTCCTCACTATCTACTAAGCCTCTGTGTTTTCTAAACAAAAGTGTAAGTTGTTCTATAACAGAGCATGAGCTTACTTCAAGACATAAATGTTTCAGTTTTACAAATGTCCAGCATCTAGATGTGTATATGCAGATATGTAATTGACATAAAACAAATCAATCAAAATTCAATTAACCTGAATTTATAAACACAATAAATTAAGTTAGATCTGCCATGCAGGTAAATGAAAATGGTGGATTAGGCTCTAATGCAGTGCCATGATAACACTGTAACTAGAATTACAGTAAGATGTTTACATTTAAATACAGTTATCATTTGCCTTCATTCCACCTAATGCAACTCCATACTCAGTGCTATATTAAAGGGAAAAAAATTTCCAAAATCTATACCTTAAACTTTTACATAATAGACATATGTGATCTAAGAATCAGAAACTTCCTATTACAAATATTAAAAATAAACATCATACAGATAATTTTAGGACTTAGGTTATCTGTTTCTGACTATGATGAACTAGCTACAATAAGCGTAGCTACATTACCTCCAAAAAACAAAACAAAAAAAAAATAAGGGCTGGAGAAATGACTTAGCAGTGAAGGCAACTGCCTGCAAAGCCTAAGAATGCTTGTTCAAATCTCCAGGTCCCACATATAGCCAGAAGCAAAAGTGATGCAAGCGTACAATGTCACACATGTGCACAAGGAGGCATATGCATCTGGAGATTATTCACAGTGTCTGAAAAGGCCCAGGTGCACCCATTCTCTCTCTGCTTCTTCCTTTCTCTCTCTATCTCAATTTTAAAAAAAATGATAAAACATATTTTTCTAAATTTTCTGTATGTGTGAATGTGTATGCATATGAATGTGTGGATTTATACAGTGGCACATGTGTGTGGGGGTGCATATGCCACATCATCTACCATTTTCATTTAAACTTTTTTATTTATTTATTTGAGAGAGAGAGAGAGAGGGAAAGGGCATGCCAGGGCCTCTAGCCACTGCAAATGAACTTCAGATGTGTGTGCTACCTTGTGCATCTGCCACAAACAGGGGCTCTCATTAGTTAAGAGCTCAGAAAATGGGGAAGGTTGGATAACCAATGAGCTCCAAGTATTTTCCCATCTCTGCCTTCCCATTTCTGGAATTATAAGTTTACCATTACACTCAGCATTTTTATATAAGTACTAGGGGTCATCATAACTGCAGTCCTTCCTTTGCTTGGTCTAAGTGACAAATAAACACTCATTTCTTTATAAAAATAAAAATGAAAAAGTAAGGTCTAGGGATCAAGCTCAGGTGTTTGTGCTTATAAGGCAAACACCTTACTGAATGAGTGATCTCTCCAGCCCCTGGAATAATGCATCTTTAATGTAACTGCAGTAACATGGATTTACACATGGAATTTATCATTGGATAGCAATACATATATATGTTTAGCAATGTCAACATCTTAACTTTGAAATTTCATTGTTACTACATGGAATGCAATCACTGGAGTAGATTGAAGGACATGAATGCCCTCCGCTATTTCTGGAACTACAATTATTTAAAAAAATCAGTTTGCTAAATATATTTGAAGATATAAGAAAACTACACACACAGGCAGGACTTTGGGTGTCAAGATGCTAGAGAAAAGAGAAACAGAGCTGAAGGCAGCATGTGGCACTGCCTTTACTCTATATGCATTTATAAATTAATAATAAGGAAAAAAGCTAAGAAGATTAACTATAGCTTCTATCGTTCTTATAGAGCACATGGAAAAGAAATTAGAATATTTTCATATGCTGGCTATTGTGGATAGCACTGAAATTATTTGATAGTGTATATGTCAAAAATAGTTGATCTCTCATGGAAGGTGAAAGCAAAATCCTGCTTTGAGTCTAGTATGGATGGAGGAGTAATGGAGATGGGGAGATGTCATTCAAAGGATATATAATTAAATGTAGATAAGAAGAGTAAGTTCAAGAAATAGGCACTGTATTGTTGTGAATGCAGTAGATGAAATATTGTATTTAATATTTAAAAATGTAAGCAGAGTGGATGGTTGTTTTTACCACAAAAACTATAAATGTGTGAGGTAAAATATTTGTCAACTAGATGAATAGAACAATTATTTCTCTTGACATATATATATATATATATATATATATATATATATATATATATATACATATCACAACCCAATATTGAGGTATTTCTGATATCTATCCAGAAATATAACTGCTCAGATAATACACCTGGTTCTATGGAACAAGTGATAACATAAAAGTAAAGTTCAGTATCCCTAATCTGAAAATGAAAAATGTCCCAAATTCAAAAATTTTAATTACTGACATATGGTATAATGACATTGAGATAATATCATAATTAATTTTTTTGTATTGCAGTAAAGATATATATCTGTTCTCAGATTGTTGTTGGTATAAATGACTTTTATGAGGACTGCTACAATAAAAACTTTCAATCAGAATTCAAACTGTATTCTGGTCTTAAAAAATAACTGAAGAAAGTAACAATTTTTTCTTGTACTTGTGGATAACTGAAATAGTAAAAAAACTACCATATTAAATTTATTATGAATAATTTTATGCTCACAAATTTGATATAAAATAAATGAATTCCTTTAGATAAATTAGTTCCAAAACTTACACAAGAAGAGATAATAGGGGCTCAGTTGTTAAGGCACTTGCCTGTAGAGCCTAAGGACTTGAGTTTGATTCTCCAATACCCAAATAAAGCCAGATACACAGGTGGAGCATGTGTCTGGAATTTGTTTTTGGTGGCTAGACGCCCTAGCATGCCACTTCATTCTTGCTTGCAAAAAATTAATTAAATATATATGAAGAGATAAATAATCCCATGTCTACTTATAAAACTTGAATCAATAATTAATAACCTTTCAATACAGAAAGCATCAGGCCCAGAGAGTTTTACTAGTGAATTCTATCAAATTTTTTATGAGTTATGCACATAATGTGAATACATTCATGTTGGTACCATAGATAGCCTCCTCCCTGTTCTCCCCCTCCTAAGGGACCCTCCTCGTTGGGGAATGTGGGTCATGCATTGTGGAGGTAGCCATCAGTTATGTGGAAGAGGCAATGTGTCTGTGCATAATGACCCAACTTGTGGCTCTAACAATATTTCCACTCCCCTTCCACAAATTTCCCTGAGCCATGTTGGGTTTGTTTTTGGTCTGCATCAATGATGAATTCTTGGGAACCTCTGTGTCTCTGGATATCTAGTTTAGTAGGGGCTGAGTGTACTGTGTATCTATCTCTTTCACCCTTGTGTTGGTATCAGGTTCACCAAGAAAACAGCACTCTTGTTCATTTCCCCAATTACTCTATAGTTTCAACTGGGGCCCTGTTGAGGTGTGACAGGCTGATCCTCTCCTCAGGTTCCACATTCATCTGAAAAAAGAGAAGCAAATTCTCCAATGGAGAGAGAAGTCAGCACTAGATAAATGGGATACCCATTATTATTTTAGAGAGAATTTTACAGGTGTAGGCCCCCTGGTAGCCCACGATTGGTGGGAATTTATGGATATTATTCTGACTTGTTTCCCAGTTCCAGCTGAGTTCCATTCCACTGAGCGAATCTGTTAGCCAAATCAAGAGCAGTTGGTTACCTACCATGGTTGTGTGCTGTTATTGTACTTATGTGAGCATCACTTCAGGTTGTTTGCTGCTGAGTAGCTTAGACCTCAAGTTGCTTGGATAGATATTGGTCATTTACCCCCAGTCGATCATGTAGCACCTTGTGGCACTAGACAAGCTAACTGTCTGGAGACTGACTCGCTTCCAAATTCCAACCAGGTCTCTCCATGTTCCATACCAAGAGCATATGGTGTCTTTGGCAGTAGGGTCTTACCATTAACCTTTGGTGGGTCATCAAGTACTCTTACAGAAATCTGTCTTCTTTTGGGAAACCTTATAAGTCTCTCTGATCAACAGATCATTGTGGAATTTAACTGATACTGGTACTGGGAGTTACAGGCCATCACCAAGGAAAAAGAAGGAAGAAAAAGGTAATATAAAAGAGAAAAGAGAAGAGAGGGAAGGGGGAGATAGAGAATGAAAAACAGGATAAGATTAAGGTTAGTCTCCATCATACCCTCTGCAGGGCCCTGTGATTCAGGTGTTCCTTCTAAGGACCTGATGAAGGTTCAACATTTTAGTCTGTCAGGATATAGAATTTTATGGGAAGTTTTCCAATTGAGTTACATTTTGTGCCCTCCCACCTTTACCCTCCCCTCCCATTCCATCCTCCCTATTGTCTGGTCCTCAATATACTTATTAGTTATGTCAGCATCTCTGGAAGATTCAGATAAGGGGCCACAGATGAATGAGACCATGCAACAATTATCTTTCTGTGATTGGTTGAGTTCGCTGAGCTAGATCTGATCCAAGTTTGACCACTTTTCTTCAAATTTCATTGTGTCATTTTTCCATACTGCTGTATAGAATTCCATACTGTAGATATACCACATATTGGTTACCCATTCCTCTAATGATGGACATCTGGGTTGATTCCAGCTCTTAGGTATTATGAATTGAGCAGCTATAAACATGGTTGAGCAAACCTCTCTGAACTGAGGCTTGGATAGTTTATGGTAAATGCCCAGTAAGGGAATAACTAGATCTGTTGGTAACTCTAGAGTCATCCTTTTTAGGAGTCTCCATACTGCTTTCCATAGTGGTTGTACCATCTTACATTTCCACCAAGAGTGAATGAGGGTTCCTATTTCTCCACAGCCTCACCAGCATTTGTTGTCATTAGATTTTTCAATGTTAGTTATCCTTACTGAGGTAAGGTGGAATCTCATACTTGTTTTAATTTGCATTTCCCTGATGATAAGGGATGTTGAATATTTTCTTAAGTGTGTGTTTGCCATTTGTAGTTCTTCCTCTGAGAACTCCCTGTACAGTTCTCTACCCCATTTTGTGAGTGGGTTGTTTGCCTTTTTTTTTTTTTACTGTTTAGGTTTTTGAGTTCTTTGTAGATTATAGAAATTAGGCCTCTGTCAGTTTTATAGCTGGCGAAACTTTTCTCCCATTCTGTGGATAATCTATTGGCTCTGCTTATTATATGCTTGTCTGTGAAAAAAACTATTCAACTTCAGAAGATCCCGTTTTTTTCTTTCAGTAGTAGCAACATTTCCATTCTTATATTGAGGTCTTTGATCCATTTGGACTTGATTTTTGTGCATGGCGAGATATCTGGATTGAAAATGGGACAATGTCACTTATTTCTTTCTCTGTATTTTTTTCGCATATAGAAAGGCTACTGATTTTTGTGCATTGATTTTGTATCCTGATAATTTACTGAAGGAGTTCATCACTTTTAAGAGTTTTGAGATGGAGGTTCTCAGGTAACTTATGTATGTAATAATATCATCTGCAAATAAGGTTCACTTCTTCCTTTCCAATTTGTATCCCATTTATTTCTTTCTCATGTGTTATTGCTTGACCTAGGACTTCCAGTACAATGTTGAAGAGCAGAGGACAGTCGACACCCCTGTCTTGTTCTGGATCTCAATGGGAATTCCTTCAGCCTTTCCTCATTAAGTATTATTTGGTCTATAGGAGCTTCATATATAGCCTTTATTATGTTGAGATATAAAGCATCCATGCCTATTCTCTGCAATGCTTTGATCATGAAGTGATGTTGTATTTTGACAAAGGCATTTCTGCATCTATCAAAATGATCATGTGGTTTTTGTGTTTAAGCTTATTTGTGTGGTGTATTAAATTGACAGATTTCCATATGTTGAACCACCCCTGCATTCCTGGGATTGAAGCCTACTTGATCAAGGTGGATAATGCTTTTGATGTATTGTTGGAATTGGTGTGCAGGGATTTTGTTCAGTATCTTTGCATCTAAGTTCATCAGGGAAGTAGGCCTATAGTTTTATTTTGTTGTGGCACCTCTGCCGGTTTTGGTATGAGGGTGATACTAGCTTCATAGAAGGAGTTGGGGAGATTTCCCTGTTCTCTGATTGAGTGGCACAATTTGAGAATAATTGGTTTCAGTTCTTCTATGAAGGTTTGATAGAATTCAGCTGAGAAGCCATCTGGTGTTGGACTCTTCTTTTTGGGAGGATGTTTGATTACCTTTTCAATCTTGATGGGTGCAATAGGATTGCTTAGGGGATTAATCTGCTCTGAGTTTAGCTTTGGTAGGTGGTATGTGTCCAGGAATTCATCCATTTCCTCATCTCGTCCATATTATCCAGTTTTGTGGAGTAGAGTTTTTTTTTTTTTCTTTTTTTTTTTTCAAATAAGACCAGATGATTCTCCCGATTTCACTTAGGTCTATTGTGATCACTCCTTTTTCATTTCTAATATTGTTAATTTGAAGTGTCTCCTTTTTTTCACTTGATCAAACTGGCCAGGGGTTTATCAATCTTTTTTATTTTTTTCAAAGAATAAGCTCTTTGTTTCACAAATTTTCTTAATTTTCTTCTTAGTTTCTAATTCATTAATTTCTTCTCTGATCTTAATTATTTCCTTCCATCTGGAGATTTGGGGGTGGATTCTTCTTATTTTTCCAATGCCATTAGGTGGATGTTTAGGTCTTTGTTATGTAGGCATTTAGTGCTATGAATTTTCCCTTAAGGACTGTCTTCATTGTGTCCCATAGGTTTTGGCACAATATGTTCTCATTTTCATTCAATTCTAGAAATTTTTCAATTTCATTTTTTATTTCATCCACTACCCATTTATTGTTTAAAAGTGTGTTGTTCAGTTTCCAGGAGCTGGTGGGATTCCTGGTGCATCGTTTGTTGTTAATTTCTTGCATTCCAGCATTGTGGTCTGATATCATGCAGGAAACTATGTCAATTTTCCTAAAAATATGGAGGCAGGCTTTATGGACCAGTACATGATCTATTTCAGGGAAGGATCGATCCATGGGATGCTGAGAAGAATGTGTAATCTGTGGATTTGTGGTAGAATGTTCTGTAGATGACTGTTAGGACATATCTGGTGTGTGGGGTTCCTGCGCCCAGGGGTGGGCGCTGGTGGCAGCAAGGGGGATGGAGGTAGCATGTGGGGTTCCCATGCCCATGGGTGGAGGGCTGGTGATGGTGAGGGTGATGGAGCTGGCATGTGGGGTTCCCATGCCTGGGGGTGTGGGTAGGTGGTGGCGATGGGGAAGGAGTTTGCCAGTGGATTTCCCATGCATGGAGGGTGAGGGTGAGGCAGTGAGGGTGATGGAACTCACTTGTTGGTCTCTGTGGAGGATCCTATGGTGTGGGAAGTGCTAGCCTGCTGGACTGGGTCCACTTAGCTGGGACTGCACTTTGGACAGCTGTTTGAGGCAATTGGGGGACTGGTGGGCTACCTGAGAGTGTGGGAATCAGAGGATGCCTGACGTTGCTCCTCTGTGCCCTACTACTGAACCCTAATGAACCCTAAAGATCTTGCCTTTCCTTTGACAACAGGTGAGGTGTGTTGAGACAGATGCCATCTTGACCAGAAGCTCTATCAAAATTAATGAAGAAATACTCATTTCTCTTCAATACCTCCCAGAACATACAAGAAGAGGGAATACTTCAGAACTTGTTCTATGAGGTTAGTTGAAGTAGACTATATAGGCAAGAAAAAAAAAAAGGCAAACTTTTAATTTTTTTTATTGACAACTTCTTTAATTGCAGACAATATCCAATGGTTCTCCCCTCCCTTCCCCCACTTTCCCCTTTGAAACTTCACTCTACATCATATCCCCTCCCCCTCTCTATCAGTCTCTCTTTTCAGTTTGATGGCATGATCTTTTCCTCCTATTATTATGGTCTTGTATAGGTAGTGTCAGGCACTGTGAGGTCATGGATATCCAGGCCATTTTGTGTCTTAGGAGCATGATGTAAGGAGTCTTACCCTTCCTTTGGCTCTTACATTATTTCCGCCCCCTCTTCCACAATGGATCCTGAGCCTTGGAAGGTGGGTTTGAGATGTTTCAGTGCTGAGCACTCCTCTGTCTCTTCTTCTCAGCACCATGGTGCCTTCAGTCATCCCAAGGTCACCACCATCTGAAAAGAGAAGCTTTTCTAACCACAAGTGAGAGTAGCATTAATACATGGGTGTGTACATTAAGAGAAGTGCTTACTGGGCAGTTTGGTGAGCATAGTATATACATTTAGAATGACACCAGCAGACATTACACCCATAGGGATCATGACTACCCCTGTTGTAGGTTTTCAGTATCAGGGATGTATTCCCTACCATGGAGTGGGCCTCTAGACCAATTAGAGAGTGGTTGGTTTCTGCCATAACAGACATGCCACTATTGCACCCGTTAGCTCATTTGGCCTGGATGACCAAATTTAAAGCTTGCAGTGTTCATTGTTGAGTACCTTCACTGCTTTTATCTCTCTCCCATTGAACTGCATGCAGTGTAGCTTTTTCCAACTTTCTGTCAGCTGGTGCTCATGGAGGAGGCTTTCAGCTCAGCTCCAGCAGGATTTCTCAATGAACTTGCAGCCCAAGTATGTGGAGTCTTCAGCAATAGGGTCTTACCATCTATTCCTGGTGGGAAACCAAGGGCCTTGGCAATGGCCTATACTCTTTTGGGGTTATCTGTGACCTCCCTGGCCAACAACTCACTGGAAGGTATCCCATCCCTGGCACAGAAAATTTTCAAGTAACAATCTCTGGCTTCTGAATGTTCCATTGTCCAGAAAAGTAGGTTTCCATATGACTTATTTATATCCTGTTAGAATATGTTAGCCCTCTAAACCTTTCCTTTACTCAATCTCTTCCCCTGACCTCACTTAGGCCTTTTCACCCTCATTAATCTGTTCTTTGACTTACAATGCTTATTATATAAATGTACAAACACTGTTATACCAAAAATACTTACTAAGGAAATTAACCAAATTTTACTAACAATCAGGGTTTCTATGTTGTTATTGCATTGTATTTTCTTAAATCTCAAATAATAATTTAGAAAAAACAGAAAGTACTAACTGTAAAATAATAAAATGATGTATTTCCATCATAGGCATATCTTTTCTTTACATTTAACTCTTTTATTTTCATACTTTATTAGATGCAACTATGTAAATGTAAATTGGTGATATGCTATTTTTCTTAGTAATATTTTAATTTAAAGATAGATCTTAATTTTAAAACAATTTTTTCTGTTTAGAGAAAACTGAGAGAAATGTGAGAGTTCTTTCAATTTGACCTCCAAGTCTCCATAGACTGTTTCTCCTATTACTAACATCTTGAACTTATGTGATATACTTGTTAAAAAACTGCTTTGCTAAAACCCATGTTTCATTGTGTAGTAAGATCCATTGTTCACTTTATAGTTCAACTTTTGGTGTTCTATATTTTATGGATCTTGACAAGCACTTAATGACATGAATTCACCGTTATATTATACAGATGAGCTTCACTGCACTAAAAAAGGTCCTGCACTCCACATATTTATCTAAGGAAATTTCTTGAAATGCCTCAAATATGCTGTTTGAAGAAATCACACTAATCAAGATTGAATAATCACTAAGAATATCTTATGATATCTTTAACATCTGTTTTTCTTTTTAAACTATTTTTTTCTATATTGAAACCTATTTATCTGTTTGTCTGCCTTTGTCGAGAGAGAGAGAGAGAGAGAGAGAGAGAGAGAGAGAGAGAGAAATGGGCACAACAGGGCCTCCAGCCACTGCAAATGAACTACAGATTAATGCACCACATTGTGCATCTGGCTTATGTGGGTACTGGGAAACTGAACCTGGGTCCTTAGGCTTCACTGGAAAGGGCCTTAACCACTTATCCATCTCTCCAGCCCCTTTTATCTATTTATGTATTTTTGGAACAGGATCTCTTTCAATGTTGCTAAAGGTGGCTGGAAACTCACTAGGTAGTCCAGCCTGACCCAAAATTTGAAATCCTTCTGCCTCTGCCTCTGTCTCTGCCTCCTCAGTCCTGAGACTTATAGGCATATCCCACCACACTTGTGTCTTTTGTTAGTCCAAATATTTTATATTTTAAAATGAATCACAGGCATCTTGGAGCTTCATATTTGCCTATTAATGTGAAAGGTACTTTTTCTGCAGTTAGTATCATACTAATAATTACCTTTTTCTCCTTTTTAATTTTAAGCATGCACGTAAATAGCTACATAAGATTCTATGCATGTATGCCCCACACTTTATTTGTCATTTCACTAATGTTGGGTACTTGAAGTGTTTCCAAAGTTTACTGAAAAAGAAAAGCTGAAATTCATAACATTCATTGTAAACATTGCTATTGGGCACTATTGAGAGATTATGGTCAATTTCTCTGAGCTGAACTACTAAAGGGAATAAATACTGTTAATGCACTGATAAATGATTTTATTTTATATTGCTTTAAAGAAGACACAAATGCAAATTTCTTTTGTAATATGTGAGAGAGATCATTGGAGTGAACTAAATTATATATATATATATATATATATATATATATATATATATATATAGAGAGAGAGAGAGAGAGAGAGAGAGAGAGAGATATGATTTAGATAGATATAGATAGATATGGATAGGGATGTGGATGTAGATTTAAGTGAAAATATAGACATATCATCCACTCTAATAAATACATATGTTTCTACATTTATACATAGATACATCATCCACTCTTTAATATGTGAATCTAATGTCAACTTTAAGGAAGCTATTTGAGTATTATATATTTTCAGAAAACAATCAGAACTTTGGTATATGATAGTATAATCTTCAATATTTAAGAATCTAACACAAAGAATAATATTCAAATTATCGATGTTTTAAAAATCAGTATTTTACCTTAGAGATACTTGCTCAACCATGTTTATTGCCGCTCTATTCACAATAGCTAGGAAATGGAACCAGCCTAGATGTCCCTCTACTGATGAGTGGATAATGAAGATGTGGCATATTTACACAATGGAGTTTTACTCAGCAGTAAAGAAAACTGAAGTTATGAAATTTGCTGGAAAATGGATGGATCTGGAAAAGATTATACTTAGTGAGATAACTCAGGCTGAGAAAGTCAAATGTCACGTGTTCTCTCTCAAATGTGGATCCTAGCTACAAATGATTGGACTTCTATGTGAGTAAAAATAAAACTCAGGGGATATAAAGAGAATAGAAAGGGATGGAGGGGGGACTTAATAGGATGGTATTGTATATATGTAAGTAGAAGAACAGATTAATGGTAGTGAAAAGGCCTAAGTGAGGTAAGGGGAAGAGATTGAGTAAAGGAAAGGAGGAAGGAGGGCTAATCAAAATCTAAGAGGATATAAAAAAGTCATATGGAAACCTACTTTTCTGGCCAATGGTACACTCAGAAGCCATAGATTGTTACTAGAAAATTTTCAGTGCCTGGGATGGGATATCTTCCAGTGAGTTGTTGGCCAGGGAGGTCACAGATACCCCCAAAACATTATAGGCCATTGCTGAGGCCCTTGGTTTCCCACCGGGAATAGATGGTAAGACCCTATTGCTGAAGACTCCACATACTTGGGCTGCAAGTTCATTGAGAAATCCTGCTGGAGCTGAGCTGAAAGCCTCCTCCATGAGCACCAGCTGACAGAAAGTTGGAAAAAGCTGCATGCAAGTCAATGGGAGAGAGAAAACACCAGTGAAGGTACTCAACAGTGAACACTGCAAGCTTTAAATTTGGTCATCCAGGCCAAATGAGCCAACGGGTGCAATAGTGGCATGTCTGTTATGGGGGAAACCAACTGCTCTCTAATTGGACTGGAGACCCCGCTCCATGGAGGGAACACATCTCTGATACTGAAAACGTATGACAGGGGTATTCATGAGCCCTAAGGGTGTAATGTCTGCTGGTGTCTCGGTAAATATATATACTATGCTCACCAAACTGCCCAGTAAGCACTTCTCTTAATGTCCACACCCATATATTAATGCCATTTTCACTTTTGGTTAGAGAAGCTTCTCTTTTCAGATGGTGGCAACCTTGGAATAACTCAGAAGGCATCATAGTGCTGAAAAGAAGTGACAGAGGACTGCTCAGCACTGAAACATCTCAAACCTACCTTCCAAGGCTCAGGGTCCATTGTGGAAGAGGGTGCAGAAAGAATGTAAGAGCCAAAGGAAGAGTAGGACTCCTTACAACATGCTCCTCCAGACACAAAATGGCCTGGATATCCATGACCTCACAGTGTCTGACACTACCTACATAAGAGCATCATAATAGGAAGAAAAGATCATGACATCAATCCCAAAAGAGAGACTGATTGAGAGGGGTAGGGGATATGATGGAGAGTGATGTTTCAAAGGAGAAAGTGGGGGGAGGGAGGTAAATAACATGGGATATTGTCTACAATTAAAGAAGTTGTCAATAAAAAAATAATAAAATAAAATAAAAAAATCAGTATTTTTCATGCTCTCAAATCTTCAAAAATATGAAATTATAAAGATTAAAATATACTCAGCAATATTAAAATTTCAAATGAAATTTGAAATGAAATAATTCAGCATAATAATTTTTAAGGTAGCACATTTTACGAAACATGCATGTCAGCATTCTTGAGCACATTAGTTTTGTGACTTTGTGGATGAATAGTTAATGATGGATTGTTTTTACTATACATGAAATGTTTTTAAAATATTCTCTATGTTTTACTTTTAAATGTTAATCAAATATTCATAGCATCATAAACTAGCTGCTGATAAAATGAATAAATGGAAATTTTCTAATTTCAGAAATCAAGTAGTATCAGTCAAATGTTTACAGTCTGGAAGATGAAGAGCAAATTATAGGTAAAGCTAAATTTTGAGAAAGATGAGTAAATTCTCAGCTGCATATGGTGTATTTAATTCTATATGAAATTAACTACTAGTGACTCAATATAGATGACCTCTTATAAAATATAATATATAGGAAATTGTTTCAATGTATTTTAATCATATTTATTTTTCAAGACCCCAAACCAGTCGAGCTACCAGGTTAAACTATCAGCCTGGTAGAACCACAGTGTTCAATGTATGATTGCTGCTCTGCTAGGCTGCCCTCAGCTAATCTGTGCATGTGGTGCAAAGGCACTGACCCAGCTTTTTAGTTGGTTTTGAGGTTGGTTGTTAGTTCTGCGTGGGTACCAAAGCTGGCCTGATTGATGGTACCATGAAGATCTGCACATTTGTCCCTATAACCTCTTCCATCAGACCTTAGGAAGTCTAGCAATTCCATTTCCTCTAGAGTTCCCCAGGAAGTGAGCCTGCAGTGGGTTTCCTGCAAAGAGTCTCAGAAAACTGAATAATTGCCTCCAGTTATCACTTCCTCCTATACCAACTGAGTCTAAAGAAATCTACTTCACATAGACTGACTTGGAGGATAATGGTCCAATCAGAAAGTAATCACTTTTCTCAACTTTCTAATTTGTGTATCATTCAGTACTGTGGACCAGTCACATGTCTCAGGTTTGTTTCCAAGTGTTGGGTTTTTCTAAAGGATGTTGTACACTGTGGATAGGAGCTAGTTCAAGTTACTCTAGGTGGTAGTGGAACCAGAAACTTGCCACTTCATCATCTTGCCAATGTCATTTCTCTTTAAATTGTATTTTAAAGGGAACTATTATTTAAAATCTTATTTCAATTTTTTTTTTGTTTTTTGGTTTTTCGAGGTAGGGTCTCACTGTGGCTCAGGCTGACCTGGAATTCACTATGTAGTCTCAGGGTGGCCTCGAACTCATGGTGATCCTCCTACCTCTGCCTCCCGAGTGCTGGGATTAAAGGCATGCGCCACCACGCCCAGCTTCAAATAATTTTAAGTATTATTATTATTAACAACTTTTTTGTATGGATACTTCATGAGTTGATACTCTCTTTTCCCTCATCCCTGCCCCCATTCAGCTAGGGAACCCCCTCAGTGGGATTGCAGGTATTTACCATGGGGTTGTGGGTTATGAGTTGTGGGATCAGCAGTCTGTTTTTTTTGGGGGGGGGGTGGATACCTCCGGGTACGATATCTCAATCTGCCCCCTCTTCCATGAAATTCTCTCATCCATGCTGGCTGAGTTTTAAGTCTACTTCAGTGATGAGCTCTTAGGAGTCTCTGGATCGCTGCTTTAGTAAATGTTGAGTATCCTCAGGGTCTGTCTCTTACACCCTGGAGCAGATTGTCAGGTTCACCATGAAAGCAGCACTCTTTCTCATCTCCCCAATTCCTCTATGCTCAGCTGTGCTTGCTGAAGTGCGAGGGGTAGTTTATCTCCTCAGGTCTTGCTAACTTCTGAAAGAGAACAGATTCTCCAATTGAGAGTGAAGTCAGCATAGTTTAAATGGGATAAGCATTATTAATTTAGGGAAAATTTGATGTGTGTAATCCCTCTTTTAGCCAAAGACTAGCAAGACCTTGACACTGGAGAACATAATCTTTGTCTCCATAGGATTCCTATCTGGTTGCCAATTCCAGATATATGTTCAGTTACACTAAGCAGATCTCTTAGCTACTAGATACCCAACAAGGCTGTGTGCCACTATTGCTCTGGCATGTACATCCTATCAGGTTATTTGCTTCTGAGTAGCTTTAAACCTCTGGTTACTTAGACCATTGTTGGCCTCTTTCCCCCAGTAGCTCATGTAGTGCTTAACAGCACAAAATGGGCTAACTGTCTGGGGACTGGCTCTCTTCTGGATTCCAGCCTGGTCTCTCCATGTTCGGTGTCAGCAGCATATGGTGTCTTCAGCAATAGGGTCTTACCATTTACCTCAGGTGGGTAATTAAGTGTTTTGACAGAAACCTGTCTTGATTTGGGGACCTAGTTGGTCTTTCTGAACAACAGCTCATTGTGGGTAGCAACCAATTTCTGGTACTGGGAGTTACAGGCCATACACACACACACACACACAATTTTAGCTTAGGGTTCATACCACCCTCTCCAGAGCCCTACTTTTCTTCCCACTTCCTCCTGTTGAGGGTTATATCTTTTAGTCTATCTCCAAGGATAAAGGATTCTATGGTAGCATTTCATTTTGGATTTAGTTTTGGGTTTGCTTTTCCCTACCCTTCCATTCCTCTCTCCCCAAACCCTTCCATCCCTATTCTCTGGGCCTGAATTGCCTATCAGGCATGTCACAACTCAAGCTGTTCCAGGTTCAGAACCACAGATAAGTGAGACCATGTGCCATTTGTCTTTCTGTGATTGTGTGAGTTTGCTGAGTATGATCTGTTCCAAGCCTGTTCAATTTTCTGCAAAATTCATTCCACCATTTTTTCTTAATGCTGAGTAGAATTCCATTGTGTAAACATACCACAACTTTGTTATCTGTTCATCCTATAATGGACACCTGGGTTGATTCCAGTTCTTAGCTATGATGAATTGAGCAGCTATATACATGGTTGAACAAATACCTTTGTAGTGAACCATGGAGCATTTAGGATAAATGGCCAGCAAGGGAATAAATGTGTCTGTTGGTAGCTCCATGTTCATCCTTTTCAGGATTCTCCATATTGGTTTCCATAGTTGTTGTACAAGTTTATATCCCCACCAACAGTGGATGAGGGTTCCTCTTTCCCCACATCCTCATCAACATTTGTTGCTGTTAGATTTTTTTTAATGATTGCCATCCTTACTGGAGTAAGGTGGGATCTCATGGTTGTTTTAATTTGCATTTCCCTAATGGTTAGGGGTGTTGAACATTTTCTTAAGTGTGTGCTAGCACTTTGTAATTCTTCCTCTGTGAACTCCCTATTTAGTTCTCTGCCCCACTTTTGGAGTGGGATGTTTCAATTTTTTATTATTTAATTTTTGAGTTCTTTGTAGATTCTATATATTAGGCTTCTGTCAGTGGCATAGCTGGCAAAGATATTCTTCCATTCAGTGGGTAATCTGTTGGTTCTGATTATGATATGTTTTTCTGTGCAAAAGCTTTTTTTTTATCCCATTGGTTGAATGATTGTTTAATATCCTGGGCTACTGGCATTTTGGTCTCCTGTATTGTGGAGAGTTCCTCCTGTTTTTTGTCTTCCAGTAGGAGCATAGTTTCACGTCTTATATTGAGGTCTTTAATTGATGTGGACTTGATTTTGTGCATGACGAGATGCATGGGTCTAGTTTCATTTTCTACATATGGATAGCCAATTTGTCCAGCACCATTTGTTGAAGATGCTGTCTTTCTCCAGTCTCTGTTATTAGCAACTTTTTCAAAGATCAAGTAGCTGTAGTTACTTGACCTAAGGTCTGTGTCTTCAATTTTGTTCCATTGGTCTGTTTCCATTTTTATGCCAGTACCATCATTTTTTGTTACTATAGATTTGTAATATAGCTTTAGATTGGGTATGGTGATCTCTCCACAGATGTTTCTTTTGCTGAGGATATGTTTAGATATCTGAGGCTTGCTACCATTCCATTATAATTGTGAGATCTTTTTTTTTATCTCTCTGAAGAATCATGCTGGAATTTTTATTGGTATTGCATTAAATCTGTATATTGCTTTTGATAGAATTGCCATTTTAACAATATTAATTCTACCTATTCATGGGATGTCTTCCCATCTTATTAAGTCTCCTCCATTTCTTTCTTGAGTTTTTTAAATGTTTTTGTTATATAGATCTTTCACATTCTTGGTTAGTGTTATTTTAAGGTATTTAATTTTTGTTGCTATTGAAAATGTGATAGCCTCTCTCATTTCTTTCTTTGTATTTTTGTCCTTTGTATATAGAAAAGCTACTGATATTTGTGTGTTGATTTTGTATCCTGCCACTTTAGTGAAGGAATTAATTATCTTTAGAAGTTTTGAGATGGAGACTTTTGGGTTACTTATGTATCAGATCACGTCATCTGCAAATAGGGCTAATTAGACTTCTTCCTTTCCAATTTTTTATTCTTTATATCTCTTTCCCCTCTCTTATTGTTTGGGCTAGGACTTCTAGTACTCTGTTGAACAGCAATGGTGAGAGTGGGCACCCCTGTCTAGTTCCTGATCTCAGTGGGAACTCCTTGAGTCTTTCCCCATTAAGTATTATTTGGGCTTTAGGTGCTTCATATATAGCCTTACTTGTGTTGCGATATAACCCCCCCATGCCTATTCTCTCCAGCATATTGATCATGAAGTAGAGTATTTTGTCAAAGGCCTTCTCTGCATCAATTGAGATGATCAAGCATTTCTTGTCATTATATTTATTTATGTGGTATATTATGCTGAGTGATTTCTGTATATTGAACCATCCCTGCATCCCTGGGATGAAGCCTACTTGATGTGTTGCTGAATTCAGTTTGTAAAGATTTTGTTCAGGTTCTTTGTATCTAATTTCATCAGGGATATAGGCTTATAGTTTTCTTTTCTTTTTGTATCTCTATGGAACCAGGAGCTCTGTCCAACTCCCTCCATATGCACACCCTCCAGAGCAAGAGATCCGGGAGCTGGGGATTCAGGGTCATTCAATCAGGAAGCCAAACTAATTCATCCTTTTAAATTTCTATGATTACTTAGAAGATGTGAAGAAATATTTCTTTTAGCTCAGATATCACTTTTTTGCTAATAGTTTCTTGATTGGTCTTAACAGAATCAAACAAACACTGTAAAATGTGTAGTTTGGCTTCATTTGGTCTTCATTGCAGAAATTCTTACACTTTTCTACTCATAATTCCTTTTCACCTGAGACCTATCCTCAGTAACAACTTAGGCTTGGACCACAGGATCTAGCCACACTGATACCTTCACCAGCCAATCAGATGGAGATCCTATTAGGGGACATCCATTCAAACTCCCACACTTACAATAAACCATGAGTCTTTGGGGGCTGGAGAGATGGCTGAATGGTTAAGGCACTTTCCAGAAAAGCCTCAGGACCCAGGTCCAATTCCCCAAGACCCACATAAGCCAGATGCACAAGATGGCACATTCATCTGGAGTTCATTTGTAGTAGCTAGAGGCCTTAGAATGCCCATTGTCTCTCTCTCTCTCTCTTCCCTCTTTCTCTCTCAAATAACTAAATAAATGAAATTTTAAAAATCTTCTTTTGTAGCAATGTATGAGTCTAATAGATTAGAGCTAGATGCAGAAGGAAGCACTGTAGATGGAATATAAAAATACCTGGGAATAGGTGAAATATGTTAATGTATATTTTTATTTAAAAGCTGTATGTGTATCCAATAAGTATGTAAACATAGGCTCAACAATTCTAATCATTGTAAATATGCAGATCAAAATTACAATATAATGTCATTCTAAATAACTAGAGCATTTATTCCTTCAAAAATGTAGAAAAAGGGGGCTGGATAGATGTATTAGTGATTAAGGCACTTACATGTGAAGCCTAAGAACCCATGTTCAATCTCTCTCCAGATCCCACATAAGTCAGACACACAGTGATGCAAGCACACAAGGTCGCACATGTGCAGAAAGGGGGTGCACATATCTAGAGTTTTATTGCAGTGGCTGGAGGCACTGGCACATGAACTCTCTCTCTTTCACTCTCTCTTTCACTTTCTATCTCTTGCATAAAAAAGACAGTCTGTTGGGCTTGCCTCAAAAACAAAAAAAAAAAAAAAAAAAAAAAAAAAAAAAAATGGTAGCATTGACAAAAATGTAGAGAATTAGAATATTTACACACTGTTGTTAGAAATGCATCATGATGTAGACACTGATCAAATATGGATGGTTGTTCATTAAGTTGCCATAATAGGATGCCCAAATGTTTAGGTAATCTGTCCCTAGTTATATGTCCAAAATCATTGATAGCAAGAACTTAGATATGTTTACATCAACGTTTTTAGCAGTATTATTCACAATGGTCAAAATATGAAAATATTACCCATGTCTGTCAATTAATAATTAGATTAAAAATTGTGCTATATACATAGAATCCAATAAAAGAGAGTAGAATTCTGACATAAATGACAATGTAGGCAAGCCTTGGAAACACTACACTAAGTAAAATGAGCCAAACCAAAAGGACAAATACTATATGATTCAACTTGTACAGCTTTCCTAGCATACTCAGAAAGAAGGTACATTAGTACAGTAGGGTCCATGGTGGTAGAAGTGGATTTATGGGACAGAATTTTTATTTGTAATGATGAAAGTTTTTCGGAAATAAGTAGTACTTTTAACAAAAAAAATCACTTGAATGTTGTTAATTTCACTAAATTGTACATTTGAAAAGAACAAAAAATTTAAAGTTTTATGCTACATATACCTTTATAAGTTATGAAGTGAATATAATTTAAGATTTGTGCAAGGAATTCCTGATCATTCTAGATTTGAGTGGGGACTCCAAGCTGAATTCCCCAATATTTTTGGATGAATATAACAACATACTCAAGTTTACTACAGAAAAGGACTAATAAGTAGGTCATGAAAGATGTTTCAAATTAATATAAACAAATGAAAGTAATGAGAAAGTGATAAATATGAAGTTTGTTAAAGTAAGTATTAATATAAATAGGAGGAAATTTGAGCCAGCATCTGCTCTACATGCACAAAAAAGAAGCAAATAATGGGTAGAAGCAATGACTGCATTGCAGATTAAATAAAAGTGATAGGTGGTACAATGAAAACTCTGGAAAGTAAAATAAATGATATGAAATAGTTCAAAATAGCATTACAAGCAGGCATAATTATTAGAACATAAAATTAGTTATGTGTAGAGTACTAAAACAGCTTTCTTAAACTGAGACCAGAGGGGAAAAGAAACAAGAAATAGTTATAGACGATTATCATTAAGAACAAATTCACAGATAACTTTATTCCAAAAAAAGTGAACTAAAATGACATAAATGACATAAATAGGGTCTGGAGAGATGGCTTTGTGGTTAAGGTGCTTGCCTGCAAAGCCTAAAGATCCAGGTTCATTTCCCCAGAGCCCACATAAGACAGATACACAAGGTAGCATATGTGTCTGGAGTTCATTTGCAGTGGCTTCAAGCCCTGGTGCACCCATTTTCTCTCGATTTGCCCTCCCCCCTCTATCAAATAAATAAATAAAATATTTTAAAAAGACATAAATATTTTCAATTATGAAAAGATCTGAAATGCAGATTAAAGGAAATAAATGGACTAAAGAAACAATAACATAGAAGGGATGAGTAAGGCACGGCTGAATGTTATACACTAGATATTTACTAACTGGATATACTAATTCAAGGATAAGATGTAGAATATAGTTATTAATTCTGTTTATGAGCAAATAATGTGAAAATAAGATAAATCAATTTGATCATTCAACATAAAAATAGTGAGACCTTATTGTTCTCAAAGCCTATTTTCTGTGTAGATTTGGGCAATGAAATAAACAAATAAATATTGTATAGCAATTAAAATAATAAGAATGAGCTAGCTGGACTCAGTGGTGTTTGCCTGTGATCTCAGCACCCAAGAGGCAGAGGCAGGAGGAATGCTGTGAGTTTGATGCCATCTTGTTCAATCTAGTGAGCTCCAGAACAAAATGTTTTTATTTTATTTTATTTTATTTTATTTATTTTATTGCAAGCAGAAAGATACAAACATAGAAAGAGAGGGAAAGAGAAAGCATGAGCATGTAGGCATGCCAGGGCCTCTAGCCACTGCAAACAAACTCCAGGTGTATCTGGCTTCTATGGGTACTGGGAAATCAATCCTGAGGCATTAGACTTTATCAGCAAGTGACTTAACAACTTATCCATCTCTCCAGACCATGATTGTACTTTAAAAAGACATGAAATTGAATTGCAGGAATAAAGCTAAAGTAACACTAACACAAATATTAATTATCTAATCTTATCTACTACAAATCAGATCTGCAAATAGGATTTTCAAAAAGTCAATCTTGGTTTTTCAATAGCAATGTCTAGCTATATAATTCCATGGAAAGGTATGAAATAAATAAGAAATTCAAGACACATATAGATAAAATGGGTTTCCCCCATAGGTAGTATTAGGAGAAATAAAGTTTGACAATATGTAACTGAAAATCAACTAAACTATAAAAGCCATGTACTCACATATCCAAAATGGCTCTGAAAAAGTAAAGCAAACAGTCTGATTCTCCAAAATCTATTTGTGAAAATAGGTGAAAAAGGATGAAAATTGAACAGAAGTTTCTCAGAAACCGATTGAATCAAGTTAAATAAAATATGACTATGGAGAATTTGAGGAACCAAATAAACAACCACGTTTGAAAGGCATATATTCTTTTTTGGGATATAGAGTAAAATAATATCTCTGATACCTGAAAGAGTTCACATAAGGTGTTATGGTAAAATAAATAATAATTTAATCTTCTGAATAGTTTATACATATAATTCTATCTACTCAAGAAGATTGAAGCAGAAAGTTAATTTGGGCACAACCCTGGCAGAATAGTGAGACCATAATCTCAAGTAAAGAAATGAGTCAATAAAAATAGTAATATTGGAGAGATGGCTTAGTGGTTAAGGTACTTGCCTGGGAAGCCCTAGGAACCAGGTTTGATTCTCCAGTAACACACAGAAGCCAGGTGCAGAAAGTGTTGCATGTGTCTGAGGTTTGTTTATTGGGATTAGAAGCCCTGGCACATCCATTCTCTCTCCCCCCGCTCTCTTTCTCATAATTAAAAGATACCAGTTTCTTTCAAAAATAGTTAAAAATAAGCCACATTGTACCAATCATGTACCCATGTTGTTAAAAAAACCATAAATATCATACATATTAAAATTTAAGAAACCATATACTTGTAAAATATTATTAGTTGAAAAGAAATGGAAGAGCTTTCATAAATCAATTTAGAAATAATTAAAACTAACTTGGAGATTCATGCAAAGTTATAGCAACTCTCAAAATTCACATCATAGCACCAAAAGCCTCTGAAGGCCACAAAAAAATATACTCAGCCAAAAGAATGCCTCTGGTAGTATCACCGTACATGATTTCAAGATATATTGTAAAGCCATAGTAATAAAAACAGCATGGTACTGCCACAAAACCAAGCACAGATCAATGGACTAGAATAAAAGATCCAGGTATAAGTTCTTATAAGTACCTGATCTTTGACAAAGGATCCCAAAATGCACACCTGAAAAAAGAGCATTTAAAATATATATTTTATTTATTTATTTGAGAAAGAGAGAAAGAGGGAGGGAGGAAGTAAGGGAGGGAGAAAGAGAGATAGAGAGAGAGAGAATGGGAGCACCAGGGCCTCCAGCCACTGTAAACTAACCAGATGCATGCACCCCCTTGTGCATCTGGCTTACCTTGGTCCTGGAGAATCAAACCAAGATTCTTTGGCTTTACAGGCAAACTCCTTAACCACTAAGCCATCTCTCTAGCCTGAGATAAGAACATTTTTTAAACAAATGGTGCTAAAGAAACTGGATAGTCACATGTAGAAGAATGAACCTGGACCCTCTTTTGTCATACAGTGTAGCAATCAACTCCAAATGGATCAAGAACCTCAATAAAAGACTGGAAACACTAAAAGGACCAGAATAAAAATAGGGAGTACATTCCAAGATATAGGCAAAGGCATTCTCAATAAGACCCCAGTAGCCCATAGAGTTGTACAAACACTCAACCACTGGGTTCTCATAAAACTAAAAAGCTATTGAACACCTAAGCAATCCATCAATACAGTCAATAGACAACCTACTGAATGGGGCAAAGTCTTCACTAGCTATAAATTCAACAGAGTTTTAATATCTATAATTTAAAAAACTGAAAAAGGCAATAAAATATCAAGCAACTATTCAAAAATTGAGGCAGGGAATTGAAACTGAAAGTTTACAAAGGAAGAAATTCAAATGGCATATAAACACCTAAAGAGTTATTCAACATCTTTAGCAATCAAGGAAATGCAAATTAAAATGACTTCAAGATTCTCTCTCACTCCAGTCATAATTGCTATTGCCAAAAAAATCAAATGACAACAAATGCTGGCAGGGATATGGGGAAAGAGGAACCCTCATGCACTTCTGGTGGGAGTGCAAACTTGTATAGCCACCATGGAAATCAATATGGAGACTCCTCAAAAAGTTTAAAATAGACCTACCATTTGATCTAGCTATATCATCCCTGGGCATATACCCTAAACACTCTATTCTTTACTACAGAGATACTTGTTCAGCCATGTTTGTTGCTTCTCTATTCACAATAGCTAGGAACTGGAATCAGCCCAGATGTCCATCAATAGATGAATGGTTAATGAAGATGTGATACATATGCACAGTAGAATTCTACTCACTGGGAAGGAAAAGTGAAAGCAGCAAATTTGTAAGAAAGTAGATGGATGTGGGAAATCATACTAAATGAAGTCATACAAGTACAGAAGGATAAACACTGTATATTCTTCCTCATATGCGGTTCCTAACTTGGAATAGCTTCAGTTGTATGTAAGCGGAAATAAGCATTGGGAGTAATGATAGGAACTAGAATGACACTAAGAGAAAGTGGAACTGTGGAGGGAGAGAAGGCGGGGATATTTGACAGGCAAATTGAGGGACAGAACACAGGTCTATGAAATATCTTGGGGAGAAGGGTGGGTGGGGGAAAATACACAAAACTTATGACAGCATAAATCAGTACCACTGAAAATTTCGTCCTAAATAATGAACTAAATGATATAACCTTTAATTGAGGGAAAGGGGGAATTACCTGGTCAGAAGGGCCCCAGAGAAGATAGAGATAGCCTAATCCTAAAACCATGGGTTATGGCTGATAAATCCCAGTGCCAGGACTAGGTTAGTGAGCTGTTGCTTGGGGAGACACATCTTCTAGGGCCCAGAAGACCCCAGAGAGGAAGTGGAGATTTAAACATGAGTATACTCTCACTGCCATCCTGACAACTTGCTCTAGGGAGATGGTGATAGACACAGAGAACACTCAAAACTCATCAAAACAGAAATTCAGACTTTACAGAGAGCTCAACAGTAAAGTAGACTTAGAATACACCCACTAAAGCTCAGGAAACATTGCAGAAGAGGAGGCAGAAAGATTATAAGAGCCACAGGGTGAGAAGGAATGTCCTGAGGCATTGCCCACCCCCAGACTGACTGATGCATTCATAACCCTATAGTTAAAGCCTATAACCCACTGAGAAAGGCCATCAGGGGAATGGGGTGGGGAAGAAGGGATATAAGATGATAACTTGAGAAATGGATCACCGTGTGATTTGTGCATAAAGTATGTACTTTAAAAAGTCAAAATTCTATAAAATTAAACTCCAGCAAGACTGACAAAGATAAATGAGAAAAAATACAAATCACCAATATGAAGAATAGAATATAGAAAAAATCTATATATTATGTAGATATAAGAAGGAAGGCATGTAAAATCAAAATAATATAAATAAAAAATATATATATATTAAAAAAAAAAGATAACAGATTAAAAAAAAAAGGAAGGCAATAAAATACTAGAAAATCATCTCATATGAATAAATTTAACTTAAAAGAAATGAATCAATTACCAAACCCAAACTATGAAAGCACAATCAAGATAGACCATATAAATTAAAAAGTGTATAATTCCTAAAGAGGTTGAAGATGAGACCTGAATATAGCTCAGTAGGAGATGGTTTGCCTAACATTCCTTAGGCTCCAAGTTCTATCTCTAGTGACACATAAAAGATGATGACAACTATGTTCACAAAACACCTTCATCAATTTTATGTGTAATTTTATTGTTTATATTATTAAAATATTGTTCTAAATAACACAATTTTATAAAAGCTCTTAAATAGAATAAAATTTGGGGGGGTGTTATATTTTTTCTGGGATTTTGTTTGTAACATTTTTTAAATGAGCATGCTGGATCACTCTACAATTTGTTCACATGATTGCAGAACCCAAAAAAAGCTGTTGCTGCTATTGATTCATGACACACTTCTATTATTGCTCTTTTTATATAAAAATAAGCATATGTAATTAGAATTTTTGGTAATTTTAGCTGTGTTGTCAGCTTTCAAAAGAAATATCCCACTTTACCATGTTGAGTTGGCATTCTGTAGAAATTGTCAACCATAATGGTCTAGAAATGTTAAACGTAACTGTTTCTATTTGTAGAGGGGTAACACATTGTATTAAATATATAAAGTCTGACTGGAGATCTGGATCAACTGTTACATCTGCTTGTTTGCAAAGTCTGCCTCTGCAGGTTCAATCTCCAAGTACTCACATGAAGCTAGACCCACAAAGTGGTACATGGGTCTGAAGTTTACTTGTACTGGCAAAAACATGTAGCATGTCATACTCTTTCTATCTCTCCTCTCTCTCTCCCTCTCTCTCTCTCTTTCTCCATATATATATATATACATAAACATGGCCAGGCATGGTGGCACATACCTTTAATCCAAGTACTTGGGAAGCAGAGATAGGAGATCGCCAACAAGTCCAGGTCAGCCTGGGCTAGTGTGAGACCCTACCTTGCAAAAAAAATTATGTAATACCTTATCTGCATGAGCTTGGATATAGAAACAAATACAATATTTTCTAAATAAAAAATTAGGACACTTATTAAGGACAGTAAGAAAGACTGTTGAAAGGTGATTACTGCAATGGAACATTTATAGTCTGGAGAAAATGGTGAAACTCAACTATGAAAACAATAATAAGATTGGATATGTATAATTAATATATATTGTGTATGAAGTGTCTCCCAAAGGCTCATATGTTGAAGACTTGGTCCTCAGATGATGATGTTATGGGAAACTAGTGGAGACTAGCACTTGAAGTCTCGTGGAATGATGAATTAACCAACCTCAGATTGAAACCACTGAAATTGAACCAAGATAAACCTTTCCCTCTCTCAGATGATTTTCCCAGTTGTTTTATCACTGACCAGAAGCTGACTAACACAGTAGTAAAGTCAAGCTAGGGAGATAATGAACAGAAATTTATTAAGCAATCCATCAAACTTTGGTGGGGGGGTATGTTGCTGCAAGACACAAGTTCCATTTTGCATGTTCTTAGTATTGTAGCTAAAAGAATTTAAATGTGGACTCAGAAGAAAACTTCTGAGTTGGAGTTTATGAGATAAAAACAGCAGGGCAAGCAAGCTGGATGTCTTGGCAACTGTTAGGAGGAAGAGAAAAATAAGAGAAAGAAAATCATGTTTTCTCTGCTAGAGGGCAAAAATTTAGACAGGCTTAGCAACGGAATCTGGTTGCAGCTACATGGGAGAGAGATTCAGAATGAGAATGCCCAGAGTTTTACTGCAAGCAAGTATAGAATTTTTGCCATTATCTGAAAAGGAGAGACAGAAAGAAAGAAAAAATAAAGTTTCACTTTCTTAACACAGCAGAGTCTTAGCAATGAAGTTATGTAAGCAATTGCATTAAGAGAGGGATTTCTGGAGTACATACATATATATGTCTTTAACCAGATAGTTATTCATCTCATCTTAACACATCTTCAAGTGCATCATGTTTCTTAATGTTACAACCTTTTGAGGGACATTTCCTGTGTAAGTGATTTATGGGCCTAATTCAATTAACTTCCAAGGAAGCAGACAATAATATGTCACATAAACTTATAATCTTTTGAGCAGTTTAGAATGTTATGTTGCTAGAAGAATTTGCAGTGCTATTGAGGGAGATGGAGCCTTCCTCATTTCTTGGTTGACCTTTGACCTCAGGAATTAGGGTGCTGTGTGCTCACAGTCATACAAAACTCCCATTAAATTAATCAAATCCAGGTTCTGGTGTGAATTTAATAAATGGAATCCATGAACCACTGATAGTGAGGTTTAGAAAGATTTTATTATAGAACTTAAGAGAAGACAGAGCTTTTGTATAGCATGAAGGGTCCCCAGAAATGGGATACCATTAAAGAAAGTAAAGCACTAAGCTCCTTTGTTGTGAGGGGTCCTGAGCAGGTAATCTGCATGGAGACTCAGGTCTGGGTTTCTTATAGGAAGAGGGCTTTATACAAAAGGGGGGTGAGTTGGTCAGTCCAGTTCCCATGTCAGGTGTCTTGGTGCTTTAACATCTTAGTCATATCCTTATGTCTGATTCTAAGAAAGGTTTGATTCAGATGTCCCCCATAAACTTAGGTGTTCTGAATGCTAGGTTCCCAGCAGATAGAGATTTGGGTGTTAATGCCTCCCGGAGACAGTGTATTCTTGGGAGTGGGCTTATGGATATTATTGCCAGTGTCCCCTTGACAGTGTTTGGGACACTCTCCTGTTCCTGTTGTCCACCTGATGTTGGCCAGGGGGTGATGTCCACCCTCTGTCCATGCCATCATTTTCCCTGCAATCGTGGAGCTTCCCTCTCAAGCCTATAAGCCAAAATAAACCTCTTTTTTCCCACAAGCTGTTCTTGGTTTGGTGATTTCTACCAGCAATGGTGAACCTTATTGCAATACCTACCTTTTGGCATGTCTGGCCTTTGGCAAGGTGGAGACTCCTAGGACACATTTAGGGGAAAAGAAATGAGGAAAACCCAGATTCTCCCCTTCCAAGATTAAGGACATTTTCTATAGTTAGACAATAATAATAATTAATAATAATAATAAGATCTCTTAACTTTCAGGGCCCAGTTTCCCTAAATTCCCTAGTCTATCCATTTTTCTTGTTCATAGTTCTATCTCTTTTTCTCAGTCAATGCCAATAATCAGGGCCACAGATATAACCCAGACACATTAATCTAACCAAAAAATACTATAACAAAAGAGATTTTAAAAAAATTGAAAAGATCCAGGCATGGTACTACACACTTCTAATCTCAGTACTCAAGAGGTTGAGATGGAACTTCAGAATGAAGGTCAGCTTCTGCTAGAGTGAAACCCTCCCTAAAAAGGAAGAAAGAAGAAAGAAAGAAAGAAAGAAAGAAAGAAAGAAAGAAAGAAAGAAAAAGAAAGAAAGAAAGAAAGAAAGAAAGAAAGAAAGAAAGAAAGAAAGAAAGAAAGAGAAAGAGAAAGAGAAAAAATAGCTATAATTTGCCAAGAAGGAAAATGAACCCAAATGGAAATGGTACCATAAAATCCTATATCCTGGAATACATACTAAAAGGTCGAACCTGCATCAGGTGCTTGGAGAGAACACCTGAGTTACTGGGGCCTGGAGAGGGTATGAAGACTAATTTCAATCTTCTCCTGTTTATCTCTTCATCACTCCCTCTTCTCTCTCTTCTCTCTTTCTCTCATATTACCTATACTTTTTCTTCCTTCTTTTCCCTTGGCACTGACCTCCCAATACCAGCATGTGGTTAACATCCACAATGAGTTGTTGATCAGTAAGACCTACAAGGTTTTCCAAAAAAAGACAGATTTCTGTCCGAGTACTTGATGACTCACCAAAGGTTATTGGTAAGACCCTACTGCTGAAGACACCATATTGCTGTTCAGATGGAACAGAGAGAGACCTGGCTGGAATCTGGAAGAGATTCAGTTCCCAGACAGTTACCTTGTCTAGTGCCAGAAGGTGCTACATACATGACTGGGGGAAAATGACCAGCATCTGTCTAAGTAACTCGTGGTCTAAGCTACTCAGCAGCAAACAACCTGATGTGATTCTCACACAAGTGCAGTAGTGGCACACAGTCATGGTAGGTTACCAACTGCTCTAGATTTGGCTAATGGATCCGCTCAGTGGAATAGAACCCATACCTGGAAACAGGAAACAAGTCAGAACCATATTCAAAAATGAGCCCTCTCTCCAATATCAAGCTTCCACCAATAGTGGGATACAAGAGGGCCTACAGCTATTAAATTCTCTCTAAAATAATAATGGTTATCCATGTATCTTCACTCTGTTGGAGAATCTGCTTCCCTCTTTCAGATGGACACATATCCTGAGGGGAGAATCAGCCCATTGCACCTCAACAGGGCACCAGGTGAAGGCATTGAGTTATAAGGGAAATGAGCAAGAGTGCTGCTTTCTCAGTGAACCTGGTACCAGCACAAGAGCAAAGGAGATAGACACAAAGAACACTCAACCCCTACCAAATCAGATATACAGAGACACAGAGACTCACAAAACCTTATCACTGAAATAGACCTAAAATGAAACCAACATGACTCAGGGAAATTCGAGGAAGAGAGGGCAGAAAGATTGCTAGAGCCATGAGTTGGGTCATTATACACAGTCATTGCCTCTCCCGCATAACTGATGGCTACCCACATAAGGCAAGACCCATATTACACATGGAGGGAGTACAGGGAGAAGGCTAAAGATGGTACCATCATGGCTGTATATTTACTATATACATAAGCTAAGAAAGTTAAAAGAATTATACGTTCTAGAGATTTTGAACTGAATGTTCAGAAAATAAAACACCACAGTGAAGTCAAACATTGGACAAGGCTGACTCACTGACTATAACTTCACTGATTGAGGAGAACAGGAAGGATATAAATTGGGAGCCAAATTATATCATGCTAAATAAATATACTAACATCCTTTTAATTATCAGGTAAAACTTTTTGAGTGTACAAACAATCCCTTAGCTTCCAGCAACCCCGAGAATAAGAATGTTACCTGATCATATCTGAGCCTTATAAAGGTGATTTCCCCACTTTTCTATATAACATGCCTATCCAATGTTTATACCAGTGTATATTTTCTTAATTTATGCTTTTATTTGTTCTGTTAGAATAAAAACTTCATGAAACTGTTACCATGTAGGAACATGGTATCTGGGTAACCTGGATCTGTTTTCCTTGGTCATGGTAACTTATATTTGGCTCTAAAATAGCACATTTCTTTGAGATAAGAGCTGTATTTTTGCATCAAGAAGTTGTTATTACAACACAATGACTATAGTAAATATTATATTGTTTATTTAAAATTTGAAATGAGACCATATTTATATGCCACTGTTCCACATGTATACACACACACACACACAGTGGTAACTATGCTTGGTAGTGGATGCATTAATTGTTTTTGGTGATTATTTTACAGTGTACAAATATGTCAAATCATCACATTGTGCATATAAATATATACTTTTGTAAAAAATTTAATTCAATAAATCAGAGTAAAGAAACTATTTTATCAAAGCTTAAACACTGGGAGTTTATAAGAGAATAACTGACCTTAGGGAAGGGAAATTCTAACTATGCTCCACTAATATTCCTGTTTCACATAAGAGGTTGAAAAAACCTGAGAAGTACTTGTGAAGGTCATAGCAGAAGGGCTACTAAAAATGAGATCTAATCATTGGAGTATAGGATATTTTACTTCAAACTGTACAAGATTGTTAAAAAATATATTAACTCAAAATGAATTATAGAGTTAAATGTAAAGGTCAAAAATATATAACTTGTAGACTATATCTGTCATGGACCACAGTGTTCCTTTAAAATTCATATGTTGAACCTCTAATGCCCCAAATGATGATCTTTAAAATTTGGAAGCAATATTAATAGCGGTCACAGAGTGTGGCCCTATTACAATTAGTGTCCTTAGAAAGGGAGACAATAGAGATTTTGTTTTCTCATCCCATAACATGAGAACTATACTACCTTGTTGATTAATACAAAAATCTAAGTGAACCTCATAATGTCTTATTAGGCATAACACCAAATTATGATTCATTAAAGAAATGAAATGTTAAGTTGAACTATATTAAATTGAAATTAAATTATAAAATACTGCTCTTTGAAAATAATTGAAGCTAATGGAAATATGAGCTGCATACTGGGAAAATTCAATGTCAAACACATGAATGCTAAAAGACTGCAACTGAAACTATCAAAAGAATTGCAAATACACAAATGTTCTTAAAGCCAAACATCAAAGAAGCAATCTAGTTTTTAAAATAAACAAAATTTGAACAGAGACCTACCAATAGAATGTGTACAGATGGGACATAAGCATATGAAAAGATACTAAACATCATGTGTCATTAAGGGACTGTATATTAAAATAAGATTAGTATTGCATAACTACTGACAGAGCTATAACTAAACGTACTGGCAAAAGTAAATGTATGCAAGCATGTGAAGTAATCAGAACTAACCAAATATTAGTAATATGGAAAGTTGGAGAAGTATGTACCTAAGTGACATACTTAATAACTCTGTATTTTCCACTGATTTTTTCTATTAAAAATAATGTTTATTAATTTATAGGAAGACGAAGGTAAATGAAAGAGTTTCAATATTGCACAATAAGCTACTGTGGTGGGGAAAGTAAGAATACATGAAGAACATAATCTCCAAATTTCAAACAATGACCTATATGCTTTTCTATCACATGCCTCAAAATCTCTTAAAAGTGTCTACCAATTACCCCAAAACAAAGATTTTTTAATGTATTTTTACAATACTATTTGATATCTTGATGCTCAAATCTACATTAATTTCCTATAGATTCCACAACAAATTAATACAAAGTATGGCTTCAACCAAAAGAAATTAATCCTCTCATAATTATATGAAGATTTCACTTACTTCTGTTCTTTTCTTCTGTTGGTTGCTCACAATCCTTAACTTTCCTTGGCATGAAAGAATGTATCTTCAATCCATGCTTTCATCTTTCTGCGGCCTTATTCCAGTTCTCCTTCTCCTAAAACACACCAGTTTCATGATGAGGGTCCACTCTAATGTAGAATGACTTAATATTAATTTGATCATTATGGTAAATATCCTATTTCCTAATAAGGTCACAATTACTAATGTCAGGAATTAAAACTTCAACATATCTTTTGGGGAGATACAATTCAATCCAAAAAAAAAATGTAAACTTAAATGTTGTTTAAAGAAAATAAATTATGTGACATTTTACAAAACTCCCATGTTTTTTAAAAAATTACACATCACTATAGGAGTTAAAAGTTATACAGTTAAGTAAGTCTCATGTTTAGAAACCAAAATAATAAAACACTTAGAAAAAATACCAAAAATTAGACCATCATAAGAAAGTAATAACTAATGTATTCAAAGAAAATCCATAGATTCAAATATAATTTTGCTAAATGAGCAATAGTGGTGATCCACTGGACAATTAACAGGACAACTCAGAAAAAAGCACATCGAAAGGTATGTAACCAATAGGATGAAGGGAATGAAAGGAAGAAAAGAAGAAACTGACAAATTAACAAATGAAAATTTTAAGTGATTGACTTGAAAAACAAATAAGATCAAAACTGACTATGAGTATGAGATGTATGGGCATTTTCACAATGTCTTGTTTTTAAAAGCTCCACTTCTGAATTATATTATTGTCTTGGTATACTATTTATTTATGCATCTTTGACAGGATCTTATGAGGTAGCCCAGGCTGGCTCCAATTCTCAATCCTCTTACCTCAGTCTCTGAAGGGAATTACAGGTGTATGTCATTATACTTGTCTTGATGTTTATAACTGAACCTTTGAACTTCAGTTTTAAAAGTAAAGCCTTATGGGACAAGAGAGTATACATATGACCAAAGGAGATACGTATAATGTGTATTCCCCCAATTCATCATCATCACTTAATTTGTATATTGCATGTATAGTATTCTGAGAACACAGAATTCTAGTAGATCCATGAAATAATGCAGTTCACCATGGTTCCAAGTGAGTATAAATGTATTATCTGTAAGACTAAACAAAGGAGATAGCAAATGACCCTTGGCTACACTTTTGATTTCAAGCAGAAGTTACTACAAATTTAATAAAAGGCAAAAATATTCTAAGAAACAATGCCATATCATAACTGGGAAATAAGTAAGTCCTAAACTAGTGCAAGCACATACTTTGAAACAGTGGTCACACTAGAAGAATGCTTTAAGCAGGTACAACTGTTCTATCTGAAGCTCAGCATGAAGGAATGGGCAATTTTGTCTCAGAATACTATTGCTATCTCATAAAACTTAGTGCAATGTGACTTTAAAAACTATATGGATGTATGTGCATGATAAAATAAATGTGAATATAATTACAAAATAACATTCTCAACACCAATATAAAACAAATGAAAAAAATAGATTATTTTACTAGGTAATATGCATGGCCAAAATCACTTTAAAAAGTATAAAATTGTACCAAGAATATTAAAAGAATAGTTTCTCAAATAACTACTCCAAAGGCTAACACTAGACCACAATGGTACTATATAGGTTTTTTTTAAAACCTCAAATAGAAGACACTCATTTCATTTCATTCAGTATCTGTGAATATGGGGGAAAAACACATAATTATTTTCACCATGCTAGTATATCTGGCATGCGTTTCAAAAAGAAGAAGGAGGTCTGAAGAGATGGCTTAGTAGTTAAAGCACTTGCTTGCAAACCCTAAGGACCCATGTTCTACTCTCCAGGTCCCAAGTAAGCCAGATGCACAAAGTGATGCAAGTGCACAAAAATCCGCAAGTGCACAAGGTGGTACATGCTTCTGGAGTTCAATTGCAGTGGCTGAAGGCCCTGCGACACCAATTTTCTCCCTCCCCATAAAAAATAAAGGCCAGTCTGCTGGGGCTTGCCTCAAGAAAAAAAGAAGGAAAGTACTGATGAATTTCCCTAGTAACTATAGCATGAGATTTCCTAAAACCTAACAAATCAATGTAGTCATATGCAAGAAAAAAATCATACATAGTGGCCAAACTGATATTATCATAAGAAGTCATCAATAGATTATAATTAGGAAATCTTTAACCTACTTTATTTTTAAACTTAGTATTATTGTTGTTTTATTATTTTTATTTTTAGATAGGGCCTTATCTTACTGTATGTGGTCTAGGTTTACCATGAACTCATGATCCTTCTGCATCTGCTTCCAGTGTGCTGGAAATACAGATATGTGTCAATATGTCCACTTAAATTTCTTATTTCCTATTATTGTAATGAACCTTATAATTCTTTACAGTTGTTATATAAATGACATATGATAATTTCAACATCAATTAAGGGAATTTGACTATCAAAATTCTCTTTACAGTTAAGATATAATAGGGCTAAATATATTTCTAATTTTGTTACTTTGGGTAGATATAATTATTGTTTAGTATATGCCATGAGAAATGAAATCTATTTTATCTATCAAAAGCTAAAGCATTCCTATGAATGTCTGAGACAGCAAATGATAACTATATAATGACCATTATCTAATAAGGGATGGATTAGCCTAAACAAATAGCACTATCAATCACTGAGTATGTATCAGAATAAAATATACCATTTCATATTAATATGAGAAACATATATTTGGAGAAATGAAAATTGAGAGACACTTGTTAAAATGGTTTTATTTTCAGACAAGCAGGTACATTGTACAAAATAGAATAACTTAAAGAAGACAAAAACAGAATAGAGCAATAGTAGTGAAATAAGACCTTATTGATAGAGTCCTATAAAATAAACTATTAAAATAGTGTGCTATTCCTAGAATATGTCCTCTGATCATTAAAAATAATAGAAGTTCCAGGAAGATGAAACTATAATTTAATTAAGGGTAAAGTGGCACTTCTAATCAACTGAGCTATATAATGCACTTGATTTTAGAAGATAATTAACAAACTATTATTTTTGGATTTGGCACCACAAGGTCTCTGTCACAACTATTCAACCCTGACATTGTAATGCCAAAG
This sequence comes from Orientallactaga sibirica, assembly GCA_036365145.1. NCBI lineage: Eukaryota > Metazoa > Chordata > Mammalia > Rodentia > Dipodidae > Orientallactaga > Orientallactaga sibirica. The sequence continues at coordinate 1,909,555 of JAEOAD010000056.1, read as the reverse complement.
TAGTCACGAAGAATGTGCAAAGAAACTAGTCAGGCAATGTTCCATTAACATATTATTTATTTATTTATGTTTATATTTATTTATTTATATTATAAGCAGGGCCCAGGTAAGGAGACAAAATCTCCATGGAACACATTTCAAGGACTTTGCAATAATAATAATAATAATAATAATAATAATAATAATGAAAAACAGTGAAACTCTGGCCAAATTATCAAAATTAACTTTGTAAGAAAACTGAAAATATAAGTCAAAGATTTGTAGCAACCAACTGAGCAATTAATGAAAAAGGGGATTGAAATACACTGGGAGGGCTTTGTAATATTTTAACTTACTTTGTGTCAATATTGCCATTGTACAAACTTTTTCTGAGGAGTCAGAAACTCACCTCAGAGAGGGCACCAACAATAGAAACAAAGTAACAATTCCATGAAAGTGTGGCTTGATGCACCAATGAGTTTAATTGGGTTTAGTTGTAGTGGCATGGCCAACTTACTGGTGGCTATACTGATGAAAAATGCCTCTCTCAATATCACCTTGTGGAGGAGTGGAGCTTAGTGAGCCCTCTCCCCTAGTTCTAGTTAATTGTCTAGAAAGCCCTGGAAAAGGATGTGGCCTCATGAGCCATTTTGCGCTCCAGGATCAAAAGTTAATGGGTTCAATGCTGTGAAGGTCTATTGGTAATCACACTGCTGACAGTTCAAGAAGGTAATGTCCAAGTCATGCTAGGTGAACAGAGTTCCACTGCACAACTTCCTTCTCCTAAGTACTTATGCCATCCTAAAATAACTGTATTTCTAGTATGGGCTTATAGTTCTGAAGGCAGCAAAGTACACTAGATTGTAAATTTGATATTCTACATTCAACAATTGAATCTAGAGAATCTTAAATGTTCCACAAATTGATGGACTTGATAGAACATGTAGGTAATCCCAGCACTTAAGCTGGAAAGCTCCAGAAGGTATGCAGGAGTATTTCCAATAGGAGGGGAAATAGAAACTGAACAGAAAACAGGAATTGAACAAAGGCCAAAACCTAAAAGTAGGGGAATTTAAGAAGTAGAAAATTATAAATTATATAGTATAGCATATAGTATGTAGATGTGGGATCAATAATCATCAAGTTGGGTTTTGTGTTAAAATAAGCAAGCTTCAAGCAAAGAATCATTTCTGGCCTTCAAACTGCACCCTGACAGGGAAAAGCAATAAAATATTCATTGTCAGGTATGCCTTGTAAAAACAACCTTTGTAGTGAATGAATAAGTATGATATTTAGGTGGGCCATGAGGAAACTTTTAGGTCAGTGGGATTATTATACATGATATTCTAACTGTGGATATGTGATGCAATAAATTTGTTAAAATCCGTAGAACTGAACTATATCAAGTGTAAACCAAAATGCAAAGTATGTGTTTAAAATAATAATATATCACTCTACTTCATCAATTATAACAAATGAAACACAGTAATTATGTTGGTTTGAGATAGGTGATCCCTATAAACTTATGTGTCCTGAATGCTTGGTCCCCCATCTGGTGATAATTTTGGAGGTGGAGCCTTGTTTAAGAAAGTGTGTTGTTTGGAGCAGCTTAGGGGTGTTATAGCCAGCTCTCCCTTGTGTGAGTTCCGCTCACTCTCCTGCTGCTTTTTTCTATCTGCTGTGGCAGAGATGATGTCCAGCCTCTGCTCATGCCATGCTTTCTCCTGCCATTATTAATATTCACTTTGATACTCTAAGTCAAAACAAACAACGCTCCTTCCTTCAGCCGCTTTTGGTTGTGTACTTTAATCCAGCAATGAGAAGATAACTGAAACAAAATGTAAAACATTTAGAACAGAAGAAACTGTAGTATGTGGAAAAGAGGTCATATATAAGAATACTATGTACTAACTTTTCAAACTAAGCTGATTATGGACGTATTTTAGAATATTTATTTATTTATTTATAATTAAGAAAGACAGATAGAGAAATAGGGGGAGTGAATGGGAGCACCAGGGCTTCTGGCCACTATAAATGAACTCCAGTCACACGTGCCACCTTGTACATCTGCCTTACATGGGTACTGGGGAATAGAACCTGGAGCCTTAGGCTTAACAAGGAAGTATATTAACTGCTAAGACTTCTCTTTCTCCCTTGGAAATATTTTCAATGAAATAAAGGAAAATACAAAAGTTTAAAAAAATATTGGTAAAATGTATTATTTTAAACCTCAGTATTTTGTATGTGAAAATATATTACAGATAAGATAAATGGAACAGAGCACTGCATGCCAGGGAGGCTGCATCAATTTAAAGCAATCAATGTATTAGAATGAACCACAGGGTCAAAGCAGAACAGCTTTTTTGAGACTAGACTACAGATAACACCCTGGACTCTGGATCTAATGTTTATGAAGGCCAAAGATTCACCAAAAACAACTACTAGAAATCATTCTGAAGTCACAAATAATTGGTATAGCCTATGGAGGATTTGACCCTCATAAGACAGTTATCACTAAGTAAGATCTATGTTCATATGACTTCCTCAAGGACATTGCTCAATACTTTTTCCACATGGCAGCTAGAATTCAAGCATAAAGCCCCAGCTTTTTTGGACTAAGGAATAAAGAACAAGGTTCACAGTTATCAAAGTAATGAGAAATTGTGAAAAAATACCCAAAATAGATAAAAAGAATCAATATCTGTTTCTGAATTTTGTCTTAAGCCAACGTATTACTACATGTTTGGCAAATACTCCAGGTAGTTGAAATGAAAAAGGAAAATGAGGAAACCTAAAAGTTTGAAAAATGAACATCAGAGAATTCTTGGCTCCTTACCACAAAAATGACAGAATTTATACTTTAAGTTGTTATGTTGCTCCCATCCCAACACTGGGGTGTGGGTAGATAGGATACCTTCTAGTTAGTTGTTGATTGTGAAGGCCCCTGACACTCCCAAAACAAAATACACTATTACATACTGGAACTAGATGGTAAGGCTCTATTGCTGAAAATACCATAGGCTGTGGTCTCCAGACTCTGGAAAATCAAACTAGAACTGAAGCCACCTCTCTGCAAGCTAACTTGAATAATGTTGTAAAGTGTTAGGTAGACTGCCAGAGTAGCTACACAACCTATCACTAGCTCTGATCAGATGTGAGTCCTGCTCCATGGGAGTTAATTCATGCCTGGTATTAAAAACCTAGTCAAAAGATTATGATTGGAGAGGTCATAGGCTCTCGAAGGGAAGCTGTTATTGTTGTGTGGCTAAGTGTGCATGTTGTGTGGCCATTAATTTGTCCTCTAAATATACATGTCTCTGAACATAGATTAGTGCCATTTTCACCTTTGGTTAGAGAACTTTCTTTTTGCAGATGGGGTAACTACTGAGGAGGTGAAAATCTCATAGAAGTGGTAAGAATAAGTGCCTCTGGATTTCTCAGTACTAAATGAGACATCTATGTCACCCACTCCAAGTCTCAGGGAACAATGCAGAAGTGGCAGCGGAAATAATTTAAGAGCTAGAAAATAGGAAAGAGTGCTGTGGAATGCTGTAATTTAGGCATGCATTCATAACATCACAGCTACTACTGTAACCTGTACAAGATCCACACAATACTGGGCCATCAACATTCTGTTTAGCAGAAGGTGGATCAGCAAGGGGATTAAAAGAAGATAATGGGAAATTTATGATCAAAATATAGTGCACACACACACACACACACACACACACACACACAAGCTGAACATCACAAGCTTTGCACTGAAGCTATTAGAGATACTTTAAGGAGTAAAACTTATGACCTAGTACTAAGGAAATACCTTAAACATATGATGAAATCCAGTCCAAAATATATGTCATAAATGTGGTTGTCTGCTAAAAATAATTTAAAATCTAGGGTTTGTAATATATTATCTACAATACAAACAATGATTAGCATTAATTATTAACAAAGATGTAATAAAGAAGAAAGCACAAATAAATGCTGATGTGAACAAAACAAGCATTATAGATTAAGCAGATATTAAAGAGATGAGAACATGGTTTACAACTTTGGAACAATAATTTTAATACTTTGATTATATTTAAAGATTATAGAACAAATAGGCCAAGCGTGGTGGCACACGCCTTTAATCCCAGCACTTGGGAGGCAGAGGTAGGAGGATTGCCATGAGTTCGAGGCCACCCTGAGACCTGAGACTACATAGTTAATTCCAGGTCAGCCTGGACCAGAGTGAAACCCTACCTCGAAAAACCAAAAAAAAAAAAAAAAGATTATAGAACAAATGATCAAAAATGATACCAGTTCAAATAAAAAGTTTGTAACATGATAATTAAGAACATTGAATTAGAAGTTAAGAATTTTTATGCAACATAGTGTTAAGTCCAAATGAGCTTATAGATGAATTCTACCACATTTTCTCGAATCATGTATGAACTCTTCTAGAATTTATCAAATTAATGCATCTTAATTTGTATCTTTATAAACTTGATATAATATTTTAAAAGGGACAATACTGGGGAGATAGCTCGGTGGTTAAGAGTACTTATAGCTTTAGCACAAAGCTCAGTGAGGGCCTGAGACTGTCCAAGTCCAACACATAAACATCTGGGCATGACCATCCACATCTATAACCCCAGTCTACAGAGGTCTGAACGGAGAATGACTGGGGCTTTCTGACAGAAAATCAGCAGTTCCATGACCTCACTCTCAAGTATGTGGAGGAGCAAGAGAAAAGGGCACAGAAAGTTCTCGCCTGGCCTACACCAAGACAACACATGCACATTTGTCCCCACACATGCATACACTAAACATAATACACAAAACTCATACTCTAGACATATGCACAAACATAAACATATGCACAAAAATGTCCAAAAGGACAATATGAGAAAATAGAAACATATGTCACTTCCACTCATCAATATCTTTGCAAAATTTAATGAACTTCAACTTTGTTGGATTTATCTTTGAAAGTTACAGAAAAAGACAGTTGTACTACTAAGTACCCATTCATACTTTAAAATGGACAAATTGGAATATAACTGAATTTACTTAACTCAATGAAGTCTATGTACAAAATTTGGTAGCGAACATCATGAAATATACATCTAAATTGACAAATATTGAGATTTGTTAGCTTTAAAATGTGGAATAAGAGTATGGCATGGTGGCACATTCCTTTAATCCCAGCACTAGGGAGGCAGAGGTAGGAGGATCACTGTGAGTTCGAGGCCAGCCTAGAAGTACAGAATAAGTTCCAAGTCAGCATGGACTAGTGAGATCACATCTCACAGACGCACATGGACATGTGTGTGTGTGTGTGCGCGTGACTTGCTGGTAATTTGCTTTCCTTGCAAGCATAAGGTACTGAGTTTAATCCCCAGGATCCACATTAAAAAGAGTCATTTAAAATACCAAACAGAACAACAGAATGATAGGCACATTATACTAGAGGTTCTATAAAGGTAAGGAGGTACTACATAAATATAGAAAGGAAGAAATATAATTTTCAATTATTTCAAGATAATATAACAGAGCCCTTAAAATGCAAATGATTCTATTGATAATTAGTAAAGCATTGTTTACTTTAATAAGTAAATGGATATAAGATATACTAATAAGCTTCTACTGAATTTCTAAACAAAATAGATATAAAAGTCAGACATGATGGCATATGCCTATAATCCTAGTACTTAAGAAGCAGAGATAGGAGGATTTCTGTGAGTTTGAGGCCACACTGGAATTATACAGTACATTGTAGGTCACCATGGGCTAATGTGAGACCCCTACCTCAAAAAATATTCTTTGTGATAAAATATAACGTACAATATTAACAGAACTATTAAGTACCTACAAGCAAATCTAATGGAAATATGCATGATCTCTATGTACAACACATTGTAAAGTTTCCTTGAATGACTATAAAAGGAGATCTAAATAAAAGGAGACAGGAAAGTTATCATAATAAAGATATCAATTATCTTCAATTCACATACTTATTCAAATTCCAATTATAATAAAAATTGGGCTGTTTGAAGACCTTGGTAAACTAATCATAAATTGTTACATGGTATAGAAACAAACCTAAGATTAGGGAACTTCTGAACAAAAAATGTTATAGATGGACATGTCTGCTGAGTATTAGGACTTATTTGGAGTTATAAAAATAAGCTGTGTGGAACTGGCATGAATGTAAGCAAAGTGATCAACACAATGCAAAAGAAATAAGAATGCATACTTGCATTATAAATAGCTATGTTAGCTGTGCATGGTGGCAATTGCCACTAAACCCATAACTATGGAGGCAGAGGTAAGAGGATCATTGAGAGTTTGAATCCAGCCTGAGACTATAGAGTGAGTTCCATGTCAGTCTGGCTTAGAGTGAGACATTTCCTAAAAAAAAAAAAAAAAAAAAAAAAAAAAAAAAAAAAAAAAAAAAAAACTATGCCATATGAAATAAGCAATATAATAGATCATTTAGGAAAAACCAATTTAAATAACAGAGGTATAAAAAGTATGTATGATTAAGAAAACTCCACATGGATTATACACTGTCAGAGAAAAATCACAGTTGAAAATATTTCTGTATTCAAGATGTGGGGGCATATCTTACATAAATTTTAAAACATGCTCATTCTTACAGAAATAATTGTTAGAAGTGATTATATGAAAAAATAAGTATTTTAGGAGGCAAAGAATAACCTAAACAAAAGTAAAAACAATAAACCTAAAACAGAAAAGCCATTCACAATGCATGTAGTAAGCAAAAGGTAGTCACTAAAATTATATGATTACTGTAAACACTAAAAATAAAAGTTTAAAAATATAAACATAAATTTCATAGAATATATATTTATATTAGTAAATATGTGAATAAACTAATAATCTTATTAGTATTCATGAGACCAAAAATCAAGTCCATAAGTATCTATTTTGTATATATTCAGTTTATAACAATTAAGACATTTTAATAATGTCCATCATAGGAAACACAGTGTATCAATAAGACATATACAAATTTAAATTTTACAACCAATGTAAAAGAGTTATAAATAAAGTGGAAAGCCAAGGAAATTATATAAAGCATATTTTAACAACATCATATCAAAATATAGTGAAAAGCAACTAAAAATATTTTATACACATAGAGAAATATATGAGGGTTGGGTGTGGTGGCACAGTCCTATAATCCAGAACTTTTGTAGGTGGAGATATGAAGATCAAGAATTTAATGCAATCTTTGTTCTCATGTAGAGTTTGAGGCCACCTCCCTGGACTATATAAGACCCTGTCCCAAAAAAAGCAAAACATAAGAAACCAAATAAGGAAGTAATACATAATTTATGACTGAATTCTATCAAACTTTAAGGAAGATCTAATACCAACACTTCTCAAATTATTTCACAAAATGGAAAAAGAAGGAAGACCACCAAATTCATTACATGGAGCTATACTACCCTGATTCTAAAAATGAATACAGATCTACCAAAAATCAGAAAACTCCAAATCAATTTCCTTAATGAACAGATGCATAAAACTTTTCAACAAAATTTCAGAAATAGAATTAAAGATCACATTAAGAAGTTCATCCATCCATCATGACTACGCAAGCTTCACAGATGTAAGGACGGTTCAACATAGGTAAATCAGTGAATGCAATAGTCTATATAAATATACTTAAGGACAGAAATCACATTCTCATTGTAATTGTTGCAGAAAAGGCATTTGATAAAGTTCAATATGCCTTTAGATGAAAGTTGTAGAGAAAGTGGGAATGTATGTTATATGTCTCAAAATAATGAGACTATGGTGTCCTTAAAATGTCTACACACAAATAAGGGTGCAGAAGGTATTGATCATTGAGAACAGATACAAGATACAAGTAAAGATGAATAGCTATTATCTATGAGACCTAACAATCAATGTGTGTGTGTGTGTGTGTGTTGTGAAAAGATTTATTTGATTACAAAAATTCCCCAATTTATTATGTGTAGGTTGTGTGTAGCAGTTAGCTTTCCATTGATTGAACAAAACACCAGACCAGAAGCAGCCTATGGGAGGAATGAGTTTATTTTAGGCTTACAGTTTTGAGGGGAAGTTTTAGCATGGTAGTTCAGGCATCTGGAGTGTCACATCCCCATACATCAGTGGCAGGGGAGTAATAGTCCAACTCATACAGCTCTGAACAACCAATGTGCTGGACTAATCAGCCTCAGTATGTGCCCTTTAGTGATACACCTCCTACAGCAATACTCTACCTTCCAAGGGCTCCACCAGCTAGGGACTAAGTAGGAGTCTAAATAATAAACAGCTGAGGTTATGGGGACATTTTACACTCAAACCACTACATTATGTCATGGTAAAATCATTTAATATGATATATATAACTTTAGTTGGGAAAATATGATGAGTTCAGTTATTGTATGTCTATACAATACCTGATAATTTTGTCAACTAAAAGGATATGATCCAAAGTCTTGGGGTAAATGTTTTGATTGCAGATACATATTTTGAATACAGGTAGTGATATTAAAAGGGTGATAAAGTAAGAAATTAAGAAAGGAATCTCAGGAAAAAATATAATAGTAGAAAAACTGTATGCAGCAATGTCTTAGAAGCTAAATATCATGGTTTGGACAAGAAATGTCCCCAAAAGGCTCAACAAGTTGTTGAAAGGTAGACTATCACCTAGCAGATATGATCATTTACAGGTGATTGGATCTGAAGGCTGTGGCTTCATCAATAAAATAATCAGTTGATGGAGTCATGGATTTTGGGCACTATTGGGAGGTGGTAGGACATGTGGCTTTGTTTGAGAAACTAGGTCACTGGACTCTTTTAGAAGCTCTTTTGCTTCTGGTCTCTTCCTGTGTCATATATCTGCTTTGTGAGCACTGTGATGTGAGCAGCTTTCCTCTGACATGATGCTGTCTTACCACTTGTAGGCCCAGAAACAATGGAATGAGTGTATATGGACTGAAACCATGAGCCAAACTAAATATTTTCTCTTTTAAGTTGAATTTTCTCAGGGATTTGTTACAATGAGAACAATCCAATTAACATACTTAATCTGCCAAAGAAGGAAAAACACTCCAAGAATGTAAACATAAATAATGTCAAATGCTACCAGGATGTGATTCTAAACAAGGATTACTAAGTATTTTCTATTCAGTAAATTGGTAATCTTTGCCATTTTTTAAATTTAATTTTTGAATATTTTATTGATTTATTTGCAAGCAGAGAGATACAGAGAGAGAAAAGACAGAGAAGGGGAAAGAGAGAGGAGAAAGAAGAGAGAGAGAGAGAGAGAGAAAGAGAGTATGGGCATACCAGAACCTCTGGCTGCTGAAAACTAACTCCAGATGCATACACCACTTTGTGCATCTGGCTTACATGGGTACTGGGGAATTGAATCCATGTCTTTAGGTTTTACAGGCAAGAATCTTAACAACTGAGCCATTTATCTAGCCTACATTTGCCAATTTCAACATATTAAAAGAAGCAGACACCCAGAAAAGCTCAGGGAATTTTGCAGAAGAGAAGGTGGAAAGATTGTAAGAGCCACATGGTGGGAGGGAATATCCAGGGTCCTTACTCCCTCCCCTGACTGCTGTTCTCCCAACTCATTACCCACACCCCATGATGAATACCAGCAATCTCATTGAGGACCCTCAGTGGAAAGGGGGCAGGAAGGAGGGAAATGATGGTACCAACACATGATGTATCCATACAAATTTTCTACTTAATAAAATATAAAATAAACAGACTATAGGTTGTGGTATATTAAAATATGTTGATGATAAGTAAATGAACATAGGAAAACTAACTATTAAAGAAAAGGGATGTATTAATGTGTTTGAGAGTGTTATGGAAGTTGCTTCTTCAATGACAACAATAACAATTTTTATAGATTTACAAAATGCATCTTAATCAGAATCCCCTGCCATTACTTTCTCTTGGCTCCACTTACTCATACTCTTTCCATTAAACACCTTCCTCCTTCCCAGTCCCTTTACTCTACAGGTGCCTTTATTTTATCTTTGCTTCTTTCATCATTCCTAATACTATGTGGTTGGGCAATTGTGTCTATTATAGATCCCACAAAACACAATAGAGACACAAAAATTGAAAATAGTTTTATGGTAGAGTCTTTCAGGTCCTTATACATAGGATCATGCCATCTACAAATAGGGCTAGGTTGACTTCTTCCTTTCCAGTTTGTATACATATTTTTTTCTTTGTCCTGCCTTATTGCTTAGACTAGGATTTCCAGTATATGTTGAAGAGCAGTGGTGAGAATGGGCACCCCTGTCTTGTTCTTGATCTTATTGGGAACTCCTTAAATCTATCCCCAATCTATTTATCCTCATCTAACCCCATGATTTGGAGTTTAGATGATTTGCATATAGCCTTTATGATGTTGATATTAGGATATTATACATTTAGGTATGTTTTACATAGAAATGAAGGGAATTGGATAAAGCATCCAGAGGAAAAAATAGCAAACATAAAATACTTCCTGCTATTTTAAAACTGTATAGACAATCAGGTTTCTAACATTTTAAAGGGCAGATGATAATTACCTTAAGTTTTCAGTTCATACAATCCTTTTGCTCTACTGCTAGCTTGGGCCACTATGCAACAAGAGCAATCATAAAGAATACATAAGTGAAGCCCTGTGGTTTTGTCTTTCCAGTAGTTGGACAGTTCTCAGAGATGTGACTAGGCCTCTCCAAGAAATTAAAAGATTAAAATTGTCCTCGGACCAAAAGATTTATATTATAGAAATGAGAGTTCTGAGATACTTATGTCCAGCTCTCAGAAACAAGCTGATTTTTTAAATCATAAATTCACATATAAATTATGTTAAAACAACTGGTTAATCTGGGCAACTTAACATGTTAAATAATGCAGCTTATAGTGGGATTTATGGGTTTGCTTCTCACAGAGGTATTTCCTCCAGCTGACAACTTACTTCCTTTGGAATGAGTAATCAAAAAGTTAAAATGCTTTCCAACCATTATTAAACACTCCATCTTGTCATAAATAAATAAAATGGTTTGATTTTGAATCCTAATTGAAAGTGTCAGGATTTTGGCTGAAAATCCCTGACTTCTAATTAAATCACCATGCTTGCTGATTCTGAGTAGTGTCTCATGTTAACTACAAAGCCTTGGTAATGATCATTTTGAAAAAGAGTCCCAAGAAAAGTCAAAGTCAGTAAAAAAATCTATCAGTGCTCAGAGCCTGCCCCCAGCAGGCCCTTCATACATGTTTGCTGCTTTGATATGGAGTTGCCCTCCAATAGGGTATAACAGATCAATTTTCTTATCATTTCACAGTCGAGACAGCATTCATTTGAACATTACTTACTGACATCATAAGGCTTTCAGCTCTTTGAAGAAACCTAGGGGACCTCACAGCAACCAAGATCACCTCTTTAAACATATTATTAAAGTTCACCACTTGTATTGGATGTAGGCCAAAGAGGAACATTTGTTCTATTAAAAGTATCCTCCCAAACATTCAAGATTCTGAAAAGAATTTTACCTGCCAGCTCCCACATAAACTTGTGGATGATTTCATTAACACTGTCTGTGTGAAGTGCTGAAAAACAAGTCCCTTTCCACTTACTGAGTGGGTTTCTGAATTACCCCCACGCTGTTAGTTAAATCCATTTCCTGCTGAAGTTTTATTCTGGATAAACTTTACAAGTTTGAATATACTTTGGGCACATGTCTATGCACTTTGAATTAATTTTTCAGGTCTTGTCTTTGTTTAACATTGTGATAATATGACTAGTTCTATTTATTTTTGTGTTTTTACATTTTTATATATGTATTTAATGTATTACAATCACTTTCACCCCCATTACCTTCCTTGTCCTTCTCCAATTCCTGCTGAACCTCTTCTTATTTGCTTTTTGTTTCTCATAGTCATAGGGAAAGTAACAGATAGAGTCAGGGGCCTACTACCCTGGATTGTATCTCAATTTAGAAATCTTTCCAACTTGGATTTATATAGCAGTGTGCTAGAGATACAGATGTGATATTTCTGCCAGCCTATCAGTTTGTTGAAATTTCGTTGTCCCTCACTAATCTGTTTCATTACTGAAGCCAATCTATACATAAACTATGCTGTATTCTATAAACAAATGGGGATTACAAAATCTTACACAGGCTGATTGTGTTACTTCGCATCCTCAAAATAACAATTTCTTAAATGACATAAAATCATTCTATCTGAAATAGGCCCATAAGTTCATTACAACTAGTGTCCTCATATTATAGTTCAGGAATTTGATACCATAGCAATGTGAAATATTTGTTAAAAGGTATAGAAACTAAACAGAGCCACACAGCAGAATGATATTTCCAATGCATTGATTGCTTTTTTTCACTTTGACTTATTTACTCCCATACATTTAGGAAATGTAAGAATCAGAAGATGACTTTTCTCTGTTGTTAGATTTAGAAGTTTGTCAATGTAGAGTCCAGTTGTCTTCATACAGCTAAAAAATTAATAATAATTTAATTAAGAAAACAAGTTATAAATATATGAAAGAAGGAATGAATTTATCAAAATGTTGTTGGACTACATCAATGTTTTTAAGTTTCAGGTGGCAACAAATTGCTGGATTTAAAAATCAGTATTGTAGCTGGGTGTGGTGGTACACGCCTTTAATTGCAGCATCAGGAGGCAGAGGTAGAAGGATCACCATTAGTTTGAGGCCACACTGAGACTACATAGTGAATTCCAGGTCAGCCTGAGCTCAAGTGAGACCCTACCTGGAAAAAAAAAAAAAATCAGTATTGTAGATCAGAACTCACATGTGTGTGTATATTATTTGTGTATATGTATTTGTGTGTGCATACATGTGTGTCTAAGTACTCATGCAAATGTGTGCATGTGAATATTGAGGTCAGAAATCAACATCCTGTTTTCCTCAACTTCTAGCCACACTATTTTATGAGACAGTCTCTTTTTTAAAAATATATATATATTTTTATTTATATTATTCTGATTTTACATTCATAGTATTGGTTCCATTGTCCTCCTCCCTGTCCTCCCACTTTCAAAGGGACCCTCATCAATGGGGAATGTGGGTCATGCATTGTGAGGTTAGTCAAGAGTTCTGGGGGGTAGGCCCAGTCTCTGTGTATAATGCCCCAACTTGTGACTCTAACAATCTTTCCACCCCCTCTTCCGCGAGTTTCCCTGAGCTACGTTGGGGTCATTTTCACTGAAACAGAGACAGTGTCTCTTGCTTATCCTAGAGCTCATCAATTTGTCTAGAGTAGCTAATTAGAGAGCTCCAGTGATTGCTTCCCTCTGCCTCCCCAGTTCTGGCAATAAAGAGATAACCCATCATACCCGACTTTTACACAGTTCCTCATGCTTGTTCTGTAAGCATTCTACCCACTGAGCCATCTTGCCAGTTCTGACAATAGATTGTTTATAGACTAGGATAGGCCAGAAAAGAGTGAAAGCTTCTCACTTGAAAAGGTATTCTATGAAATCTGTTTTTAGTTACATATGTGTACATTCATATGTATTGTTTTAGTTGAACATATCACTGGCTGTGCATTAGGTTTAAAAACAAAAATCACTGTGCTTTCTCAGATCTGTACAGCAAAACAGAAAATGGTGTTTTGAGAACCAAGAAAGAAATTTTGCTGCTGCGTTTTCTACTACAGTAATTTTGTTTGTTTGTTTGGTTGGTTGGTTTTTAATCATTTCACCTATACTGAAGGAGGGTTCTGCCCAGTTTTCGTCTGCACCACTAATATAGCTATGAATATTGAAATAATGTTCAGTAATCCACCACCATCAAAAGCTAAGCTAGAGACCCTCGCAAAAATACAGAAGAGCAGCGCCACTGCTTTAATAGGCAGCTGAGCTCCGCTTGACAAGAGTCAGAGAAAATGCTGACAAAAGCAAGATGCTTCCCCAGCTGCTGGGAAAAAGCAGCTCCCCAAGAACAGAGGGAAACATTGTGTCGAGCAATGGGGCATAACTTTCTGCTGATGGCAAAGAACATTAGAGGTGAGCCATTCAGTCAGAGAGGATCTGACATTCCCTTGGGCAAAGGGAACTCCCAAGGGAAAGAGGCAGAGATGCCATCTTTCTCTTTCAATCCTGCTTCAGTGAGATGGGAAATATTTTCAGTCTTTCCCCAGTGAGTATTTGTGTGATTTCTACCAAACCTTATATTTTACTCTAATTTTTTATGCAACACTATAGACATGGAGAAAAATAAATTAAAATAAAGAAAATAGACAGTAAAGGACATTTAGTTGCAGAAATTCTGAGCATTTTGAAAATTGGTAGAATAATTTTGAATAATTATTTTTATACAGATACTAACAAATTTTACAACCTTCATGGAGAGCTCTCTTCTTTGACAGACAGCCAGGAAATTACAGTAGACATTAGAAATTTCTGAACTGAAATAGCCCATCTTACTACTACATTTCCTTTTCTAATTTATAACATCTTCCATATACATTACCATAATGAAGGACGGGGTGAGTATTGTGACTACTAAAATTTCGCCTACCAATCTTAGCAAGCAGCAAATGGAAAGGCAAAGCCAAGACATGACAAGTTACTCTGCTGAGCATTCATTTCTTACTATTAGGCAAGGAAGGCAGATGTTTCCAGAGGAAAGGCATTGATTGAGCAACCTAGGACAACCTTAGTCATTGTAGATGTCAAATGACCCTTCCTAATCCACTTCACATGGTACTATGCCAGTCTCTATGTATTCTTTATTTTCATGAGCATTATTGTTTTATTTTTATTGAGAAAACGAAACATGCACTTTTCCAAAGCCATGGGTTCTCTCCACTGGGGAAAATATGCTAAAGAATATTCCTGTGAGTGATTTAAGTATTTCCTTACTCATTTTACAAAATGATAATGGACTTCAAAGATACTCATCAGCTTCTCCAATCTAGTCTTTACCTGTAGTTTCTTATTCCCAAACAGATATGTGCTAATTTTAAGAATTAATATTATGTGACACAGAAAAAAAAAATACATGCTCCAATAGGTCTTCCCCATTCTCAGTTACAAGATTTTTATGATGCCTGTATTTATTATATTATTCAATGCTGTGATCAAATACATGACCAGAAACAAGTTAAAGAAGGAAATTTTCATTTCAACTCGTGTCTTAAGGGGATGCAGTCCATTATAGTGTTCTAGGAATGCAAGCCAGATCCTCATAATGTAGCCAGACTCAAGAAGTAGAGGATGAAACATAAAGTGGGCAAACTTATAAAATCTCAAGGCCAATCTCCAGTGACCCATTTCCTCCAGTAAGGCTCTGTGGCAGTCAGCTTCAGTTCACTGGGATGAACCTCCAAACCAGGCACAGTTATGGTAGAAGGGAATTTATTTGAAGCTTATAGATCTAGGGTAAGTTCCATAATGGTAGAAGCATCTGGTCCACTTTCACAGGTCCAAGAAGAGAGAGAAAATGCTACAAGCCACCACCAACAAGGAAGCACACTTCAGAAACCCCAGGCAAATCTCAAGTACTTTGCATATCTTTAGACTAGAATTCCAAATCTACCCCCATGCCTTAGGGCTGGACCCTAGGATCTGCCCAGTGCCCAGTGACACCTCCTCTAACCAGGTGACTCCATATCTAAATTATAAACTTTAATAAGCACCTGTTTTTACTGAGGAACATCCATTCAAACTACCCCAGACTCCATCTCCTAAAATTTCCACAAGCTTTCCAGATAGAACCACCAGGTGGAAACCATGTCTTCAAACACATGAGTCTAAAGCCTATGGGTAATATTTTATATTTCAACCACAACAGTGCCTTAAGACTTCTCTATTATTTTAACACTAATATGGAATATATACCACTACATCTAAAGAAAAATATATAATGCATCTCCTCTATCAAAATCATAAATTTCAAGGGCTGGAGAGATGGCTCCATGGTTAAGACACTTGCCTGCCAAGCCTAACTACCAGGGTTCCATTCCCCAGTACCCACATAAAAACTGATGCACAAAGTGGCAAATTCATCTTAAGTTCCTTTGCACTGGACCATTCTCTCTGTCTCTCTCTCTCTCTCTCTCTCTCTCCTTGTTTATCTCTCTCTCAGTCAAATAAATAAATAAAATATTTAAATATCATAAGTTCACTATTCACCTTCTCTAGATCTAGTCCTGTCTTAAAGTGTTTTCTTCGCCATTACAGTCCTGATTTTCTCCATTCTCACCCATATCTTTTTGGGTCAAATAAACTAAAAGATAAAACTTAACAGAAATTTAAAAAAGATATCTAACTGTCTGGGGACTGACCCTCTTCCAGATTCTGAACATATTCACCTTCTCAACAGTAGATCTTGTCAGTCCTCTGACAGAAGTCTGTCTAAAACCTTGTGTTTTCAGATCAACAGCTCATTGTGGAAGTTCACCCCATGCTGGCACTGGGAGTTAGTCTGCACCTGAAGGTTTTCAGGACAAGATTAAGGTTGGCCTTCATGATTCTCTCAGGTTCCTGTGGTTTGGGTGTTCCCTCTGCGGGCCTGCTGAAGGATCAATGTTTTAACCTGTTTTCAGAATAAAGGGTTTTATAGTATCTTTTCCTTTTGGGTCCCAATTTGTATCCCCCTTGTTCTCCCTCCCACCCTCTATCCCTCCCTGTCTGGGCTTCAGAGTGTTTATTTGACCTGCCACATGTTTTCAGGTTAGGAGCGACAATGAGACCATCAGGTAAGATCTGTTCCATGTTTGACCATTTTTTTCAAATTTCATTTCATCTTTCCTTACTGTTCAAGCAACTGGGGGAAAATGATGACATCTGTCCAAATAACTGGCAGTCTAAGATACCCAGCAGGAAACAACTTGATGTAATGCTCATACAAGTGCAGTAACAATCAGCCATGGTGGGTAACCAATAGATCCACTCAGTGGAATGGAACTCATTGCTGGAACTGAAATAAGTCAAAACCAGGAACAAAAATGAGCTCAGTCTCCAAGATCAAGATACACCAAATGTGGGCTAAAGAGAGCCAACGATAAAATTTCCATCCCTTCTAAACTAACTTTTCTCTCCAATGGAGAATTTGTTATCTTTTTCAGGTGGACATCGATCAACCTTACTCGTGAACAATGCAGGGAAGGGCAGAGTTCAGTAAAACCAGCAAAAGGCCAAGGAGATAAACACAGAGAACATCAACTCCAGGATTCCAGAGACACAGAGGCTCCCTGAAACCACATCACTGAAGGAACTAAAATGAACCCAATGTGGCTACTAAAGAAAAGATTGTTAGAGTCATAGTTGGGGCATTATGGAGACTGGGAACCCCAGAACTCTTAACTAACCTCACAATGCTTGACCCATTAAAATCCCTTTGAAAGAGGGAGGGCAGGGAGGAGGACAATGGAACCTTTACTATGAATGTAAAATCAAAATAATATAAATAAAAATATATATATATTTTTAAAAAAAAGATACTTGCTATGCACATAAAACTAAACCTAAAATGAATTGGTACCTAATCAACCTTACTCGTGAATAGTAGACTAAAAATATAACCCTCAACAGGAGTATGGGGATGAACATCTACTAAGAAGGGCCCTGAAGGGGATGGGATGAAGCCTTACATTAAAACATTTGACTCTCACCTACAACTTGCAGGACCAGAAATCAATTGCTACCCACATTGAGCTGTTGCTCAGAGACCTACAAGGACTCCAAAACAAAACAGACTCTGTCAAAGCACATGATTACCCTGAGGTAAAAGGCAAGACCCTATTGCTGAAAACACATGCTGCCAACACAGAATACCGAGAGACCCAGCTGGAAACTGGCAGGGAGCCATTTGCCAAATGGTTAGCCCATATAGTGCTCAAAGCACTACATGAGCTGCTGGGGGAAAGTGGCAAACTACCCTTGTGAGCAAGCAGAGGACACTACTGATACAGGAATTTAGTAGAAAAAGGAAATGTGTTTGATGTGTCAACATCAGGACCCAAAAGATGGGCTGGAGGCACTGGACCTATTTGTCTTTCTTCCCATGTGGCTACATTGAACAAATTTCCTTTACTACTTTTCACTATTAATTTGTTTCTTCTAATTGGATTGTTGACAATAAGTGATTTATGGGAAGGGAGGGGTTGTGAATGCTCAGGCTCTGGCTCTCACCCTGGTCACTCCAGTAACATTTGTGGATTAAGGTGGTGGTCGTTAGCATTTGGAGACACAATTGTGCCAAGTTTTGATATAAATTGGGAGAAAGGTAGCTTCTTTCCTAATAGGAAGTTAGCTAGGGACTGGTCCACAAGAACATGGATGCTGCCTTGCTTGTTCTGGCAGGACTAAAACCCATATCTGATCCAATTTCATCCAAAATGTTTAAAGATAACAAATCCTCAGCAGCAAAACTTGCTCTTTCTTCCACAATTTCATGGGCTTAACTTCTGTGGGTCAAGTTCCTCTGGACTCCATCAAACAATCAAGTCCTTCCATACACACCTGAGCCTAGGGATGAGATGATAGGAGGCAGAAATTGGCTAGGCAGTCAGGGTGACAGAACCCCAAAAGTAATGGTTTTGTATTCCTTGACTAAAAGCAGGAAATTCCACCAAGGTTGCAGAAACCTGGATGTTATACCCTCCAGGAAAGATTTCTACATTAAGCTTGCACCCTTCCTATAAGACAGAAACTCTGATTGTTACCTAAGATAACTGACAAAGCTGTAAAATCTGACCTCTCTCCATAGTAACCTACCAACCTTGTCTTCCTCATATAGCCATTCCCCATAAAAAAAAAAAAAGAAGCCAGATCTGAGTCTCAAGTAGGGCTTCTCAAACCGCCTCTTGACTCTCTGGGCAAGAGCTCCACCTTGCTTCTTTCTCTTGTGTTCTAGGCATAACCCCCCTTCTCTTCATCCTTCTAAAGGTTTAAACTATAATAAAACCTTTCTGAACCTTATCATCTGGTCTATGGATTTCATTCTTTGAATTCATAGGACAAGGATCTGGGAACAGCCCAAATTATTTGTGCAGTGGCATACAAGGAATCATTGCTATCCAAAAGCTACCAGCCTGAAAAGATGTACACACCATTGCAATGGTGGCACGCAGCCTTGGTGGATAAGCAATGGCTTTCTGATTTGCTAAGAGATCCGTTCAGTGGAAAGGAAGCCATAGCTACAACTGTAAACCAGGTCAGCATCCTATAGAGACCATGATTATGGTCTCCAACGACAAACTCCCACTAGTCTTTGGCCAAAAGAAGGGCCAGAGGGTGCTACATGAGCAACTGGGGGACAACGGCTGACATCTGTCCACACAACTTGCAGTATAAGATAACCAGCAGGAAACAACCTGTCGTAATGTTCAAACAAGTGCAGTAGTGGCACACAGCCATGGTGGGTAACAAACTGCTCTTGATTTGGCTAATAGATCCACTCAGTGGAATGGAACTCATTGCTGGAACTGGGAAATAAGTCAAAACCATGTACAAAAAATGAGCTCGGTCTCCAAGATCAAGATACCACCAAATGTGGGCGAGAAGAGAACCTACGCATACACAATTCCCTCCAAAAAAGTCTATGACCTTCCCTTCTATCTAGTACTAACTTCTCTCTCCGTTGGAGAATTTGCTTATCTTTTTCAGATGGAAAACGAACCTGAAGGGAGTATCCACCAATCACACCTCAGGGCCCCAGATGAAACCATAGAGTAATGCGGGGGAAAGGCAAGAATACAGCGTGCATGGCGATTACAACACCAGAAAAAGGCTGAAGGAGATAAACACAGAAAACATCCATCTCCAACTCAGCCAGATTCCAGAGACACAGAGGCTCCCAAAACCTCATCACTGAAGTAGAACTAAAATGACCCCAATGTGGCTCAGGGAAATTCACGGAAGAAAGGGCAGAAAGAATGTTAGAGCCACAAGTTGGGGCATTATGCATAGAGACTTGGGCCTACCCCCCCATTACTCTTGACTACCCCCACAATGCATGACCCACATTGCCCATTGATGAGGGTCCCTTTGGAAGAGGGAGGAGGATAAGGGAGCCAACACTATCAATGTAAAATCAGAATAATATAAATAAAAATAAATTATAAAAAAGAAGGGCTACATCCATCAAAGTCTCTCTAAATTAACAATGCTTATCCCATTTCACCTATGCTGACCTCATTCTTTGCTGGAAATTTTGTTTTTTTTTCTTTTTCAGAAGGTAGTGAGAACCAAGGAGATAAACCACCCCTTGCACACCAGCCAGGGCCCCAGTGAAACCACAGAGGAATTTGGGAAATGAGCAAGAGTGCTGCTTCCATGGCAAGCATGATAGTCTGCACCAGGGTGAAGGAGACAGATGATGAGGATACTCAAAACATACCAAAGCAGAAATTGAGAAGGCTCTGAGAGCTCAGCACGGAAGTAGCCTTAAAACACACCAATTATGCCTCAGGGAATTGTGTGGAAGAAGAGGCAGAAAGAATGTAAGAACCACAGGTTGGGAGGGAATATCCAGAAGCATTGCCTTTCCACAATGACTGACTTCTGCTCTCACAACACATAACCCACAACCCCATGGGGAATACCAGCTGTTCCACTGAGGAGGACCCTTAGTGGAATGGGGGCAGGGAGGAGGTAAATGATGGTACTAACATATGATGTGTCCATAAAAAGTATATACATGATAAAAATATAATTAAAAAGTTATTTGTTACTTCTAACAAGAAGATTAAATACATCTTACTGCAATTATGCATGGTAGTTTGCACAGTGATGAGTGAGTGGTGGCTAAAACATTTGAAAATCTCCATCAGCCTTCCTCAATGTATCTCAAATAAAGAAGTAGACTGAGTACATTGTGATACCTACATATTCATGTATAATTATACCTCTTGTTGGCTTTTGAATCACATAGATGCATCTTAAATTACTCCTGTATGGTAAGTCTGCAACCATTGGGTACAAGCAGCAACTTACTAGCTTCTCAGTTATATTAGTTTGGCAGAGTGGAGAAGGAATCCTGAATAGGAGGCAATGGAGGATAGGAAGCTTGCTGAAAAGAATAGCACAACCCTCCATTCAACCTACGAGCCAGTTACAAAAGGGCTTAATAAATGCAGAGGTATCTGAAACAAATGTGGCAACAAGGTAGATGAACTTGGGCCAAAATAGATTATGTAAAAGTTTGCGTTAGTTTTGTAAAATCCTTTTCACAAATACTTTTGTATGTTTTTGGAAAATAAGATACCAGTAGGGCAAAAAGATGATGGTAATAATGGAGACTGAGCTATATATGGTATTAATCTATATTATTATATATTCAGAAAATTCTACTTGGTGAAGAATTTTTTTCTTGTATGCTACTAATCATAATTGCAATAGAAATTATTTTCTAATTATTTTCAAAGGGAAGAATATATTAATTTGCATAAAGAATTTGGGATTTCTTAACCGAATCAAAATATTTTCATGCCTGTAAAACGAAATAGGATATTATTTCTTGATATTGAGTGAAGTATAGAGTCGGAAGGACAGAAAGGACTGGAAAGTGTATTTATTCAATGGATATTTGAAAAAGTATTTTATAAGCAAGCACTGTGCTATCAGAAACTTTTGCCCACAGGATAAGATTTGTCATAAATTGTAAAGTTAATTCCAGATGGGGTTTAAGTCACAATATGCTACTAAAATAAATATGACAAGAAAATGATATATTTTCTCCACATATAGCTACAGAAATAATGTTCACTTTAAATTAATTACTACCATAGGCAATGAATTCAGTATAATAACACAGCTATTACTCAATTACATATTTGTAAAGTTTACTTGATACTTTAAGAGATCTTGGCCTTTCTGTTTGTATTCTAAATTAAAACAAACCTTCATTCATTTAAGATGGATTTCATGGTTGGAAAGTGCACAGTACTATAAGGTAATAATATGGTAAAAGGAATGGGTGATCAATCTGAATGGTACTGGCGTGTCTCAAAAATATCTCAATGAAGACAGTCCATTAGTCAGATCACTATATCAAAGACATAAACAAGATGAAAAATCTCACTCAAATTTTGCTTTAAAAGATTGAATATGTGTTTGATATCATTAACCAAATTGTGACCAAAAAATCTGTCATTGGGCCGGGCGTGGTGGCGCACGCCTTTAATCCCAGCACTCGGGAGGCAGAGGTAGGAGGATGGCCACCCTGAGAAAATCCAGGTCAGCCTGAATCATTGAGACCCTACCTGTTGGTGTTACATTAAAATAAGTTTATGTTCACACACAGATTGTGTTCACTTGAAACTAGCCATGGAGAAATACCTTCAATAATGGGAGTAGGCATTACAGCTACTGGCAATCTTTTCAGGTTACTATGATGCTAAATAATCTATTGTTCTCCAAATTCATTAACATTGTCGAGACTCACTTTATATTACTATAACACATATCAAATACTTAGTATCTATTATTTCTATGTGCTTCTTTTAATATGTATCCTACACTCCACAGAATTTTTCATCATGATGCAGGCTTTTCTTTTTTCATGATTAGTTTCAGCTGCTTCTTTCCCTAATTGTCACTCATTGGCTATTTTTATTTAAGCATCTTCAGGAATAAGCTAGACTTGTTATCTCATCAGAACTGTCTCCTCAAATTTCTTTAAATATTCTGATATGTAAATCCTTATTTGGAAGTTTTAAAATACATAAAGTGCAATCCAGGAATCCTTTCAGTATCCTATTCCAAGGAATAAAATTCAAATGTAAAGCATGTCCAATACTCAAAGATGTAAACAGTGTTTTAAATAAATCTCCTTCTGTTGTAACTTCCAGAAACTGAACTAAAACTAGCTTCAAATGAGGGTATTATTAGTGTACCCATCTACAGAAGAACTGAACAATTAACTGTGAAAAGAACAGGAGGCATATGGTCTCAAGAACAACTGGATTAGATATGTAAATGCTGCCTATCAGATCTATTTTTCTCTTAATATCTCTTTATCTTTCACCAGTAATCAACTCTTGCCACATGACACTGTTTGAAGCTGCCAAATGGAATCTAAAATTTTTAATTTATACCTTCACTTGTCAAGGAAGAATGTGTATTACAAATCCAAACACTCTGTAGAGGGAGAAATGATTAGATTGGACAGGACTGTAATAGATAATTTATAAAAATATAAATAAAAATACTTCTGATAGCCAACAATTTTGTGATTTATTAAAGAAATTAGAATACATATCTCAAACAGAATTTCTTAAAGTTTAAGTAATTGTGTGATTGAATTTCAAGGTCTTGCTATTCTATGCAGCCAAGAACAGATGCAGATTTGTGAGCTCCCTCAGTGTTGAGTTTATAGAAATGGGCCCCACAATACACAGCTAGAAGAAATATTTGAAAATTATTTTTGGTAACATATATAAAATCTACTTACATAACTTTAAAACAAGTAGTTATCTGAATACAATGATGCATACAAGTAATCCCCAGTCCTCAGGAGGTAGAAACAGGTGGATCAGGAATTCAAGGTCATCTTTAACTGAACAGTGAGTACAAGGGCAACCTGAAATACTTGAGACCCTATCTCAAAAATGTAGGATATTAACATATATAAAGTATTGCTGTCATTATATAAGTTAATCCATAAGAAAAATCCATAGAACCTGTAAAATATTAAAAGATGGTGAATATTGATGTTTTCCTTACATTTTATGCATATTTTCCAGTTTTCTGAAACTTCCAAGAATTTATTACCTTTGGAAAACAAAATAAATTCTTTTTCAATAAACTCTCTCATAGTTGACATCTTCCATCATCATAGGACTCTTTTACTGCAGCAAATTCCCACTTAAAGATTTAACGTCACACTCAGTTTGATAACATTTGTTCCTCAAAATAATGGTCATTTTATAAATTTGTCAAAAAGCAATGTTCATTTTTAGTTTTCATAGATGATTGCACAGCATGGAATGAATGACATAAAACATAACTGTAGCACAACAGGATCTGCCACAATGAATATTTGCAATAAATAAATACACTTTCCTCTTCTTTACAAGTCCAAATTAAATTCCAAAAAAGTGCTTTTTCACCCATTATGTCATAGCATTTGCCATGATAGTTTATGTAGACTGTTGTGTTTTCATTCATATATCTTTCTAATTTGCTTATATTCAACTCTTTAAATAGAGATCATTATAATGAAAATATGAATAAATAATTACATGAAAACAGGAGGAAAATAAATAGAAGTACATTTTCTCATTTAAAACATAGGTCATGGGCTGGAGAGGTCTTAGCAATTAAGGCATTTTGCCTGCAAAGCCAAAGGACCTCGGTTCAATTCCCCAGGACCTACATAAACTAGATGCACAAGGTGGATGAAGGCCCTGGCTTGCCCATTCTCTTCCTTTCTCTCTGCTTCTCTCTCTCTTTCTCTCTCAAATAAATAAAAAGAAAATTATAAAAACATAGTTCATAATGGTAGTTTTAAAATTACCATCTTTCAAATACATTTGAAAATGACTTGATTTATGAAAAAACAGTTTATAAATACATAAATAAATTTTACCAAATTAAGTATATCAGTTTATAGGAAATGAGATACCTGAAAATCCAGGGATTTTGTTTGGTAAACTATAAGTGACCATAGCACTAAATGTTACTAGTAAGTTCTCATCTATGGAATCAAATGTGTTGAAGTAAATGGAGATGAAATCATATATTTTGTGACAAACACTCAGCTATAAACAACTTCTTGTTTAATTACCCAAGAATAAGTTATGCATCACTGTACTAATTTTATAGATGAGGAAAAAAACTCAGAATGGTTAAGTAATGTTTCCATGTTCAAGAACTAGAAAATGATGTATCTGAGATTTCAACTTAGAAAATTCTAGTCCAATAGCCATAATATGTTCATCGTGTTCAGATGAAGAAACCAAAGTTCAAATGAGAGCAATATCACTTAGAAAGCCATAACAGTCGTAACACTATAGAATTACAACTTGGATTTAGTGTTGCTAGGAGTTTATGAATCTATCAACTTATAGGCATCTAAACTTTATACATACAGTAAATAGAGTCTCCATCCTATCTTTAAAAAAAATCACCCCTATCCAGGCACAAGGATTGAATAGAGTCAGCCCAGACCACATAGTGTAACTCTATCTCAAAACAGTAAGAACAAGAAACATCAGTCCAAATGAGAGTTATACTTTTCCTTCCATAAACCCTGGCTTCTTCAAAACAGCTCCAACTTAGTAATGGTTCCATCATTTGTCAAGTTATGCAAAGCATTCATATGTGAGATCCTTCATTATAACAATTCATTCACCCACATTGCTTCATGAAAAGTTGTTCTGTTAAACATTTGCACCAAAACGTCTAGACTTTGCCCTTTTTATTAATCAATTCCCACTGACATTAGACCAAGGTAGTAGTTACCATTACCCTATAACACTACTGTAAAAAGCTCCCTTAGTGGTCCACCAATTGTACTTTCTTCTCCAACAACACAGAGTAATCATTTAATATGTTAATAATTTGATTTATTTACTTTGATAAAATTATTTCAAAGAATCAAAACAATTGAGGCACTTTAGGGGTGATAGGACCTCAGAGAGAATACTTTTCTTCTTGTCTAAATGTGGGACTATTTCCTGGTCTTGTAGGGGAAAATCTAGGTCATTACACTTTACTACAGGTCAGAAACATCAGAAGAGTTTGGATATTCCTTATCTCTGACCCCTTTGGGAGTCCTTCCACTCACTTCTGGGAATGTCCTTCCTAGAGAATAAAGATTTCTGGGAAAACTGTGCTTTTCCAGAAATCCTGACCTTAGACACCTGACATCAGGAGTAGACTGTCTAAACCACCACTCTTCCATGGGGTTCATAAAAAAAAATTAATCTGAGATATGACATGGGCTTCTCAATCCCCCTCTTGCCTCCTTGGCCAAGAGGTATGTTTTTCTTCCTTCCCTTAAGCTCCCCTTATTAAAGAAGCCCCCCTTTCATTAAAACTCTCTGCTATAATAAAATTTATGTGAACTTTATCCTCTGATATATGAATTACATTATTTGAATTCAAAAGACAAGAATCTGGAGACTCCTTCAAATTATCTGTGTGTTGTTATATCAATTGCTTCTTTGGCAAGGAAACCCAAAATTCCTGTATAAATTTCTCATGGTCATAACTGTGATAACATAGCCATTAATACTAAAATGTTAATTGTTTCCACATTAATATATAAACAGTTCAATTCCTATAAAAATTTCATAGCATTTTGTTATGATTCAGATTAAAGTCAGTATTCAATAAGAAATATATTTAAGAATATAAAACTATTTAAAAAGCTGTGTGTGGAATTTACCCTACTCTATATGAAAATATATTACAAAAATAATGTTTCTTTTTTAAATTTTATTTTTCTTTATTTATTTAAGAGAGAGAAATAGGCAGGGGAGAGAAAGAGAGAGAGAATGGGCATGCCAGGGCCTCCAGCCACTGTAAACGAACTCCAGACAATGCACCCCCTTGTGCATCTGGCTAATGTGGGTCCTCAGGAATTGAGCCTGGGTCCTTAGGCTTCACAGGCAAGCACCTTAAACACTAAGTCATTTTTCCAGCCCAATGTTGCTATTTTTTCACATTGTTTTAGGAACTAACAAACCAACAGAACAAAAATGGAGAGGAAATAAGTGAGCATCAGTGAGAAACATAAATCCTTTACTAGAAGACTGATAAGAATCTATAATATGGAAAATAGAGTTTGATCTCTACTATACTCTTATTTAACAACTAAATAGATGCAATAATTTTACAAGAAAAAGATAAAACTGCAAATCTAGCAAAGAACAAGTATGTGACAAGATATCTGTGATCTTAACATTTTGGAAAGACTTTAAAAAATTTCAATATTAAAATGAAAAAAAAAACTAAAAATGTTACTACTAGCATCATTCCCAAAATAAGGATTTCAAAATAAGGATTTCAGTTCAAATAAAGAAAAAATAATCCTATACAAAGTATGCAGTTAGTTAGTCAGTAAGCTGACATATATTTGCAAAATCTAAAATCAAAAGTATTTTTATCTAGAACAATCCAGAAATTGCTACAAAACAATAATACAAGTAAAATCCAATAAAAATAATAAAGGCATATAAATAATTTTCAAAATTAGGAAAAAAGCAATTAATAAGTACACTAATAGATGTTTAACATTTAGATAACAAAGAAATATAATTTACCATATCTATATGATACCACTGGATAAACGAGGGACTACATCCATCAAATTTTCCCTGAATTAATAACTCTTAACCCTTTTAGACTGTGCTGACTTCACTCTCTGTTGGAGAATCTGCTTTTCTTTCTCAGATGGGAGACCTGAGGAGATAAACTACCCCTCACACTTCAGCTAAGCCCTACTGATACCACAGAGGAAATGGAGAAATGAGCAAGAATGCAGCTTCCACAGTAAGCCTGACAATCAGCACCAGGATGAAGGAGACAGACACTGAGGACACTCAACACCTACCAAAGCAGAGATCCAGAGACTGCTAAGAGCCCATCACTAAAGTAGATTTAAAACACATGCAACACAGCTCAGGGAATTTTGCAGAAGAGTGGATGAAAAGATTGTTACAGCACAAGTTGGGACATCCTGCCCAGAGGCATTGCCACTCCCTAAGAACTGACTGCTGCTCCTATAACACAAACACACAGGGAAAACCTGCAACCCCATTGAGGAGGGCCCCAGTCGAATGGGTGCAGGGATGAGGGAAAGGATGATATCAACACATGATGTATCCATATAAAGTATGTCCATAATTAATATAAAGAAAAAAGAAAACTGCTAGGTAAAATATAAAAACTTAACATGAAATTATTCTATAATTAAAAGTGACAAAGATATACTTATACATTCAAGACATAATCCTTTTCATAACACCCATAAAAAGCATCATATAACTAAAGATGCACATATATAAAAATAATTACATTGAAGGCAGAATTGAAATATTTAACTTAAATATATAAATGTAGGGATTAATTATGTAGAGAAGAAAGATGGAAAAATATGTAAAAACTAGTCTCAGACTGATTCATAATAATCATGTGACAAGACTGAGCAAAATGTTCAATGAAAACTGTATCAGAAATCTAAACAACAACAAACAAATGAAATTATTACCTTGTATCATATTAGATTTACAATTGATATTTGTTTAATGGATAAAAATTGCCAAAGCAAAAAGTAAAGTTAACTGGAAAGATGTAAATAAAAATGTGTTACTAATTATAATTGCATCGTAGAAGTAGAAGTGATATTGTATCTTATAGAAATGATTTACAATTATATTCATAGTGATATAGTTCTTTGTTTTAATTTTAATATGCATCATATGTAAAGGTGAAAATAAAGCTAGTTTTAATTTTATAAGGAACAAATAATTCATACCACTCACATGTGAACTTAAATACTGAAATAATTATAAGGTAAGTCTTAATTTAAATGACACTTAAGGAAAGTGACAAGAAAGAACATTAATACATTTTCATTCCTAGCATCCTGTATTTAAAGCTGTATATAAATAATTAGCTTAAAACTAAAGTTGGTTTGTGAATAGTTCTGCTACCGAAACAAGAAATATGCTTTTGAAGCTGACACATAGCTAGTATTTACATATCTGTTCCATCAGGATTTTTCATCACATAACTATTATAACAGACTAATGGATCAAAACACATTGAACTGGTATTTAATTTTACCTCATGACAGTTATATTCTTCCATAAATAAGCAAGTAACATTGTCTGAATATAAAGTAGAAAGAAGAGAACAAAGACCTGCTGAGAAATTAGGTCATTTAATACAAATATTTTCAATTAAAGGGAGAAAACAACACATCAGATGGCAATAAAATCGTTAGAGAGATCAATTAATTTATAAATATCCAAGTCAAGTTACAGGGTCATATGCAGTGATTTGCAATGCCAAAGCCCACAGTTAAGGAGACAAATATGTTTAAAACAAGAACTTCATTGCCTTCTTTCACTCACATGATTTTTTTATTATTTTTTGTTTGCATTTTTAAAACAGGGGGGTACATAGTAGATAAGGTAGGCCTTGAGCTGGTGATTTTCTGGTCTCAGGCTCACAAGTCCTGCAACTTGTCCAAGTACTTCTGAGACATGAACACTTAATTCAAATATATCTGATTATAAATTTAAATTATAGTAAATTTAAAACAAATAAGATATAGAACTTGTCATGAATATATAAGTATTAACAATTTTACAAATATGAGTATCTACCTATATTTGATTAAAATTTATATATATATATATATATATATATATATATATATATATATATATAATCTTGGTAAAGTGATGGGTGTTAATCAGTTGACAGTTTCTGTAATGTAGAACAAAAGATGAAATCATTGCATTGGTTCCTGTAAGCATATAAAAGAATTTTTTGTCAATTTAAAATACAAAGAGAGCACTGGAGAGATGGCTTAGTGGTTAAGGCATTTTCCTACAAAGCCAAAGGACCCAGGTTCACTTAGCTAGGACCCATGTAAGCCAGATGCACAAGGTGGCATATGCATCTGTAGTTTGTTGACAGTGGCTCAAGGTGCTGGTGCACCCATTCTCTCTCCCTTTCTCTTTCAAATAAGAATTAATAATTTAATCATTGTGCTATTTTTTCTGGCTATTGTTTTGCTCCAACAAATCATGTTTTATTTTTTCAGGAAAAACAAGATTATGTAAGATTTTTCTATATCCTAATGAAAGGAAACATGGAAAAATATACCTTTGCAAGTGGAAGAATCTTATCAGATTTCATGAAGGATAAAAAAAAAAGTAAATTATAAAGGACTATGTTATATAACTTAAACCATAAACTTCCATCATGATCAAGCTTATGATGAAATTCATGATAATTGTACACTGCCAACTTCCAGAAATAAAAATGTTCAGGCAGCTCCACATCCTGAGGAAAAGATTGGCTTTTGGAATGTAGTATTCCTTCAGTAAAAATTTTAGAGAGAAAAATGCTATTCCACACAATCAGTATGCATTATTTGAGTCTTCAACTGGTTATTCTAGTTGTCATACTTTAAAGTTATTAGAATGTCTGTAAGATGGCTCAGTGGTTAAAATCCTTGCTTGAAAAGGCTAACATCTTGGATTTGATTCCCCAATGCCTATGTAAAGCTTGATGCACAAAGTGACACATACATCTGGAGTTCATTTACAGTGTCAAGAGCCCCTGTCATGTCCATCTTCTCCTCTCTCCTTCCCTCTTTCTCTGCTCTCAAATAAATAAATAAATTTAATAAATAAATAAAATTATCAGAAAATGTGATTTGCTCAATTCAGGATCCATGAAACTTTGGAAATATTTATATGATTAAAGTAAAAGTGTTAAATATGTCTTTTGAACGTCCTTACTGCATCATAGGCAAATGAAATATCAGTGATCTACCTATTTAGATCCATTGTCCTAAACAATTAAAATATAGCTATTTTTAATCAATTTATTTTTGTTTTAGAGAGAGAGAGAATTGGCATAATGGGGCCTCAGACACGGAAACTGAGCTCCCGACACTTGTGCCACCCAATGGGCATGTGTTACCTTGCACTTGCCTCACCTTTGTGCTACTGGCTAATGTGGGATCTGTAGAGTCAAACATGGGTCCTTAGGCTCCACAGGCAAGCACCTTATCTGCAAAGCCACCTCTCCAACCCAAAACATAGCTATTTAATGACAAAGAGATGACTAATCATCCTCCCACCCCTACACCCTACAACACCAAATGCAGTTCCTAAAATCTCAACATTTTCTGTTGGCTAAGGAACAACACTGGACTATTAAAAGAGCTTATTAAATCATAGAAAAGTATTGTCTGAATTTTCTACTTCAGAATATATGTAGCTAGAAAGACATGATGTTTTCCTGGAGTTCCAAATGAGCTTAAGCTATATAGTAAGACCCAGTCACACACATGCCCCTTCCCAAAATAAAGAAGAATGAATATGTCTAGAAGTCAGAAGTGTATCCTAACAACAAATACAAAGCAGAGTAAACTGAGAAACAACTCTTAGAAAAACAATACAAATAACATGTTATTCCAAACTACTGCCTCCAAATCTAGAGAGACAAACACAGAGAGCTAGGACTTACTAGAGCACAAACTCAGACACAGAAGGCACCATAGGAATCAATGCAGGGGTAGAAACATGTATACTGTATTTGAAGAACTGCTCAGTGCTGGCAATCCTAAGAATTAAAAACTCCAGTGGTTCTATCTATAGTGGAGGTAATGCTACCTTTTGTGAGTTTATTTACAAAAGTTCTCCCAGGTTTTGTTAATGAATATCAAGGTAGAGAGAGAGGAAGTCAAATCACATGGAAGCATGCAGGTAGAGCTTTTTGATCTTAACAAGGATCATCCTCAGGAGAAACTGTTTGAAGTAAGCCCAGAATGTGAGGTTTTATTAGAGACTAATTGAGCTAAGGGAATGAAATTAGTTAACTGTAGTCCATCTGCTACAATTAAAAGGCAGAGATCAGAAGTATATGAGAAGATTGTAATCCAGAGACTTACCCAAAGACTGAGAATAATTCCTGGAAAAATAGAATGTTTTCCAACCACAAATATCTTACTATGTTTCTCATATTCCTGAAGGCCTATTTACATTCAGACCTTGTTCAGTACATCAAGGATGTTTATGAAAATAAACATACTAAAAGGCAAAATGCATAGCTTGAATAAATGAACAAATGTCAAAATCAGACCCATGGCAAGGGTGCTGCAACAAGCAGGCTAGGAACTTAAGGCAGCTACTGTAATTATAAGAACCTTAATGGATAAAGTATAAAACATACAAGAACAGATAGACAATCTACACAGAAAGAGGAAAATCCCAAGGAAAGAAAACTAAAATAAAACAAAAAGCAATATATATAAAAACACTATAATGAAATGAAGAAAAACCTGGATCGATTTATTATTATAATACTAGATATAGGTAATTAAAGAATATCTGAGGTTGAGAATATCTAAATAGAAAGCTATAAGACTGAAAAAATAAAACAAAAAAGAACATGCAAACAAAACATAGAGTACAATAGCACCAAATTATAGGCCAGCTAAACAAGATAAAATAGCACATAAATTGAATACAAAAAGTAGAAACAGAAAGAAGCACAGGAATTCTTTGAAACAATAGTGGATGAGAGTGTTTCCAAAGCAATATCAGACATCAAGCCATAGGTCCAGGAAACACAGATAGCATCAACCATGATAAATGCTCCCTAAAATTACACTTAGGGATATACTTTTCAAGCTATACAAAAAGTGCTAAGACATGGGAAAACACATCTTCAAGAGGATCAAAGACAAATATTAAGTACAACTGTTCATCAAAAAAATATGTAAACAGAGAGAGTAAACATTTAAGGCTCTGAAATTAAAAAAAAAAATGAACACTAACCTAGAATTGTATGCTTTGTGAAATTAACACTCAAAAGAGAAGAATTAGATCTTCCAAGACCAACAAAAAGTGAAGAAAATTTCAATTCTGTTACTTTTCATGTTGCTGTGGCAAATCCCTAAGAAAAGCAACTTAAGGAAGGCTTTGTTTTGGCTTACAGTCAATCATGGCAGGGAAAGCATGAAACAAGAGTAAGAAGCAGCTGGTCACATGGCATCTAGTCAGGAAGCAGAGAAGAATGAATGCTGTGCTCAGCTAGCTTAGCTAGCTTCCTTTTTATGTCATCCAGAACCACAATCATTGGAAAATTACCACCCACATTTAACATGAGCTCAACAAGGCCATCATCAGGCCTCTCCTCCTCCCTGAAGATTGGCAGGTAGTTAACTGTTGACAGAGGGGAGAGAAATACAAGGTCCATGCCTTTCTGTGAGAGTTTATAGACAATTTATGGTTGTTGGAGGTGAGGGAGACATTTTCTTCAATAGCATACCCACATGTAAGTTAATCATGCTCCTTTGAGTAACTCCATACCCATGATCCTGAAAGTAACCAAACTTAACCACAAAGGTTTACAAGAAAATGACATGAAAGTAGAAGATGGGAAAATGGAAAAGGATTAGTGGAAGTCAGGAGTGTATGAGATGGGTAAATAAGTGAAGAATATTATGTAAGATATATTATATATGTATTAAAATGTCATACTTAAACCTATTATCACACATAATTAACATATCAGTTAATTTAAAAGAACTAACAAGTTAAATGCATGAATATATAAGAACTTAATGGATAGAAAATCATATACCATGTTAATATTAATCAACAAAAACCTGAGCAACAGCTCCTTTCAGAAATAGAGATTCATTCAGTAGACAGAAAATGATTAAGGACATATTTAAAGTCAGCACCATCAAATCCTACATATAATGGGCATATATACACTATTTTATCTAACAGCAAAATAAATATTCTTCTTTCATCTACATGACACATGTAGACAACATGATACACCACATTATTGACCATAAAACACATTAACAAATTTAAATGTATAGAAACAATATATTGATTGCTCTGAAATCAGAATGGAATTAAAGTAAAAAACAAGTAATGGAAAGATAGCTGATAAACTTCCAAATAAGTGGAATTCAAAGAAAACATGTCTACATAATACCTAAACTGAAGAAAAAAAATCTCATGTAAAATTTAAAATTATATAGAACCACATGAAGATTAAATAAAAGTTTATTAATGTTGCTGGAATACAATATGACTAAAGGCTAAAGTGAAGTTTATGGCATTAAATTTATATATTAGAAAAGAAGATTCTATATTGTACAATGTAGATAATATCTTAGAGAACAGCAAAGAAAAGAGAAAATTAAATCATCAGCCAAAGAAAAATAATAAAAATTAGAAAGAAATCAACTAAAATTGAAGACATAATTTCAATAAAGAAATTCTACAAAATTATGGTTAGTTTATTCAAAACCTTAGTAAAATTGGTTTGCCTCAAGCTACACAAGAAAAAAAGAGAGTACATGAATAACTAATATCATAAACTAATGAGGACATCATTATAGATATCATGGATATTCAGTAGATAATCAAATAATACCTTTAGCAAATATGTGCTCACAAATTTGATCATCCAGCTGATATGAAATTTTCCTTAAAGGAAATCGCTAAACAAAATTAACATAAAAGAGATAACACAAGCCAACCAATATCAATTAAATAAGAAAAATCAATTATTAATAAATTTCCTAAACAGAGAACACCATGTCCACAAATATTTACTGGGAAATCTTTTCAAATATTTCAATAAGGTATTGTATGAATTCTCTGCAATCTGTAGTTATGTCCTAGCTCACATCATGCGTTCTCACAAAAAGCCAGACTGAAACATTATAAGAATGCTAATGGTGAAAACCTTTTAGGAACAAAGATTCAAGAATTCCAACAAAATATTAACAAATCAATGCTAGCTTTATAAAAATATTTCCCTCCCCTCCCTCATTCCACTTTAGAAGTCCAATCTCCATCATATCCCCTCCCTCTCTCCATTAGTCTCTCTCTTAATTTGATGTCATCATCTTTTTCTTCTATTTTGAGGGTCTTGAGGAAGTATTGCTAGGCACTGCAAGGTCATGGATATTGAGGCCAATTTCTGTCTGGACAGTTGCATTGTAAGAGGTCACACCCTTCCTTTGGCTCTTCCATTCTATCCGCCCCCTCTTCCTCAGTGGTCACTGAGCCTTGGAGGGTGTGACTGAGGTGTCTCAGAAAGTCTTGGAGATTGTTAAGACTCATTGAAGAAATAAACGTACATTACTTATTGCAAACACTAAAAATAAATAAATAAATAAATAAATAAATAAATAAATAAATAAATAAATATATATACATTATGGCCTTGTATTATCTGTAGTAGCCAAGGATGTCTCAACATTTGAAAATCAGTTAATGTATTATATTTTAAAACAGAAGAAGAAAGATCGAATGTGCAGGTCAAGTGTAGAAAGTGCATTTGGTAGAATACAGTACAGTTTTGATAAAATCAGTAACAACGAATAGAAGAAAACTTCATTTATTTAAATTGAAATGTTAGAGAAAAGGCTGGAGAGATGGCTCAGTAATTAATCACGCTTGTCTTTGAAACCTGACAGCCCAGGTTCAATTCCCCAGTACCCACATAAAGCCAGATGCACAAAATTGCCCATGTGTCTGGAGCTTCTTTTACAGTTACGGGAGGCCCTGTTGCATTCATATTCTCTCTTTCTCTCTCTCTCTTTCATAAATAATTAAATATTAGGAAAGTAGTAGATGAAGATGAGGGTACAGGGATAGGGATGGTTTACATGCAGATCACTGAGATAGTTTACATTCTGCAGCTGAAGACATTGATCTTTATTTTTATTTATTTTTTTTTTTTTTTTGGTTTTGCAAGGTAGGGTCTCACTCTGGTCCAGGCTGACCTGGAATTAACTATGTATTCTCAAGACATTGATCTTTAAATGGGTACACTTGATTAGAAGTAATCCATAAAGAACCATCAAGCCAGATCATGGCACACACCAAGTTGAGGCCAACTTGGACTGCCAAAGTGAAATCCTCACTCCTCAATTCAAATATGCCAATTAGCCTGTGAACTAAAGAATACATATTTTCATGTGTGTGCAAAATGTAGGGTATGTTTAGTGTATGTACATCAATGTGCAGATGCATACACACTATGTGCATACATGAAGAGGGAGAGGAAGACAATAGCTATCCTCGCCTATAAATTAGTAGATAATTTTCTATGCTTGATAAAGAATATGTACAAAAATGTTTAATGGTGAAACTCCCCCTTTCTCATTAAAATTAGAAACAAAAGAACAATTTTACTTTTCAACATTATTTTTCAAAATTGTACTATAAGTATGAGCTAACTGCTATCACAAGAAAATGAAACAAAAGGCATATACATTAGGAAGGACAAAAACATTATTGGTTTGAGCTGGGCGTGTGGTGCACACCTTTAATCCAAGCACTCGGGGGGCAGAGGTAGGAGGATCGCCATGAGTTCAAGGCCAGTCTGAGATTACACAGTGAATTCCAGGCCAGGTTGGGCTAGAGAAAGACCTTACCCCCCAAAAAATTATTGGTTTGTAGATGATAAAGTGATGATAGAGGAATAAAAAATTGAGATTTGACCTCAGTAATATTAAAATGGCATGCTCAATAAAAGCACTGTAGAGAGTCTAAAGAAAAGCAATAAAATGAGAGAAAATAGTTATAAAACCCATATATGATACAGAACTGATATCTACATATACAGAAACCTCTTTTAAAAACCAACTCATTAAGTAATGGTTCAAATATGTCAGGAAATAATTTGTACAGTTGTGCATGCTATTGTGCTTTTACCATCCCAGCATGCAGAGGATGTGGAGGAAGAATCATGAGTTTGAAGCAAAGCTGGCTATCCTGAAACCTTATCTCAAAAAATAGCCTGAAGTAGACTTAAAATGCTCCCAGAATGGCTCAGGGAATTTTGCCAAAGAGGGGGCGAAAAGATGTTAGAGCCACAAATTGGGCCATTTTGCACAGAAACATTGTCTCTCTCTCTCTCCCATAACTGACTTGCCCCCATAATGCATGACCCACAATGCCCATGGGTTGACCTGTATCCCCAAGGAGGAAGGCCTCTGCAAAAAAGGGGTAGGGAGGAGGGAAATAATGGCACCAACATATGTTCTTTACATACTAAATATGTCAATATCTAATAAAAAAGATAAAAAAATAATTCTGGGGAGCTGGAGAAATGCTTATCAGTTAAGGCGCTTGCCTGCGAAGCCAAAGGACCCAGGATCAATTGCCCAGGACCCATGAACGCCATATACATAAGGTTGAGCGTGCATCTAGAGTTCGTTTGCAATGGCTGGAGGCCCTTGTGCACCCATTCTTTCTCTGTCTGCCTCCCTCCCACCCTCTCCTTCTCTGTTTGCTTCTTTCTTTCTCTCAAATAAATAAATAAATAATAAGATAGATATATATGACTCTGGGCCTGGCAGCATACACTGTCAACCCCAGAATTGTGGAGGCCACAGTAGGACAATCAATGTGAGTTCAAGGCAAGCCTGAGACTACAGATTAAGTTTGAGGTCAGCCTGGGCTAGAGCAAGACCCTACTTCAAAGTAAGTAGGCATCATAATAGCAGGTATTATATTTCTATCATATTTATACTTCATTAAATGCACATAAAAGTGATAAAAGTGGTTTTATCAAGATCACTAATTGAAATAAATCTTGAAATCCTAGCTATTGCAAACTGTTCACACTTAGTTTTGTTATCAAAAGTGTTTTCTCTTGCATTGTAATCTACATACCCTGAAATATTTTGTTTCATAATATTCAGGAAAAAATATTCAAATATTGTTTTCCATGGTTAGAAGTGTTAGGCTCTGTACTAGTAACAAGCATATTGTTAGTAAAATGCTACAGAAATTTCTCCCACTTTAACATATGTAGGTGCAATGAGAATGTCTGTGTTTCCTAAATAATTAACAAATGTAGTCTATCAAATTTTATTCTTTTGCCTTGAAAGGACTGTTATGCTACAATAAGCCAAATGAGAAATACAAAAACATTACATATCCATTTTAGTGACTGAGAGTATGAACTACATCAAAGTCAAATCTTCATCTGTGTGTCATGCATTTTTATTCCTTATTTTTCTACTGTTTTATAAATCTCAAGTCAGAATGACTATTTTATTCAACTTTTTCTGAGGAAAGAGAGAAAGAGAGAGCAATAACTTCACATAAGCTAGTATATTTATCAAATTTCTGTTACATGTCTTAGCCTGGTAAACTGAAAATGATCAGCCATGAGAGGTATGTTCAAATCCCAATTTCTAAAACCTATAAATATTAGTTGATATGTCAATATAGTTAACATAATTTAATATGCATAAATGTGATCATGCATAGGTATCATAGGTAAAGGTGATATAAGAAGATGTAGAGTAAACACAAGACAAAAGGAATTTTACAGGATTTGGGGAAGTCATCAGAAATTAGAAGACACTTTTTTTTCTGCTATCCCTATGAATAAGGAGAAAATAAATTTCTGTTTCAAGGTGACAATTTTTTTGGTAATGTGCCTATGGGCATATCTATGTATGAAATGATGAGCAAGACTAAGTTTAGACTTTCAGCAGATAATGTTAGTGAAGTTGGAGCTTGCTAGACTAATGCCCTTGGTTGTACCTTGAAACATCTTAAAAGAAAATAGCAATGTGATGTGTTGGGTTTGTTTTTGGTGTGCCACATTCTGTGGATGAATATAAAAGAAATCAAAACTGTTAGTTGTGGATCCATGATGTGTGGACTGAGAAGGGAGTGTATCAGGTAGTTTTGATGACAAGCTTATTACTTCCTGAAATTCCAGTGCTGATTGGAATTAAAAAAAAAAAGTTTCCTGAAGTAGTTAACTCAGAATATATGATGTGTAATTCATTTATATTTCATATGTAATTAGTAACTGGCAAGCAAAACAAATTAGGTGGTTGATAAACATGCACAATTATATTTTTTTGAAACAGTAGTATTTATGCTCAAAGGAAGGGACAGTTTTATGAATGTGTAATCAAGGATGTAAAATTGGAAAGACAACAGAATTGAACAGAGTTAATTTGGTGGTGGCAACAAATTTATATATTGCCAAACCCTCACCCCCACCCTGTGTGGCATATGCACTGCCCTGATAAATGTTGTTCTTGGCAAAGCATCACACAAAAATGAGTCTGAAGATCATTATTCTCTTGCTGTCTTCCTTTATTACTCTGCTGAGAAATTAGTGGCTATAAAGTAAAGATCTGCACCAGTGCAGATAACTGACTTCCATTTTCAACCTCACCTACTTAAAAGCATATGAAAGATGATGCTGCCAAAATCCTGTCATTTCTTTTAAAAATTGGCACACAGGTATGGCATATAGCAGGATATCTTTCTAGACTCAAATTCTATTCAGACTGAACAGGCAATATGTTCATATAAGTTATGGCATAAAGCCTAGCCCCCCAAAACACGATTTAGCTCTTGCAAATCAGCAGTATCAACAAGTCTGTGTGCAACTGGGGAACCAGGTGAAATTTGTCATAATTTTCAATCAGCAACTATGTGCCAAGCACTAGCTATATGACAGGCACTGCTTATTACTGAAGAGTAACTAGGTACAGCAGGAGATGTAAGAGACAATAATCTGTATTTCATAGGAGTTTACATTCTAGTGAAATGTGAGAGAAAATAAAGACAATGAATTTTTCATGAAGGAGTCAAGTAGGTCTCATGACAAAGAAGATATATGAGGAGAAAATACCTGAAAACATGAAGGAAAAAGGTTCACCATCATTTTCAGGGGTCCATTAAGCAGAACGAGCAAAAAGTGCTAAAGATCTGTTACAGGCATGTCTACTATATCTGAAGGGAAGAAATAACCTGGGAACACTGTAGCCCAATGAATGATAGGGGCTAGGTAGGAGTTAATCAGAAATAAAGTTAGAAAGGGAGTGAGATCTGGGTTAAAGGTAAGGACAACCAAAAAAAGATGGGTTGTATGAGGAACATTGTGTGGGTACCATTTTGAGTGATATGGGAAGTCATTCAAGGAACCTCAGCAGAAAAGTGTTATGATTTAACTTACATTTACAAATGGAAAGTCTGGCTCTGATAAGTGAATTGCAGCAATGTCAGAAGGAGGGAGACCTTTTAGAAAGCTATTAGAGAATTCAAATAAGGAATGATGGTGATCTGAACCATGTTGTCATTGGAAGCCACTAAGAATCTGAGGAAAGCATGAGTATACTAAGTAACAGGGTGAATAAAGGTATTTCAAGTGATCAGTTTGGTGTTAAGATGACAATGTATTCTTTATCTGAATAGTCCCTGTTAACATTAGTTTTCTGGGTATAATCACATGGCACCCTGCTTCCAAAGTGTGTAGGATTTATTTATATGGTTATACTGGCCACAATTATCATAGTTATAATTGTGGCTGAGATCTAAGACTTGGACTTGGATATGCTTCTATAGAAAGTTGGTATTTATTTTATCTTATTTCCCCCGATAGCAAGCATATATCATTTATAACTAAGTTTTCCTGAATAATTAATATTCACTTGTTAAGTTACCAAAAATAATAAAATAAACTGCTATTATCCTATTTCTTGAGTCACTCAGTTATAAAATTTATAAAAGCATATCTATAAGTATATATATGGATATGTATGTATTTTATAGTAATATAGGCTATCTGCATATTCAGTTCCTTTAAGATATATTGTTCCAATAAGTAATATGTCTGTTGCAGACAGCTTCAGGTTCGCTGAGATGAACTTCCAGACCAGGCACAGTTATGGAGGAAGGGATATTATTTATTGAATCTTACAGATCCAGGGGAAGTTCCATAATGGCAAGAGAAGCAGCCTGCTCTCCACAGGGCCAAGCAGAGAGAGAGAGAAACCAACTAGCCACCACAGCACACAGAGCAAAAACTACAGCCAAAAGGTCACACAGCACACTTCAGGAACTCCTGCTAGGCACATTTGCATATCTTTACAATGGAATCTCAAACCCACACCTTAAGAACAGCCCCCAGTGACATTGCCGCTAGCAAGGTGATTGAAGATGCAAACTATAACTACTAAAACACTAAATATATTGGGGGACATATATTCAAACTACCACAATGTCCATAAAAATTCCCATCAATTTCCTGGCATGGCGGTGAATGCCTTTCATCCAAGCACTTGGGAGGTAGAGGTAGAAGGATTGCGGTGAGTTTGAGGCCAACCTGGCACTCCAGAATGAGTTCCAGGTCAGCTTATCCTAGAATGAGACCCTACCTTGCAGAAAACAAAATAAAAATCTCATCAGTTTACAATAGCGTTAACATATATGCATAGTTACATTGTTCCTGAAAATATTCTAACCATTATACATGTAATAATTAATATATTCCTCACAGCCACCTTACTTTACAGGTATTATAATCAGTCCTATTTTACTAATAAGGGAAATGTATCACTGAGTGTTGTATTAACTTGCCTTACACTGCCAAACAAACTATAATTCACACCCATATAATTAAATTATAACTCTTATGTTTTCATAGTTCAATAAATAAAATTTAATTAATCAAAATTTTAATAAATTCTTGGACAATTTCATATATAAAACATATGTACACACACACACACATATATAATGGTATTATGACCTATAGACCTCCATTATACTCCCTATCCACTTCCCATTCTCAATGAAACCCTTCTTTGTCCCAACATTTACCAGTAGATCCAAGATTGAACACACAAAAATCAGTAGTTTTTCTATTTGCAAAGGACAAATAAACAGGGAAAGAAATGAGTGAAGCTGTCCTACTTTTTTATTGACAACTTCTATACTTACAGACAATACCCCATGATATTTTCCTCCCCTCCCCCATTCCCCTTCAGAACTCCACTCTCCATCATATCCCCTCCCTCTTTCCATTAGTCTCTCTTTTCATTTGATGTCATCATCTTTTTCTCTTATTATGAAGGTCTCATGTAGGTATTGCTAGGCACTGCGAGGTCATGGATCTCAAGGCCAATTTCTGTCTGGAGAGTTGCACTGTAGGGAGTCATATCCTTCCTATGGCTCTTACATTCTTTCCACCCCCTCTTCCACAATGGACCCTGAGTCTTGGAGGATGTGATAGAGATGTCCTATTTTCAATAGCCACAAAAAAGTCAAATCCCTTGGAATAACACTAACTAAGGATATGAAAGATGTTTATAATGAAAACACAAAAAGTCCAAGAAAGAAGTTGATGAAGACATCAGACCTTGGAATGACTTTCCATGCTCCTGGATAGGCAAAATAATATTGTGAAAATGGGAATTCTAGCAAAAGCAATATACAGACATAATGCAATACCAATACAAATTCCAGCATCATTCTTCACAGAGATAGAAAAAATTATCTAATAATTCATATGAAAAGGCAGGAAGCCTCTGATATCCAGATATACCCTCAGCAAAAGAAATACCTCTAGAGGTAGCACCATATTTGATTTAAAGTTCTACTACACAAAGCCATAGTAACAAAGACAGCATGGTTCTGGCATTAAAAATACATATATAGCTCCAATGGAACAGAATTGAAGACCCAGCCATTAGCTCAAGTAAATACAGCTACTTGATCTTTGACAAAGGTGCCAACATTGCACACTGGAGAAAAGCGAACATCTTCAACAAATGGGGTTTGAAAAATTGGACAGCCACATGTACAAAAATGAAATTAGATGCGTTCATCTCACCATTTGCAAAAATCAACTCCAAATGTATTAAAGACCTCAATATAAGAACTGAAACTCTTCAACTATTGGAAGAGGAGGAACTTTCCATGATATAGGATGGGGAAAGACTTCCTGATCAAAACCCCAGTAGCCCAGGAAATTTAACAACCACTCAACTAGTGGGATCTCATGAAGCTAAAAAGCTTTGCACAGACAAACATACCATAATCAGAGCCCATACATTACCCACAGAATGAGAGAAAAGCTTTGCCAAATGTACCACTGACATAGGCCTTTTATGTAGAATTCACAAAGAACTCAAGACACTAAACAATAAAAACACAAACAATTCACATAAAGAATGGGGTAGAGAACTGAATAGGGAGTTCTCAGAGAAAGAAATACAAATGGCTAATACACACTTAATGAAATATATGACCATCAGGAAAATGCAAAATAAAACAAGTATGAGATTCCACCTTATTCCACTTGGGATAGCAATCATTAAAAAGTCAAATGAAAATCAATGTTAGTGAGGATATGGGGAAAGAGGAACCCTCATTCACTGTTGGAAATCAATATGTATATTCCTGAAACAGATGAAAATAGAACTACAAATAGACCCATTTATTCCCCTACTGAGCATTTACCTTAAATGCTCCACATTTCACTATAGAGATATTTGCTCAACCATGTTTAAAGTTGCTCAATTCATAATAGTTAAGAACTGGAATGCCCATCATTGGATGAATAGAAAATAAAGTCTATGTACATTTACACAATGTATTTCTACACAGCAGTAAAAAAAATGATACAATGAAATTTATAGGAAAATGGATGGTCTTGGAACAGATTATACTCAGTGAACAAAACCAATCACAGAAAGACAAATACCACATCTTCTCATTCATCAGTAGTTCCTAACCTGAAACAACTTGAGTTACTGACATACCTGACAGGCAACTGGATGCCCAGACAATATGGATGGAAGGATTTGGGTGGAGGGAAGGAGAGGCTGGGTGTAAACAAACACAAAACTAAACCCAGACTGAACTGGTACCATAGAAAACTTTCTCCTCTAAGGTACACTTAAAGGTACAACCCACAACAGGAGAATGGAGGATGCATCTAGAAAGAAGGGATCTCAAGATGGCTCTGACCTAGTTGCTACCCACATGGAGCTGTTGATCAGAGAGACCTACAAGGACCCCAAAATATGATAGGCTTCTGTTAAAAAAACTTGAATGCCCACCTGAGGTAAAAGGTAGGACCCTATTGCTGAAGACACCATATACTGCCAACACAGAACATGAAGAGACCTGGCTGGTATCTAGAAGACAGTCAGTCCCCAAATGGCTAGCCCATTTAGTGCTGGTAAGAGTTACATGAACTACTGGGGGAAAGTGACCAACAAAGGTGTGAGCAACCAGCCTTACAAGAT
The DNA here is from genome assembly GCA_036365145.1 of Orientallactaga sibirica. Classification (NCBI taxonomy): domain Eukaryota; kingdom Metazoa; phylum Chordata; class Mammalia; order Rodentia; family Dipodidae; genus Orientallactaga; species Orientallactaga sibirica. Next base: position 1,865,781 of record JAEOAD010000056.1, on the reverse strand, counting down.
GTACACACCAGTGCCATGGTTGCACACAGCCTACGTGGGTAACCAAGGGCTTTCTAATAGGCTAAAAGATCCACTGACTGGAAAAGAACCCATAGCTAGAACTGGAAACAAAGATTATGGTCTCCAATAACAAGCTCCCACTAGTCTTTGGCCAAAGGAGTGGCTACATCCATCATAGCCTGTTTAAATTAACAATGTTCATCCCATTTAACCTATGCTCACATAATTCTCCATTGGAGAATTTTTTTCAGAATGTAGCAACATCCAAGGAGATAAACCACTAGAGCATTACAGTCAAGGCTCAGGTGAAACCACAAAGGAATTGGGGAGATGAACAAGAGTGCTACATCCATTGTGAGCCTGACCACCAGCACCAGGGTGAAGGAGACAGATGCTCAGCATACTCAATACATACCAGAGCAGAAATCCAGAGGTCCTTGAGAGCTTATAAGTAAAGTAGACTTTCAACACACCCAGTATGGCTCAGGAATTGTTGCAGAAGAGGAGGCAGGAACATTGTAAGAGACAAATGTTGGGACATCATACCCAGAAGCATTCCTTCCCCAATAACTGTTACTTTCACAATGCATAACTCACAACCATATGGGAAATAACAGCAACTCCACCACAAATGAGGGCCCTCAGTGGAATGGGGCAGGAGGGAGGGAAATGATGGCACCAACACATGATGTCTCCACAAAAGTTATGATCTTAATAAAAAATGATTTTTGTGTGACCATATGTTTTCATATTGCTCGGTGAAATGCTCAAATGCCACAGTGCTATGTCATATTGACTACATGTTTAACTTTATAACAAGTTGTTAAACTTTTTAGACTTACTGTGTTTCTATTTTGTATTCCCAGTTGCAGTGTTGGAAAGATCTAAGAGCACTTAATGCTTCCTACTACTTGTTGTTGTTGGCATTATTTTAGTAGCATCTTATCTAGTGTATAAGGCTTTCAGATATCTTATCTCAAATACAGTTATTCTTTTTGATAATGTGTCCTAGCAGAGGAAAAAATCTGTTCTCACAGATGTAAAAAACAACCCAACTACCTCAAAGCATCTCAAAGAATTTGCTCCAGGAAATTCAAGACAAAACATTTGGAAAGACAAATACCAAAAGTTGAATGTAGTGGGATCGATGAACTACTAAGATGACATATTGAGGGCTGTGGAAATGGCTCAGTTGATAAAGCACTTACTATGCAAGCATGAATACCTCAGTTTAGGCCCTCAGAATGCATGTAAAATCTGAATACTATGGTGTATATCTGTAATCCCAGTGTGTGTATAATGAGAAGAGAGGTGGAGGGAATAACTACCAGGTGGTGAATGCATCGATCAATAATGACAAACCCTGCTTCAAACAGAACTGATGGTGAAGGTTAACATATAAACACATCATCTCACTTCCATTCCTGCACACCTGCACACACATGAACATCTACACATACTCACACATATATCCAGAACACCAAAAATATAACACATTGAATGCAGTTACCTAATTGGCTCTTTCTTTACTCCAATCGATATTAAATAATGATGAAGACAATATCCCCTTTTATAATTATTGATATGTATATTTTAATACTTCACAAAAATATCATCTAAAATATAAAAATGTAAAGGGGTCTGGGGTCACAGCACAATGACAGAGCACACGCTTAACATAGACAAAGCTTTGGGTGTAACCTCCACCACCAAAATAAACCAATAAGCTTATTAATAGTTTTAGAAAGAAAAACTCAGAATAATTATTTTCAAAACAAAACATTATTAACATAAAAATCTAACATAAATGTAAGACATGGCAAATAACTAAAATGGATAAAAATATAAAATAAAAAAAATAATTAGCCCTATATGTAGATGAAATAATATTCTTAACAAATGCTAAAGACTTCAACAGAAAACTCTTAGATTTGATAAACACCTGCACTAACATAACAATTTATGAAGTCAACATACAAAAACTACCAACACAAAAGCTTCTTAAAATAAGGAAAAGTAGCCGGGCATGGTGGCACAGGCCTTTAATCCCAGCACTCGGGAGACAGAGGTAGGAGGATTGCCGAGAGTTCGAGGCCACCCTGAGACTACATAGTTAATTCCAGGTCAGAGTGAGACCCTACCTTGCAAAACCAAAAAAAAAAAAAAAAAAAAAAAAAAAAAAGGAAAAGTAAAATTCTACAATAGCTTCAATGATAAAATAAAATGCCTAAGAACATGGTTCATTTTTGCATTACCAGAACTTGTGAGGCTGGGGCAGGAGGGTGAGCATATGTCTGAGGCTAGTCTGGGGTGTAAAGAATCTCAGGCAATGCTAGGCTACAAAATATGATCCTGCATGGAAAAAATAAAAAATAAGCCTAAACAATGAAATGGTCGAATAACCTCTACAATGAAAACCTTAAGACACTGAAGAAAGAAATTGAAGAATAGACTCAAAGATAGATAGACCTCCCATGCTCCTGAATTGGTAGAATATTATGAAATGGCACCATAATTCCCATCAAAATTTCAATGATATTCTTCATGGAAATAGAATAAAACCTCTAAAATTCATATGGAATTACAAAAGTCTCTAAGTAACCAAAGCATTTCAAAGCATAAAGAGAAATCCTGAAAGTATTACTTGGCCTCATTTCAAGTTATACTACAGATGTCTAACAACAACAATATCAAACAAGAAAAAAACCCAACATTTTACTGGCACAAAACACACACAAAGACCAGTGGAATAGAAATGATCTTCCAGAAATAAATCTGTACAAGAGCCACCCAATTCTCAACATAAGTGTAAAAACAAGCATTGTGATAAAGATAGCCTCCTCAAAATGAGTGCTAAGAAAATAAGATATTGACATGTAGAAGAACAAAATTAGATTCATATTTTCACACTGTATAAAGTCAAGGGTCTGGGGAGATGGCTCAGCTGATAAAGTGCTTGTCATGCAAGCATGAGAACCTGAGTTTGGATGCCTAGCATCTACACAAATACTGGGGAGGCATGGCAGCCTGTCTGTAATCCCAGCCCACAGCAAGCAGACAGGAGATCCCTAGGGTATGCTGTCTAGCTAGCCTAGCTACATTTGTAAGCTCTCATTTCAGTTGAGAAAACCTGTCTCACAAACAAAGGTAGAATGACTAAGGGAGACAGTATTCAATGTCAATTTCTGGCTCCTCACACATGCACATACATACACATGTGGTTCACAAACATGCAGAAATACATACATACACACTTCCAAGGAACACACAAATACATGCCATGAAATAAATCAATTTAAAATGGATCCGTGATCTTAAGACCTGAACTTTATAAGTTTTAGGGGAAAGCACCCACCCACCCACCCACCCACACACACACACACACATACATTCATTCATTCAGTAACATTCTTAAAAGGACTATAGTAGCCCATAAAATAACCTCAAGAATGGACAAATAGATTACATGAAATTAAAAAGCTTCTGTACAGCAAAGAAAACAATAACTAGAGTGAAGAGAGAACATACTGACGGAATGGGAAAAAATTTTGTAAGTTGAATACTTGAAATATATATTATATATATTTGATATATAATAAGTATATATATATATATATATATATTTGAAGAATATATTTGAAGAATATGTGGTGATTTACAGCAAAAATTAAAATCATGATATTTGCAAGAAAATGGATATAATTGGAAATAATTAGGTTAAGTAAAAGAAGCCAGACTCAGAAAGACAAATACCACATATTTTCTTTTATTTGCAGAAAGTAGGTTTAAATTTACAGAAACATTTGATACAAAAGTAGATATGTGATAATTTTGCATAAGGAAGAGGACCATAATGGTAGGGTAGTAAGTTGGGGGATAGTGGGACTGGGAGAAACAGTGAGTCAGAAGAGTATTAAGACAGCCTATAATGACACAGAGCTGTGAAAATGTCATAATGAAATCCATGACTTTACATGCTATCTTAAATATTAGTACAAGAGTAATAAAACATCTACTTCAAAAAAATAAATAAATTCAAAGAAAAAGAAGAAGAAGAAAAACCTGGTAAAATGGCACACACCTTTAATCCCAGGACTTGGGAATCAAGAGGTAAGAGGATGGCAATAAGTTTGAGGCCATCCTGGCACTACAGAGTGAGTTCCAGGTAAGCCTGGGCTAGAGTGAGACTTAACCTCAAACATAAATAAATAAATAAATAAATAAATAAATAAATAAATAAACAAACAAACAAATAAATAAATAGTAGTGCTGGAGAGATGGCTTAGCAGTTAAGGTGCTTGCCTGTAAAGCTTAAGGACTCATGTTTGACCCTCCAGGTCACATGTAAGCCAGATGCATAGTGACACAAGCATGCAAGGGTGCACATGTGCACGAGGTGGTACATGTGTCTGGAGTTTGATTTAAATGGCTAGAGGTCCTGGCATACCAATTCTCTCGCTTTCTCTCTCACTCTCTAGCTCTCTCACTCTCGCATAAAAAAGGCAGCCTGTTGGGCTTGCCTCAAAAAAAAAATAAATAAATAAAGGAAAGTAAAGCTATACTCTGTAATCCCCTCAAATGCCAGAAGGCAATTGTGGTAGTTTGAATATATGTCCCCCAATATATTCAGTATTTTATTAGTTATAGTTTGCATCTGCAATCACCTTGCTAGAGGCAATGTCACTGGGGGCTGGTATTAAGGTGTTGGTGGTGGGTTTGAGATTCCACTGTAAAGATATGCAAAGTGTGCCTAGCAGGAGTTCCTGAAGTGTGCTCTGTGACTTTTTGGCTATAGTTTTGCTCAGTGTGCTGTGTGCCTGGTTGGCTTTTTCTCTTTCTGCTTGGCCCTGTGAAGGCAGGCCACCTTCTTCTGCCATTATAGAACTTTCCCTGGATCTGTAAGCTTCAATAAATAATATCCCTTCCTCTATAACTGTGCCTGGTCTGGAAGTTCATCTCAGTGAACCTGAAGCTGTCTGCTACAGCAATGTAAGAGTAATTTAAAAATACCAAAATAAAGGAAAGCAGGGGAAAGCAATTATTCTAGATATTTATTGTTTGAGAATATATCCTTTAAAAACTAAGTGAGGGGATGAGTTTAACACTTCCTCAAGATAATCATTTGGTCCGGTAAATACCCCCTCTCTTACATACACATACATATGCACACACAGAGAGGATTGTAAAATAATGCCCTCAAAATGTGTGAAGAAATACTCAGAGCAGGCAAAAGGTGGAAGTTAAAGGATATCCACTGGTAAGTTTTAGCCTACCAATACACTGCACCATTTTTTGATTATAAAAAGGATGAAGCCCATGATGAATGTGACAACAAGAATGAATCCTGAAACACTAAGTGCCAGAAATAGATACAAAAGATCACACATATCCTGAAATGTGCAGAATAGACCAATAAGTATAAGTTACATTGGGGGTGGCATCCTGGGAAAATGGAGACTGACAACTAATGAATACAGGACTTCCTTCCAGTGTGATGGAAATAGTCAGGAGATAGTGGAAAAGGTTGCATGAGCCTGGCACACAATACATGCCATGTAACTTCACAATTCAACATGATAAATTCTTCCCATGTGAATTTTATCTAAATGAAACAAACAAAAAAAAGAGAATGAGTACTTACCAAAAATATGGGAATAGGCACTTCAGGTTTTGACTGAAAAAGAAAAGAAGCTGGATAGAAAGATTATTGCTCTCACACTTAGGATGATCAAGCAATTATCTTCAGCACCACTGGTCTTGTTGATCTCTTCAGAAACCTGAGGTAACAAAGCAACCAACCACACAAATAAAATTTCAGAGTGATGAGCCCCATAAAAGTTGGGGAACATAAACTGCTGTGCTTTTGGAAGAGCACAGAAATAAAAAACATAGCCAACATAAAGGCAGACAGGAAGAAATCAGTTCTTAAAAGGCAGTTGTTGACTAGCATGTTGCTAGAATGGCTGGGGTTGCTGAACACAGGAGTAGATACAAAGTAGATGTGAGTTTTTCATATTATTCTTACAAACTTTTACATTATCTGAATCTTCAATACTTTATGTGTTTACTTATGATCATGAAGTGAATGCAGTGGAGAACATCATTTTTAAAGGGAGGGTAGAAAAATTGGCAAATCGTATGAATAGGTAATTCATAAAAGTGGAAGCTGCATGACTTACAAGTATACAAGTATTGGATAATTTCACAAGTAGTGAACAAATGGCCAAAAAAATGAAATTCACCATTTATATACAAAAGAGTTCAATAAATATTCTTGTGCCATAGGTTATAGGATGATCTATACCTCCCCATCTTTTTTTGGTTTTGTTTTGTTTTGTTTTGTTTTGTTTATTTTTTGTGTTGTGTTGTGTTTTGTTTTGTTTTGTTTTGTTTTGTTTTTCAAGGTAAGGTCTCATTCTAGCCCAGGCTGACCTGGAATTCACTATGTAATCTCAGGGTGGCCTCAAACTCACAGAGATCCTTGTACCTCTGCCTCCTGAGTGCTGGGATTAAAGGCATGCACCACCACACCCAGTCTCCCCATCTTTCCCTTGATCCTGATAACCACCATTGTCATTTTGTTTCAGATTCCATATAAAGTAAGGTCATGTAGCATTTGGATTTCTGTCTCTACCAAACTGCACATAGTATAATGACTTAGAGATTCATCCTAGAGAAAAAAAAAAAAAAACTGTTGTTGTTTTTGAGGTAGGGTCTTGCTCTAGCCCAGGCTGATATGGAATTCACTATGGTGCTCATAGTGATCCTCCTACCTCTGCCTCCTAAGTGCTGGGATTAAAAGCATGAGCCACCAAGCCAGACTAAATTTCTTTTAAGAATGAAAATATCATATGTATACAAACAAATATATGTGATATATATATAAACCTCATTATATTTTTCAAAATTTCTTTACCTATTTATTGATAGAACTTTAAGTTGTTTCACTATCATTTCTATTATAAATAATTCATCTATGAATATGAGGGCACAGATATCTTTATGAGGTAAGGGTATCATTTTCTTTGGATGTACATTCAGAAGAGAGAATATATACAGAGACAAATGGTCTGTTCTTTTTTATTATATGGACTTTATGTAATATTAATTCTTCCAATTCATAGGATATTTCATATTGTCATATGCAGAGAGATAATTTCATCTCTTAATTCTAATTTAGAAGCCATTCTCTACCCTCCCACTTGTTCTAACTAGGATTTCCATTATCCACTGAACGTAATTGTTCTAGATCTTACAGGAAATTTTTCATTTTTTTCAACAATAAATATCAGTGATATATATCCCTAAGTATGTTGAGTAAAGTTACCTCTGTATTTCAATCATTGCCTGAATTTATCAAGAAAGGTCTTGAATTTTGTGAAACAACTTATCTGTTTCTGTTGATATAATTCCACAATTTTAAGCCTTTATCCTGCTAATGCCATAACTCACATTGGTTTGCTTATGTTGAAGCATCCTTTGATATCAGGGATCAGTTCTACTTGTGCTGGTGTAAGATATTTCTTATGTGCTATTGAATTAAACTTTCTAAAATTCTCCTAAGGTTTGCTGCATCAGGTATATTGTGCTGTATTGATTTTGTTTTCTGTTTCTTTTCTTCTGATATTTTTGGATTTCGTATCTGGGTAATGTTGGCCTTGTAAATTTGTAAATGTTTCTCTTATATTTCAGGAAGAATTTAGAAATACTATAAATAATCATTTGGTAAAATCCATCTGTGAAGCCACCTGACCTGAATATTTATTTGTTTAGAAGGTTTTGCACTGGTAATTCACATTCCTCATTTTTATTTGGCTAGCTAGACTTTTTATGTCTATTTGATTTAGGATTGAGATAATTTATTTTTCTAGGAATTTACAAATTATATGTCCAATTGGTGGAACATAATTGGCTATAATATTTCTCCATACTATTTTTCTAGTACTTTGAGGTTTAAGGTTAGGTTACTTGATATTTGTCATTTTGTTATGACTCCCAATGGTGGCATTTATTACCATTAATTTCCTTTGAAATACTGTTCTTGTCATATGACATGAATTTAGAAATGTTGTATTTCCACTTAGATAAGACTCAACATATTTCCTAATTTATTTTTTAATTCTATTTGGAATCAATGCTGACTAAACCAGCATGCTGTTTAATTCATTACTTATGATCTATCCTACTTTCCTATTGTTACTGACTTCTGCTCTCATCCCATTACAGTTATGAAAAATGTTCGATATAATTTCAATCTGCTTGAATGATTTGGACTTGCTTTGTAGACAACAATGAACTAACCTGGAGAATGTTCTGTGTAAACTTGGAAGAAACATCTATTATGCTATTGTTCAATAAAATGTTCCATACAAATCTCTTAGGTACATCTGATTTAAACTGTAGTTCAAGTCCAATGTTTTCAAATTGATTTCCTGTCCAGGATCTGTTCATGAGAAAACATGAATGTTAAGTCTTCTTATTTTTATATTTTTTGTATATTGCTCTTTTCAGACCTATAAATGTGTACCTTGATTTTTAAGACATCTAATTATGATTCTGAATATATATTTCCAATGGTATGTTTATCATTTTGTAATGATTTTATCTCTTGTCGCAGATTTTTATTTACATGATCTTCTGTCTAAGTCTGCTCTTCTCTGCTCTTTGGAGCCAAATTTGGTAAGAAATGTCTTGCCAATCCCTTTAATTAATCCTATGTGTATCCTGTGAGTATAAGATTAGTCTCTTCTAAACTTTGTCCAATATGCCACTCTATATCTTTTCATTAGTAAGTTTAATTTATTAAAATATAATTAAAATTTTGATAGTGAAGAATTACTCTTTCCATGTTGCTAGTTTTAAATATGTTTTGTAGATCTTTTATTGTTTTATTTCAGTGCCATGAATGAAACTCACTGAATACTTGCTCATCTAGGCACATGTGCCACCAGTGAGCAACAGGCCACAACCTCTATAGATATTTTTGTTTCTCCTTTTGTCATTATCTTTCTTCATGATTTGATATATATTGTGATGATACACTTTTTTCTTTGTTTTTATATGATATAGGATTTTTCTTTATCATTAACTATGAGCTTTGCATGAAAATGTATAAGATCATAATTATTTTATAATAACTTCAGTTGCAGGCAAAGCTATATACCTTTGTTTCTCCTACACATAATACATTTAATTCTATTTCAAAATTCATTTATTTGTATAGTGTCTATTCATGAATAATTTTAGAGTCAATGGTATTCTTAATATTTTCATTTACCATTTAGTTAAAGATGATATATACTCATCATTATCTTACCAAGGCAATACTGAGAGAAAAACCCTTTAATTTTATTTTCTTTTAGTTGATCATAAAGTCTAATTTTGGTGATCACATTGCTGGACAATAAGCTAGCTTTGCTGTAGACAGCATCTCTGCTATATGGCTTATAATGGTTGTCTAGGTTGCTTTTCAGGAATTTTAAGTCTGTTTTTGCTGAAAGCACTATCTCTTCACATAGGCCTGCAATTGTCCCATCAGATAACTACAACAAGAGGAAAATGCTTGACATCTCCGTTTCCAAATTGTGTCTGTCTCCTCTGTGTCCTTAAGCTCTGGGCTATAGGCCCTTGTCTGTTGTCATGACAAGCAGCATCAGCCTATAAAAGAAATGAGAGGAGGTGGTACCAAGTTCTGAGAGTTCTGTCTATTCTTAGAGAAGACTTGACTATTCCTTCCTTTTATTAACCCATTTTTCCTCTGATATCTTTAATTCTTCAACATTCTGGAGTTGCAAGGCTGATTTCTAAGCAGAGGCTCCAGATTCAGTCTTTGGCCACAGAATATATGTCTTCCTTTTGTCAGTATGTCTACTGAATCAATGAATTTACTAACCAGCAACAGAACTGAACTCTACTCTTCATTCCAATTACAGTATTTTGTTATACCATATTTGTCTATGTATTTATTTGTACAATAGATATATGTATAATTTCATTTGCTTTCTCATGGCTGTTTAGCATTCTGTCACTTCAACTTGAAGGTCTGCATTTAATTCATCTTGTAAGGCACTGTGAAAGGATCATGAAGTCCTTATATGTGCTTATCTTGGAAATGATTTATCTTCTCCTTTACTCTAAATGGACAGCTTTACCAAATATAGTCTCCATGGTTGCCTTTCTCCTTTTCCATCTCTCTCTTTCTTAGAACTTTGAATACATTTTATAGTCTCTCTTGAACTGCAAACGTCCTGCTAAAAATTTCAGCAATAATCATATGAGATCCATACATATGGAAAGTTTCCTTTCTCTAGCTCTTCTCAATTTTCATTTGTCCTTGACTACTGATAATCATGTGTCTTAATATAGACTTTTTACAGGTTCAAACTCTGCATTCTCTGATGGGATGACAAAACTTCTCATATGGTTTCTAGAGCTTTTATAAATATATTTTCATTTATAGACAAATGAGAATTGGTACTGCTTTGGAGGCCATGGGAGGGAAGTGATAAGCTGACATATTGACATAGTCATTTTACATCTCATATTTCTAATTCATATTCATCAGTATTTTATTTTAGTGTCTATCTGCCTCTTTAGCACAATAGGCAGTGCATCAGCCTCATATATGATTTGAGCTTCTGTGTTGAATTTTCCTATTCTATATTTCTTTAATTATATTAACCAAAATTTCTTACCATTTCTAGGTATATAAATATATTGGTTTGATGAAAGTGGCAAAATGAGTTTCCTGTTGTTTTCAGTTGTATACAAAATATATAGGACTTTTTTTATCTTTATGATTAGGAAACTCTCTGGACCATACATACAGACATAAATATGGTCCATGGAGTTTTTATACCACACAATGGGTTTAAGGAGATAGAGGAATCTATAACATAGGACCAAATTGATTTCTTGATAAATTTCCATTTCTATAAAGTTACCTATTAGTTAGATTGCATTAAATAAGCTTACTCTAGCTGACTGGGATAACAATTGAAAGTCACAGCAAAGACTTAATGCTGAGTCATGCTATTGGGAGTAGTTATTGATTGGCTATTTATCCTTATCTTGCTCAGTACAGATAAGGTTTCAAGATATAAGTAGGTATATAGCTGTCAAATATTACTGACAACTATCAATCTTTTTAGTAGAATTGACATTTTAAAGCAAAATGGGTGTCAAATGCCTCCAAGTTAATCTATCTTTGTGAAAGATTGATAAAGTCAACACCATACAAACTTGGTTCCAATACTAATGATGACAATTCAAAATAAGAGCACACATAGTTAGCACTCATTTCTGCATAGTTCCTTAAATTATAGATTTCAGTACAGCTTTCCACAGATGGCCAAAGCTATGCTCTTTTATATAGTGATATAATTGGGGTTACTCTTACAACCATAAAATTATTCACATAAAGTATAATTTATAGCCTATCAAAACCAGCTAATAATGATAATAATAATTTTACTTATTAACAATACTTATGTTTAAAAGTCTAATTCTTCTTGCTACACATAAACTCAATTAATTTTAAAGTTCCAGTGTAAAATGTATTACTACTAATAATAATACTTTGGAGATTAATAGATCTGACATCAAAAAGTTGAAAGAACTTGCCCAATGTCCAAGAAATGCTAATTGCTTGGTGCTTTAAGTATTTTTCCAGCATGATGTCAAAGAGTAAAGCAAGGACCAAGATTTTATACAGCTAGTGCATGACTAAGGTGGGGTTTCATTGCAATTCTCTCTTATTTCAGAGCCCTAGTTTTATCTAATATTACATACTGACCATGTAGTCTGGTTTGTGTATGTAACAGTTGTACAGGTTGAACTCCCTAATGCACAAAAACAAAATCTAATGTGCTCCAAACTCTGAACTTTTTGAAAATTGACATGGTGCCACAAGTAGAAAATTTCACACCATAAAATATTATTTTGCCAATAAATTATTAACAATATTGTATAAAATTACCTTGTGGTTTTGTGTAATGAATGTATTAACTATAAATTCATTTTATGTTTAGACTTGGGCACATTCCCAAGATATTTCATTATATAGAGAGAAATATTCCAAAGTTTGACAACATCAAAAATCTGAAATATTTCTCATCCCAAGCATTTCAGAAAAAGGATAGTCAACCTGTATAAAACAATATTTTTTGTGGAAATATGGTCACAACCTCACATACTGGTATCCTACTACAAGTGTCCTATGTTGTTTTGAATATTGAGATAAGATTTAAATGCATATTTGAAATCTTACATATGTAAGAGGAATAAACAAATGAGACCTTTGTGAGTGTATCAAAATCAGTTCTTCCCAAACTTTATTCACCATGATAAAAGTCAAAATTTTATATAACTACCATCACTACCTTTGGGGTTTTGAACCATTTGAGTCAGAAAGCTACCCAATAGCTGAAAGAATATGCATGTCAGATTCACTTTTTAAACTTTTAAAGTGCCTGCAAAGATCTCATCTAAATATTTCTTAGGCCTATATTTAATTAATAATTAATAGAAATTAGGCAATATGTTTTGATATTCTTATGTGTACTTAAGATAGTCGCTTAAAAGACAGAAAAACATTCAGAGGGTAAATATGAAAATAGAGGAATATACAAATAGTCTGCTCTTTCTAATTCATTACAGAAATGTTTTCCTTTACTTACAATTTCATGACAGTTCATTTTCAGTTCTGCAGGAAGAGAAAACAAGCCTATAAATCTAAAACATTAATGTATCCAAACTATATTTTAAGAAGCTAGTCAAGCATAGCTCCTTTCGGGAAATGGCTTAGAGAATTACAGAGGATAGCACGAAGGATCATACCTATTTTGGTGGCTCTTATACCACACAAAGAGAAATATACAATGAGTTGTCTGTCATGTTTGACAAATGGTGTTGCTAATTCACATTAGAAAGGCTATGATTCAAAATAGGTTTTCTAGGTAGTGTATAAAAATAATCATAATTTCCATGTACTAGTAATACTTTAAAAAGCCACACTCTTAAGCTACATAAAATAAAAATATTGTTTTCACTCAATCCTGAGTAAGTGGAGGATTTTCATGAATTCGAGGCTCACCTGGGCTATTCTATGAGATCCAGTCCAACCTATGGTACAGAGTGAAACACTGTCTCAAGGAAAAGAAGGAAGGAAAAAATGAAAGAAAATGGAAGGAAGCGAGAGAGGAAGGAAGGCAAAAAGAGGGAATGAAGGAAATAAAGGAGGAAAGAATGACTAAAGAAAAATGAAACAGAAGTTGAATGTACTACATTTCAGGCAAACATTTGATTAAACCACAAAAAGACCAATTGAAATAATTTTAAGACTTTTAAGCCAATTAAATCAGGAAAAAAAAACACAGTTAATTAGATCTTTTAGAGTAGTAGCCCCAGAGGTAAGTGTGTATGCAAATATTGTTTATTTCTCATATTTAAAAACTGTTATCTATTCTTGTGTGTGTTTTGGAGAAGAGACAATCCAGGGACTCCTGCCACAGCAAATGAACACCACATTTTTCATGTGTGGATTCTGGGGAATTGAACATGCGCAGACAAGCTTTACAAGCAAATACCTTTTACTACTGAACCATCTCCCCAGCCCCGTTTCTAAATGTCTTATTAATGAAACTGTAGGAAGTAAAAATGAAATTTTTTTTATTATAGTGCAATAAGGCAGATTAAGAGGACAGAACACTTGATCCTCTGCTCTATGATCTTAAAAACATTTTAATTTTATTTCAGTCTATTTCAACTGTAAAATTTGGTAATTGCATTCTGCTTCTAAGAAAACTGTCCATACTATACCTAAATATAAGTACAAGCCACAAGTATGACTAACAGCCTTATACATATTATACATTTATCATTATATTATACTATATAAGTTATAATTATATTATTTTACATTATATTGTCACACCCCCTCACATACACATAAAGAAGACTCTTACAACTTAACAGGAGAAATCAACTAGAAACTGAAAGACCAAAGGACAAACAGAAGATTGCAGTGAGTTTTTTGGGTTTTCTCTTTGTGTCATATATTGAAGATGTGGACCCAAAAAAGCCAATGACCTGGAAAATGCAAATGAGTGCAGACAATAAGACACAAATACAGAGACTGCTCTCTTTGGCCAAAGAACCATGAAAGTGGCAGCCCAGCAAGAAAATAATTTGTTAGGTAATAATGCTTCTCCTCCAACCAAACACCACAGAACAAACTGACCTCAATGCATCCTGAAATAATAAAGGCCTAGTGGCAAACCAAAATGATGACTTCCAGTGTGATCTAACAAAGCATGCCAATCTCCCCAAGCGAAGGTGCCACAGAAGGCTAAAGAGAGATGTAAGACTTTCAACACCACCAGGCAATAAATTGTGCCCACTAGCTATAGTATCATACACCCATTCCCTGCTTGACAGGTGCCAGAGAAAGCCAACTACACAGAAAATGAAAATGAGACCCAAAGTCTCACTGTACAAACTGTCAATGTCTCAGGAGAAAAATCTAAATATGAACAAACAGGAGAATCTTAAACTGAAAGAAGACAATCAAAAGACGTTGGCACCAAGATATTATTTGACAAATGTTGCCTGACATTAGAACAATGCTTCAGTGAGTAATTATCAAAATTCTTAAAATAATTTAAAAACATATGTGGCCACAGATGTAGCTCAGTGGCACACTGCATGCCCTAGGATCAAACTACAACACTAAAAAGAAAATTAAATCTAATCAAAGAAATAGAATTTATTCATAAACAAGAAGAAAAATTAAAACTACAAAATATAGTAGGTAAAATAAGAAAAATTTAAAATGCAATGGATAGATCCAATATATTATTGGAGAACATAAAGAATGGAATCAATTAACTGTTACAGGAAAAGTAAATCACTCAGTCAGAAAAATGTCCAGAAAGTAGATAAGAAATGACAAGGAGGAAATGAGCCTCTGAGATCTGTGAACAATAACAAAAGCAATCTAATATTCATGTTATCAGAGTTGCAGGAAAGAAAGAAGAAAATGAGACTGAAAACATATTCAAAAATAAACATTTGAACATATTTTTTAAATTTCCAAAATATCATAATCCTACAAATGTAAGAAACTGAGAGATTCCTGAACATGAGAAACCTAAACAATCCACAAAATTAGGGGGGAAAAAAGTAGCAGTAGATTTTTCAGCAAAACAGAGGTCAAAAGCAATGGAAGGAATATGTTCTTCAAATCCAATAGGCAACAAATAATAATTTTGGAAATGAAAGAATGTGTGACATTCTCAGATGAAAGAAGAGTTGAAGGAAGTTTTCTAAACACAAGGGAAATTATTAAAAAGGAATCTTAGAGCATCAGGAAAATAAACAGAACTCAGAAGGCAAAAATATAAAGAAATGTAGTAGACTCTTCTGCACTTGTATTTTCTAAATTATGTTAAGTAGTTGAAACATGATTAAGACATAAGATGGTATTAAATATATGCAAAAAGACATTTAAAGCTGTGGATCCATAAATGAAGAAGAGTGAAAGGAAGAAAAGTTTCCACTTTTTACTCAGGCAGGTAAAATAAGAACAGCAATAGACTATGATAAGTTAGTTGTGTATATATAAAGAAGTAGAACAAACCTTAAAATGATGTATGACATTTTGTAGACACATGAAATTGGAAATTCAAATTAAAAAAAAATCAAGAAGCCCACATACAAAGGTTGGGAAAGCAAATAAAAAACATAGAAATCCTGAAAACAAAGAATAAAGATAGTAATAATCATATTAAATACTAACAGTCTAAATATATAAATGAAAACAAGTTAAAAATTACATCAAATATATGCTT
The DNA here is from genome assembly GCA_036365145.1 of Orientallactaga sibirica. Taxonomy (NCBI): domain Eukaryota; kingdom Metazoa; phylum Chordata; class Mammalia; order Rodentia; family Dipodidae; genus Orientallactaga; species Orientallactaga sibirica. The sequence goes on along the minus strand of JAEOAD010000056.1, from coordinate 1,849,933 downwards.
TCTCTAATAAAATCACTGCACACAGTAATATTTTTTATATGGAGGACATATTACTTAGACATTCACCAAAAGAAATATTTTGTTATAATAGCATCTCATAAAATAGTTTTTTTTTCAGAATAAAGTGAATTGCTAGAGCCAGAGGAGACATGATAGAATGGTACACGTCAGCCTAGAAAGAATATCTAGCAGTCTTGTTAGTATGATCCCCAAACAAAGAGAACTGGCATTTAAGAAAGGTGTGATAGAACCAGATGGAAGCAGACAAATCCAAAATTGTAACTGGTTGCCTCACAAACTTCTATCCATTATTTATAGAAAAGTATATGTGAGAATCAGCTGCAGTGTACATAAATTTCAGAATCTGACATTTCTAGCATGCTAAACAAACAACAGGAAAATAATTCAACTGTTCATAGAATATATATGAAGAGATTAAATACTGGTTCATACAATAAATCTTTACATGTATAAAAGCTGATACCATGCAGTATTCTTTGAACACAATAGACTATACCCAAAGCCAAAATTAAAAAGAATAGGAAAACAAAAACTTTTAAATAAAGCAAAAAACTTTCAAATAATTCACACTTTCAATGGGAAGTCTAAAGCATGATGAAAATTTCTACATTGAAGTATATAAAAATGAAAATGTAACATCACGATTCATCATAGCCACTGGTTAACATATATACACACAAGAGAATTCTATTCACCCTTATAAAAGAACAAACCACTGTCCTTTCAGCAACATGAATGAACATAGGATTAAAAGAAATCAGAACAGTAAGACAACTGTCACATGCTATGTGAACTCTAAAGCAGTTAAACTGATAGAAGTAGATAACAGAATGGTGGTTACTGGGGTCAGTGGTGAGTGGAGGTTGGAGAGATGGCTCAGTAGTTGAAGGTGTTTGCTTATAAACCTGGAAGGCCCAGCTTCACTTCCCCAGTACCCATGTAAAGCCAGATATACATAGTGGTGCATGTGTCTGAAGTTCCTTTATCGTGGCAGTAAGCGCTGGAGCGCCCATGCTCACTCATTCACTCACACTCTATCTCTAACCAAATAAATAACAAAAAAACAAACAACAACAAAAAAAAAAAAAAACAGGACCAAGGGAGATTCTATTTATCTGAACAAATGGATCTTCCTAGAGAGAGGGTGGTATTTTCAGAAAGGGCAAGGAAGGCCCAACACCCTTTCCATGATGTCCCTACTTAAGTATCTCTTCCTCTGTTTCCTTTGAAGTAGCAAGTATAATAAACCAGAAACTTAAAGTGGCTTCCTGATTACCATGTGTTTCACATATTAAATCAAAAGTGTCATTATGGAAACTTTAATTTATATCTGATTGGTCAGAAATGCAAATAAAACAACCTGATGCTATCTCCATGTATATAATGTTAGAATGTACAGCCAGCTGTGGTTGTCCATAAAATTGATTGTTAACTTGACAATGAGGAGATGTCTCTGGCTTTTGAGGTTACAGATGTCTTCTGTGCTGATTGCTATGGTGTAAGATCAGAGGAAAATTACTTTTCCTTTTTTCTAAATCTTTGTTGATTTGTGTGAAAACGTAGTAGGAGAAAATGAGTCTGAGTAAGTTTATTCCACTCAAACAATATGCAAGTCTTTTATTATATATTGGGTATATTGCAATAGTTTGTGCTTTTCAATGATTGGTTCATTTCTTAGTGGATATTTGGATTTTTTATTTTAAGTCAACATAAATTTTTTGAAACCAAGAAAATTTTTTTTAAAAAATAAGAAATACTGCATGTGGTGGTTTGAATCCGATCCCCCCCCACACACACACATATTCATGCATTTGGATGCTTGGTCCTTAGCTAGTAGGAATTTTGGAGGTGGAACCTTGCTGGAAGAGGTATGTCAATGGGGGTGGGCCTTGAGGTATATTAGCATTCAACATGCCAGTGTTAGCACAGCTCACTCTCTTGCTGCTGTCTTCAGTTGCTATGGCAAGAAGTGATGTGTAGCCTTTGCCTTAGTATCCTGTCCTTACCATTATGAAGCGTCCATCAAGACTGTAAGCCAAAAGACTGTTTACTCTCATCAGATTATTTAGTCAGATGTTTTGTCCCAGCAATGAGGAGTTAACTACTTCTGTGCACATCAAAATGCGTGGGATTAATTTATAGAAGTTTGGACAATGACATAGCAATTAAATTCATGCAAAAGATAAAGACCTAGGCTACCTTCTCGAGAAATTAAAAAAATAAATAAATAAAAACATAACCAAGGGAAGGAACAAAGGACAGAAATTTAAAAACTGTGATCATTTTAGCTCTACGTCAGTGATGAGGTTTGGGAAGCTTCTGTTTATCTGGATATCTGGCTTAGTAGGACTTGGATGTTCTCTGTGTTTATTTCCTTCAGCCTTTTTCTGGTGTCATGTTCACCAAGAACTCTGTACTCTTGCCCTTCCCCCACATTATTCTATGGTTTCAGCTGGAAGAGGGAGGACAGGGAGGAGGATAATGGAATCACAATTATGAATGTAAAATTAGAATAATATAAATAAAAAATAAATGACAAAAAAGATATTATAAAACTGTGAATAGAAAGTCTCTGTAGAAACAAGAAGATAAAGAGGAACTATAAGGATTGAAGGGGGAAGGTGTCTTCAGGCAGGAATATGATCATGGAGTGGGGGATGGTGAGGAGGAAGTTTTAAGCAGAAATGGAGAGGAGGTATGATAGAGAGGAGGGGTTTGAGCAAGGATTAAACAAAATTAAAGATGAATGAAACACAATATGGAAGCTTACTAATTCATAAGCTAGAGAGAAGTTTAATGAAAGTACCTTACATAGGTAGATAAAGCTGAGACCAGAAACCATAGTGATCTATTATTAAATGTAAATCTCAGTGTCAGGTATGAGATACATCCCTATGAGTTGTTGGTCATGGACACCAAAGAAGCCCCTGAAACTGCAGGCTATTATCACTGAGTTTGCCAACCAAAACTAGATACTAAGCCCTATAGCCTTAGATACCACATGCTTTGGTGGCAAGACCAAGAGAAATCAACTCGAATTTGAATGAGCTAAGGTTCTACAACTTTCCCAAATATTGCTGCTTTGCTGCCTACCAAGCATTCAAATGCATGAGCCTATCTGGGCATTGTGTTCAAACCACCACAATTATTACCATATGAATAGAAGGGGCACAAACATTCAGACCATAGAAGAACAGTCTCTATAAATAATGTAGTTCCTACCCAAACCCCAGCAATATATGGAATGCATAGAAACACTATAAAATTTATATGTAATATCTTATCATAGAGTAGCTCAAAGACCAAAAATATAAACAGTTTGATGGAATCAGTTCAGTAAATATTAACCCTCACTATATAGCTACAGTAGTAATCACAGTAAGCAATTTATGGACCATCAAAAGAACAGAACAGAGAACCCACAAATTGCTTCAATGTATCTGCCTATGCTATTTTAGATGGAAATATAAGAGGAGGGAAAATAACCTGACCAAAGCAGGTAGATAACCATTTAAATTTGTTACAATGAGTATTATGGTACAGAAAGCTGTCTTAAAATGAAGGAATCGTTTGGGGAAAATGAGCTTTGCTTTGTTTCAGTTTCCTAGGCTACTTCTTTTTGATGTGATATGTCTTGCCAAGCACTTTGACATTCCCCATTTATGGCACTAAAGCTCTTCACAAGTAGAAAACCAAAAGCTGAGATATGAGAAAATAAGGATAGGCAAGAGACATGATTAATATCATGATTTTGTTTACTTTTTTGAGATAAGGTATTTCTATGAAGCTTAGGCTTGTTTCAACCTCAAGATTTTCTGTCTCATCTAAGATGACAGGTAGTTGCAACCAAACCTTGTTTTTAAGACCATTGTTGAAGTATGGGAAAAGTTTTTTAAGGCATGTTGGTCATAAGTAATATTATAAATTCAGAAAATTTTAATTTGAAAGATATATATTTATAACCTCTTCTGAAGCTGTGAGCCAAACATGTGTGTGTGTGTGTGTGCATATTTCACAAATGGGAGACGGTACTATGGTATTTTGGGAATTGTACAATAAAGTAAATGGGATAATATTAATTATAATTGCAAGAGTAGCTCCAACTCAAAATCATAGTTCTGTTTATGAGTTGAAATTGGAGAATTAAGGATAATTATTGATAATATGACTGCACAGGATAAACAAGACAAAAATTATGTATAATGTGAATGAATGATTAGTTTCTGTATTACTTCACAATTTATTTGTGATACTGCAAGCAATTGCCTATCCATACCATAGTACCATCTCCCATTTGTGAAATATGCGCACACACATGTATTTGGCTCACAGCTTCAGAAGAGGTTATAAATATTACATTTTTGCATCACTATCACCTTGCATAGGACTTGGCACTTGGGGGCCCACATATGTTAATACTACTAACTACTAAAAGTATGGTTCATGAAGCAGCAGCATGAGCACACTTCTGAGAGCTCATTAAATGCTGAATTTCAGGCTCCACTCCAGACCTACTGAATAGGAATCTGTACTTGAACAAGATCTCCAATTGATTCATTTGCACATTAAAATTGAAATGTACTTTTCTTCATAGCTACCAATCAAAATGATCCCTTTTGTGACTGCATATTTTAAGCTACAAGATGAGTTACATTATCCTTTGTCTATATTGTCAATTAATTCTGAATATTTCCTTTGTTAAATGTATCATACTTATTCTCAATCTTCTGATACTTCCCACAGAAATATGAAAAATATCTTGCTAACTGTATGCAAATGTGGATGAGAAAAGAAGAATGTGGAAGAAGCCCCCAATGTTGATTCAATCAATTAATTCTACCTCTAATTCAAATCTCAACTGCCACATTGCCATAGCTACATGACATATTTCCATTTGTGATATTTATCTCCATGGAATAGCCAATCAGTGCTCTGGGAACAAAAATGAAATTAAACAAGAAAATTGTATCTAACATGAAGTAACTGACTTCAAATTCCAATCCAATTTATAACTATAAAACTGTCATTGTTTCAATGCTTTTTGACTCAACCACACTGATAATCATAATAGCATTATTTAGCATATATATCCTACTATAATTTAATGGCAATATTTAACCTCAGAAAAACATAAAAGTGTATGTTATACACTGCCTTCAGATATCAATGGCAATTATGTAAAGCACGTTTTTGAAAGGAAATATACTTACATTATTACAGGTTGTTTGAAAAATATTTTCAATCTCAAAATAAAGTATTTTTACTAATAGAAATTTGTTACCAAAGGAAAACAATTATAAAATAAGATAATTCAATAGATTATATTCTGTATATTTATATATTGTTCTATTTCAAACACATTACTGATTCAATATTCCAGGACAGACTGTCTTACATTTTACATCATTATTATGGTTAAACTGAAATAATATTACACTTGTCATTTGTAAAGTTGAATGAGGAATTAGGGAATGAAAAATAAATACTAGGATGGTCAGTTCTAGAAGTATAATCTGTCCCATATGCACAGATAAAGGAGTTGTTAAGTATACACATCTTGGGATTGGCTGCTCATTGTCAAATGACAGAAACTCAGACATCAGTGAGACCTCATTTGAAATCTCCCCCATTCTTGACATGTTGGTAAAACGTTCACAACCCTATCCATCCTATAACTGTTTATTATACCTCTGAAATCCCCATGTGAGTGGTAGTCTCTTGGTTTATACACATGCCTCATGTCCTGCTTTGTCTTTTCTAAGGTCAACCCTGTACCACAAACCAGGAGTGCTTCACTTGCCTTTGGATTTCCCCAGTCTAAACATTGGCCTTCTTGAACTTTCCTCCAGCCTTGCTTACTTTTTCTATTCATTTCTCCTCCTTAATTACAGGAAAAAAAGCAGCCAATCCCTCAGCTGCTTTCCTATATGACACACATGTACATGCATCTGCACACACTGTGTCCTATGAGGTCTTGGTGCATGGGCATTTATTCAAGTACTTTTCAGATGGGAAATTTTATGTCTGCTGATAAGCTAACACTCTTACAAAAGACCTTTGTAGTAATAGCTTAAATTGGTAGTAGTGACTAAAATGTTTCATTGTAATTCCATCTAGGCCATTAATGTTATTTTGTTTATCTTTTCTGCACCACCTTGAAGATAAACACACAGTATGCCCTATTTCTTTGCATATTTCTATGCATTTTCACAAGGATGCAAAATATAGACCTATTAGTGGAAGAAGTACCGAGATGAAGAACATAAACTATACCTCTTTTGTGGATCAAATGATCTTGAAGTTGCTAGATTACTCATTGTAAATCTCCCCTTCAAGAAAAAAAAATCTGAGGTTTTTACTGTGTCATCATGAAGATAAAATTTTGGAGAAGAGTATCAGTCCCCAGACAGTTAGCTAGTCTAGTGCCAGAGGGTGCTACACAAGCAACTGGAAGAGAATGGCCAACATCTGTCCAAACAACTCACAGTCTAAGCTACCCAGAAGGAAACAACCTGATATAATGCTCAAATAAGTGCAGTAGTGGCACACAGCCATGGTGGGTTACCAACTGCTCTTGATTTGGCTAACAGATCCACTCAGTGGAATGGAACTCATTGCTGGAACTGGGAAATAAGTCAAAACCATGTACAAAAATTAGTTCAGTCTCCAAGAATAAGACACCACCAAATGTGGGCGAGAAGAGGGCATATGCATATAAAACTCACTCAAAAATCTCTATGGCCATCCCCATCTATCTAGTACTAACTTCTCTCTCCATTGGAAAATTTGCTTATCTTTTGTAGATGGACAACGAACCTAAAGGGAGGAACAACCAATCACACCTCACCAGAGCCCCAGCTGAAACCATAGAGTAATGTGGGGGGAGGGCAAGAGTACAGCATGCTTGATGATCACTACACCAGAAAAAGGCTGAAGTAGATAAAAACAGAGAACATCCAATTCCTACTAAACCAGATATCCAGAGACACAGAGGCTCCCAAAACCTCATCACTGAAGTAGAACTATAATGACCCCAATGTGGCTCAGGGAAATTCGCGGAAGAGGGCACGGAAAGAATGTTAGACCCATAAGTTTGGACATTATGCACAGAGACTTGGCCTATCCCCCATAACTCTAGATAATTTCATTTCAAATAGTAGCAAGTGACATTACTGGCTTTGAAATAAGATAATCTCACCTGCTACCAATTAGTTTTAGACTTTTGAGAAAATGATTTGAAGTCCCTGTTCCTGTTTGAATGGCCCCACCAAAAGTCATATTGAAATATAATGCCCAGTGTAAGACATTGGAAGATGTGGCATCTAATATATAATATGTTTATGAAATATCCATCAGAAATAGATCTGTGAATGGATTAGTGTATTGATGATTGTTGGGTTGGTAGGTTACTTGCTGTGGTAGTTTGAATAGATGGCCCCCACTATATTCAGTGTTTTATTAGTTTGTAGTTTGCATCTACAGCCACCTGGCTAGAGGCAGTGTCACTGGGCGGATCTTAAGGTGTGGTGATGGGTTTAGGATTTCAATCTAAAGATATGCAAAGTGTGCCTAACTGGAGTTCCTGAAGTGTGCTGTGCTGTATGGCTTTTGGCAGGCCAGCTTCTTCTGCCATTATGGAACTTCCCCTGGATCTCTGTGGTTGTTATAGGTCTATTTAAATGGTTTATCTCATCTTGATTTAATTTTGGTAGGTCATATTAATCAAGGAAATCATCCATTTCTTTCAGGTTTTCAAACTTAGAGGCATATATATTCTTAAAATATGCCCGTATGATTTTCTGAATTTCTTTGGTATCTGTTGTGATGTTGCCTTTTTCATCTCTAATTTTATCAATTTTTGTCTCTTCTCTCTCTCTTTTGGTCAGATTTGCTAAGAGTTTATCAATCTTGTTTATCCTTTCAAAGAACAAACTCTTTGTTTCATTGACTTTTTGAATTTTTTTTTCTTTTTTTGGTTTCCATTTCCTTAATTTCTGCCCTAACCTTTATTATTTCTTCCCATCTACTGATTTTTGGTTTGCCTTGTTATTCTCTTTCCAAGGCCTCAAGGTGAAGCATTAAGTTGTTTAGTTGTGAACTCTCTAATTTCTTAATATAGGTACTTAGAGCTATAAATTTCCCTCGTAGTACTGCCTTCATTGTGTCCCAAAGGTTTTGGTATGTTGTATTCTCATCATTATTTGATTCTATGAATTTCTTGATTTCCTTTTTAATTTCTTCAATGACCCATACATCATTCAATAATGTACTGTTTAGTCTTCATGAATTTCTGTATGTTCTGTAGTTTTTCTTGTTGCTGATTTGCAGTTTAATCCCATTGTGGTCAGATAGCATACAAGGGATTATTTCAATTTTCCTGTATTTGTTAAGATTTGATTTGTGTCCTATTATATGGTCTATTTTAGAGAATATCTCATGTGCTGCTGAGAAAAAAATGTATATTCTGCAGCATGTGGATGGAATGTTCTGTATATATCTGTTAGGTCCATTTGTTCCATGATATCATTTAATGCAGATGTCTCTCTGTTTATTTTTTTCTGGGTAGACTGTCAAGTGATGAGAGTGGGGTATTGAAGTCACCCACTACTATTGTGTTAGGAGTTATCTCTGACTTTAAGTCTAATAGTGTTTGTTTGATGAAATTGGTAGACCCCGTGTTAGGAGCATATTTGTTTAGGATTATAATGTCCTCCTGTTGGGGTGTTCCTTTAATCAGTATAAAGTGACCTTCTTTATCTTTCCTCACTAATGTTGGTTTGAAATCTATCCTGTCACATTCCCAAAATATATTATCAATGTATTTTTTAAATTGGGAGCAACACATAATCTGTTTTAGATTGGAAACCATTATATAATTGAATTCTACTTGACGCAATTACTTTGTATCCAGTCAGACATTTTTTTAAAATATTTTTTTAAACATTTTATTTTTTTACTAATTTATTTGACAGAGAAAGAGAGAGAGAGAGAGAGAGAGAGAGAGAGAGAGAGAATGGGGACGCCAGGGCCTCCAGCCACTGCAAACAAACTCCAGACGCATGTGCCCCCTTGTGCATCTGGCTAACGTGGGTCCTGGGGAATCGAACCGGGGTCCTTTGCCTTTGCAGGCAGATGCCTTAACCACTAAGCCATTCCTCCAGCCCAGTCAGACATTTTTTATTCAAGCATTTTTCAATTGAGGATGACCTTTGGGGACTGTTTTTGATGTTTCAACTCAGGTAAACACAGTGCCTAATTAATCATACTATGATTATCATACTAGATATCACTATGACAGAATTATGATTAAAATGCCTAATTAGTTGAGTTTAAGAAATATTTTCTTAGATAATTTGGGTGGGTCTAGTTAAATATTCTGGATGGATTTGAAAGCATGACTGCAATTTCTGCTGAAAAGAAAAGAAATTCTACTAGGAGGCAACCTATACCCTTTGGTTCAAGTATAAATATACTGTTCCCTCTCTGGTAGCCCTAAGTTACTTTACCAGTCTCCACCATTGTGTAAGGTAATTCCTTCTATTATTTCTATCTTGATATCTCTATCTGTATCTATCTATCCATCTACACCTACTATATGTCATGATAGATAATTTGCTTATCTTTGCCAGGTTTTGATAAATATTAATTAATATTATTGCTATACAAAGTTAATATATGATATTATGTAGGAAATTAATTATTTTCCTGAATTTAGAGAGGCATGTATGATCTATTGTGGAGAAGGCTCCATGAGTTGCTAAGAAGAATATTTATTCTATGCTATTAGAGTGGAGTATTGTATAAATGTCTGTTAGGTTTAATTGATCTATGGCATTATTAAGATATATTATTACCTTGTTGATTTTCTGCTTGGATGAACTGTCTATTAATGATAGTTGCATAATGAGGTATCCTGCTATATTAGTGGGATATATTTCTGACTTGTTTTCAAGTAGATTTTGCTTTATGAAATGTGATGCACTTGTGTTTGGTGAATATAGATCCATGATTGTGATATTTTCTTGCTGCATTGTTCCTTTGATGAGTAAAAAGGGATATTATTTGTCCATTTGATTAATTTTGGTTTGAAGTATATGACCACAATGTTTTAATGTAATAAAATAGCAATAAGATAAACAACAAAAAATACACTAGCTCCTGGAGACTGAACAACACACTTTTTTTTTTTTTTTGTTTTTGCGAGGTAGGGTCTCACTCTGGTCCAGGCTGACCTGGAATTCACTATGTAGTCTCAGGGTGGCCTCGAACTCTCGGCGATCCTCCTACCTCTGCCTCTGAACAACATACTTTTTTTTTTTTTTTGGTTTTTGCGAGGTAGGGTCTCACTCTGGTCCAGGCTGACCTGGAATTAACTATGTAGTCTCAGGGTGGCCTCGAACTCTCAGCGATCCTCCTACCTCTGCCTCCCGAGTGCTGGGATTAAAGGCGTGCGCCACCACGCCCGGCTTGAACAACACACTTTTAAACAATGAATGTGTTGTGGAAGAAATTAAAAAGGAAATTGTAAAATTTTTAGAACTAAATGATAATGAAAACACAACCTACCAAAACTTATGGGACACAATGAAGGCAGTCCTTATGGGAAAATTTATAGCACTAAATGCCTTCATATTAACATAGAAATACCAAATTAATAACTTAACCATCATTAGAAAAAACAGGTATTGGAAAAACAATAACAATCCAATACTAAGTGTTCCAAATGGAAATAAATAATTCAGATCAGAGCAGAAATGGATGAATTGGAAACCCAGAAAACAATTAAGAAAATTTATAAAATGAAAGGCTGTTTCTCTGAAAAAATAAACAAGATTGATCAACCTCTGGCCAATTTGATCAAAAAAGGCTGTAATAAAATTAGAAATGAGAAAGGAGAAGTCATAACAGATATCAATAAAATTGGAAGAATAATCAGGACATATTTCCAAAGGTTCTACTCCACAAAATGGGCTAAGCTGGAGGAAATGGATGAATTCCTAGATTCATATCACCTAGCAAAACAAAATCCAAAGAAGATACATCTCCTAAACAAATCTATTGTATCCATTGAGATTGAAAAATATAATAAAAAACAATCCCCCCAAAAATCCAGGACCTGATGGATTCTCAGCCAAATTCTACCAAAACTTCATCAAAGAAATTAACCTCCATTTTCTCAAGCTTTTTCACATAATTGTAGGATAGGGAATTCTACCCAATTCTTTCTATGAAGCTAGCATCACCCTAATACCAAACCAAGACAGGGATACAACAAAAAAAAAGAAAATTAAATAAGTAAATACATTTTTGAATGGGGCTGAAGAGATGAGTGAGTGGTTAATCCACTTGCCTGCAAAGCCAAAGGACCCAGGTTCATTTCCCCAGGACCAACTTAAGCCAGATGCTCAAGATAGTGCATGCATCCTGGATTCATTTGCAGTGGCTGAAGACCCTGATGCACCCATTCACTCATTGTCTGTCTCTCTTTCCTTCTATATTCCTCTTTCTCTCTCTCTCAAACAAATAAATACACAAATAAATAAAATTTAAAAAGAAAAGAAAATCATAGACCTGTATCCCTGATAAACTTAGATGCAAAAATCCTTAACAAAATTCTTGTGAACCAAATTCAAAAATACATCAAAAGCGTCATCCACCTTGATCAAGCAGGCTTCATTCCAGGTATCCATGGATGGTTCAACATATAGAAATGGATAAATTTAATACACTATATAAATAAACTTAATCATAAGAATCACATGCTTGTTTTAAGAGGTGCAGAAAAGGCCTTTAACATAATACAATACCACTGTATGATCAAAATGATGGAAAGGCTAGGCATGGAGGGTTTATATTGCTATATAATAAAGGCTATAAACAAACCACTTAAAGACCAAATAATACTTAATGGGGAAAGACTCAGGGAAAGGAGTGTCCACCCTCACCACTACTCATCAACACAGTACTAGAAGTCCTAACCAAACAAAAAGTCAGGTGAGTTATATAAAAGGGATACAAATTGCAAAGGAAGAACTCAAACTTGCAGATGGCATAATCCTACACATAAGTGACCCAAAAGACTCTACCAAAATCTTCTAAAGTTGATAAATTCCTTCAGCAAAGTGGTAGGATACAAAATAAATACACAAAAATCAGTAGCCTTCCTATATGACAAAGACAAATATAGGGAGAAGAAAACTGTGAGGCTGTCGCAGTTTTCAATAGCCACAGAAAATCAAATACCTTGTAATAACATTAATTAAGGAAATGAAAGATCTATATTATGAAAACATAAACCACTCAAGACAGAAATTGCGGAGGATATGAGGAGATGGAAATACCTTCCATGCTCCAAGATAGGTAGAATTAATATTGTAAAAATGGGAATTCTACCAAAAGCAGCATACAGATACAATGCAATACCAATAAAAATCCAGTATCATTCTTCACAGAGATAGAAAAATAATCTAAAAATTCATATGGAATGGCAGAAGGCCTCAGATATCCAAAAATGTACTCAATAAAAAAAAAATCTCCAGAGGCATCACCAGACCTGATCTACAGATATACTACAAAGCCATAGTAACAAAACAAACATGGTCCTGCCATAAAAAGAGACACATAGACTAAGGGAACAGTACTGAGGAACCAGTCCTTAGTTCAGGTAACTACAGGTACTTGATCTTTTTATTTTTTTGAATGAGACAGACAGAGGCAGAGACAGAGACAGATAAGACAATGGGTACACCAGAGGCCTCTCAAGCCGCTGTGAACAAACTCCAGATGTGTATGCACCCTTGTGTGCAAGTGTGGAAATTACACCCTTGCAGCACTATGTCTGGCTAAAAGTGGGACCTGGAAAATAGAATTGGTGTTCTTAGGCTTAGCAGGCAGGCACCTTAACCAACAAATACCACATGTTCTCCCTCATTTTTGGTTCCGAAACTGGAACAGCTTGAGTTGCTGGCATGCCTGATAGCAACTTAAGGCCCAGACAATAGAGATGGAATGGTTTAGTAGGAGGGGAATGGGAAGATGACAGGGGAGATATATACAAAACTAAAGCCAAAATGAATTTATACCTTAGAAACCCTTCATCCTGTTTAGCAGACTAAAATATATAACTCACAATAGGAGTATAGGGGGATCATATGGTAAGACAGGCCTTGAAGAGGGTGGAATGAATCTTACTCCTAAAACAATTGACTCTGTCTGCCTTATGACTGACAGTACCATAAATCAGTTACAACCCAGATTGAGCTGTTGTTCAGAGAGACCTAATAGGTCCTCAAAACATGACAGGCTTTCATCAGAACACTCAATTGCCCATCTGAGGTATAAAGTAAGACCTATTGCTGAAGAAAGACACCACATGCTGCTGCCAGTGAACATTGAGAGATCCAGCTAGGATCTGGAAGAAAGCATTTCCCAAATGGTTAGCTCATATAGTGCTGGAAAGCACTACATGAGCTGCTCGGGGAAATGACCAACAATGTTGTGAACAATCAGAGGACACTGCTATACAAAAATAATCAGCCTGGCAAGATGTATATATCTGTGCTATAGTGACACCCAGCTTAGGTGGGTAACTAATGTCTGTATTGATTGGCTAAGAGATCTCCCCAGTAGAAAGGAACCCATGGCTGGAACTGGGAACCAAGTTAGAATCCTCTGGAGACCAGGATCATGGTCTACAACAAGGAGCTCCTACTACTATTTGGCCAAAAACAGAGGCAACACCCGTTATAAGCCCTCTAAATTAATTATACTTATCCTCTTTAACCTATGCTGCTCTCACTCTGTTGGAGAATCTATTTAGAGAAGGCAATGAGAACCAAGGACAACCAAAATCTATCAACAAGAAAAAAAAAAAAGAAAAGAAAAGATAGCTGATTCTCTCTCAGGAGATGAGCCACCCCTCGCACATCAGCTAGGGCCCAAGTAAAACCACAGAGGAACTGGCAAGATGAACAAAAGTACTGTTTCCAAGGCAAGTCTGACAACCTGTGCAAAGGTGATGGAGACAGATGCCAAGGATACTCAAAACGTACCAGGGCAGAAATCCAGACACTTGTGAAAGTTCAACAGTAAAAAAAAAAAAAAAAAAAAAAAAAAAAAAAAAGATTTAAAACACACTCATCATAGGTCACAGAATTTTGCATAAGAGGGGGGGTGAAAAGATTGTAAAAGCTACAGGGTGGAAGGAAATATCCAGAGACCCCCCCTACCCACATTGACCATTAACTAACTGATGTTTTCACAACTCATAACCCATAACCCCATGGTGAATACCAGTAATGGAGGAGGGCCCTCAGTGGAATTTGAGCAGGGAGTAGGGAAATGATGGTACCAACACATTATGTGTCCAAATAAAGTTTCTCCTTAATAATAAAAAAGCTATTATCTACAACAACTTTACTTTAAGTAAAGGAAAATATATAAATTATGTGGCTTAAACTCATCTAATTAGTTAAATGCCTCTGAGATAAAACTAAGGATTTCCATGAGAAGAGATTAAAAATATGAGAGAGAAAAGAAAGATAATCCTCAAATTACAATAGAGCTATACTCCAGTAACCTCATTATAATTTGAAAATATTGCAATGCAAAATGTATTTTTCTTATCTAACCTATGAACTTAAGAACTTAACAACATAGCACACTGTGAAGAATCATGAATTTACATCATGATCATATACTTGATAGGAAACAATAGCTTAATTTTCATGAGAACACAGTATACTTTCAAATGCTTTAGCAGTATGTATATATACAATTTTGAGGGAGAGGGAGGAATAACTAGTCTGGAATATTCCTAAGGACAACGGGTCTTCTTTTAATTTAATATTTTATCATATCATATATAACTTTTCTAAAAGGAAGACCCTTTTATAAACACAAGTAAAATATATATGTGGCAATTACTCTTCATTTTGGGGTTAAATTTTTAAAAATTTATTAGCACATTGACATAAAATTTTGAATGTGCTAATAAATATAATTTAACAGGACAAATTAGAGACATACTTATCAATCCAGCAACTAAGCAACTATACCACATAGCCACTGTTTGCCAGCTGTTTTTATGTTTAATGTACACAAATTTCTCCTTTCATAACTGCTTTGTACATATTTCCATTTATTTTCTAATTTTTAAAATATTTTATTCATTTTATTTTGTGAGTGAGAGGCAGAGAGAAAGAGAGAGAGAGAGAGAGGGAGAATGGGCATGACAGGGCCTTTTAGCCACTGCAAATAAACTCCAGACTCATGTGCCACCTTATGCACCTGGCTTACATGGGTTCTGGGGAATCGAACTTGGGTCCTTTGGCTTCACAGGCAAGTGACTTGAACACTATGGTATCTCTCCAGCCCTTATTTTCTTATTAAACCTAGATGCTTAAAATATAAAGTTGTTTGTTTAACTGATGAAAATTGATCTAAAGTATAGTTATCAATGAAGCTCACAATCTTTTTGAAAATAAGAAAAATGTTACATTTACTTTAGCATAGAATATTTCCCACTTAATTAAAAAAATAATACCAATGAGTATCCTAGATAAACAAAATTGGGATTTTAGCTAGCCAAGAAAATGCACTCCGCTTGTGAGATAAACACAGAGTTAATGTTGGCTGCCAGAGTGAGGGAGGCCCATATCGCAATAATACAGTGTATACGCATAATAAGTTTAGGTTTATAAATTGCACCAAATGTCTCCCTGTTTACATGTTTTTCAAAACCACATTAAAGGTATTATGCTACTTCCCTGATGAAATAAATAAGAAGCTCCAACTGAAGGGATATATATTTTCTTTTACTCACTTCAAGGCTTACTCTGTAGGGAGTGTGGTTCCACAGAAGTGTGGATTATGACATATTTTTAATCAGAGTTCCACTAATTAATCCCACTGGAATGGTATTTCAGAGAGAAGCAATATATTCCTTCATTAAAATCCAACCAGTAATTCTCACTTATATTTGCATAACAGAAAGTGAAGGTTCACAAAGTTGGCACCCAATATGTTATTCAAGGCAGAAAAAAAAATCAGAAAACAATTCAACATAAACATGATTCAGATGACAGCTTGGAATTGACAAGGATAGAAGACTTAGTTATTTCCTAATAAATTCCACTTGAATTAAATCATTTAATTGAAATAAGATGTGTCACTGATTTAGTAGTACAACTGCATCAATATGAAATTTAATAATAGTATTTCTTTTATTAAAAATCAACTAGGGTAAACATGTGGACAACACTTCTCAATAAAATTGGTACATAATATTATCTCTGTGTCACATTGTTATAATATAAAATAAATGTGTCATTTATTACTCTTAAATTACATACTAATTTTCAATGCATTCAATTAATATGATAAACATCTAATTTGCACAACAGCAATACAGTTACAAGGAATACTAGTTGAGGGCAGAGCATGTTCTCAGTGGTAAAGTACTTGCCCATCATACACAAGTTCCTAAGTTTAATCACCAAGAACAGGGGAAAATATCATTTGACAATTTACAAAAAAAACTTAGGTAGTCCCTATACCAAAGTATTAGAGTCATCCTGTAGTAGATCACAAGGAAGAGTACACTGTGTAAATTACCTCCATATATTGTCACCAAATGTTTCTAATATAAAAATTTTCTGAAGATTGTATATCCTTATAAAATATGTCATCTGTATACACTCAGCTTTGAGATCATTTGAATTCCATGAAATATTTACATACACATAAAATTTTAGTATAACAACCAAATATTGTAAACCCAAGACAGAAGAAACACATACGTAAACAGGTTTGTAAAATCTGAAGTAAAATCCTTCAAGAAAAAAGTGTCATCTATTGATTGGATTTATCAGAAAAAAATACTCCCAAATGAATGCTAGCTTATTGTAAAGTCATTAAGAGTGTTTCATATATATGAAACTCTCTCTCTCTCTCTCTCTCTTTCTCCTCTCTGTCTCTCTCAATATATATATATATATATATATATATATATATATATATATATATATATATATGATGATGAAGAGTGATAAATGAGAGTGAGGATTATTATGGAAGTGTAAGATGGAGGGAAGATGAGGGTGAGAAAAGTATAGTGATTTAATATATAAACATAATATAAAAATAAACAGAGTTAAGAGTGCCACATGGTCTCACTCATCTGTAGTTCTTAATTTGTATTTTCCCGAGATGCTGACACACCTAATAAACATATTGAGGACTGGACAATAGGTATGGTGGGATGGGAGGGCAGGGAAAGGGTGAGGGGGGACAAAAAACTGGACCCAAATGGAAATGGTACCATAAAATCTTATATCCTGAAAGACATACTAAAATGTCAAATCTGCATCAGGTGCTTGGAGAGAACACCTGAATCACATTGACCTGGAGAGGGTATGATGAAGACTAACCTCAATATTCTCCTGTTTCTCTATCACTCCCTGTTCTCTTTCTTCTCTCTTTCTCTTTCATATTACCTATACTTTTTCTTCCTTCTTTTCCCTTGGGGCTGACCTGTAACTCCCAATACCAGCATGTAGTTAACATCCACAATAAGCTGTTGATCAGTGAGACCTACAAGGTTTCCCCAAACAAGACAGATTTCTGTCAGAATACTTGATGACTCACCAAAGGTAATTGTTAAGACCCTACTGTTGAAAACACGATATGCTGTTTGGATGGAACATGGAGAGACCTGGCTAGAATCTGGAAAAGAGACAGTCCCCAGACAGTTTGTCTAGTGCCAGAGGGTGCTACATAAGTAACTGGGGGAAAACGACCAACATCTGTCTAAGCAACTTGTGGTCTAAGCTACTCAGCAGCAAACAACCAGATGTAATGCTCACACAAGTGCAATAGTGGCACACAGCCATGGTGGATTACCAATGCTCTAGATTTGGCTAATGGATCCACTCAGTGGAATGGAACCCATACCTGGATATGGGAAACAAGTCAGAACCATATCCAAAAACAATCCTGCTCTCCAATAACAAGCTCCAACCAATAGTGGGATACAAGAGGGCCTTGCACCTATTAAATTTTCTTTAAAATAATAATGGTTATTCATGTATTGTGCACTGACCTCACTCTCTATTGGAGAATCTGCTTCTCTCTTTCAGATGAATGCAGAACCTGAGGAGAAAATCAACCCATAACACCTCAAAAGGGCACCAGCTGAAGCCATAGAGTTATAGGGGAAATGATCAAGAGTGCTGCCTTATTGGTGAACCTGGTACCAGCACAAGGACAAAGGAGATAGACACAAAGAACACTCAACCCCTCCCAAATCAGATATCCAGAGACACAGAGACTTACAAAACCAAAGTGATGTATTGGAAAAGTAACTGATAAAAAAAAAAAAAACATATTGCTTGTATGAACATTTTGTCCAAGTTAATTTCCTTGGAAATCAACCAGATTTCTGAGAAGTGATGTATATTAAGTTCTTTATCTATTTTCAAAGAAAGAAACCAAGTGGGCATGACAGAAATATCTTCTCCTGAATAACAGAGTTTATCCTAACTTGCTTTCTGTCATGCTTACAAAATGAAAGATTTTTTATCATTTTGAAGAAAATCTGTGGCCCAAATCTTTGAATCATCATTATAAGTCAATTCAAAATACAATATTGAATTTTACAACACCTCTAGAGCACATATATTGATTGCACATAACTGTGAGTCTAAACATTAAGAAATTACCTTGAAGAACTACATGTTACGACTCTCCATAGAAGAAAAGCAATGTGCACACTAGCCCTTCTTGTCTAGGTATACAGGGAAACATGAAGTTCAGAAGGAAGATTGAGTTGTTTTTCACGTGGACACAAGTAAAACACACTGGCAGCTCTAACAGACACAGGACAGGGTGTTCCATTTCCTTTCAGTAGTCCATGGCTTCAGAAGGCAGCTCTACTCATACAGGGACATTTGCTGGACCATCACTGAGAAGTACATGACTCAGATACTGCATCTCTTGTCCTTTCATCCAGTGGTAAAAGTCAAACAAAATCTCATCTCCAAATTCTATAATCAGTTTCACAAGATTACCCAGACCTGATTTTTTTTTTACCACTAAGTTACAAAAGAAAATCAATCCCGTTATTGCATGGCCCCAAACTAAGTGTCAGAAGTTGACTCTGATATAGCACTTGTCAAATACTCTACTGGTAAAAGAAAACCCAAGTAGGTGTTTTCTACTCCAGTAAAATAGATCAAATACTAAGTTTAATTGAATAAATCAGATCAAATATAGAATGAGGGCTGGAGGGATTGCTTAGCAGTTAAGGCACTTGACTGCAAAGCCAAAGGACCCAGATTCGATTCCCCAGGACCCATATTAGCCAGATTCACAATAGGGCACAAGCATCTGGAATTCATTTGCAATGGCTGGAGGCCCTGACATGCCCATTCTCTTCCTCTTTCTCTGTCAAATAAATATATAAATAAAATAAAATAAAATATTTTAATAAAAAAGTAGAAATACTGGCTGGGGAGATGGGTTAGTGGTTAGTGGTTTAGGTGCCTTCCTGAAAAACAAAGGACCCAGGTTCAATTCCCCAAGACCCAGTTCAGCCAGACTTTTGCTTAGTTTTATCAGAACTAGGCATGTATCCCCTCCCATAGAGAGGGCCTTCAGTCCAATTAGGGAGCAGTTGGTTTCCCCAAGAGCAGACATGCCACTATTGTACCAGTTCAGTCATTGGCCATGTCTGGCCAAATTTGTTTTTCCAGTGTCCACTGTTTAAACTGTTGATGACTTCTGTCTCCCATACGGCTACATGCAGTACCGCTTTTTCTGTCTCTGACATTTTTTAAATAGTAACACATGAAGACACAATATATTATTTTGTGGGAAAATGTATATCTACTGGAAAAGCAGGAGATAATGTTTGAGCACTGTTGCTGTGGATAACAAACTTTCTGCCACCGCTTCTGCAAAATTTACTCTCTATTGGAGAATCTATTTCTCTTGTTCAGATGGGAGTGAGACCCAGGGAGATAAACTACCCATCTCATGGTAGCCTAGCCCCAGCTGAAACCATTGAGGAATTGGGGAGAGGAGAAAGAGTATGGCTTCCATGGTGATCCTGATAATCATCACCTGGGTGAAGGAGACAGACACTGGGGGCACTCAACACCTACCAAAGCCATGCTTTTTATTATTAGCATGGTATTCTTATAGTCAACCCTGCTGCAATCCTTTCTTGGAGCTCATCTTGATACCTATAAGTTAGCTTTTCATCTTATTTTAGAAAGGGTTTCCAAACATATAGTCTGGAAAAAGTAGAAACCGAGTCATCAGAGATTCTGAGGCCATTTCCACTTGAGACTTTTTTTCCTGAGGTAAGGTCTCATTCTAGCCCAGGCTAACATGGAACTCATTCTATAGTCCCAGACTGGCCTTGAACTCATTGTGATCCTCCTACCTCTGCCTCCTGAGTTCTGGGATCAAAGGCATGTGTCACCATGCCTGGCCACTTGAGATCTTTTAAACATAAAAAAAATGCAGTGGAGTGGGTCCAGGGAGGAGGTGAATGAAAGTACTTGATGTATCCATGGAAAGTTTCAACTTAATAAAAATAAATAAATGCAGATGTGAAAAAAATGTTAACATATCCTTTTTTGCTATCTTTTAAATTATTTATTTATTTATTTATTTATTTTATTTAAGAGAGAGAGAAAAAATGGGCATACTATGGCCTCTAGCCAATGCAAACTAACTCCAGATGCATGTGCCACCATGTGCATCTGGCTTACATGGGTTCTGTGGAGTTTAAGCTAGGTCCTTAGGTTTCATAGGCAAGTGCCTTAACTACTGTGCCATCTCTCCAGCCCCTGATATATTTTACATATTAAAAGGCATATGTGCAAAAAAAGAAGGTACATCCTTTTTCTTGCAAGGATATAGACACCAAACACAAGAAATATAGAGGATCCTCATGATAGAATGGAAATAGGAATTAAATATTTTTTCTATTTTTTATTTTTTTTGGAGAGAGATACAGAGAGAGACAGAGAGAGAGAGAGAGAGAGAGGAAGACAGATATGGGCACACCAGCAGTGTCTCAGCTGCTGAGAAGGAAATCCAGATGTGTGCGCCCCCTTGTGGTCAAGTGCGGCATTGCACCCTTGTGTCACTTTGCATCTGGCTAAACGTGGGTCCTGGAGATTGGAACCGCTGGAGATTGGAACCAGTGTTCTTAGGCTTAGGAGGCAGGACACAAGGTGATTGCAGATGCAAACTATAAAATTTGCAGTGGAAAAACCCATCACCACACCCTTAAGACCTTGAATTGCCATCTCTCAACCCTAAAATAGGAATAACCTAAACACAAGAAATATATAGAGTCCTGGACCCGAAATAGGAATTACAAAGATGGTAGAAGTTAATTTTTCATCTCTAGAACTATAGGAACACATATCTTCACTTTCCTATGCTATGAATACACACTCATTCTTTAAGCTTCTTAACATATCACTCAACCACATAGAAATCTGAAAAGACCTCAGTGGAATCCTATCAGTCTGTCTATCTATCTATCTATCTATCTATCTATCTATCTATCTATCTATCACTATCATCATCTATCTGTTCATCTAACATTTATCTATTTTTATCTCTCTTCCTTTATTGCTTCCTCTCTCCCTCTTTCTTTCCTTCCCTTCATATTTTCTCACTTTTTTGGTAAAAGTATACTTGACCTAGAATCACAACCTCATTTCCTGAATTCACAACTATTCAATTAAAGGAAGCAATGGGGATTAACAAAAGTTGCTGTGCCAAAGTGGCAGATTAGTAGCCTGGATAATATGAACATTTCCCTTAAGATCATGTATACATTTCTGGTTTAAGCAACATGTCCCATTGTTTATGCAGTACAGCTTGAGTAGTCTCTCTGAGAATTGTATGTCAGTACTGGGTCAAATATGTACAATATTTGCCGAAAAGTTCATTCTTGGGACATGTCCTAAATTCACTATTTCCAGTAAGTTATCAATGCCCTCATAGATTTGGGGTATTTTATCACTGTATTTTATTTTTATTGTATTACCCTTTCTTTTTTTCATATTCTTGTAAGTATGTTTACCTATTTGTTTCAGTTCCTTTTTTATTCTTCCTTGATCAGTTCTTTGTCTGACCATTCCTTTATTTTCCCCTCCCATTGTCTCATCTTTCTCCTTCCCTCACTTCCTTCCCTCCTGCTGTTTTTCAAGAGCTAAAAGTGCATTAATCCTTGCAAAGTACACTTACTACTATCAACACGAACATTTATTTAGTGGAATATTTTACTGAGAAGAGACTGACATTGCCAAGGTTAATGGCTAGATCATCTGTAACAAAATGTATTTAAAATCAAATTGGCTATGTTATTCATGCTGTTTGAAAGTGGAAATAGCATTAAGTTTTGACTGAAGTGTTCCAGTGTTTCATCTTGGATTGATAATTGCCCAGAATCATAGTTGGAACTGTGGCCCCTTGGGAAACTGAGTCTTTAAATACACTCCAGGGTGTCTTTTCCCCAGAAAAGACAGAATGCCAGGGGAAATTGTCATATATAAAATGAAAAGGAATGAGCTAGTAAAATACATGAACAATAATAAGTTCTCTAGGATTTTCTTGTCATAGAAATTGGACAAGGTCACATAAAAGAAAAAAATATATATTGGCAGTCCAGGCACATATCACTCTATTCATTGGAAAGACATACAGAAGCCATTAACTATGTTTGTACTGCTAACCACACAAGATCCTTTGGAAGAATGCCATGCACATTCAGGTGTCTTGCTAATAGAATTTTGGCATTTTGGAAATTTGTGAACAGTCTTAACTCTTGCACCTAAGTACCTTAATGAGATTTCAATTACTTGATAGTTGTCTATAGTAATAATCATCTGAAAAGATTGCTGTTTTCCCTTATTGGTCAAAGCATTAACTATTGTTTAACAAACATTTATTCAAATAAAAAAACATAAAAGAGAAAAATAAAACTTGAGATAAACATTTTTTAAAAGTTTGTTACTCCTATTATAAGAAAATATCCATTCTCCAATAGAAATATTTTAGCAATAAAAACCAAAAACTAATTTTCTCAAATCAATGATCAAATTCTAATTATTAACATTTTCTGAGTCAAATTTATTAATCAATCATATATACCATCCCACAGCATTCAGTAAGAACTTAACAATTTGTCAGGAGAAAGTAGACATGTAGATAACATTATATTTGAGTGAATTAGATAAGGTAGCATGTAGGAAACAAGAAATGTTAAATAGCCTTCTATTATGATTTGCTAATGGGATTGGTTTAAATGGGACCATAAGAAAAGGTTAAAATATATTTTTAGAGTATACCCAGATTTTATTTGGAAAGGAAGAAAGAGAAAAAATGAGAATTTAGACTGGGATGATATAATTAGATCTTACAAGATCAGATAGACAAAATATTGGTAAGAATATAATAGGATAGATTTTATGAATGGTTGAATAAGTGAGTGAAGAAAGAAGACAAACCAGAATTATGGATGGACAGATATTCTATGTGTGGCTTCTGGACAGGGTGAAATTATAACAATGGTAAATATAATAAGAACAAAGGATTGGAGAAATAAAAAATATTGATGTACATAAAGTTATACATAATATTTAATTTCATAAATCTACACATAAAATGATATGAGCAGAAACATATGAAAATATTTACAAAATTAAATTTAGCAGTGAATATACATATATATGCATATGAATACCAATAAATACTGAAGGAAATAAGACATAAGGCTATTACATATCAATTTATCATAAAAGGAAAAATTGAAACCATTGGAAAAGACAGACCATAAAATAGAATGGATAGAGTACAGTACCTATAGAGTACAGGGAGCTATAGATAGAAGTACTAACACAAATGCTAAATAATATCAAGAATTGTCCCTAAGTAACATCAAGAAGAAAAATCCAAGTTTAAAGTATACCTATAAATGTGTGCTAAACCATAGCTATGTTCTTATAAAAGAGTAGATAACAAAGTCAATTCTATTTTCACACGGAAATTTTTTAACAAAACACAAAATTCTCAACTGATATATCATGACAAAGATGTTATCTAATAAAAAGATTTATTAATAAAATTTATAGTTTCATAAGAGGTGGGCAAAGTAACCCAGTTTATCTTTTCAACTGGTTTTACACTATTATGATGTTACTGCATCAAAAAAATGCATGATGCTGTGGGAAAAGGTTATACATCCTGTTATAATTTTGGTGTAGCTTGTTCTCCTTAAAGTACATCATTGGAAGCTGTAAGTTGATCTTCAGTGTAGTGGTATTAAGATGATTAGACCAGCCAGGTGTGGTGGTGCACGCCTGTAATCCCAGCACTCTGGAGCAGAGATAGGAGAATCGCCATGAGTTTGAGGCCACCTTGAAAATTCATAGTGAATTCCAGGTTAGTCTGAGCTAGAGTGAGATCCTACCTCAAATAAAGAAAAAGGAAAAACAAAAAGGTGATGACACCTGTAGATATGGGGCCTAATCAGAACAGGTTAAGTAATTGGGTGTGCGTCCCATGAAAGGATTTGATATATTTCTCTCAGTGAATTAATTTCTGTAAGAGGACTGTTATAAGAATGGCAAGACTGGCTAGCCCCTATGTTAAGCCTGGCTTCCTATTTTGCAAAACTTTATAAATCTGGAATGAGTTGTAGATTTAGTTAATAGCAATTCATTTGTCTATTATCATTGTCAAATATTTGACATAACTGCCTCAAATTTTCTTTATATAGAGCTTGTTATTACTATACTGCAATACCGCAGTGATTTCTCTATACCTTACAGTACAACTGTCAAGTTTCCAATTCATAGAAGTGTTGTGATGTATAGGTCAAGTAGCCAGCATTTTAGACCATCAGGGAAATCTTTTTGCTCTATAGCTTTACTTTACACTTTCCAAATCTATGTGCCTGCATCTCCATTCTTCTCCTGTGTCTTCAGTATTTGGTGAGCCATTTATTTACATTTTTCAAAGCCTTATTCATCTTAGGATCTCCTATTTTCTTTAACTTCCTGACCTTTGATATACCTGCATTATTTACACAGTTTATTTGGTTGTTTACCCTTTGGCTCTCTATCTGGCTATGTGATAGTATTTACACTCATCCCATCATAGGTTTATCAGCCATCAAGTCCTCATTGGAACTGAGCTAATGCTCATTCCATGACTTTGAGCTTCTAATATTTGAGCTAAATAAAGCATTTTCATTCATTAAAGAGAAAAACCTCAGGTGAACCATGATAATAACCAAAAACGAGTCAATATAGTCCTCAATTAAAATTGGTCGAATGACTTTTTGTCTTAACTAACAATGTGTGTAAACAGCACATGTTGGTACCATCCTTAGCCTCCTCCCTGTCCTCCCCCTTCTAAAGGGAGCCTCCTCTTTGGGGATGTCAGTTATCCCCATGGGGATTGTGGATTGTGCAGTGTGGGTTAGTTATGGGGAAGTTATGGGGAAGTTATGTGCATTCTGGGTTATGGGGAAGTTATGGGGAAGAAGCAATGTCTCTGTGCACAATGTCCCAACTGGTGGCTCTAACAATTTTTCCACCCCCTCTTTCATGAATTTCCCTGAGCCATGTTGGGATCATTTTAGGTCTACTTCAGTAATGAGGTCTAGGGAGCCTTTGTGTCTCTGGATATCTGGTTTGGTAGGAGTTGAGTGTTCTCTGTGTCTAACTCCTTTACCCTTGTGCTGATACCAGGTTCACCATGAAAGCAGCACTCTTGCTCATTTCCCCAATTACTCTATGATTTCATCTGGGGCCCTGGTGAAGTGGGATGGGCTGATTCTCTCCTCAGGTTCTGCATACATCTGAAAAAGAGAAGCAAATTCTCCAACGGAGAGTGAAGTCAGCTCCAGATAAATGGGATAACCATTATTAGTTTAGAGAGAATTTAATAGGTGTAGGCCCTCTTATAGCCCATGATTGGTGGGAGCTTGATATTAGAGGAGGAACTCATTTTTTGGATATGATTATGACTTGTTTTCCAGTTCCAGATATGGGTTCCGTTCCACTGAGCAGATCTGTTAGTCAATTTAAGAGCAATTGGTTACTCACCATGGCTGTGTGCCACTATTGCACTTGGGTGAGTGTCACCTCAAGTTGTTTGCTGCTGAGTAACTTAGACCATGAGTTGCTTGAACAGATAGTTACCATTTGCCCCAGTCTCTCATGTAGCACCTTCTGGCACTAGACAAGCTAACTGTCTGGGGACTGACTCTCTTCCAGATTCCAGCCAGGTCTCTCTATGTTCTGTACCAACAGCATATGGTATCTTCAGCAGTAGGGTCTTACCATAAACCTTTGGTGGGTAATCACAACTGTCTTCTTATGGTAAACCTTGTAGGTCTCTCTGATCAACAGCTCATTATAGATGTCAACTGCATCCTGGTACTGGGAGTTACAAGCCAGAACCAAAGGAAAAGACGGAAGAATAAGAGGTAATATAAAAGAGAAAGAGAGAAAAGAGTTCCAGATTTGAGGCCAACCTTGGTGTCCAACAACAAAGGAATTAACAGAGAAAATGTGGTTTATATGGACAGTGGGATGTTTTTCATCCACAAAGAAAAATGAAGTTATGTCATTTGTAGGAGAATGGGACACAATGGGAGAAAATCATATTAAAAAAATTAAGCCAGCCTCAAAAAGACAAACATTATATTTATACTCGCTCACTTGCAGCTTCTAGATATTGTATAGATACATAAAATCATGTATGCATATATGACATGAAGTTAGAAGTAAAACTGTCTAGGAGAGAAGTGTGGGCTAATGAAAGAGGCAAAGGGCATGAGGGATAGGAGGGAAGTCTGGAGTGAGTATGTTCAACATAAAATATATACATGTAATAAAACTTCAAACATAAATATTTTTGACTGATGTTGTTATTCTACAATGCTTTTTATGTATCATTTGGAACAGTTATTTTTAGAATCAAATTCCTTTTTTTGGTACCATTCATCATGTTTAAGTAATAGAAGATAGACTGTCATATTAATTTATTTTGAAATAACCCTCTCAGCTTGTCATAGTCACACATCAATTCCAATAATTGTGAGTGACCCTAGCTCAGCATCATTTTAGTCAAAACTTCTCATGTCCAAATGCACTTATAATTCTACTTTTAAATTTTAAATTTTGCTATGAGCCAAAGCCATTTAATTCCATCTTTGCATGGACAATAAATGAATAGTAATTGTGCACAAAAACATTTCATGTCCTGCATGACAGGGGTTTAATATGATAAATGAGCTTCTGTGAGAAAGATAAAATTCCAATGTTGCAAAGGCTAAATTTAATTTATAGGAAGTATATGTTTAAGGTTGTTAAATCAAAGGACTGTTACCTGAGATAATTTGGCATTGGTGCATGCAACTACCAGGAGTTGACTGCAATATTCTCAATGAATAACTTACTGGACAGTACACTTGGTCTGAATATTTCATGCTTAATAGGACAAATTTTATAAAAATGTGATAAAATTCCATCTATTTACTTCTAAGAATGTCTCACATTAGAAATTGGTATCATCAATCTCTGACACCAATCTCAGCTGTCCTTAGCATACCAGAATTTGAAGTAGCTTAGGTATTCATTTGGGCAGGCAAACACCTGAGTAGGCCATGTAGTTAGTGTTTCTTTGTTTGATTTTAAGGCACAATATCTCTAAATTAAAGTTGGCCTACTTTACCAAGGAATATTCTGTTCCTCACAGCAGCTGTCAATTCTTTCACAAAATTGTTGTCAATCTTCAAACTCCAAAGCTTCCCTCAGGTTTCTCTCTGCTGCTCATAAAATAGATAAGCATTGGAAAATGGTTAAGAGCATCAAAGGATTTATTCATACATTTTATTTTCCTTGTTTAAAGACAGAAAATAGTATATTCAAAAATCACATTCCAAGTTATAACACATTGAACAAATGTGTGTCTTGCAAAACCATTTATTATTAAACAGCTACAGAATACAACTTCCAAAGTCCTTTAAAGACTTCTTTTAAACTCTGCTTACCTTCTGAGATAAGTATGCTTCCAGCAGTCTTTGTTCCTAGCCAAAACTCCTCCAGTATGTGATCTATCAACACTCAGCCCACTACAAAGTACCTGGTAATCAGTCTGCTGTAGGATAAGAAACAAAAACCAAACATTAATTTTCCTTATGCATTTTAATTGTGCTTCTAAAAGGCTTCTCCTTTTGTAATTCTGCATTTTCCTAATTATTTTAATAGCCTGAGCAATTATCATTTGTCAGTCCAGAAATTAAGGGAAACAAAGATAAATACCAGTCTTTTTGTACTTATTCTTTGCACTACTAACTTTTTGCTTATTAGTCCAATTTGAATTACATTTTTTACATTGGGTTAGAGATATTTTAATTCAACAATTAACTAAATTCTTTCATATTTTTCTATAATGAAGCCTTTTAGGTGAGATGACCTATATGTGGAAAATATCATTGTATAATTTACTTTTCATATAAGTATGAAGTCACAGAAGAAAATTTCTTTTCAACATCTAAGTGGGATGTTGGTGGGTTAATAGAAAAATATGTGACTTAACAAGGAAAATATGATATATGATATGGAAGACTTTTACATTTATTATTCAGAAAAATCACAAAATGTGATTTTAACTCTTAAAACAAGAAAACAAATGCTTTTCAAGCAATAATTACCACATTTTTAAACACATGTGAGAGGTGAGAATACTAAAAAGTTCAACTGATGTGAATTTGATAAAAAGCTTTAGCCTTTTTATGAGATGAGACAAATAACTATGGTTACCCCAGAAAACCGGCATGCTAAAATTTTATACATTGGGGAAACAATCAACATCATATATATATATTACAAACTGAACTAGCATAGAAATGTTGAAAGAACAATCTGCAAAGCCACCATCACAGGGAAAGACAGCATCAACTTGTTGATCATTTCACTTGGAATTTCCCTCAAATATACAATGGCAGTATACCAAAGGCTGGTGGGTAACAGAGTAGGAGAGTTAGGAGAAATTTCAAAAGTAAACATATATAGAGTAAATGACATGGGGACATCAATGAGATCTGGAGATCTACCTGGTTTTACCAAATATAAAATATGGACTATTAAAGGGTGAGGACACAGTAAGAGAATGGAAACATACACATAGTTTGGGAAAGTCAAAAGGAAATCTGTAGAGCACAAAGGATTCCAAAGATATTTAAAATGCTGAGTACCTGAGATGCACACCATAAAGATACTTGACAAGTGGACTCTCAAGTATAGAGAGATTACAGGACCACAGTCCATGGAATTGTGCCACTCACAGTTCAAAGGAGTCTCCCCAATTTAATTAACCTAATCAAGACAATCTGTCATAGACATACAGAGAGGCTAAAACTGCCTAATCCCTCACAAAAGATTCTAGGTCCTATCCAGTTGATGATCACTAGAAACCACGACAGATCTCTACAATAAAAGTTACAAAACATTGTTGAAATAAATCTACCAGAGCACAAAATAGAAACATATTCCGTGTTTATAGATTAAAAATATTTTAGGGCTGTATCAATGGCTTAGCAGTTAAGGCACTTGCCTGCAAAGCCTGAGAATTCAGGTTCAATTCTCCAGGATCCATGTATGCCAGATGCACAAGGTGGCACATGTATCTGGAGTTCATTTGCAGCTCCCAAAGGCCTGGCACACTGATTTTCTCCCTCCTTTCCCCCCTTTACCTCTCTACATTTTTCTCAAATAAATAATTAAAAATAAAAATAATATGTTTTTTAAATGTCTGTCCTACCCAATTAATCCACAGATTAAA
Organism: Orientallactaga sibirica; assembly: GCA_036365145.1. NCBI lineage: Eukaryota > Metazoa > Chordata > Mammalia > Rodentia > Dipodidae > Orientallactaga > Orientallactaga sibirica. The sequence continues at coordinate 1,820,029 of JAEOAD010000056.1, read as the reverse complement.
TTTAGACCCCACAGAAATTTCAGTAACATCATTCACAGTTATAGATAAACACAATGCTTAAATGATTAAAGAATTACAGTAAAATCCAACAAGTAAAACCAAGCATTCTTCATAAAAAGAAAAAAGCTAGACCCATAATGCTTAACCTCAAATTATACTTCAAAGTTGTTGCAGTAATTCTTCTATAAAAACAGACACATAATATTACAGATTAGAAACTCAATAAATAATATATCCATGACAAATGATTTTCATGAAAATTATCAAACACACAGTGAACAAAGGAGAATTTTTAAATATATTGTGCAGAAAAAGTGGATATCCATATATAGAAAAATTAAACTACACACCTAACAAGTGTGATAGAGGTGTGTCTAATACCAGCTACATAAGAAGGCTGATATAGGAGGTCTTCAGGTGTGAGGACAGCGTTGGCTACATTTTGAGATATCATCACAAAAGAAATAAATAACAAATTAACCAGACACTATTATTCAGTATATAAAAATGATTCAAAATTGGTTAAATGCCTAAATGTGAGTTCTGAAACCATAAGCTACAAAACTGTTTGAAGTCACACAGGAGAAACACTTCAAAACATCTGTACTATTCTTGACTTTTGGATAAGACTTCAAAAGTACACACAGTGAAGATATGAAATGCCACATATCAAGGTAAGAAGCTCTGTAGTGGCATCAGCAACAGTGAAGGGATCAAAATGTTAATGGGGACAAAAGCAAAGCAAACTGTTATATGCTATGGTGAGAATGCAAAGTTGCATAACTATTTTAGAAAACAAAATGGAGGGCTGGAGAGATGGCTTAGCTGTTAAGGCATTTTCCTGAAAAGCTAAAGGACCTTGGCTTGATTCCCCAGGACCCACAGAAACCAGATGCACAAGGTGGCACATGCATCTGGAGTTCGTTTGCAGTGGCTGGAAGACCTGACACACCACTCTATCTCTCTCTCAATATTGTTCATCTATTAGAAACAAATTAAGGATTATTTATTATTTTCCATTCTCTATTAATTTATTTCCACTCTAATCTGTATTTATTTTCTTCTGCATATGTTCAGTGTATTGTTTCATTCATTAATAGATGAAAAATATTGAGAAATTTCACTTATATATATCAAAAATGTGAGGATAAGAGACAATAAATTCCAATTACTAAAATGATAAATAAAGAAAGGAAATAACTACTAATCATACAGAAACAGGACTATTAAGGGAATACCATGAACAATTGAATTTTTAATTTTTATTTATTTATTGACAGAGAGAGAGAGAGAGAATGGGTGTTCCTGGGCCTCCAGCTGCTGCAAACGATCTCCAGATGTTCCACCTTGTGCATCTGGCTTACATGGGTCTTGGGGAACTGAACCTGGGTCTTTTGGCTTTGCAGGCAAGTGCCTTAACTACTAACCAATCTCTCCAGCCCAATAATTAAAATTTAATATATTAAATAAAATATGAAATGAAGAAAGCTCTAGAAAGATGAACTATAAAATTAACAGAAAATCTAAATAATTCTATAAGTGAGAATTAGTAATTATCAAATTACTTATAAACAAAAAAGACCTGAAATACATTATATAGATTAAATGAGTCACTGAATCAATCCATTTATCATACACCAAAGGAATGATAGCTAATAGGTCAATGGTTGATCAGTAATTTTTAGTTTAGGTTTAGGTAGTTATTGTGGTCATAATGGGATGATAGCAAATATTTTTTTCTTGTGAATTGTAGAGATCTCATTTATGTGTTTATTTTGGAAGTAATTAGATGAATATACATATGCATGTGCTGAAATTAACCATGCACAGATATCAATTCCATTACATGGAGGTTTAAAAAAATAACTTGAAGTCGAAAAAAAAAAAAACTTTCCACAATCACCGATCCCTGCCACAAATACATACAAAAACTACAAAGTAGGCTCATGTGGTTTTACTGGTGAAGTTTACCATGTTTAATGGAGGATTAGCAACATAATTTACATGCTCTTCTAAGATTAATAAAAGGGTCAGGAAGTTACTACTACAATAACAGCTACAGAGTATTGACATTCCCATTAGCTATACACTGGAAATAAACAGTACAGAATACTTCTGGCTTCTGGCTCAAGTTAGCCATACAAATGCATAGTCCAGACCTTGCATTTGCCATCAGGAGTAGTTTGATGCTTTCCCTTTTATATTTCATTTACATAAACCTGATTGTCCCAAACTAAAACTAAGTCATATTTAGAAACTCTTCTTGGAAATGTATGTGTTTGGCTGGAGAGATGGTTTAGTGGCTAAGGTGCTTGCCTGCAAAGCCTAATGAGCAGAGCTCAATTCCCCAGTACCCACATAAAGCCTGATGCATAAAGAGGCACATGCATCTGGAGATAGTTTGCAGTGGCTGGAGCCCCTAGTATGCCTATTCTATCTCTCACTCTCTTCTCTCTATCTCTCTCTGCTTGCAAATAAATAAAAATATTTAAAAACCAGAAATTTGGGCTGGAGGGATGGATTAGTGGTTAAGGCATTTGCCTGCAAAGCCAAAGGACCCAGGTTTGATTCTCCAGGACCCACGATAGCCAGATACACAAAGGAGCACTCATGTCTGAAGTTTGTTTGCAGTGGCTGGAGGCCCTGGCACACCCATTCTCTCTTCCTTTCTCTCCCTCTCTCTCTCCCTGTTTGTGTGTCAAATGAATAAATAAATAAAAATCAAATACAAAAACCCCAGAAACTTATTTGGGGCTGGTAAGATGACTTAGCAGTTAAGGTGCTCGCCTCTGAAGCCTATGGACCCAGGTTCAATTCCCCAGTATCCACATAAAGCCAGATGCACAAGATTGTGCATGCATCTAGTTTGATTTCAGTGGCTAGAAGCCACTGGTAGGCCCATTCTCCCTCTCTTTCTCTCTCTGTTTCTACCTGTCTCTCTCAAATAAATTAAATAATAAAAGAAAATATTTTTAAAAAGAAATGTATGTGTTTGTGTGCATGCTCCATGCAAAATAACAATATAAATTGTCAACCATAGGATGGCTTTATGCAAAATTCACCTGAAAAATTAATGCAAATTAATTCAATTTTAAAGCAACTGGAAGGATAAGATCATAGATGATAAAATACATATATGAGAAGATATAATTTTATGAGAAATAAATACAGGGGAATTTATGGCTCATTGCAATAATAAGGAATAAAAAGGTCAAGACCTTCCCTCTAGTATATGAAGAGTAGATGTTTATAGTGCTTTGTTGTATCACAAGCACTTGAAATTAAATTTATCTCATCAAGATATATTACATACATAGGGCTGGAGAGATGGCTTAGCAATTAAGGCACTTGCTTGCAAAGCCAAACGACCCAGGTTCTATTCCCCAGTACTAATGTAAGCCAGATGCATAAGATGGCACATGCATCTGGAGTTTATTTGCAGTACATAGAGGCCCTGGTGTGCCCATTTTTCTCTATGTGCTTCTTTCTCAATCTCTCTAAAAATAAATAAATAAATACATAATTTAAAAATTATATATAGTGGCATGTCTGTTATGGGGGAAACCAACCACTCTCTAATTGGACTGGAAGCCCACTCCAGGGGATGGAATACATTCCTGATACTGAAAACCTAAGATAGGGGTAGTCATGAGCCATGGGGATGTAACATGTGCTGGTGGCTGGCTAAATGTATATACTATGGTCACCAAACTGCCTGGTAAGCCCTTTTCTTATTGTTCATACCCATATATTAATTCTACTCTCACTTTTGGTTATAGAAGCATCTCTTTTCAGATAGGGGTAACCTTGGGTTGACACAGAAGGCCCCATACTGCCAAGAAGTGACAGAGGAGTGCTCAGCACTGAAACATCTCCATCACACTCTCCAAGGCTCAGAGTCCATTGCATAATAGGTGTCAGAAAGAATGTAAGAGTCAAAATAAGGGTAGGACTCCTTACAATGTGCCCTTCCAGAAACAAAATGGCCTGGATATCCATGACCTCACGGTGCCTGACACTACCCACACAAGACAATCATAATTAGAGGAAAACATGATGACATCAAAATAAAAGAGAGACTGATTGAAAGGGGAAGAGGATATGATAGAATGTGAAGTTGCAAAGTGGGAAGTGGCAGGGAGGGAATTTCCATTGTTTATTGAGTATAATTATAGAAGTTTCCAATAAAAATAAATATAAATTAAAAATGATGAATTATGATTTCTTGTAATTCTGTATACTAGATGGGTATTCAGCTACACAAGGTATCACCTCAAATTACCTTGTAGATTTCATTTTTAATTGGGACCTCAGCTGGTTCATTAAAGTTCCCAAATTCCATAATTATTTATTTTTTTTTTTTTTTTGGAGACAGACACAGAGAGAGACAGACAGAGAGAGAGGGACAGGGAGACAGATAGAGAATGGGAGCACCAGCAGTCTCTCAGCTGCTGTGAACAAAATCCAGATGTGTGCGCCCCCTTGTGGGCAAGTGCGGCATTGTGCCCTTGTGTCACTTTGCATCTGGCTAAACGTGGGACCTGGAGATTGGAACCAGGTTCTTAGGCTTAGCAGGCAGTCACCTTAACTGCTAAGCCATCTCTCCAGCCCCCATATCCCATAATTTTATAAATGTGTTTAATTTTTAGGACCTTTCTATATGGTATCACTCATATATCAATAGCATGGACTTACTTAAAAATGATAGGTGGCATCAAGGGGAACAAAGAAAAATATATAGGGTCAAGTGATTTCTGGAAGAAGTGTTAGCATCAATTCCACTACATTCTACAAGCCCAAAAGCCATCAAGGCAATAACAGTAAGCAGAGAAGACTGAAAATCAGTTCTCATCTGTTTATTGGAGGGCGATCTTCCAGATCAGTAGGGGTGGAAGTTTTGAAACTCAGTTTCCCACACAGAGCAATCTATAGAACCAGCACCTCCTAATGAGGATACAATAAAAATATCATCAAAGTACCCAGTTAAATTACTACAAACTAAAAAGAAAGATAATCTTAAGTGCTTCCAGGAAAGAAACCTGACCACCACATTTCAAAATGATAGCTGATCAATGATAAAAACATACAAGTTAGATGACAAGAATATGTACTATAAATGTTAAAAATTACACAATAGTTTTAAAATAAAGGAGATAAAATGAAGAACTAAAATATGCTTAAGTAACACTAAAGAAGACAGAAAACAGGTAACAGAAATTTGAAAAAGATATGATTTGAGTGGCATAAAACAGATCATTCTCAGCGAACTAACACAATCACAGAAAGATAAGTGTCACATAGTCTCACTCATCTGTAGCTCCTAACCTGAATTTGCCTGAGATGCTGACACACCTAATAAACATCTCGAGGACTGGACAATAAGGATGATGTGGGGGAGGGTAACGATGGGGGGGGGCAAAAAAACTGGACCCAAATGGAAATGGTACCATAAAATCCTGTATCCTGAAAGACATACTAAAAGTTAAAACATTCATCAGGTGCTTAGAGAGAACACCTGAATCACAGGAGCCTGGAGAGGGTAGGAGGAAGAGTAACCTCAATCTTCTCCTCTCTCTCTCTCTCTCTCTCTCTCACACACTCACACACACACACACACACACACACACACACACATTTCTATTTCTCTTGCATATAACCTATATTTTTCTTCCTTCTTTTCCCTTGAAACTGACCTGAAATTCCCAGTACCAGTATGTGGTTAACATCCACAACTAGCTGTTGATCTGTGAGACCTGCAAGGTTTCCTAAAAGAAGACATATTTCTGTCACTGTTCTTGATGACCCACCAAAGGTTAATGGTAAGACCCTACTGCCAAAGACACCATATGCTGTTTGGACAGAACACAGAGTGACCTGGCTGGAATCTGGAAGAGAGTCAGTCCCCAGACAGTTAGCTTGTCTAGTGCCAGAAGGTGCTACATGAGTGACTGCGGGAAAATGACCAACATCTGTTCAAACAACTCATGGTCTAAACTACTCATCAGCAAACAACCTGATGTGATGCTCACCTAAGGGCAATAGTGGCACACATCCATGGTGGGTTACCAACTGTTCTTGATTTGGCTAATGGATCTGCTCAGTGGAATGGAACCCATACCTGGAACTGGGAAACAAGTCAGAACCATATTCAAAAAGTGAGTTCGCTCTCCAATATCAAAGTCCCACCAATAGTAGGATACAAGAGGGCCTACACCTATTTAATTCTCTCTAAAATAATAATAGTTATCCATGTATTGTGCACTGACCTCACTCTCTGTTGGAGAATTTGCTTCTTTTTTTTCAGATGGACGCAGAAACTGAGGAGAGAATCAGTCCATTACACCTCACCAGGGAACTCACTGAAGCCATAGAGTTGTTGGGGAAATGAGCAAGAGTGCTGCTTTCTTGGTAAACCTAGTATCAGCACAAAGGCGAAAGAGACAAAGAGAACACTCAACCCCTACCAAATCAGATATCCAGAGACACAGAGCCTCTCAAGACCTCGTCACTGAAATAGACCTAAAATTAACCCAACATGGCTCAGGGAAATTCACAGAAGAGGGGGCAGAAAGATGGTTAGAGCCATAAGTTGGGTCATTGTGCACAGAGACATTGCCTCTCCCCCATAACTGATGGCTACCCCCACAATGCAAGATCCACAATCTCCATGGGGGGAGGACAGGGAGAAGGTTAATGATGGTACCATCATGGTTGTATACACACTACATACATAATTAATAAAAAAAAATCTCAGGATTAAAAATGAAAGCATGAACTAACACTGTAATTTCAGTTGGTATGATATAATTTTAGATCTAGATACAACTTTCTAACTGAAAGTTTTGGCCATTTATTTTTTTTATTTTTTTGAGTGAGATTTTCAGGATACCTGGGCTGTGCTTGGTCTCAGGCTTCTAGAAGGTTGGACTGCTTCACACAGTTTTGTTTGTGTAATAGGAGCTCTGTTTTCTTGGAAATCCATTCTTCATGGATAAATGCAACTTCCTCAGGCTGTCTTGGAGTATCTAGAATATTTTCCTGCAGCAGGGTAACATTCTTCTTTGCTTTTACTTACAGAGAAGTAGATTATTTGAAACCTATGGGTGATAAACCTGTTTCCGTTCTATAATTAAACAATTTCTGTGTCATGGAGACCCATGGGAAACAAGGCCTTTTCACTCTGAGGAAAGTCTCTGTACTGTGAATGTGGAAACGTTCTACCGATACTGTTAAGAGAAATACTAAAAGATGAAAACTACCTGTTTTTAATGTCAGTATCCTCTTTTTATGTGTATTGAATTAAACAATATTTATTATACACAAAATATGTGTCAGGCACTGTATATGAGACAGATATGGAATAAAGAACAAAATATAAGTCATTTTACTTACAAAGTGTAAAAAAGTAGCAAACAAATTCCAATTCTAGCAAAAATCACATTACATATAAATGAACTAAACACTATAGTTGAAATGAAGAGATTATCAGATAGGGAAATTAAACAAAATCCAAACATGTGTTCTACAAAAGATGCACTTGAAATAAAAGGTACAAAAGATATAGCATGATAATAGAGAATGTTGAGAATACAATATGTAGACTATCATTAATTTGATAACATTCACATAAGAATTTAACAAAACCAATATATAAAATAAAATAAATATAAATATATTAATATACAATGAGAACAATTAAATATTTATGGTTCTCATAAAAATAAACAAATAAGTAAAATTAATCTTGACCAATAATATCAGTTATTATGATATAATGGGCAGTTATAGATTGTTTTACTGTAAAACTGTAGAAAGTATATTCCACTTTAATGGACACTTATACCATTCACCAAGACAAAACAAATTCTCAGCCTCAACAAAATCAAAGGCTAAAATTCCACAAAAGAGGCCCATTGGCAATAAGGAATTATATGAAAATTAATAATAATTAAATATTTATCATATCCAGAAATGCTCAGAAATAATTCTACATATGTGTACATTACATTAACTATCACTCAAAGAAAAAAAATCAGGCTTTAATTTGAAGGAAAATTAAGAAATATGCAATATATTAAAAAATCAATGAAAGTAACTAATATAATAAAAAAATAGGGTTTACCTTTTGATATATATATGTGTGTGTGTGTGTGTGTGTGTGTGTGTATGGGCTCATATCATAGTTATCTTTCACTATGTGACCTATTTCACATAGTTAATACTCTGATGGTTTATCCATGTTGTTCTAAACAACAATATCCTTTTTTACAGTCATATAATATCCCATTATGTACTCACACACAATTTATTTAGGCATATGTCTCTTGATCATTTGAACTATTTCTATATATTGGCTGTTGTGAATAATGTTACAATGAATAGGTGTTTGTGAAAGGGAACTAACATTCAGTTATAAGATAAAAAAATGTTTAAGGGCATAATGGACAGCATGGTGACTATAGTTAACCATACTCTATCATGTATTTAATTTTTTTTGAAACTAGATCTTAAGACAATCTCACCACCCTACAAAAGAAACATAACTATGTGGTGATATGTAAATTAACTAAAAGGTTTGTGATAAACATCTCATACCGTGTGTGTGTGTGTGTGTGTGTGTGTGTCTTAATAAAGCTGGAATAACAGAAAAATTTATAATGTCTTCAGTATTCTTCTTAAGGATCTAGAAAAGGAACAGAAAATTAAGTTCAATACAAATAGAAAATAATAATAATGGTAAATGTTGTAAAATAAAAATTGAATAAATGTTTAAAATCAATAAAGCTCAGTATTTTCTTTTAAATATTAATATAATTTTGAAAGCACTCGTAAAGCTGATAAAAATGATGTAAAAATATCTATATCAAGAATTGAGATACTATCACTACAAACATGACAACTATAAAAATATAAACATAGGATATTATAAATAACTTTATGCCAAAAATAAGAAAAAAATAATGTCATTGGATGATACAGACTAACAAAATGTATCCAAGAGAATTAGAAAATATAAGTCATTCTATCTGTTAATGATTAATAGAACAAAAATTTTCTGTTGACTCACAACATCACTCACTTCAAAAGGAATGAATAACAGTTTATTCTGAGACAAATATGACCACAGTCTAGGATAAATATGAGCCATGAATGATATTTTCCACCAGGGAAACAGCTACATGAACTTTTCACAGTGAAGTCTGCCTTTAGTTATATATTATTAATAGAAATCTGTAAAATCACTATCAAGAAATATTTGAGGGCTGGAGAGATGGCTTAGTGGTTAAAGTGTTTACCTGCAAAGCCTAAGGAATGAGGTTAGATTCTCCAGGTCCCATGTAAGCCAGATGTACAAGGTGGTGCATGCATCTGAAGTTCTTTCACAGTGGCTAGAGGCCCTAGTGTGCTCATTATCACACCCACTCTCTTTCTCTCTGTGTCTCTCTCCCTCTCTCTTTAAATAAATAAATAAATAAATAAATAAATAAATAAATAAATAATCTGTAAAAAATATTTTATCATAGATATTATCCTCTATCACTTACATAGATTAACAGGGTTGGCAGTAGTATCTCCCTAGAGTATGGATGCTTTTAATTTTTTAAAAAATGCAAAGGATTTTTGAAACAGCTGTTTCTTATATAGGCTCTTTGTAAAAGCCAACCAAGGTCAAATCATTAAACTGTAACTAAAATGAAAATTTTTCCACTGAGTACTCATCTAACAGAGAAATGTCTATTGCATTCTGTAGATCATAACAGATAGAGACAGAACTACAAAAATACCTGAAAGGATTGTATTATAGGCATCTCCTCTCAAATCAATTCTCTCAACTGCACTTTTGTCAGGAACTAGACAGCAGTCACTTAAGGCTGATTTCCTAGAGATGTGTTTAGAATTCTAATGCTTTTATATATTGATTAAAGTGAAACCCAGATATACTAGATATTGGATATACTGAAGTTGAAGCTAACATTGTTATATAGCAATTTTGAGACTCAAATTTTATTCTTGTAGTGGTAGAGAACCTGCTCACCTAACAGTTTTCAATAGACTGTTTATGGCAAGTGAGAAGTTCACATCCAAATGAGGTTAGATAATTTCTTCACACCATAAACATAATCAACTTGAAATAGTGCGTAAATATGTCAAATATATGCTAACAAAATAAAATGCTTAAACTATAAGATTCTGAATTTCAGTCAAGCAAAAATTTTTCAGACATGATATTGAAAATACAGCAATCAAATTAAAAATGAAGGGAATTAACTAATTTATATATTTTCCAATTCAATGAACATTGAGATTTAAAAACACTAGCAAAATGATATGAATATTTCTAATTAGAATACAAAGTAGTATGTGTAATTAGAGTATTTTCAGACAGTGTGTTTTAGTTGATCCTCTACTCCAATTCATCTGCCCATCCTCTCCCTTTCTTGTAGCTCCGCTTCCTCTCCTTTCTGCTTACATGTCACATGTGCCCTCTTGCTCACCACTTCTTTCACATGAGAAGAAAAATACTGCACTACATATTTTATAAGGCATTTATCTCCAGAAGAATATATATGCATGTGTGTATATATGTTTATAAGAATATATATATGAAAGTAGTTCATACAAAATCATGTTAAGTGAACTCACACAAGCACAGAAAGACAAATGCCACATGTTCTCCCTCATATGTGGTTCCTAACCTAAAACAGTATCAGTTGCATTCATAGCTGACAGGCAACTTGAGGGACAGATAATAGGGGAGGTCAAAGGGAGGGAAAAAGAGGATGGGAGAGATATACAAAAAATGAAAGCCAACATGAATTAGTGCCATAGAAACCTTTCTCCTGGATATCAAACTAAAAGATATAACCCTCAATAGAAGTGGGGTTGGGGGAATCATCTGGTCAGGAGGGAGACAGGGAGGGTGGGAGGAAGCCTAATCCTAAAACCATTAGCTCTGTCTTTTAACTCCCAGTTTATGCAGTTATGAAAGCTAGGAGTTCCCAAGAGCTTCAAGTGATTTGGTAGGCTGAAGATCCAGAAGATGTGATTGTGTAGTTGCAGCCTAAGTCCAAAGGACTACAGAGTATAAGGCCAATGGTGTGGTTTTAGTCCAATGGGTGTAGGTTAGAAATATAGAAACTGCCTATATTCCAGTTCAATCCCAATGGCAGAAACAAAGAAACAAACCAATGGGCAAATTTAAGCATATTTGGGAGAGGGACATCTTTTTTTTTGTATGTTTCTCTCTCTCTTTGCCCCCCCCCGTGTGTGTGTGTGTGTGTGTGTGTGTGTGTGTGTGTTATGTATTATGTGTAATATGGAGTGTGTGTCATATATGAACTTGTGTATGCAGATGCATGAGATGTGTGTGCATGTATGGAGGTAAGAGGAGAATGTCATGTGTTTCCTTGAGATGGAATTTCTCACTGAACTTGGAGCTGCTACTTTTTGTATATATACTTTCTTCTATTTTCCCCTTGACAACATCAAGTTTAATCATATATTAGCTACATTTAATTTTTTTATCACTGTTCATTTGAATTTTTAAGTTTTCTTTTTTTCTTTTTGAAACAAAGTCTCATGTATCCCAGGCTAGCCTCAAACTTGCTGTGTAGCCAAGAATGATCTTTATTACTCCTTTTTAAATTTGTTTATAGAGATGCTACTTTTTAAAATCACGTTAGCTGATCAGTGAGCTCAAGCAATTCTCTGTTCTCCACTCATCACAGGACTAGGTTTACAGGCATGTATGGCCACACCCAGCTGTTTACATGGATGTTAGACAGTTGAACTCAAGCTGAATCAGGGCCTCTAAGCCCCTCATGTTTGTGTGGCAAGTGCTCTTATCCTCTGAGCCATATGCCCAGCCCAGGCTAGCCTTTTTTACTTGGGATTTCAAATGAGAAGATGAGACCTATTCACAGTTGGAGGAAAATATGCTTTATTTAGTCTACTAATTTAAATAGAACTGTCATCCAAAACCAAATAGCCATATTTTATAAAATGAAATCTGCTCAACAATAAAATGGAAACAAACGCCAACACCTTCATAGTCAGAGACTTCAATACTCCACTATCATCAATAGACAGATCATCCAAGCAGAAAATCAACAGTGAAATAATAGAGCTCAACAATAACATAGATCAACTAGACCTAACAGATGTCTACAGAACTTTCCACCCCAATTCTACAAAATACACATTCTTCTCAGCAGCACATGGAACCTTCTCTAAAACTGACCATATATTAGGCCATAAAGCATGCCTTCATAAAGTCAAGAAAATTGAAGAAACTTACTGCATCATGTCAGATCACAATGCTTTAAAGCAAGATATTAATAACAAGAGACAAAACAAAAACCACCAACTCCTGGAGACTAAACAACACACTTTAAAAAAATAGCTTTTTATTTTTTATAAATTTATTTTTTATTTTATTATTTATTCATTCATTCATTTATTTATTTATTTATTTATTGGTTTTTCGAGGTAGGGTCTCACTCTGGCCCAGGCTGACCTGGAATTAACTATGTAGTCTCAGGGTGGCCTTGAACTCACAGCAATCCTCCTACCTCTGCCTCCCTAGTGCTGGGATTGAAGGCGTGCACCACCACGCCCGGCTTAAATTTATTTTTTATTGACCACTTCCTTAACTGTAGACAATATCCCATGGTACTTCCCTCCCTTCCCCTACTTTTCCCTTTGAAACTCTACTTTCCATCATATCCCCTCCCCCTCACAATCAGTCTCTCTTTTCAGTTTGATGTCATGATTTTTTCCTCCTATTAGGATGGTCTTGTGTAGGTAGTCTCAGGCACTGTGAGGTCATAAATATCTAGGCCATTTTGTGTCTGGAGGAGCACATTGTAAGGAGTCCTACTCTTCCTTTGGCTTTTACATTCTTTCCACCGCCTCTTCCACAATAGACCCTGAGCCTTGGAAGTTGTGTTTGAGAAGTTTCAGTGCTGTGCACTCCTCTGTCCATTCTTCTCAGCACCATGGTGCCATCTGAGTCATCGCAAGGTCACCACCATCTGAAAAGAGAAGCTTCTCTAACCCAAAGTGAGAGTAGCGTTAATACATGGGTGTGAACATTAAAAGAAGTGCTTACTGGGCAGGTTGGTGAGCATAGTATATATATTTAGCCAGACACCAGCAGACATTACACCCCTAGTGCTCATGACTACTCCTGTCTTAGGTTTCAGTATCAGGGATGTATTCCCTCCCACGGAATGGGATTCCAGTACAATTAGAAAGAGGTTGGTTTCCCCCATAACAGACATGCCACTATAACACCCATTGGCTCATTTGGCCCAGATGGCCAAATTTAAAGCTTGCAGTATTCACTGTTGAGTATCTTCACTGGTATTTTCTCTCTCCCATTGAAATGCATGCAATGTAGCCTTTTCCAGCTTTCTGTCAGCCAATCCACATGGAGGAGGCTTTCAGCTCAGCACCAGCAGGATTTCTCAGGGACCTTGAAGCCCAAGTATGTGGAGTCTTCAGCAATAGGGTCTTACCATCTGTTCCTGATGGGAAACCAAGGGCCTCAGCAATGGCCTATAATGATTTGGGGGTGTCTGTGACCTTCCTGGCCAACAATTCACTGGAAGGGATCCCATCCCTGACACCAAAAATTTTCTAATAACAATCTATGACTTCCAAGTTTTCCATTGTCCAGAAAAGGTTTCCATATAACTTATTTATATCCTCTTAGATTTCACTTAGCCCTCCTTCCACCTTTGCTTTACTCAGTCTCTTCCCCTGACCTTGCTTAGGCCTTCTCACCCCCATTAATCTGTTCTTTGAGATTGGTCCAGCTGTCCTGCATTGGGACAACAGGATGAATGCAGATGCTTTGAAAGTGGCCTGAATGCTGAAGGATTGTCCTGTTCTTCAAAGTCTGCTTTATTTCCACCCACATTAATAAATTGTTAGCCTACCTGGTATTATGGACTATAACAAATTCAGAAAAGAGTGGGTCATTGAATTTGCAAAATGTTTTTGTATTTTGGAAACGGACATTGGCAGTATGAAGCATGCTTGTTAAATTACCTGCATGGAGACCCAATGGAGCCATGTGGATGAACTGTGGGTTGCAGTAGAGACCCAGTGGAGATGACAGGACTATGAGATGGCTGCAAAGGAGAGCTGCTAGCACCAGATGAAGTTTTCTGGGGCTGTGAGTAGCCTAGCTGAAGGGGTGGAATTGGAACTCCAGCATTCATCACAGGTTAGAATTGACTTGGAGACTCATCACTGGTTAGAATTGTGGAACTTGGAGCTACAGAGTTTGATGTTTGCCCCATTTAAATCTACTATTGGTTGAATATTTCTTTGCTATGCCTAATGCCATTTCTTGCATTGTGAATGTTTATTCTGTGCCATATATATATATTGGGGTCTATGGGGATGTTTGAACATCATTGAGATTGATAAAAACTATGGGGACTTTTAAAGTTGGATGAATGCATTGCATTTTACATCATGTATGGTTATCTGTTTATGGGGACCAGGGGTGGAAAGTGGTGGTTTGCTTCAGGTGTCCTCCATCAGCTTAGGTGTTCTGAATTCTTAAGTCCCAAGCTGGTGAAAAATTGACAATTGAAGCCTCCTGGAGGAAGTGTATTGTTGGGGGTGGGCTTATGGATGTTATATCCCACTTTCCCCTGCCAGTGTTTGGGACATACTCCTGTTGCTGTCATCCATCTTATGTTAGCCAGGTGGTGATGTCCACCTTCTGCTCATGCCATCATTTTCCTCTGCCATCATGGAGTTTCCTCCTTGGGTCTGTAAGCCCAAATAAACCCTTTTTCCCACATGTTGATCTTCTTTGGATGTTTTCTGCCCGTAACGTGAAACTGACTGCAACAGACTCTTATTTATGACAAAATAATGAGTAAAAACAAAATAAAGATAAATGTAAGGACTATCTATAAAATTCTTGAAAGAAAATACTATGTTAGGTCATTATGAACCTGGCATAGACAATGATTTTCTGGATAAAACACCAAAGTACAATCATCACTAACAAAAAATAAACTGTATTTCATCATAATTCAAAACTTCCAGCAATATTAAAAATGAAAATATAAGAATGGAAAATATTTGTTAATGTAAGTCATGAGCATAGAACACAGAATATGTAGAGAAGACATATCATTCAATATCAAATCTTCAAGTAAACTAACTAACAAAGCTAGCAAAAGACTTTAATAAAATCTTCTGCAAATAACACTTTAAAAATTAGCAAGAAGTATAAGGAAAGATCAATAGATGTTAAGGCATGATTAAATATCCAAAATAACATTATTGTGGGCCACCACTGACTTTAAGATAGCTGTAGTACTTAGAAATGGGAAAAATATCATTAGAATACAGAAAAAAACAGTACTTTCATACATTGTTGATGGGAATACACAATGGAATAGTGACAGTTTGTCAATACTGTAATAAATACAATATAAAGGTTTTGGATATAGTTTAATGATAGAACCTTGTCCTCACATATGTAAGGCATCTTAACATTACAAATACATATATGCAAATGCAAGTCACATAAATAAGTACACAAAACTGAGGATAGAATTATAATGTAAGCATCCAATTCAATGCATAAGTAAACAACAGAAAGAATCATTTACAAATGTATTTTAAACAAAAATTTCCATACAGGCTTTCATAGCACCATGACTTATAACAGTAATAAATAGAGTCAGTTGAAAAGACTTCCACTCAATTTAATGGGTAGACAAAATACCATCAACCACAAATGGAATATTGCTCAACTATACAAAGAAAAGTTATATCGATACTGGCCCCCAAATGCATGAACCTTGAAATCATTAGGCTTAGAGAAAATATTCAGACAAATAAATAAAATGTCACATTTTTAATGAATCCATTCATAGGAGATATCCTGAATAACTAACTTCAAAAACACAGAAAAAAATATTACTTATTGCAGGGACAACTACATGTGGTGATTATTGTACAACATTATGAAGGAACTAACTGACAAGAAATTCATAGTTAACAATACTTTAAATGCTAAAATTATATAACGTGTAATTTTCTACAACACAGAAAATGGAGAAAGTATCTGAAGAGATATTTTCCAGAAAGATTGTATACAAATGACCAGAAATCACAGGACAAAATGCTCAGCATTAGCCATCAGGGAAATATAAATCAAAGCCATAAATTACCACATTACAGACTAGGATGGAAGTAATAAAAAAGACAGATGTCTTTTGAAGCCGTCATATGTAGCTGGTGGCAATGTTAAATGTTACAGCCACTTTTTTGACAGAGCATCACAAAAGGGTATAGAGTTACCATATGACCCCCAAATTTCCTCATTAAAACCAAAAAAATCAATTAAAACATCTAGAAACACTAAAGTATATAATGACAACTTATAGCTATATTATTCATAATATATTCATAATTGTAACCAAAACCTACCAAATATACATTAATAAATTGTTAAACAAAACAGCATATATCAAAAAACCTGAAAACATTGAGATAAATGAAGAGGAACAGAGTACCAATATGTGCTACACCACATCTGAATCTTGGAAATATTATTTGTGAAAAACAGACAAAATACAGAACACCATATTTTATATGACTTTCCAAAATAGGCAAAGTCATATAGACAGAAAGTAGATTAGTTTTTTCCAGGGTCTGGGAGACTTGACAGGGGAATGAATAGTAACTATGGTATATGGGATTTCTATTTAGGGTTATAAAAATATTCTGAATTTAGATAGTTGTGTAGTGGTTATAATTATAACATTAAAGTAAGGGAAAAGGAATGCACCAAATGGCACAGTTTAAAAGAATTATCATTTTAGTATAGTATATAGAGTATATGCCAATACAATTGTTAAAATCCTATGTTAGCCTTTGATAAGAGTGATTTCATAAAGACTGATGTTCTGAAATATGATGAGTTGTGAAGTATAGATCTAAGACTCATCTCTCAGTGGTTTCAGAGTCTATATACTATGAACATTATAAACTTTGTTTTCATTTAATCATTACAAATATGAGAAGTTCCATCTGACAAAAATATTTAAGCTCACTTTCCCCCAGTAGCTCATGTAGTGTATGGTGTCTTCAGCAGTAGGGTCATATCACCATGCACAAAAATCAAGTCCAAATGGATCAAAGACCTCAATATAAGACCAGAAACATTGCTACTACTGGAAGAAAAAGTAGGTGACACTTTCCATGATATAAGAGTGGGTAAAGACTTCCTGAACAAAACCTCAGTAGCTCAGGAAATTAAACAATCACTCAACCATTGGGATATCATAAAGTTAAGAAGCTTTTTCACTGACAAACATACAATAAGCAGAGCCAATAGATTACCCAAGGAATGGGAGAAAATTTTTGCTGGATACACATTGGACAGAGGCCTAATCTCTAAACTCTACAAAGAACTCAAAAACCTAAACAATAAAAAGTCAAACAACCCACTCACAAAATGGGGCAGAGAACTGCACAGTTCTCAGAGGAAGAACTACAAATGTCAAACATACACTTATGAAAATGTTCAACATCCCTAATCATCAGGGAAATGCAAATTAAAACAACTATGAGATTCCACCTTACCCCAGAAAGGACAGCAAAAATTAAAAAATCTAATGAAAACAAATGCTGGCGAGGATGTGGAGAAATAGGAACCCTCATTCACTGTTGGTGTGAATGTAAGCTGGTGCAACAACTATGGAAATTAATATGCACACTCCTAAAAAGGATGACTATAGAGGTACCAACAGACCCATCAATCCCCTTACTGGGCATTTACCTTAAAAGCTCCAAGCCTCAGATCAGAGATATTTGCTCAACCATGTTTAAAGCTGCTCAATTCATAATAGCTAAGAGCTGGAATCAACCCAGATGTCCATCATTAGATGAATGGATAACTAAGATGTGGTATATCTACACAATGGAATTCTACACAGCAGTAAGAAAAAATGACACGAAGCAATTAGAAGAAAAATGGTCAAACTTGGAAGAGATCATTCTTAGAGAACTCACCCAATCACAGAAAGATAAGCGTCACATTGTCTCCTTCATCTGTTGCCGGGGCTTTTTTCCCTCACCACCGGCAGGTAGAGCAAAAGAGAGAGAGAGCCGGGCCAGCCGTTTCTCTCTTGAGGCTGAGCGAGAAGACAGGTGTCGGCGACTCAAACCCCTCCCCCCACTAAAACACCGGGGAGAAAAACCACATTGAGTCGCGGAGATACGTCTAAAGCGAAACTCGTCGTTTATTGTCAGGGGGGAGATATTTATGTACTTTGAGGAAGGGGGTGGGAAGAGGGGATGAGAGAAAGGTATAAGGGCCAATACACTTTGAGGAAGGGGGTGGGAAGAGGGGATGAGAGAAAGGTATAAGGGCCAACAGTATTTCATCACGTCAGCAGCAGCTGGGTGGAGGCAGTTTCAGCTTAGGTGCTGAGTCAAGGGCAGGTACTCAGGCTCAACTAGGCCTTACCGGGAGTAGGCCAAGATTGGCTGGGCTAACCACTTGGCTTCACACCGGGCAGGGCCCAACAATCTGTGGCTCCTAATTTGTATTTTCTTGAGATGCTGACACAGCTACTAAACATCTCAAGGGCTGGACAATAGGGATGGTTTGGTGGGAGGGCAGGGAAAGGGTGGGTGGGGGACAAAAAACTGGACCCACCAACAGTGGGATGTGCCCCTCTGTCTATAGAGCACAGTGGAGAGCAACTAGAAGGAAACACACATAGCAAGGATCCTTTTTCAGGACAGAAATTAATGAATGGATACAGGTATCACTGGGGCTAGTTTCTATGGGGGCTGTCCAAGTGTTTCATTTATATCTAGCCAGAATTTAGAAGCAGCTGAAAACTCAGCAACAACATTTTTAGAGCAGACATTTCTCAGGCAGACATTAGGGTGGGGAGCAAATTAAAAAAAATTATTTAGGAGGTGTTCAAATATCCAGCTTGGCTAAATGGCTAAGGTCTCCCCTTGCTCAACAGTAGTACACAAAAACTGAGAGTGGTGATTTTTTTCAAATGCTGAATGCCAACAAAAATTTACAAGACATACAAAGAAATAGGTAAATATGGTCTAATCAAAGGAATAGAACTCCAGAAACTAAATGGAGAAAATGAAAACCTATGAGGTGCCTAATAAAGAATTTGAAATAATGGTCATAAAGATGCTCAATGAGGGAAAAAAACAAAAAGTTACATAGTTAAAATCATAAAAATTCCAAATAAATTTATCAATAAAAAGATAAAATCTAAGCCGGGTGTGGTGGCGCACGCCTTTAATTCCAGCACTCGGGAGGCAGAGGAAGGAGGATCGCCGTGAGTTCGAGGCCACCCTGAGACTACATAGTTAATTCCAGGTCAGCCTGGGCCAGAGTGAGACCCTACCTCGAAAAAAAAAAAAAGAAGACAAAATCTATTTTTAAACTGCCACATATAATTTCTGATGTTAAAAAAAAATAAAAATAGGGTTGGAGAGATGGCTTAGCAGGTAAGGTGTTTGCCTGTGATGCCAAAGGACAAGGTGGTACATGTGGATGAAGTTCTTTTACAGAGGCTTAAAGCCCTGGTTAATTTCCATTCACTCTCTCTCTCTCTCTGCTTTTCACTCTCAAATAAATAAAATGAATAAAAAATAAAAATAACTGGACAAAAATACATCAGAGGGGTTTGACATAGTTAATCTGAATGTGATAAGATTCATAAACTTGAATATCGTTTCAAAGCATTGAGTTAGAGAAGTAAAAGAAAAAAATATTTTTAAAAAACCAAAGAGGATGACCTGGAGAATGGGTCAGCAGTTAAGGCACTTTCCTGCAAAGCCAAATGATCTAGGTTTGATTCTCCAGTACACACATAAAGCCAAATGTATAGTAGTGCATACATCTCGAGTTCTTTTGCAGTAGCTGAAGCCCCTGGTACAACCATTCTCCCCTCCTCTCTCTTTCTCTTTCCCTCTCTCTCTCTCTCCTTGATGGTGAATAAATAAAAATATTTAAAAAGCAATAAGGACCTAAAGGACTTACAGGGTTCTTTAAAACAAATTAACATATGTCATAAAAATCAAGGAAGGAATGAAGAAGGCAGGAGGAAGGAAAGAGAGAGATAGAGGATAATGGGAGAGGGAGGGCTTATTTATGAAATAATAGCTGAAAATAGCCCACAATTTCAGTTTGTGTACATTAAAAACACAAAGGAACAGAGAGACATTTCAAGTGTGTAACTAAAAATGTTGAAGATGATGATACACTTGTGAAATGTGTTTTTATCACAATTAAGAAAATACTATTCAAGTAACTATCCCAAACAAGAATACAGAATTACTGATATGAGTCACTAATGTTATTCATGTGTACTATTTGTGTTCCTTTGACCTCCAAGGCTGTGGTAGTTTGAATAGACGGCTCCTAGTGTATTCAGTGTTTTATTAGTTTATAGTTTGCATCTGCATCCACCTTGCTGGGGGCAATGTCAGTGGGCAGATCTTAAGGTGTGGTGGTGGCTTTAGGATTTCAATCTAAAGATATGCAAAGTGTGCCTAGAGGGAGTTCCTGAAGTGTGCTATACTGTGTGGCTTTTATCTTTTGTCTTTGTTTTCTCTGCTTGGTCCTGTGAAGGCAGGCCAGCTTCTTCTGCCATTGTGAAACTTCCCCTGTATCTGTAAGCTATAATAAATCCCTTCCTCCATAACTGTGCCTGGTCTGGAAGTTCATCTCAGCAAACCTGAAGCTGTCTGCTACAAAGGTTTACGAGTATGTCAAGTTAGAAATCTACTCTACTATGAGATTTGTTGATATCAGCTCTGTTGGATTGTAGATAACTACTTCATTTCATCGTGAGTAGATACACTATAATATTGTCATACAATATTGAACTATGATCTTGATCTGCTCTTTTCATCCTCACAAAGAATATTGTTCTGAAAAAAGTTCTCCAATGATACTGGAAAGACAGGAATTAATTATCCAAAGCCACTAAATTATTTTTAAGTATGAACTTGTCTCCAGACTTTTATGTCAAAAATTAATTGGAGAGCTGGGCATGGTGGCACACGCCTTTAATACCAGCACTCGGGAGGCATAGGTAGGAGGCCACCCTGAGACTACATAGTGAATTCCAGGTCAGCCTGAGCTAGAGTGAGACCCTATCTCAAAAAAACAAAAACAAAAAGATAATTGGAAATTAAAATCCTTGGAAAGATAAAAGGAAAACTTATAACTAACTCTTTACATTCTAACTGGTAACTGTACAGTAGATACTCAGTCCACCAGCAGAAATATTCCAAATAATATCAACAGAAAATTTTGTCACTTCTTGGCTTTTTTTAAATTTTTATATTTACCCCAACAGAGTCTAATAAGGAAGAATACCAGTGTGCCTTCAAGATCTCCTATCTTTTCTGATGTATTCCATTATTAATATTTTTTATTAAATTGCTGCTTACATTGCTTTTGAATCATGGCCTTTCTTTTTAATGCACTAAAGATAGGAATATAGCTTCTTCTTTTTCTTTTTTCCTTTTTGAGGCAAGCCCAATAGATTTTCCTTTTTTATGCAAGAGAGTGAGATCAGTAGTGTGTGTAAGAAAGAATTGGTGTTCCAGGGCCTCCAGACACTGCAATAGAACTACAGACAGGTGTGCCACATTGTGCATATGTACAACCTAGTGCACTTGTTATATCTTGTGTGTCTGGCTTATGTGGGACCTGGAGAGTTGAGCATGGGTCCATAGACTTCACAGGCTAGCACCTTAACCACTAAGCCATTGCTCCAGCCCTAACATAGCTACTTATATCTGGCAAATTATTCCATTAAATCACCATGAAATTCAGTAAAATTCAATGTAAATGCAGCATTTGACATTTATCAATTCTTATGAATTATTTTAGCTCTTCTATTAGGGACAGGAAGCACCACCAAAGATGCCAAAGATATTAAATTTTCTCACTTACTTGATACTGCATTAAAAGTATATATAGTGGTTTAACACTACTGTGTAAGGTTCTGGCATACAAAGGGTGATTTGCATTACTCTATCATTGTGAGCCTGGCATGCAAAAATATTTCATACATTTTACTGATAAAGCAATTTCATTCGCTAAGAATACATAATTAGATTAATGATAGATGTCATGATAATAATGTTCACCTATTTTCATATATATTAAAATTGTACTATTATTTTCATAATTACACTAATTTTCACTATGTTATGGTTGCTTATTTATATTCAGGCAATTATAATATATAATATATTTCATTCTGCATAATTTAAGCAATTTTTACTCTAATTTGGTTTCTTGGAGGACAAAAATAAATTGGGGTGGTATTCACAGATAAATACTATTCTATAACATATAACAAAGAAGACCATTTTTCAAGTTAATTCAATACAAGTATATATCTACGATGCACATATCTAGCTTTTGTGTTGGGAGGGGGGCAGTGAGTATCTTTCTACAGGGATTGTAAAACTAATTATATTCACTATTATCAAAGAGAATGAAAATAAAAGCTGATCCAAAGTATTTTTAAATAGACCTTAAGATGGTGCTTGTCATGAGTTCACAGGGAGACTTTCTTTTCCCATACTGATAAAGCTTAGCGTAGTAGAAAATGTAAACAGTACAAATTCTCTGTCTTTAAGATAAAAATGCTCATTAAAACTGGACAATATGTGTACAGTTACCATCAAGGTAAAGGTCTTAATCTCTTCTAATCTTCATGCTCACCTTTAGTAGTATCAAAAATATTTACCAAATTATTAATGAAGAAATAAATCAGGGTTGGAGGTAATGCACAGTGGTTAAAGATGCATGCTTGCAAATCTTATAAGCCTGACACCCAGTTTGGAGTCCCCAGCACCCACGTAAAGCCAAATGCACAAAATGGTGCATATGTATAGAGTTCCTTGTAGTGGCAGAAGGCACCGGAATGCCCATTCCTACTATCTTCCTGTCATGTCTTTTCTCTCCATCTCTCCCTTTAATTAATAAATAAATTGTTTTTAGAGCATTTTAATGTGAATTTAGGAAGAAGAGTAGGACAATGTGAAGTTAAGAAGAATATTTTCCAACTTGCCTTTCCCTTTAACAATCCTGTGATAGCTAGAATATAGAAAAAAGCTCAGCATTTTACCTATTTCCTCTCTAAAATTAAATAAATGAATGTTCTTACTGCCTTGTGACCAGAAACTACTGATCACGAGGCCATATAATCTTAATATTGAAATAGTTAATGAATAATTGGTTTATGTTCAAGAGTCCGACACCCCAGGGATGCTACCTGTATCTCAACTTACCTTACTCTTGATACCCCAACAACACTCCTGAGGAAAAGTTGCTATTTACTCAAATTTTCCATGAACCCTCAAAACTTGTGAACAACTATGATTTGTCTTTTATTCTCCAATATATCTCTCAAACCAAGTGAAATCACTTGTGCCCTTAATACTCACATCTTCTGGGCCAAATTATCTTTCTGGTGTGCTTTAGTGAACTGGGTTGATTATAGTTCACAATTTTTATCTTATAAAGTCTACAAGTGAGGAAATTGAAAGTTGTACACGTAAAGAAATGACAAGGGCATAGGCGTGTTAATTCCTCTGATTTAATCAGTAAATTCTGCATGTATTCACTGAATTATCACACTAAAGCTATTTAGCATATACAATTATCACATGTTGATCAAAATAAAAGACTAAAACTCACTCTCTCATTCTTCAGTGAAGCTGGCACGTAGGTTACAGTGTGACCCTTTAACAACTGTTGCTCCCTCTCCTTTAGTAATTTCAACAACTCTGAAAATGATCACACACATTCTTGAAATTGATCTTTTTGTCAAGATATCCTCTTTGTGATCCCTAAATTTGTCACACTTTGATCTTTGCTATAACTATCATTTAAAATTTACTTATCCTACTTTCAGAGAAATATACCCTCTCAATCCTTAATGCCAGTTGTTCTTTATTCATTCTTGATGAGGAAGGAATATTGTATAATCATTTACAGATTCAAATTTATCAGTAGGTATAGAAACTCAAGTTTTCTATCTCGTATGTAAGCTTTGGTAATGTATTCATTCCTAGGAATTTCTCCATTTTACCTATATCTTTTAATGTATTTCTATAAAGGATTAGTAATATTTTCAAGTGGTTTGGGTTCACATCTACATTTCTACTCATGATCTACTGTTCATTCCTAATGTGATTATATTTCAATATGTCCAAAGGTATATCCATTTAACTTATGACTTACATCATCCTTTCTGCTCTATATTGTCTCGTTTGTTAATATTTCATGAAATATTAATTAATTTGTCAAGCACTCTGTCAGTGAGTTGATTCTCCAGGCCATTTTGTGGTCTTTATTTAGGTTAATTCTCTTGTCTATTTCTAAACCTTCTGGTGACAGATTAAGGTTCCGTTTTAATTTTATTTGATTAAAATAGGTTTATTTATTTATGTGCAGGCATGGGGGAGGCACATGTCAGGGTCTCTTGTCACTGCAAATGAATGCCAGACACTTGCACCATTTTTTGTGACTGGATCTACAAGAACATTAGGGAATTGAGCGCAGGCCAAATAGATTTTCCAAGCAAGTACATTTTAACCACCAAGCCATCTTAAGAGCCCCTCTTTTCTTGTTTACTGATATTGGCATTAAACACTAAGATTTTCTCCAATAAGTACCACTGTACATTTATTTTAACTTCTTACATGTAGTATTTCCTTCTTTTCATTTAGAATATTTATGCTTTGGTTCATCATAAAGTTTTTACACATGTTTCTTTTTAGTTACAAAGTAAATATTTCAAATGTTTGTTCAAGTGTTTCATAATTTAACTGTGTTTTTGCCATTGGGGTGGTCTATATATTTTGAAATTGGAATGATTACATTTATAATTAAACATGATTAATTGTCAAATATTTCCATTAAAATTGAAAATAATGAGCATACTATAGTCAACATATGCACCGTTTAAGACAAAATCAAACATGAAAAGTAGATTAAGCCTCTTTGTTTTATATAAAATAAATACATATACTTAAAATATAAATATAATAGGACATATATTTAGATTTTTATAATCTACTCAAATAAATTAAATAATATTCAAATCTAAGATCTCTATTATTTTTACTATTGCCAAATACAATGATTTATCTATATTTTCAATCTATTTGAACAACTAGTCAGATTTTTTCATCAGTTGCCTGAGAATACAAAGTTAAAAGGAGCAAAAGTTTACTTTGTCTCACAGTTCTTGTCCTTTAATCTATGGTGTGTTGGCTATATTGCTTGGTCAACACACCATAGTGATTAGAACGTGTAGCAGAACTTCTTCAGCTTAGAATGGATGGGAAGCAAAGGAGAGAGGAAGGGACCAGGGATCAGATATAACCTTCAAAGGCACACCTTCAGTGATCTACTTCCTCCTGATTTTGCCACTTCCTAAAAGAATGTCACCAGATGGAACCAAGTGTTGAGCACAAGAGTTTGTGGGAGGTGGTTTAAATACAAATCATAACTATAAAACACTGAAATAATTTTGTTAAATTCTTCACACATTTTAGTGAATTTTACACTTTTATAATTTTCCTCACTCTATATAAGAGTCAAATTATTAATTACATTCAAGTAACAATTTTCAATCTTATAGTCTTCATAGCACTATTTGATATAATATCTTACTTGCATAGTTTTTTCTTATTATTAATTTCATCCTTTTGTAACTTGAAAATTTAAGAGTATTTCTCATAATTATCTTGAAGTGTTTTATTTTTCAAAACACTGTTTTTTAATTTTTTATTATTTTATTTATTTTTGGAGAGAGATACAGAGAAAGACAGACAGAGAGGGAGAGGGAGACAGATAGAGATGGGCGTGCTAGCAGTCTCTCAGCTGCTGTGAACGAAATCCAATCTCCAGGTCCCATGTTTAGCCAGATGCAAAGTGACGCATGGGCGCAATGCTGCACTTGACCACAAGTGGGCGCACACATCTGGATCTATTGCCAAAGCTTTCCATGATCAGGTGTATACATGTGGTGTGTACTAGCTCTAGCATTCCAAGAAAGCCTAAGGTCTTTGTAGATCTAAAAGATTTTTTTTCCTCCTTGTGAATAAAACTGTGAAACTTCAAAATCACAGGAGACAGGCAAGATTTCTGAACTATTGTGAGTTGAGAAATTAACATGATCTCTGAACTACCAGTGAACATACATGCATAAACCAGGTTAGCAGCAGCATCAGTGTGTTTTGGACAAGAGTAATAGTATAGGAGTTATGAAATACTGAGATTGCTTCCACTTTGGTAAGGGAAAATCACTTTTGCATTCAGCAAGTCATCTACCTATAAATCTTCAGTAACAAATGTATATTAGAATTGTGGTTAAGTATGGCCCAATAATTATATATAGAAATAAATTTTATTTCCTGGAAGGGAACTGTGATAATGGCAGACATTTAATATCATATTACTGAGGACAGACATGCTACTGATTAACAAAAAGCCTACAATCATGTCATGATGAATAAATTTCAGTCTCAGAATATATATATATATATATATATATATATATATATATATATATATATATATATAATTTAATATTCATCACAACCAAGCAAACTAAGAAGTATTAGTATCCACATATTTTACAGATAAAAAAGTATGCCATTGAGCAGATCATGAACTTCCTCATTATTCAACAGATTTAAAAAATGACAGATAAATGGCTTCAAATACACTCCTTGAGCTTTTATCTTTTTACCATGTCTGGTACTTATTCCATACATGAAAGTGAAACTACTTATAACACAAAAACCTCCAAAGACAAATCATCAAGGCCATGCCTAAATAACTACTACATTGAATATTAGAATGGTTAGAATGGTAGAAAACAACTAAATATGTCTTGAAATATCTCCATTCAGTCAATGTTATATCTTATGAACTGTTCCCTGATAAAGTCTCATGAATGGTTTAGAAAACCAAATAGTTATAAGTGGCGAAATTTGTGGCATCTTGTTCATACATCAAAGCAGGTATTGTTTCCTTAGGTTAGTATATAAAGGATACATTGTTGAAATGTAGTGAGGCCATTATTTTATCAGTACCTGACTGTTTCACACTAAGCACATGTTGAAGTTATTCACGGTTCAAAGAGAGAAGACATTATCTCTAAATAATACGCTCAGGAATAAATATGTCAAAAGCAAAACTAGTAGATCTTTTCAAAATAAAGAAAATAAGAAAATGAATTCAATAAATCATCAAAACAGTGATATATGTCTTGAGGGAGTTATTCTGTATATTGTAATGACGAATGTATTACAATGAACTGTTCAAGAATTATCTTTGTAATGAAGGACAAACAGCAGAGTTGGGTATCTTGGGATGGGGAACTCTGGATGGATTAACTTTCTCTAAGGTGTTACTGATGGAAGATGGATAAAAATCAACTGTTTCCTCATAGAATTGCTGTTACTTACCAACCTCTTAAGTCTTTTATTTTTAAAAACTCTTTGCAGATTTTAAAATTATTATGACCTCTCTGTAATTTTTACAGCAGAAAATATTAAAATAAGTTCAAAGCATGAATAAACTCATTGCCCAGAAATAATCAGGGCTAATATTTTGATGGCTTTCCTTCTCTGCTTTCAAAATTGGGTATTTTTCCTTCAAGTAGTGATTGGCAAGACTGAAACCACCCACATGACTGCCTTTGTCTAAGATGCCCAGCCAGGCTGAGACGTGCAGCTTTTTCTGTTAGGTAGCTAGTTAATTGGCAGGCTTGAAGGTCATTGTGGAAGGAACAGCCCTACTTCCGTAATCACTAGCTTGTAATACTGGGGAATCGAAATTGTGGTACTCTCATTACTGGTTAAAAGAATAAGATATGAATCATATCTCTAGCCCTGAACTGCCTAAAAGCTCATAAGATTCATATGTAGTGTTCTGGTAAAGAACAAGAGCATCCCATTGTCTCCTCAAATTATTTTGAATGGACCATCACCTGGGAGGGTAAACAACTTTCGTGGGAAGGTTCCAAATAATAGAATTTAGAAGCAGTATAAAATCTACCTAAAGTGTACCTTAGAATAATGGCATCTTGATTCACATTGTGCAAACATGTGTGGTACAACAATGCTCCTTGGATACTGTCCAGTTTCTGGCCATGAGTGTGGTCTCCTCTCCTCTACAACAAACTACCTTCATCTCATCTCAATTATTTTGATAGAGATCGCAAAAACCAGGCAGCCAATGGGAGTCTAGAAAAAGATCTCCATGATAGTTCTCAGAAGGTGGAAGAGAAAAAAAAGTTGGTCAATGTTAAGAGAAAAGTTATGACCCAGTTTTTATTAGCACCATGGTATATGATAGTCATTCTAAAAATGTGGTGCTTAGACGAGCAGCATCACCATCCTGGGGCTGGGGAGTTGGTAGAAATGGAAATAAATGTTAAGCAGACTCCAGTTCTACTAGTCAAAAATGCTGGGTGTGGATCCCAGTGATCAATGCTTTTATATAAGCTCTCAAGGGAATGTATGATGTTCATTCAAACTTTCAAACCATAGTTCTGTGTAAATTCATTATTCTTACAGAGTGAGACAGTTAATAAGAGTATTTACTAGCATTTATTGAGTATATACTAAGATTAAAGTGTTGTACTAAATACTTAAAATACAAGATGCTTATTTTGTATAATTTTACACACACACAGCCACGTAATTTTAAATTAAGAAACTAAGAAGTTTCGGCAATTTGCCCAAAATAACAAAGGTAATAAACAGTAGGGGCAGATTTAAATCTAGGCAGTCAGGCTGGAGAGATGGCTTAGTGGTTAAGGCCCATGCCTGTGAAGCCTAAGGACCCCAGTTCAATTCTCCAGGTTCCACATTAGCCAGATGCACATGGTGGCACATGCTTCTGGAGTTTGTTTGAAGTGGCTAGAGGCCCTGGCACACCCATTCTCACTCTTTTTCTCTCTTCCTCCCTCCCTCTCTCTGTCTCTAACAAATAAATAAATTAATTAAAATATTAAATCTAGGAAGTCATTTCCAGAGACCATGCTTTAAACCAGTATAATATATTACTTCTATCCTAGAATGCTAAAACAAGTCTCGATCTCCCTATTGACACCATTTTGTATAAAAATAGATATTTCAAAGGCAGAGCTCTTAATAAATGATAGTCTCTATGTTGAAGATAAAAGGAGGAAGGCAATTTATTATTTTCTCATTACATTGATTAAGCCATGTGGGGGTTTGAATGTGAATATATGGCCTAAGGTATTTTGGATTAAGGTTAAGTTTCCTGCTTAAGTCTCCAGCAGCCTGCTGGAAGGTACATTCCTGAGGGCAGATCTGATGCCAGCCCAAAGGTGTGGAGAGAACAGTTTGACTTCTAAAGGTTTTGTTTGCTTCTTGTTAGTGTTTGCTTGCTGCAGTTGTTTCTCTCTGACTAGATGTATGGAAGTAAGCATCCTCTTCTTCCATTGATGGAGTTTCCCTGGGTTGGTAAACGGAAATAAGCCTCTTCTTCCCATAAACATTGTCTTGTTGGATGTTCATCCCAGCTTTGGGGAGCTGACTACAACAAGGCATTTCACATATTTTATTTCACACAAAATAAGACAAATTACAAATGGGTAGCTACATTTTAGGGCCAGTGAAATCCCTCCTAAATCATTTTCTTCCTTCAAACTCTCTATTTTCTCTTCAGTAGAATTGGCATAATGGTACCTACCTACAAATGGAAATTTAAGGGTTAAATTCAATGATGTGGGATAGTAATAGTAGATGCTATAATTTCTATTATTTTATAAGAGTTAGATGTTTTAAAATATCTCAATTTTGCCCCATGAAAATGATTAGCTTCAATCATTACTATAATATGTTTGTTATAACTTTTCATATTGACAAATTTATGCTATTTCTGAACTTTCTGAAAAATTTCACCATAAACTTGTTCCAGACTCCAGTTGGCTCCCTGGTCCTTGTGATCTCTATTGAAGGGTTATCAATATGAAAGGTTTTACAAGGATTTGAAAATGCGAACACTATGAAAGCATTTTCAAGTCCAAGTTCTCTACATATGTATATCACCATATTTTACATTGAACCTAAATCATTATTCACTGGCATGACCATATTATCACCATTATAAAGATGGGGTGGATGGAAGCTTGGATAAAGTGACTTTTGCAGAGTGACATGCTAGATGATGTTTCCAAAGTCATGCTATGAATAGCACGTTTGTCTGATTCTGTTTGTTTTTATAATCACCAGTACAATAGAGCCTCTGTCTTTTTATATTTTGCATGTGAGTGGTGTGCCTCAGTGTATATATGCATCTTCACCTGTTTGTGTTCACACACATGTGCATCTGTATGTGGAGGCTAGGAGATAAATTCAGGCATAATCCTCACGTGTGGTAAAAACAACTTTTTGAGACAGTTTCTCACTGAACTGCAGCTCATTCAGCTAGTCTAACTAGCGAGCAAGCTCTAAATATTTACCTGTGTCCTCTTCCCCAGCACTGGGATTATAGGTTTGAAACATCACACCCAACATCTCTATGGATGTGGGGTCCAAGCTCAGGACCTCATATTTATGAGGCAAGCACTTAACTTACTGACCTCTTTCAAAAACCCTCAGAGACTCTCTCTTCGTGCTTTCTCACCACTTATATAAGGAAGCTATCTTGGGTTGTATTTCATCAAGCTTTCTAATTAAATTCAACCTGGCTTTAGATTACCCAATCTTAGAGAAGAGATAATCATGGTGTCTGTCTGATAGAACTGTTGTGAGAATTAAGGGAGTTAATTATTTGAGATGTAAAAGATATGTAAAGTGCCTAGTCTGGGGCCTGCAATGTAAGTACTCATTCAAACTTCTGCATATTAAGGCTTTCCTTGTATTTCCCCCTTTGGGTAGGAAAGAGGAAAATATAATCTATTCATTTATTTGGATGGCTGGGTTGGTCTTTTCTCCTTTGTATGTTGCTAGGTTCTTTCTTTCTTTCTTTCTTTCTTTTTTTTTTTTTTTGATTTTCTATTTTGAAATGATTACTTGAGGAAATAATGATAACTTTTAATCTCCATATAATTACTGTCTGTCGTTCTTAGAACAGGTGCTTATCACCTACTGAAGTACCTTTACTGTAGTGACCTATAATTGCTTCATTTCTCCTTAAAAGCCCTCTAAGATGGGGGATAGACTTCTTAGCACAAATGTTCCTAACAGAGTACTAATGTATCATAGATGTTCCTGAAATATGCATTGAATAATTAGTCTAACAGAGTACAAATCAGCATTACTTCAAAAGTACTTTCTGGTTATTTGTGTGAAGGAGAAGTGGGGATCAAACTTGAAGCTTTATACATTCAAAGCAAATGCTCTACCACTGAGCTACATTTCTAGCTTTCAAGTAAACTTTACATTTTACCACTTGGCATGATACTTAAAGGTAGTTTTGATATGGCTCAATAATTTGCATAAAGGCATTTATAGCTTATTTATATTAATGATATCATTCCTTTAATGACATATGTAGCAGACAGCTTCAGGTTTGCTGAGATGAACTTCCAGACCAGGCACAGTTATGGAGGAAGGGATATTATTTATTGAAGCTTACAGATCCAGGGGAAGTGCCATAATGGCAGAAGAAGCTGTCCTGCCTTCACAGGACCAAACACAGAGAGCAAAGCCACAGCCAAAAGCCACACAGCACACCTCAGGAACTCCAGCTAGGCACACTTTGCATATCTTTAGATTGAAATCCTAAACCCACCACCACACCTTAACATCTGCCCAGTGACACTGCCTCCAGCCAAGTGGCTGCAGATGCAAACTATATACTAATAAAACACTGAAAATTTGGAAGCCATCAATTCAAACTACCACAACATGTATAATCTTAAATCTCACAAAGTAAATTGTTACATCACCACGAATATGTTCTCTAAAATGTGTAATATAGGAAAAGCATATAATGGAAAAACAAAATATTAAAGGTAGCTCTCTATTCTCAGTCTGTGTTTCTATTTTCTAAATTATCAACTTGCCTTAAATATTTTCTCTGTAGCAAGTATAATTTGCCAATTATATTGGTTTCCAGGCTAGAAAACATAGCTTAAATTAACTATGCCTTTGCTTAAACCATTTAGCTCATGGCACTTCAGTTTCCTATTGGTAAATCTAGTTTGCAGAGTTTAAATATTGGAATAAATATGTGTATATAGTCTAGTATGTATTAAGCATTTATTAAGTTATACAAATTATCATTACTGGGAATTTCCTATGTATAGTAGATGCAAGAGGGTTTAAATTCAAAGCAGTTGTCTTGTGTGTGAGCTGTTTTGGTAAATAATTTGAAAGGAGAACAAGTTGAAACCAATGCTTTGAATGGGGATTATGCATGGATTCCAATTATCCTTATCTTTGGGCTCTTCCATAATCCTTTTCCATTATTTTCAGTTAATTGGGCTTTTCTATGCCTCCAAATTGTTCACAGAATTAGGTATTTCGTGAATAAATGTTAAATCTTCTTTAACAATATTTATAAAATACATCTTTTACCAAATACAGTAGCAATTTTCATGGATGAAATAGAAGCATTTTCTCATTCAAAATAACTGTAGAATTACACATTAGAGTTGGAGTGTATATTTGATGCGTACTTTTCATTTTGTGTTTACTATTCTCTTGTTATAGCAGAGAAGTTAGAAAAATGTCCTGTATGGACCAAGGGAATATACATTTACATCTACATTTATTCTGAAATAACTGAGGCCTTACTATAGTTTCATTCTCACTTTTATGTCCAAACCAAGTCATCTATTCTTTTTATATCTCACACTTATTGCAATGGATTGAAATGACTCTTTGCTCACAATTGCATGTGTACACTCCACACTAATATGTTTACCATTTTCAATGTAAACTCAACACCAGAACTATAGATTATAGCTCTATGTTATACAGTCACAGAAAAGCTAATGCAAAGAATAAATTGCACAAAGAAGATGAAATTACTGGCTACAATATAATTCCCAGTTCTAGGGATCCTGAAACTCTCTCTCTCTCTCTCTCTCTCTCTCTCTGTGTGTGTGTGTGTGTGTGTCAAAACTATCTCCAATGATTACAACATCAGTGGGGAAGTTGGAAGAGGAACAGTTAATATAGATTAGTGAGGCTTATGTTTTGCTTTTGTTCATGTAATCATGTGGTTATGCAGTTAACTAGCTATGTCATTACACTATTGTGAAACATGGAGCTGTATATATTGGTATACTTTTGTTACAAATAAGGCAGAGTGGCATGTCTATGTCTGTTGGAAATTGGGAGAGCAGTAGTTATATGAAATGAAAAGATATTTCCAAGGATTGCTGCCTTGAAAGAACTTCCTCATTCCGAAGTACCCAAGACTATAAATGATGAGTTCAGTCTATCTGATTTCATAGACACCAGCAGATTCTTCTACCCAAAATATTTCCCTTCCATAACCTGGCACTGAAACCAACATCTATATTACTCAAATCATTGAATCATCTATTCTTTAATGATGATATAAGTATATCTCAGTAGATTACAGCCTGAACACAGTGGCCTATAAACTATATCATGGCTACAGATGTGTTTCCTTTAGCTAAAATAGCAATTAAAAAGTTACCAAATATTTAAACATGAGGAACTTTCACACAAACACCAGGATTCCTTACTTCGTTGAAAACTCATGAAATCTGGTGAAAGTAAACTCACAATCATTCATAGATGACATTGATTCTGGGCAAAACAGTTGAACTCAGAATTAGTTTCTTCATATGCAAAAGAAAACTAATGATATCTAAATTATATACATAATTAGGTTTAAATGAGATATTATACATATACAAAGCCTAGTACATTTTTAAAAGAAAAATATTGATAACATCCATACTTATAGACAATATATCGTGATTATAGTCCCATCTCACCACCCCTTCCTTTTCTCCCTTCAGAATTCCCTGCTCATGTAATCCATTGTTCTTTCTAACAAGTCTCCTATTTTGATGCTATGATTTTTTCACTTTTAAAAATTTTATTTGATATATAGTATGACAAGTTATGTACTATCATCCCCTTGCCCAACTCCTTCTTCAGTGGGGGCCCTCTTCAGTGGGTCCCTCTTCAGTGGGGTTATGGTAATCTCTGTGTGGTCATGAAGGCCTCAGTCAGTGGGTAATAGGGGACCGAGACTCCTGATTAACAACTTGATGAAAACAACAATTACTACTTTTATTGATGAATGGATGACCCACTGTGTTTTGGCACTACCCTTCATAACAAATTTTTCATCCAGTACTGATCATGTATATTAGTTACCATTTTATCCATACAGTTGCATTTTGATGTGTTCCTTAAAAATAGCACTTCTTTTTTGAATAATGAACTGAAAGAGTCTTTGATTTTAAGTATGAAAGAATACAAAAATATTTATTAATATCCATATATTTAAAACATTGCCTATAGCTGGGCTGGAGAGATGCATGGCACAGCAATTAAGATGCTTGCCTAAAAAAGCCTAATGAACTGAGTTTGATTCCCCAGTACCCACATCAAGCTAGCTGCACAAAGTGGTACATGCATCTGGAGTCTGCAGTAGCTGGAGGTCCTGGTGTGCCTAATCTCTCTGTCTGTCTCTCTTTTGTCTCTCTCTGCTTATAAAGAAATAAAATATTTTAAAAACATTGCCTAAACTTTATGTGCTATTGTTTGATATAGTTTGATTTTCCCCAATGTATTTATTAAAATTAAATATTTGGTCTCATAGTGACAGTATTGGTATTGGGAGGTGGTAGAGTCTTTGGGAATTAGGTCCTAGTGGGAAGCCTTTATGTCATGTTGTTTCTCATGCAATCTTTTGGCAGTTCTCGTGTGGCCCCTCTGGCAGTTATCCTAAGAAAACTATCATAAAAGCAGAAATCCTGGCCTCATCCATTCTTTTTGTCTACTCTATTGGCAATCTGATTGCTAGCTTTTGCCATAATGTGGTAACATTGCCTACACTTATTAGCAGCAAAATAAATGGTTCTCCAATCTTGGGCTTTTAACATCCAAAGCTGTGAGCTAAGTACACTCCTTTTTCTCCATAATTATTTGTATCAGAATGTCATTAGAGCAGTGTACTAGTTACTTTCACATCACTATGATGAAAATGCCAAACAGAAACAACTTAAGGGAAGAAAGGCTGATTTTGACTTACTCTATCAGAAGGTTTTTAGTCCCTCAAGGTCAGTGTGGAAAGACAGAGAATCTCAGTTCATGGTGGTTGGAGTGTGTTGGAGATGATTCATATGATAATGGATCAAAAAGCAGAGAGAGAGAGAGAGAGAGAGCTGATCCAAGGGCCAGATTATAACTTTCAAAGGCCCATCACTAGTGTTCTACTTCCACAAATTAGGACTCAGTTCCTAATGGTAATTACTCTGCCAAAATACCACCAGCTGGGGGAAAAAAGTCTCCAAAATATAATCCTTTGGGGAACATAACAGGGAACATATACCTGACTAATACATTAAGCAAGGTAAATATTGCCAATAATGGGAAGTGCTAGTTTTGGTAATGCTCCACCCACATGAACATTTTGTTGTTCTCACATCATGTATTTCAAACTGATAACTTTCAGTCTCCAAGTTTCAAACTTTCAAAAGATCCCAAGAAACCAGAGTTGTGCATTAAATACAGAGTGACCCAGTTTGCTTTTGGAAATGATATGTGTTCAAAGTATAAAGAAAAAGATGGTTGACCTGAAGTTGTAAGCTGTGTTTTCTCTGTGTCTTCACTTCTGCACATGTGCTCTCTAAACTTTCCTGATATAACTGTGCTGTTGGAAAGCTACTTCCATTACTGGAATTCTCTTACTGGCTAGTTTCTAGTTAAACTCTCACTCCAAGTTAGGTGGGATCTGCAGGAGATAGTTGGACTGGAGGAGAAGGGGAATAAGAAAAGATATCAGGGCTGGAGAGATGACTTAACAGTTAAGGCACTTGCTTGCAAAGCCAACGGACCTGGTTCAATTCTCCAGGACCCACATAAGCCGGATATTCAAGGTGGAACATGTGTCTGGAGTTTGTTTGCAGTGGTTGAAAGTCCTGGAGCACCCATTCATTCTTTCTCTCTCAAATAAATAAATAAAAATAAAATATTAAAAAATAAAAGATATTAAGTAAAGAGATACTCGTATTTAGCCCTCAAACCACAGTCCCTCTCACTATGATTCTTTTATGGTTATAGATCTTGTAGTGTGACACCTTTTCCATAACCCCAAACGCCAGTGGTGCTATTCTCTGTGGTTTGCCCCTTTAGACCTAAAGGTGTTAATTGCTTCTTATTGTTTATTACATACTGAGGATCATCTCCACATCACTTAGTAGTTCCCTAATGGCATAGTGTGCCTGTCTAAATAATCTCATGACGCACTGAGTTATATTCGATCTCCTGGTAAGATCCTGACTGAAGCAAAAGCCATTAGCATATTTTCTAATGGTTTCCAACCTTTTAAGTAGCCATGACTTTTAAACTATACTTCTTAAAACAATACAACCTAAATAGTACACAAGGAAAATTCTATGTTATACACAATGTTGATCATTTGCAGATGTTTTCTTATGCAAAGAAAAACTTGAATAATGTGTAACACTCAATATCATTTCTTTCATTGAAGAAATGACTGAATGTAGTAAGCCTAGTGATGAAGTCAATTATCATTCTGTCAGACATTGTCACTTCTGAAACAACACTCTTGAATCACTTGAGATTGGCTGGTGAACATTACAGTATTCCATGTATTGGAAATATTGATCAAAGTTGTTTTTAACCTTACACTTAAGTATGTCATGACTTCAGAATGTTTTTTGGTTTATTTTCATTGCTGCCAACTATTAAGACACTCAAGAGTAATTTCAGCATGTTGGCAAATATGGAACAGACTAACAACTGGTCAAGATGATGACAATGAGTCTCTAAGAAACTTACTTCTCTGGCTGAATTGATGGCTCAGTGGTTAAGGTGCTTGCCTGGAAAGCCTAACTACCTGGGTTCAATTCTCCAGTATCCACATAAAGCCGGATGCACAAAGTGGCTGCTGCATGTGGGTGGAGTTCATTTGCGGTAGCTATAGAACCTGGTGCACTCGTTCTCTCTCTATGTATGTCCGCCCCCCCTCTCAAATAAGTACATAAAAGTATATTTTAAAAATTATGAATGTCAATGTTAACAATAATGACTTTAAATTCTTAACATGTCCAATAGATTATCAAAGAAATTTAATTATATCCGTTTGTTTTCATTCATACTTTATTTTATTATTTGTATTTCATTTTGGTAAAGTATATATGTTGGCACACTTATTTAAGAAATTGTTTAGAGGGCTGGAAAGGTGGCTCAGTGGTTGAAGGTAATTGCTTGCAAAGCCTGATGGCCTTGATTCAATTACCCAATATCCAACATCCACTCTTGAGTTCATTTGCAGTGGCAAGAGGCCCTGGTGTACCCATTCTCTCTCTCTCTCCCTGCCCGTCTCTCTCTCTCCATGCTTACATGTGTTTAGAAAAAAATATATTTAAAAATATTTTTATTTGTATTTATTTATTAGAGACAGAGAAAGGGGGAGAAAGAGAGAATGAGAATGGACACACCAGGGTCTCTAGCCACTGCAAAGAACTCCAGATGCATGTGCCAGCATGTGGATCTGGCTTACGTGGGACCCGGAGAACTGAACCGGTGTCCCTAGGCTTCGCAGGCATGCGCCTCAACTGCTAAGCCATCTCTCCAGCCCTAGAAATAAATATATTTTTAATGAAATGGTTTTGAACCAATGAATACTGTTACAGTGATACAGGAATAAGCAGCTCTAGTTTGATATTTGATATTTGATAGTATGGCTACTATAGATAATAATATACTATACACTTCAAAAAAGCTAAAAGAAAGGATTCTGAAAATTTTTACACAAAGACAAAAAGGCAAATATTTGAGAAAATATTTACCTTTCTTTCTTTCTTTCTTTCTTTCTTTCTTTCTTTCTTTCTTTCCTTTCTTTCTTTCTTATATATTTTTTGAGGTAGTGTCTCATTCTAGCCCAGGCTGACCTAGAATTCACTAGGTAGTCTCAGAGTGGCCTAGAACTCATGATGATCTCCCTACCTCCACCTCCTGAGTGCTGGGATTAAAGGTGTGCACCACCATGCCTGGCTTCTAAGATACATACATTTAAGCTGATATAAACACTGCACAATAAATGCAATACTGAAATGCTATGTGGTTGCACGTTAATATATGCTAACTTTATGGGTATTTCTTTTGTGAGTTAGGGTCTCACTGTAGGTCAGGCTGACCTGAAATTCACTATTTAGTCTCAGGGTGGCCTTGAACTCACAGTGATGCTCCTAACTCTGCCTCCCAAGTGCTAGGAATAAATGCATGTACCACCATGCCCAGCTCTATGTTTTTATGTTTCAGTTAAAAACAACAAAATTTGAATCACTATCCACAATAATTAAGTTATGGAATCAACTTAGGTGTCCAACAACAGAGGAATGGATAAAGAAGCAGTGGTTCTTATTTATAATGTACTCTGCTGTTTGGCATAGGATCAATGGCTAAGTGGCAAACCTGAATAGAATTAAATTTTTATTTATTGACATTTTTATATATGTTTGTATGTTTTCCCTCCCCATCCCACATCCTCCTTCTACTGCACTCTTTCTTCCCAATTAGTACCACTTCTATTTTGATATATATATGGTGTGTGTGTGTGTGTGTGTGTGTGTGTGTGTGTGTGTGTATGACCCACTGTATCTTATTAAGGTTGCTTACACGAGCATGAAGAACTAACCCTCAGGTTGTTTTGAAGATCTAGAGCCATAACCTATTAAAGTACTATTAAAGTTATATGTAAAGTTATATTAATTATACTATCTATGTGCTATCTAATGTTTTTACATTAAACTTATATACAAAGAACTCTCTTGTGTTCTTTGCTGGTATTATCATTGCAAGATACCCACAAAAGATTTAAAATTAGTATTTTCCCTTTGTTACTAGTGGTGAGTAATTTTAAAACATCCTACTGAAGCACTGAATATTCTCCACAAGATATGAAAAAGAAAACCATGCTTCTATGGAAAGAGTTCTAAACCACATTACTACATTCATCATCAATAATTGGTAAGCAGATTACAAAGGCAGAAGGAAAGTCTACCCTATACATAACCAAGCAGTTTCAATCTATTACATACATATTTTCATGATTAATGGTATCGTGTCTTCCCATATGAGGACATTACAAGGCTATTTGTTATGCGTACTTTCACAGTTCATTCTCAATTGACCTGCCAATTAAGATAGGCATTTTTGTTAGCTAATTGCCTTTGTGTAAAGAAGCATTAAAATCCCTGCCAATAGAACAGGCATTTGGTTCCAGCTTAGAGCAAGGTGCTCACACGAAGAGGGAACTAAATTCCTTGATGTGGGCATTTCAGAGATGACTTCCAGATCAACAGAAGAGTTGTAAGGCTTGCAAGAAGTTTGCCTAGCCTGTGGAAGTACATCCAGGTAGCAGGCACTAAAATGGTCAAACAGCAGGAATTAGTTATAGCTTCTATAGCACAAGAGGGGAAATATACTTTTTAATAAATTAGATATTTTTAAATAGCTATAAAACAATAATCAAACATTTCCTAATACATAGAAACCGTAAATGGTAAGCATTTGAGGGGGTGCAATTGTTAATTACCCTTATTTGATCATTGCAATTATTATACTGTACCCATAAACATTTGTAACATGTAAATTTAAAAAAAATCTGTAGAGATATTGAAAGAACAGTGAAAGGATATAAAAAATGAGTTTCTCTCAGAAATGTGCTGAGAAGGGGACAAAGATTTATCTTCCTATTAGCAATGAGAAAAGACCCAAACATTGAAAAAAAGGTACATTTGTCTTTACAGCAACCAGCTCAAATAGGTAAGGTTCTGCCCCTTGTTGAGACACAAGCCTCCTTGGTAACATATTTTTCTCACAATTCATTAACTTCTTGGTTAGTAGGTAGGATTGCTTATGCCCTACTCTTAGTTATTAAAAAGGTATATTGAGAAAGTTAGATGCCTGGCTTTAAAAAGCAAATACATTCTGGTGAGGTATCCACATTGCATCACTGGTTCAGATATTTCTTCTGAACTAAATACAGATATACAGATGATAGATGGAACTATTTAACTGTGTAATACATGGTACTGACAAATCAGAAGATACAGGTACACACCTTTAATCCCAGTACACATGAATCAGAGATAGGAGGATCACTGTGAATTTGACACCAGCCTAAGACTACATAATGAATTCCAGGTCAACCTGGGCTGGGCTAGAGTGAAACCCTACCTACAAAAATAATAATACAATTATTGATTAATTTTCAAACACCTTAAAATGCAATACGTTCAAATCTTCTATGCCTACAGTGCAATAGCATACTCTTTCCTCATCAATACAAGGGTACTATATTCTTAATAATCTTTGGCCAAAAGAAAAAGATAGGTGGCATTACTGACTCCTTTCCCTTATGTTCCACATCCAGCTTACCAGGAAATCTTGTCATGTAAAATGTACAAAATGTTTCTCCAGATATAAATATTTCTGATCATTTCTGTTAACACTGGTACTAGTTGGTTTTGACTGTGAACTTGAGAGTATTTATGAAACACATCTATGGATATGTCTGTGAATAGGTTTCCAGAAAGGATTAAGAGGTGAAGACTAGCTCTCAAAGTAGACAGCACCTTCTAGTGGAGAGGGTAGGAGGAGATATGAAGAGGTCTCAGGAAAAGCAATACACCTGCTTATCTTGGATTCTTCTTCCTGAACACATGTCCCACCGCGGCTGCTGCTGCTGCTGCCATCCTCCAGTGACAACAGACTCCAACTTCTTGATCCTCCACCATGGACTCAATACCCATGTCTCTGCAGAGAATTCCAGGCCTTCAAGTCCTGGGTAGGTTGGATGAGGCATCTAGCCTCATGGACTGAGCTATCAGGCTCTCTGGCTTTCTGGCATGGAGACCGCCATTGTTGGACTACTCAGACCTTATTGCATAAGTTAATGTAATACTTACTCTCCTCACACACACAGAATTGGTTCTGTTCCTCTAAAGAACCCTGTCTAATGAAATGCCATAGTTGAAGCAATGATTTTTTTTTTTAGCCTAAATTATCTCCAAAGATCACTAATTGGTCTCCCTCCCCCAGTGTTTCTACATTTTCCTCACCAAACAAAAACCAGAATCATTCTTAAAATCTCCAAGTCAGACCAGATTTCCCATTGGAACCTTCAATAACTTCCCATTTCTATAAAATATGATTTAATATCTTAAAATAGTCTTTTTTTCATGAATGCTCACTCCCTAGCTATTGACAGGACAGTCTTTAATTTACTTCATTTTTGGAAATATTCTAAAATATTTTATTGATACATAACATATCTCATAATAC
This sequence comes from Orientallactaga sibirica, assembly GCA_036365145.1. Taxonomy (NCBI): domain Eukaryota; kingdom Metazoa; phylum Chordata; class Mammalia; order Rodentia; family Dipodidae; genus Orientallactaga; species Orientallactaga sibirica. Next base: position 1,778,455 of record JAEOAD010000056.1, on the reverse strand, counting down.
TACTTAAAGTATAAAATTTAGTGATTTTATAGTACAGAGTTGTACAAATAGCATCACTTTCTAATTCAAGAAGTTTTTCATCCATTCCAAAGGAAACCCTATATTCATTAAGTGTTCAGTTCACTCATTCCACCTTCCCTTCATTAACCATTCATGTCTAGATTTTCCTATTCTGGCCACTGCATGCATACAGAATTACACAATATATCACATCATGAAGTTTTCTTTTTTACTGAGCATAGTATTTCTAAGGTTCATCAATGTTATAGCAAAGAGCAATATTTCAATATTTTTATTAGTGAAAATTCTCCAACTCTATGGGAATTTTTTTCTCCAGTTGATCAACAGAAACATTAAACTTAAGTTATAACAATAAAGTTTCATACTAGTGTATATCCCACTATACCTGGTAATCTTAATGTTGTTCATGACATAAACAAAATATTATATGGAAAATATATTTTAATCACCAGTAAGTATTGTTTACTAAGTATTCTAGGTTTTGTTTTATTAAAAGTGAATGAAGTCTTTTTATCCATCATTTACTGCTATAAAGTCATATCCAGGGTGGAGTTAGTCAGAACCCTAGGACAACCATGGATTTTCCATGTGTGCCTAGATGAACATATGTATGACCATGGATCTAAACATGAAAGTATCTCCATATCAAAGCCAAGTCACTGGAACTGGCATTGACACTGAACTCTTTAGTCTCTATAAGGCGAATCAATGAAGCACACAACTTAGAAACAGACTTGTGTTGTGCTCAAAATTTTTCACCACTTTTATTAATTTGAAAGAAGAGAGAGTGAGAAAGTTAGTATGCCAGTGCCACATGTCCCTGCAAATGAACTCCAGACACATGTATCACTTTATGCACCTGGCTTTATGTGGGTACTGGAGAATCAAACCCAGGTTGCCAGGCTCTCTAGCAAGAATCTTTCACCACTCAGTCATCTCTCCAGCCCCATGCTCAAAGTTTTTCTTAGAATATTCTGAGAGGTTTATATGATATCATGACTCTCATAGGTGCATCAAATTGGGCCTCCACAGCCCATTGTTCAGGGTCTATAGCCTTGAATGCTGAGGGACAGACCTCAGTTTGGGTAAGGCTCTTGGCTTGTAGCTCCTTTCAACTTCCAAGAGTAGTCTGGTGGCCTTTTAGATAAGACTTAACAGACCTTGCTTAGACCTTCCTAAATCTAACTTTATCATAGAAGAGTTTTTCATTTTATATGTATAATTAACATGGTAATATGTTAATCATTCTAAAGTATATAATATTGGAGTTTTTAGTCCATTCACAAAGTTTTCCAACTATTACCAGTACCTAAGCTCCAAGTATTTTTATCATTTTCAAAGAAATATGATATATGGTAATAGCCACTTGCTACTATCTCTAGACCCTGGGAACACTATTCTACTTTCTGTGTCTATGATTTTTCTTATTCTAGACATTTCATACAAATGAAATTATACTATATGTAGCCTTTTATATCTGGCTTCTTATACTTAGCATAATATGCTTGGTATTCATTCATGGTGTGGCACACATCAAACCTCATTTCTTTTCATAGCTAAAATATTCCATATCATTCCTTAAGTATTTTCTTTTTTTTATTTTTGGAGAGACACAGAGAGAGACAAACAGAGAGAGAAGGAGGGGGAGACAGATAGAGAATGGGTGCGCCAGCAGCCTCACAGCTTCTGTGAACGAAATCCAGATGTGTGCACCCCCTTGTGGGCAAGTGTGGCATTGCGCCCTTGCGTCCCTTTGCATCTGGCTAAACATGGGAACTGGAGATTGAAATCAGGTTCTTGGGCTTAGCAGGCAGGTGCTGAAACCGCTAAGCCATCTCTCCAGCCTGTATTTTCTTTCTTATACATGCATGTGTGTGTGTGCACATTTGTGTCTACATGCATATGGAGGCTAGAGGACAAACTTGGGTATCATATCTCAGGATCACTGCTCACCTTTTCTAGGACGGGATCTCTTATTGGCCTAGAGCTCACAAATTAGACTAGATTGGCTGCCTGTGATTCTCAGTGTTCCTATCCTGTTTCTGTCTGCCCAGTACTGGGATGAAAGATGCATATCACCACACCCAGCATTTTTACATGGCAACTAGTATAAAAGTCAAGTTCCAATGCCTACGAGATAGGTACTATACCAACTGAAGTATCTTCTCAGCTCCTTGATACATCATATTTTATTTATTCATTACTTGATGCACAATCAGTCTGTTTTCACTCTATGAATATTATGAATGCTGTTGCTATGAACATTTATATTAAAGTTTTTGTGTTAATACCTTCACTTTTTTGACCAAATACTTCTTTATCAGCAAGGCATACTCTATCATGTATATTTAAAATTTTAATATCTCCTCCTTCCTAATATTATCTATTTGTCCTCTGTGGGATGCTTTTCTCCATGCTTCTAGTAAAATCTTATGATTGAGCAAGGCCCTTTGTTCACAAGAATGCAAATTCAGGGAGGGTACAGTATATTATCTGTTTTGTTTAATGTTGGGTCCGCAATGCTATATGTTATCCTGACACAGAACAGATATACAATACGTCATTTGAAGATATTTCTCAAAGCTTTCATATTCCCCATTGCCTCCTATATGCCCATAGTATGAAAAAGAAATCCCAAGGAGAAGTTGTTGCTCATCAGCCTTCCATATAAAAAGAACTGGAACATATGTATATATGGACAGTCTTTTGATACACTGCTAAACACAATCTAGTCTCCTAACTTAAACAGAAAAATATTGAGTGACAGATGACAAGAATATTCTCCACCTCCTAAAGAAAATATATAATGTGACAGAACTATCTAAATTACCTGAAATGAATACCGTGGATATTAAACAATTTTTTTTCATGAGAAATCAATAGCTTAATACTCAATTCTCTGAATCATGATTTTTTTTTCTTTTTGGATGTGTGTATAGTATTGAGGACTGTGTATGCGTGTGCATATGGAAGATGTACATGTGTACAAATGTGCACACTGCATGGATACCCAATTCAGAGGCCAGAGGACAACATTTGTCCTCCTCTATTGAGTTTCAGCCTTATTTCTTTGAGATAGGGTCACTCACTGAACCATAAGCTCACACTTTTTAAATTTTACTGCCTGACCAGTGAGTCTCAGTAGTATTCCTATCTTTGCCCTACAGTGCTTGTGTTACAATTATTCAGAGCCACAACCCACTATTTTTAAAGCAATACTAGGGATAAATCTCAAGTCCTGATGTTTGTGCAGAAAATGCTGTTCCCTACTGAGCCATCTTCCCCATTCCTCTAAATGATGTATTTTAGTCAATCAAAATAGCATATTGAGAAACTAGGTTCTCTATGTTGGCTTTAGCTTTTAGATATAGTGCATGAAGGCTAGTTTCTTGACTCTCATTTTCTCCTGTATAAAATGGGAAGAGACATATGTACTAGGGGTGTTGTAAGTGTAAATGTGCTAAGGAATGTAAAGCAAAGGTAACAGTACCTGACATCTCCAAAGGAATCATTATTACCTTTATCATCATCATCATTGCCACTGTCATGAGAATGTATAGCAATGCATGATTTTTGTTTTACACTAGCATAGAAATTACTAAATATCTTTCGTAAGTTTATTTATCTCTGTGTGTTTGAGTGGAGATCAGGGGACAACTTCTTCGAGGTGCCTGAGCTTCACCTTCTTTGAGGCAAGGTCTCTTCCCACTGCCGAAAAACAACAAACAAAACAAAACAAGTGACCCCATTGTAAATGATCATCAGATAGCTGGCCCACAAGCTTTGGATTCTACAGGTTGTATTTCCCATTGTCGTAGGTACATTGGGATCATAGATGCATGTACCACTTTGCATCCAACTTTTCATGAAGGATGGGAAATGGAAACCTCAAACATATTTCTATCAATGCAGAAAATAAAAAATATCATATAATTTCCTATACCAAACAACTGACAGTTTCAAATCCAAGAGTGATGCTTCATTTTTATAATCAGTACTGGAAAAGTGAAGGCAGGAAGATCAGAAGTGAGTTCAAAGTCAGCCTGGGTTCCTTGAGACCCTATCTCAAAAATAAAGAATTTAATCTAATTATCATAATAACTATATCAAATAACATCTAGAAGCTGTCCAGTATAGTCATTTAGAATAAGGTCTCAGAGATGAGGATGTATCTCAGTGGATAAAGTACTTGCATTGCAAATGTGAGGACTGGAATTCCCAGCACCCACTTAAATGCAGGAGCAGGCATGGTGGCCAGCCTTAATTGCAGTGCACAGATGGTAGAGACAGGGAATCCCTGGGGCAAGCAAGCTAGGTAGACTAGCTGAGTTGATGATCTCTGGGTTCAGTGAGCATCCCTGCCTCAGTAAATATATTGGATGTCAATGGAGAAAGATATCCAATATCATCTTCTGACTTCCATGTGTGTGCATGTGCAGCCCCACAAATATGAACCCATATACAAATAAACATCGACACACACACCCCACAAATGAATACAGTCTCTGCAGCTACACTGCATGGGACCAAATATTCATTATTTTGTTTACTTGTGCATGTTAATGTCTGTGTGCCCCAGCTTTCAAAAAATGGAGATGGCAATAGTATTTACTTTATTAATTTATTCTGAGAAGTGATAAAGGATACACATATAATAAGATTAGTTGTATTTCAGAACCCTCAGACCTGGTCACTATCAGTTACTACTTTATGTATTACTACTTATATGTGTCAAGCACTATATATGAACGTCTCTACACAATTATATCCATGTGATACTTTACCAATGCTGTAATTAGAGGAGAAACGTTTGAATCACAGTGACTTTCTATCTTCTTACCTAACTCTATCTCCTTAAGAATATATAGCTCTATCATTCAATGCCTAGGTAAGTGCTTAGATTATGCTATAAAATAGCATCTAGAATATGGGAAGTAACTGATAAATGCTTAGGAAAGAAGTGCAAAAGGATATAGATCCCAGTCAAGCTCATGGCTGCTGCCCTTTTGTCTCATAGTCTATTATTTTACTGTTTTATGTAAGCATCCTAGGTCACACGGATTTTCATGTTATATTTTCTTGAAATTCTAGGCTTCAGAGCTAATAAAGGTAGCAGAGACAGTTCAGAAGTCCCCACCTCACAAGCCATGCATGTGCCCAAAATAAAGTAATCCTAATGTTTAAGTTTCCCATCAGTTATTTCATACCTCCAACAGTATTTTATGGGCACATGTCCATATGGTAAAGTCATAACTACACTGATATTAATAAACGTCTACACTGGAAAACAGGATGACATGTGCATAAAATTTTAAATGGAGTTCTAAATTCTCAGAAGAAGGCTGAGTTGTCCAATAAAGTGGAAACGAAGTAAAACAAGTTATTTTATAATAAGCATGGCTACCATCCATCAGGGTCCTTGCAAGACAGCATGATAGGGCAGTCCTGATTTTCACAGAATAAAATCAAAATTGACAGTAGAAGCTCTCAAATCTTTATTTACATTTATGATGTTCCATTTGTAATGGGATGTCAGTATCAAATTAGGTAGCTGACAGCCTCACAGCAAACTGAAAAATGACTTAAATCAAAGATAATAGTCATCATCTTCTGAAGTTTCCCTGCTGAATTTGATTCAGATTCTAATTCACTGATATGATAATGCTAAAATACATCATTCAGAGAAATAAGTTTCTCATTTCTAATAATAAATGTCTATGAGAAAACATTGAAGATCCGTGAAATATTTAAACCCCAGACTGCTAAACACAATTCTGTTATTTTGAGAGGTCAAGGTGATCAGAAGAAAAATGGTTCTTCTAGCTTTAATTCCAGAAATGACATCCTTTGGTCCTCAGTGCCATGGAGTCTACTTTTTACATAACTCACAAGTAAAAATATGCAGTTTTGCATTTATGATACTAGTGAAGTTATTCTCTAACTTTTAAAGTGTAAAAAAAGTGGTTCAACAATTCCACAGTAGCAAAGATCAGAACCTACAAGTGAGAAGTAAAAGAATACAAATACTAAGTAATGTCTATATTCACTAGATACTCTGAAATATTTACATTCTCTTGGTTCTTTCTTGAATTTTAAAATTCAGAATGATTTTATTTGAATTGAGACCCAATTCAGTTACTACCAGTAGTTGTAATACAAGACAGAAAATTATAATATAAAGAAAAAGTGATAGAGAAGGAGAAATATTATAGTAAAAATAGTGTGGAAATCTAAATGCAAAAGACAAGAAGATTAGCATAGTATTGTCTATGTTATACCATTATAAAGTTATTGCCAAAGACTCATTTTTATGATTACAGCCCAAGGAATATTTATTGATAAACTAACATCTAGGTCTGGTAGGAGGTTAGAAGGTGAAGAATCAGAATAGAAACCAAAGAAATCACAAAGAAGTATATTAATGAAGCATAACAATTTTCTTGAAAAAATACGAAAGGTATTTTATGAAAAAAAATATTTATAGTATACTTCATAGTTTATAAACCCTAGTCTCTCAAATAGTAAGAGGAAGGAAGGTCACTATTGTCATTCCATTTTACAAATATGTAAATTTATTTAAATAGATTTATACTATTATACACTAAATAAAATATATAAATTATAATGTTCTTTACATTGAGTGAGCTATATAGTGATGGATATAAATTTATTTTTAAAATTTTATTATTAAAGTTTTCATTAGTCCTCAAGGACAGTTTCTTGGCTATCTTATACTTTGATCATATCCACCACCATTATCTCCTCTTGTTTTCCCTATACCATGGTCTAGTCCCCTTTCTTAAAAAAATTATATTTATTTATTTGAGAGAGTCAGAGAGTGAGAGAGAGAGAGAATGAGAAGGCAACCAGGGTCTTTAGCCATTGCAAATGGACTCCAGATGCATATGCCACCTTGTGCATCTGGCTTCATGTGGGTACTAGGGAATCGAATCTGGATCCTTTGGCTTTGTAGGCAAGTGCTTTAACCAATAAAGCCATCTCTCCAGTCTCATCCCCTTCCTTTTCCCAAACTGTCACTTCTACTTTGTCATGTATTTATGTACTATGTGGAGATATATATATATATATATCTCCACAAAAGAAAGAAAATAGGAGATATTTATCTTTCTGAGTCTGACTTCTTTCACTTAGTGGATTTTCCTCTAAATGGCATAATTTCCCTATTCATTATGGCTGAAAAACTAGAATGTGTAAATATTCTACATTTTATTTATTTATCTCTTGAGTGGCACCTTGGCTACTGGGAACAGTATCATGATAAATTTGGATATGCAAAGAATTCTACAGTATGCTGACTTATATTCCTTTTTTAAATAACAAGACTCACCTTTTATTTTAGAGACAGAATTACATATGATCCGATTCTTTATTAGTTGTCTAGTTAACTCTTTGATACTATACACCAAGCACTTCATATGTGTGTCCATGCATATATGTATGTGTTTATATACATATGCACATGTATGTACACACACGTTAAGGTTACTTCAAAAAACTTAGTCTTCTTCCACCTAGATAGATCTCTTTACACATTTGAGGCAACATGAGATTAAAATATCAGGTAAACCAAAATAAGTTGGTGAGATTCATACTGAATGATGGTGATAATAACAATGTAATTGGTAGCAAAAGCTTTTATTCTGTTAGAAGAATCTAAAGTAAATGACTTTGTTTAGCAGATAGAGTAGGCATATTATGAAGATTCATATCCCATTTTCCCCAGTATTCTTTATGACTATCATAGTGGTAAGTAGAAAATACTGTTTGTTGCAGTCAGGTTCTCATTGCTGCAGAAGTCACCTGACCAAGAGCAGCTTGTGGGGAAAAAAAGGTTTATTTTGGCTTACAGGCTCGAGGGGGAAGCTCCATGATGACAAGGGAAATGATGGCATGAGCAGAGGGTGGACATCACGTCCTGGCCAACATCAGGTGGACAACAGGAACAGGAAAGTGTGCCAAACACTGTCAAGGAGTCACTGGCCATAATGCCCATAAGCCTGCCACTAACAATACACTGCATCCAGGAAGCGTTAATTCCCAAATCTCCATCAGCTGGGAACCTAGCATTCAGAACACCTAAGTTTATGGGAGACACCTGAATCAAACCTCTACAGTGTTTAATTTTATGTGTCATGTGTACACAATAAGAAAGAAAGAAAGCATTCTATGCAGAATGAAAAACAATAAAAGACCATTGAGGCTGGTGTGAGGAGGTGTTTTGCAGAACTTGGGATGCTATGACTTTTCATATTGCCTTCTAATTCTTACTTTCATTGGTATGAAAAATTGTATATTCATTCCAGGGCCTCAAGTTCTCACACAGAAGAGCAGTTATGTGTTAAGAACTTGGAGTCAAAATGATATCTGGATTAGTTATAAGATATAAATATCTAGGAATAAGCTAAAAATATTTTCATTTCCTCTGTGATAGTTTTTTTAGTTTGTTTTTCAGTCATATTTCAAGTCCATCTCAATTATTTCCCCTTTCCTAATGATATCTGCACATTGTACTCTGCAAGATGTTAATAAACAATGAGCTATAGCGCCAAGCCCATATTTAGATGGTTTGGGGAAAGCTTTAGAGAAAACACAATAATGTCATGAAGATTTATATTCCAAATAACCAAGCTCCTGTTAACATGAGCTTCTAAAGAATGTTCTTGCTAATGCCAGTGTCCCCAGAACCCCCAAGCTGAAATCTTCCTTTGTTTTATCCTCTGAGCAATAGAAGGCCCAAGAGGAACCAAGATAGATTGTGAGCTAGATACTCCAATCCTTTACCAAGAAACAACAAAATCAGATCCCCTGACTTCAGACTGTGTCAACAAAATTCAGCTTACAAGCTGCAGTGATACTTCAAATATGCGGTTGTGTATTTGCCTCTAGTACATATTTTGCCATACTTTAGTTTCCTTCTGCGGCATAGAGTGCTGAAAGTGTTAAACCTAGTTAATGGGACTCTGGTGGTAGTTTCATATACTTGCGTTGACTTATGTGCTTTTCAGTATTGATTGCCTTGTCGGGGTTACAAAAAACAAAAAACAAAATTAGAATCAGTTTACTGTACTTGGTAAAAGAAAACTTGAGGCACAGGGAATAATCCCTCACTATTAACTGTTTATTACTAACAGCTGCTAAAAACAGCAGGAAGGTTATGGCTGCTCTCCAAAATGATCACAGGTCAAGTATAGGGTCTTTTAAAAAATTTAGAGCAGCATATGCTCCACTAGTTCCTGCCTCACAGTATGAAACAATTTATACATGGAGAGACAACACAGCTTCATTATCCCATATTGGTTTCAGCCAAGCATCTCCTATGTGAATGTTACTGGTCACAAGAGAGTTCATATAAGAGGGTATAGTGGCTTGGAGTACATGCAGCATCATAAGTGACTTAAATTACTTGCCTGGCTGATGCTCAGGGAAATACATATGAAAGAATGTTTTCATCTTGACAATTTAATGATATATTAAGTAAGAGAATGTGCTGTACATCTTCAATTGTAGAGAATATGTTGTTCAAAAGATCTCAAACTAGAAGTCATTGAGTTCATTTTGTCATAAGATGTATTGCTTGAGCAAGAGTGTATGCACCCAACTGGATTCAAAGAGGTGGAAAATGTTGAGGTTCCATTTATAACCTATAATATCTTACTGGTCACATCATAGGAGGGGAAGTAGAGAAGATGAGAGACAGGAGGGCTGGGCTTATGAAGGCCAAACACTTACTACTAGTGACCCCTCTTTGAATGTCAGTGCTCAAATCCCAGAAGTTGCACAACCTCAAAAAAATAGCATAGCCACCTGGTGATTAAAAATCAAACACATGAACCTGAGTGGAGCATTTTAAGTTCAAATCATAATAGAATCAGAAGTAGTGTAAGCTAGGAGTGATGGTACATGCCTGTTGTCCCATGACAGCTCAAGCAGAAAGATTTGTGTGAATTCCGAGCCAGTCTGTGTTATGTGGTAATTTAGAGCCCAACCTAGAACAGAATGCATAGAAATGACCTGTTTCAGCAAATATTAGTAATGATAATAATTTTCCTCAAAAGGACATGCCACAGTTAAATGTCTTCACTGTTTCACTGTGGAGTTCTACCAAAATGTTTCAAGTAATACCAGTAATTCTCACTAAAATTTTTCAAAAAAATACAATAAGGATATTTTCCAAAAACTCATTCTACAAATGCAAAATAACTCTTATTACAAATGAGGAAAGACATAACAAAAAAAAATATCCCCTGCCCAGTCTTCTTGATCAACATAGGTATACAGTACTCAACAACATACTAGCAAGCCAGATCCAACAGCCCAGTAAAAAAGAAATGAAGGGCTGGAGAGATGGCTTAGCAGTTAAGGCGCCTGCCTCCTAAGCCTAAGAACGCTGGTTCCAATCTCCAGCGGTTCCAATCTCCAGGTCCCACGTTTAGCCAGATGCAAAGTGACGCAAGGGCACAATGCCGCACTTGACCACAAGGGGGCACACGCATCTGGATTTCATTCGTAGCAGCTGAGAGGCTGCTGGAGAGCCCATCTCTATCTGTCTTCCTCTCCCTCTCTCTCTGTCTCTCTCCAAAAAAAAAAAAAAAAAAAAAAAAAGAAATGAAATAGGTATGCCAAAGAGACATTTGTATCCCTGTGTTAATTGTAACACTAATAATAACATCCAAGAAATGAAATGGAAACAACATGATATAAGAACACAAAACATTAAAAAATGAGATTCTTTTAGCTGTTACAGCATGCATTGAACTGGAGAAATGTGTGCTAAGCCAAACACACAAAAAAAAAAATACTGAACTTGCTTATTTTTTTAAATCTAACTGTTGATTTCATAGAAGTTGAAAGGAGGATGATGATTATCTGAGGATAGGGAAATGACAAAACTGAGAAAGGTTGTTCAGTTGAACTAGTTACAGTTAGGATTGGGAAGTGCTGCTATTGCACAGTAGTGAAAACAGATAACAATAATTTGATAAATTTCTGTTGTGTTCAGTTCCACATTGCTGGGGCAAGCATCAAACCAGAGAGTTTATGGGAAAAGGGGATTTGTTTCAAGCTTTCAGATCCAGGGGAAGTTCCATCAATAGCAGAAGAAATTTGCTCCCTTTCAAAGATACAAGCAGAAACCAACGACCAAACAGCAAGCAAGAAAAGCAAGCACTAACTACGAGACGTCTAACTGCTCTCCACAACTTTGGGCTGGAATCCCGATCCACCACCAGTCCCACCTTAGGGCTAGGCTCCAGGACCCAATCCCAGTGAAATCTCCTCCAGAAGGCTGCTGGATACTTAACCTCAGCCTTAATCAAAACTACCTGAGTCTTGGGCTGGAGAGATGGCTTAGTGGTTATGATGCTTGCCTGCAAAGCCAAAGGACCCAGGTTCAATTCCCCAGGACCCATGTAAGCCAGATGCACAAAGGGGTGCATGCATCTGGAGTTTGTTTGAAGTGGCTGGAGGCCCTGGCACGCCCATTCTCGCTCCCCCTCTCTCTCAAATAAATAAATCAAAATAAAAAAATACCCAAGTCTATGTAGGACATACCTTCACATTCAAACCACCATAATTTGTGAAAGGTAAAAGAATTTGCAATTTTTTATTTGAGAACTTTTATGTATGAACATATTACATATTAGTCATATCTTTTTTAAAAAAAATTTATATATTTTAGAGACAAAGAGGAAGACAGAAAGAAAGAGAGAATGGGGGTGCCAGGACCTTTAGCCAGTGCAAAAGAATTCCAGACATTTGCACCACTTCTACATCTGGCTTACACAGATACTGGTGAATCAAACCTGGGTCCATAGGCCTCACAGCCAAGCATCTTAACCACAACGTCATCTCTCCAGCCCTTGATCATATTATTATCATGACAATGTTCCTTCTCCTCTACCTCCATTCTACTGAGGGTTCTTCTCATTGAGGTTATCAGTATTCACTTTGGAGTCATGAATGCATCAGTCAGTCTCTGCTGAGGGGGATAATACCTCAGGAGACTTCTTCCCATCCTGTGAATTTTTTTTATGTTGTGATGGTTTATATTGGTTGTCAACGTGCTAGGAATTAGAAGCAACTGTGAGGAATTACCTAGATTAACTTAGCCTTTGTACATGCCTGTGAGGGATTATCATTTTTTTTATGATAAAGGTTTTGTTTTATTTTTTTATAGTAGCATGCTTTATTAACACAAATATTAAATATATAAATTTTAATGTAGACAAAATTCCCAATTAGGTTAATTGATGTGTGGAGACCCATATGCACTTTGGGTAGAACAATTCTATGAGCAGGCATCTTGGACTACATGAAAAGGAGAACCTGACTGAGCTGCGGCATTTATCACTCTCTGCTTCCAAACTTTTGGAATGTGACAACAACCTTCTACTATCATGCCTTTTCTGTCATAACAGACTATAACATGCAACTATAAACTGAAATAAACTCTCTCTTTTAAACTGATTTTATCAGGTATTTTGTCCCAGCAATGAGTTGACTATGACACAGGCATTGTCTTATCTCCAATTACTGTGCAAAGGTCTTCAGTTATATTGGCAATTGTTCTGAAACAAGATAAAGATCTTATAGTATAGCATAATTGTCCAAAACTATTACATCAAGTTCCATAAACGTTAGCACATTTCCACTCCAAACAGGATGTATCCAGTATCCTGTATCCAGTGAGCCAATCAATCTGATAGCCATTAACGTGATCACCACCTATACTGTAAGAATGGTGTACCTGTTTTCGTTTTTACATGACTAAAGACTACTTTGTACCACTCCTATATAGCTACCCATTCCTTTCTAAGTATCTAGTCTTATGAATCAAAGCTAGCTAAAACAGTTTCAGCTTTGAGATTGGCTTCCCAGAAAAATCCAACAGAAATCAAAACAGCAAGATATATGCCAACTCCTGGGTATAAGGCCGTCACATAGCATCTCCCTCTTCAGACTGCAGAGGGCAAATGAGCAAAAAGAAATATTTTTAGCAAAGAATGTTAAAGTGTTTTAGTGCCTAGATACCAAGGTGACACGCTCCTTGACAACATGGTGATATTGAGATGATATCAGTCCTAAATATGGATGCTATGAGTGTATAATGATTCTATTAGCTTATAGAAAAAGAGCTATTCTAAATTGTCCTTTTATGAAAGCATAGGACAGGTTTTCTATCTGGCATTTCATTTTGACTTCGCTTACTTTGGTGCCACACTTACTGAAAAGAGATTCACTTCTGTGTAACATTACAGTTACTTCATTTTTTTAAAAAAGCCCATGGGGCTGGGGAAATGGCGTAGTGGTTAAGGCATTTGCCTGCAAAGCCTAAGGACCCTGGTTCAATTCTCCAGGACCCACATAAGCCAGATGCACAAGGGGGCACACATATCTGGTTCATTTGCAGTGGCTGGAGGCCCTGGCATGCCCATTCTTTCTTTCTCTCTGCCTCTTCCTCTCTCTCTCTCAAATAAATAAATAAAATATTCTTTTTAAAAAATCTTTTTAAAAAAGCCCAGTACTTCCACTAGTTCTAATTCCTATGAAGTTTGAAAAATGCCCAAAGATCTTCATCTCCTCGTTTAGATAAAAGAAGATATAAAATTCAAAATAATAATTACTCATTTATCTATACTTCCTTTCTGGCAGTGCAGAGATGTTATTGACACAATCAAAGGTGAAACCACTCAGGAACCAGCAATCTTCATCCCTTCCAACAGTCTTCAGTAGAGCATGAGAACTGGCTGCAAGTGGAAATTTAGGTATGTTAATATTGGTTCCCACTCTATGGTCTTCTATTTGTGATATAGCTACTATTTCACCTTGTGCCTTCTGGTATATATTGTGATGTAAAGAAAGCAGTAAAGGGAAATGAAAATAATAATGCACATATGCTATATATATAATATTTTTAACTTTTAAAATAGCTTTACTTATTGATACACGTGTGTGTGTGTGTGTGTGTGTGTGTGTGTGTTTGCCAGGGCCACTTCCTGCTGCAAACAAACTTCAGATGCATGCATCACTTTTTGCATCTGGCTTTATGTAGATTTGGGGGAATCAAATCTGGGATAGAAGGCTTTGCAAGGAAGTGCTTTAACTGCTGAGCCATTTCCCCAGCCTGAGCAATACATGTTAATGATACATTTCCATCTTTTAGATGAATTTACAGATGTAAGATAGCTGATTTTCACTCTTTACTACAGAGATACTTGCTCAACCATATTTATCACTATTCTATTCACAATAGCTAGGAACTGGAATCAACCCAGCTGCCCATCAACTGACAAATGGATAATAAAGATGTAGTACATATACACAGTGGAATTCTACTCAGCAGTAAGGAAAAAATGAAATAATGTAGATTGCAGCAAAGTGAATGGACTTGGAAAATATCATCCTAAGTAAAGTCACACAGTCTAAAAAAGACAAATGCTGCATGTTTTCTCTCATCTTTGGCTCCTAAAATGTACAAGCTGAAGAGAAAGGTAAAAGGCAGTAAGTATTACTACTATGAGTATATAACTAGAATAAAACCAGGAAAAAGTGAAAATAGAGAGCAGAGATAGGAGGATATACCAGACAAACTAGTAAAGGGAAAGAATATTGATGAGGGTGGGAGGGAGTTGGGGAAAGGGAAGGTGGGGAGGGGTACTACACAATCTGAAGGGTAAAGTAGTGAATACATTAGGAACCATTCTTCCAATACCAGTATACAAGATATAACCCCCAATAAGTAGAAGTAGATGGGCAAGACCAATATTCCCTGTAGAAAGTAAAGTAAGCTTCATCACTGGCTCTCCCTTGTGAATTCCAGAACCAGAACAGGGTGACTCCCACAGTGAGAATTTGGCCAGGGAGATCCATGAGGGTCTCAAATCAATGTAGGCCATTGTCAAATACTTAGTCGTCCAATAGAGCTAAAAGGTTAGACCCTATTGCTAAAGACACCACAGGCTACCTTCTCAGGACACTGTGACACTGACATGAAAGCCATTCCTCTCCTGTCAAGCCCTCATGGTGCTGGGAAGTGCTATGGGAGAACTTGTATGACAATGGTCACCAACAGCATGAGTAAGCAGGAGATCTTGCAAGCTCTGCAGTAAACTGGAAGTATGCAATGTACCACTTATGCAATAGTGGTACACAACCTTTGTGAGTAAACAACTGCCCTCCTATTGGACATGAGGCCCACTCTGTGGGAGAGAACTCATAACTGGTACTGGGGACCAAGTCTGCATCCCATAGGAAGGAAGTGCACAACTGCCAAAGAGAAGCTCCCATTGTTCTCAGGACAAGTTGAGTGGGTATACTCATCAAAATGTCTCTCAAACTGCTATGCATATACCTATTAGTTAAATCTGGTTGGAGAATCTGTTTTAATTTGTAGATGGCAGAAAATATTGTGGAGATCCAAGATCCATCAATAGGACAAGGAAAGACAGCTGACTGCTCACTGTGAGATATGCCACCTCAACCACATTCTCAGGGGTCCAAAAGAAACTGCAGAGGTAGCAGTGATGATTGCTCCCAATGTTGGCCCAATAATCACCTCTAGAGAAACAGCAACAAACATGGTGGGTAACTGAAACACATCATAACAGTTATACAGAGGCCACAGGGGACTCAACACTAATAACAAAATGCTAACAAACTATCAAGGCTCAAAGACTGTTGCAGAAGAGGAGACACAAAGATTATAAATCCACAGGATGGGTAGAATTATCCCAAGGCACTTCCCTCCAGAGACTTACAGGGGTCCTAATTACCCCACAGTAAACACCATGCACCCAACTGAGGAGGGCCCTCAAAGAAATGGAGACAGGGGGTGAATAGATACAGACTATACCCTGTGTAAGAAATTATATCTATACACACACACATATACACAGGATCCAGCCCCAGACACCTCCTCCAGCTGCGTGGCTGGACACCTGAGTTGCAAGCAAAATAAAACACCTCTGTCTAATTCCCAAAAAGCCTGTGCTTAATCTAACCTCCAAACCTTTCATATACTATATTCTCCAAAACCATGTTAATCTCTCTAATATTATCTTAGTAAAATATTATTTATTCTTTATGCCTTGATCTAATGTTAACTCAACCTAGGAAAGCTGTCCTGAAATCCAGGCTGAGTAATATATATTCACTCTCTGTTTACACATTACTCTCTACTACTTACTATTTTGGCATTTAAAGTACAATATATTTGAATTAATTTACTGGCCTATATGATTTGTTATACTTTAAACACCAAAATAAGATAAACCATGATTTTGTTCACCATTAAATGACTACAGTTCAGTGTAAATGCAAAGCAGCACATGCAAAGTGCTTAGTTAAAGCTTGTATTGGTGAAGGGATGAGGAATAAAAGATGAGGAAGGAGCTGAAAAGCCAATCCAGAAGAGTTCACTCTCTTGTTAACTGTTCAATAGCAGTTTATAATTGCCTACTTACCTTTTTTATTGAGAAAGGTATTAACGGCATCCTAGGACTAACATCTTACGTCTATATCCCCTAATTATTGATCTGTTTTAAAAATTAATTATATCAATAACATTTCATAAGATTGTGTAGAGTGACATGTTTCAGTATCATCAATATCAATTTAAATGAATGTAAAACTAGAATAAATTTGTGTATGATTTTTCGAAAAGAAAATAGAAATCTTACGACTAGCAGTATCATTAGTCCCATATAAACAGTTGAATGGCATGGAGATTATAAGAGACATTCCTAACTCCTCAGACATCATTCTTATGATATATTCCATTTTGGAGAAATATTTGGTAATGGGAGAAACTTCTGATGAAATTACAGTATGCTCATGTATTAAAAATTCTCAATAGAAAGAAATAAATAGGGGGGACTAGAAAAAGGAAGCTATGTAATTGGGTATGTGCCATTGAAGAGGCTATTGGGACCCTGGCCTCTCTCCTCGCCACTGTCTTTTTTGCTATTGGGCACCATGAGGCCCTGCCACCATTTTCACCATGATACACTGTCTTCATCCAATTTATGGCACTTTTAGGTCTTTCAAACCACGTTTAACTTAAAGATACTATGTTTGTGAAGTTCTCAGGATAATTTAAATTGTTTA
Organism: Orientallactaga sibirica; assembly: GCA_036365145.1. Lineage (NCBI taxonomy): Eukaryota > Metazoa > Chordata > Mammalia > Rodentia > Dipodidae > Orientallactaga > Orientallactaga sibirica. The sequence goes on along the minus strand of JAEOAD010000056.1, from coordinate 1,761,310 downwards.
AAATATTTAATTTTAATTCATTTTGTAAATACAATGTCATTAATTCCATTTCAAACATCCTCATTAAAGGAACTAAATGGAAAATCCACACTCAAATCCATAAACAAATAATCAAAATTTTCACTCTTATCAAAATAATTTTCCAGGGTATGTTTGTAAGCTTTTGCATTGTATTTAACTATTTAGTCCAGTTTATTTATGACCTTGACTCCATTCTTACTAATATACCTCATTCAAGAAGTTTGTAACTTCCTAGGAATTTATTAAGGGGTCACTTTTATGAACACAAGACTGAGCCAACACATGAATAAACTCCAGAAACTTAGTATAATTCAGCAAGTATCGATGTACCACTCTGTATTACCATTAGAAAATAAAAATATTCCTGCTATTTATTATATTATCTCAAAACCCTTACCTAGCCTTTACTAATTTGAGAAAATTATGAGAAAATGATCTTTGCTATAGTGGTATCTTAAGATTAAAATTTTATTTACAGAAAACCAATTCCAAATACTTGAAAGGGGTAAGATCATGTTAACATATGACTGATTTTTTAATTTGTTAGAAAACTCAAAAACTTCACTGAACTCTATCAACTGAGTCAATCAATCTTTATGAAAAATGTAGGCACTAAGACCACAAGATTTTTTTTCAACTACTGTACGTTCTGACTAACAAAGCGATCTTCAGTAGTTGATCAGATTGAATAGTCCAGAGAGTTCAACCACAACCATGGTGAACACACACTGTAAGGCAGAATTCAACAGAAAGGATTTATGTACCCCTAGATACACATTTATGTAAAACTTATAAGTGCAGGCAATATGTAAAATAATTTTAAGTCTAAAAATAGTCACTGATGATTTTGCTCCTTCCCAATACAACTCATCACAACTAACCAACTTATTTTTCTGTCTGGCACATCTATTGTATTGCTTTTTGGATAATTTGAAATTTTCTCAAATAGCCAAACTGACATAGACATGTCAACATATTTCATTAAGATATCCTTAGTCCTTGGAAAATAATAATCCCAAGTATCCTATGAATTAGTAAAAAATAGTACATAGATATCATGGCAGTGTTGAATGTATACTTGAGCATTGGGAGTGAGATAAAGTTCTAATCTAAGAGTGGTCATTTAACTCATAAAAATGATTAAGCAAGTTACTTTATTTTCTTAAACTGCAAATACCCCATCATTAAAACTGGAAACATGATGATCTCCTAGAATTGCTATGAGAATTAAATAAACAATCATTTAAACCAAAGGGACAGAATAGAGCAACTAGAAATAAACTGAAACAGGTATGACCACCTGGTGGGTGACAGCCTATTCAAGAAATTATGGTGGCAAAACTAGATATTCACTTATAGAAGAATAAAATTATATCCATATCACTTACCCTGCACAAAAATCACCTCAAAAAAAAAAACTCTGAAACACTGAAGCTTCTAGAAGAAAACTTAAGGGAAACTCTTTAAGATGGAGATATAGTTAAGAACTGTTTTGTGAAGAATTCCAGTAGCATAGGAAATGGTCCCAATAATTAACAACTGTAACCAAATAAAAGTACTAAGTTTCTGGGTAGCAAAGGAAACTCAGCAGAGAGAAGAATCAGCCTATCGAGGGAGAAAATATATCCTAGCTATACCTCAGACAAGGGGTTGCTATCCAGAATATACAAAGAACTCCAACACGTAAAAGAAAATCTGCAAATTAAAAAAAAAAAAAAAGGACCAATGAAACTATGATAGTTCTTGAAAGAAGCACAAAGGGCCAATAAATATCTTTTTAAAGCATTTAACAGTCATCTCCATCAGGAAAAATGCAATTTAAATCTACTTTGGAATTCCATCTCACCCTAGTCAGTCAAGAAAATGATAAACAAATACTGATAAGGATGTGGTGATAGAGAAATGCCTATTGACTGCTGGTATAGATTCAAACTATTATCCATCATGGAAATCAGTATGTAGGTTTATCAAACTCTTAAAACTGTAACCACCATATGTACCAGCTGTACCACTCTCAGACATGTGCATAAGGACTGTGTGTCATATCACAGAGATACCTGAACTTCTATGTTCTTGCTCCTCTATTCACAATAACTATGGAATGGAACCAGCCAATACATCCATCAGTCGAAGAACAGATAATGTTTATTCACATGGCAGAATTTTATTCAGCTATAAAGATGAAATTTGCAGAAAAATAGATGGATCTGGAAAATATTATATTAAGGTGATGATCCAGACTCTGAATGATAAATATCACATGTTCTTTGTCATTGTAGTTCCAGGTGCCAGGAAGAAACAAGTGGACACTAGCTTTTAATGCTTATATGTTTTTAAGCAGATGGGTTTGAGTGTGGAAATAGGCTATGATACTAGAAAAGAGACAATGTGAGAGGAAAGAAGTGTTGAAGAATAGGTGAAGGGCAACAGGACACATATGACACAACAGAAGCTATGGGGGGCAGAAGGGTACAAGGTAAAGTAGGGAAATGGAAGAGCAAAGGGAAAGCTGCAATCACAAAAATAAATTTTGTTTGAAAATGCCATAATGGAACCTAGCAGAGCAGATGAATTTTAATATTTAAAACTTTATGTATTTATTTATTGAGTGTGTGTGTGTGTGTGTGTGTGTGTGTGTGTGTGTGTGTGTATACATGGCAGGGTCGGTTGCCTCTGCAAGGTGTGTGTGCCCCTTATTGCATCCAACTTACATGTATGACTTGGGATTTGAATCTGTGCTAGCAGAAATTATAAGCAAGCACCTTTAACCACTGAGCAATATTCCCAGCCCCAGCTTTTTTATAGTATAAGGACTATGGAGAGTGATAAACTGGAATGGTGGCTCAGGCCAGTAATTCTACCAGTTGGGAGGCAGAGACAAAAGGGTCACCATGGTTTGGGGGCCAAGAGAGCATATATCACAGTATGAGACCCTGTTGCATAATTCCAATTAAAAAAAATAAATGCATAATTCATGATTCATTCCATTACTGTTTGTGTTTTCATGGGACATATTCACAGACTGAAAGTTCTCTAACCACCTTCTAAAGCAGTATGAGCTCTAAGTACTTTATAAACTGCAGTGTGTCTCATTTACTATGGACAAGAGAAATGGAAATCTTACAAGTGGTTGTGAACAATGCACTGTCTAGATTTGATCACACATTGAAGTGTACACCCAGGCAGCTTTTCTCAGTTGTTGAGAGTCTCTGAATTAAGCATTTCCTTTCTCCTTGTGGCTCTTGTCATCTCCTTTCACATTGACTAGTTCTGGCAGAACTGATGTTCTCCTACATCCAATCACCATGACGCAGCAATTTAGAAAGTCTAATAAACAACTATTGAGCCATGCGCCTTAACATTTCATTTCTCTAAATTCAGACAACAATTATAATTGAAATCTAATTGGTAAAGGAATGGGAAATGCAAGAATCTTTTTGTGGCAACTTACTTAATTCTATAATTGTGTAGTTCAGCTTAAAACCTTCTAGATCTCACGAAAGCTGGTCTCTACAAATATTTGCACTTTATTGAGCTTTTTGAATGTGTTCAGGAAATTACAAAGCCTTTGCAAGTAGAAGAGTATGGGGAAGACATGGAATTTGGCATGCAAAGAAAAGGATTATTTTTTCAGCAACAATTTTCCATGGTTTTCCTGTTTTCCCTCACATAGGATGAGAATCATTGACATTTTTTCCAGACTCTTTCTCAAGTATGTGTATATAGCAAACAATTTTGGAAGCTGGAGCTACCATCTTATTCCAAGACACAGGACAGATTTGTTCCCGGTCCAGAATAATAAAGAAAATGTCTTCCTCTAGTGCCAAGTGTCAGGAAGGTTAACATATGAGCCTTTCTTAAATCCAGGGCTCCTCATCTGTGAAGTTCATTGCTGCATATTCACTAGACGCCTAGCTCATTTTGCATTACTCCCATGGTATCTGAAGGGCAAATGGAACAGCTGCAAATATAATCCTGCTGCTTGCTGAGCCCATGGGTAATAAAGTCCCTTGTTTTTGGCCCAAGAATCACATGCTTTCTATTAGCCTCCAAGGCAGTCCTGCTGAGGAATCCTTAAGTCTACAAGCAGAATAAAATCTCAGACATTTCAGTTCTTTTTTTATTAGTTATATACATAATGTAAATACAGTCATGTTGGTACCATAGTTAGCCTCCTCCCTGTCCTTCCCCCTTCAAAGGGACTTTCCTCATTGGGGAATGTGGGTTGTGCATTGTGTGGGCAGCCATCAGTTAGGTGGAAGAGGCAATGTCTCTGTGCATAATGTCCCAACTTATGGCTTTAACAATCTTTCCACCCCCTCTTCTGCTATTTTCCCTCAGCCACTACTTCAGTGATGAGGTCTTGGGAGCCTCTGTGTCTCTGGATATCTGGTTTGGTAGGAGTTGACTGTTCTCTGTGTCTATCTCCTTCACCCTTGTGTTGGTACCAGGTTCACCAAGAAAGCAGCACTCTTGATCATTTCTCCAATTACTCTATGGTTTCAGCTGGGGCCCTGGTGAGGTGTGATGGGCTAAATCTCTCCTCAGGTTCAGTATCCATCTGAAAAAGAGAAACAAATTATCAAATGGAGAGTGAAGTCAGCACCAGATAAATGGGATAACCATTATTATTTTAGAGAGAATTTAATAGGTATAGGTCCTCTTGTAGCCCATGATTGGTGGGAGCTTGATATTGGAGAGTGTGCTCATTTTTGGATATGGTTCTGACTTGTTTCCCAGTTCCAGATATGAGTTCCATTTCACTGAGCAGATCAATTAGCAAAATCAAGAGCAGTTGGTTACCCACCATGGCTGTTTGACACTATTGTATTTTTATGAGCATCACATCAGGTTGTTTGCTGCTGAGTAACTTAGACCTTGAGTTGCTTGGACAGATGTTGATCACTTTACCCAGTCTCTCATGTAGTACCTTCTGGCACTAGAAAAGCTAACTGACTCTCTTCCAGATTCCAGTCAGGTCACTCACTCCATTTTCTGTACCAACAGCATATAGGGTATTCAGCAGTAGGATCTTACCATTAACCTTTGGTAGGTCATCAAGTATTCTGACATAAATCTGCCTTCTTTTGGGAAAACATGTAGGTATCTCTGATCAATAGCTCATTATAGATGTTAACTGCATGCTGGTACTGGGAGTTACAGGCCAGTGCCAAGGAAAAAGAAGGAAGAAAAATATAGGTAATATAAAAGAGAAAGAGAGGAGAGAAGAGAGAGAAAGAGAGAGAGAAACAGGAGAAGATTAAGGTTAGTCTTCATCATACCCTCTCCAAGGCTCTGTGATTCAGGTTTTCCCTCTAAGTACCTGATGAAGATTCAATCATTTAGTCTGTCTTTCAGGATATAGGATTTTATGGTACCCCCCCCGCCACCCTTACCTTCCCCTCCCATCCCACCCTCCCTGTTCTTAATCATGATACTGAAGAGTTACAGAATTTCTATGAAGCTCAGTGCCTTTACTTATACAATAAAAAATGTCAGTCATGGGGCTGGAGAGATGGCTTAGTGGTTAAACACTTGCTTTTGAAGTCTAAGGACCCCGGTTCAAGGCTCGATTCTCCAGGACCCATGTAATCCAGATGCACACACACATGCATCTGCAGTTCGTTTGCAGTGGCTGGAGGCTCTGGTGTGCCCATTCTTTCTCTCTCTCTACCTGCCTGTTTCTGTATCTCTCTCTATCAAATAAATACATAATAAAATATTTTTTTAAATGTCAGTCATAACTAATGTATATATTTTATAAATATTAAGCTATTAAAACTATTAAAGTGGATAATTGTTTTGAAAGTTATTTATAAATTCTAAAATACTACATTGGATAATAATAATCATTTTATCTCATTTTAACTATTATTACAAAGTTCAATTTTTCTTGGCCCCTGATCAATTTCAATCAAAATTGGTGTCAAGGGATTTATTTAGCAACATTAGTCCACTCTTCTGAATTAACCGTAAGATAGTCCTCTGGAAAATATATTTTCTTTGAAAAGCAAATGCAATTAAACATTAGTGTTAGCATTTTCTCCACAATAGGATTTCCTTTCTGCTGGCACTTCCCTAATGTCTTCATGCTGGCCACAAGTTCAACACATATGACTTCAGCATTTTCAGAAATCTTAACTAATAAAGATTATCCTTCTCAGAATCTTGCCTGAGAAAATTCTTATGTAACTCATGCCTGGCAGCCACACTTTTTCCTTGCCTGTGAGCTTTTTACTATGACTGCAATTGTTGAGGAAAGACAGAGTAACACTGATCAAAATCTCCCCAGTACCTGCCAACTTCCCTCCAGCTAAATTCTCATTAAGAGAGGCCCTATCAGTGGGTTCCATCAGATAAGATGACCAATCTGGATTGTGGGCCACAGTTACAAATTGTTTAATGAAGCTGAGAATTCAGCACTCAGCATGCAAAAAGGTTTGGTTGGCAGACACTAACCTTGCCTACAGAGAAAAAGAAATAGCTTTTTTTTTTTTCCTAGAAGAATACATTCTCAGCAGATCTGTGAATTTTCCCCATCCTAATAAATATACAGGTGGATACATTAGAGTTTTACTAAAAAAAGAAAACACATTCTCAAATCCTAGAACTTCATTTGACTACAAATAGAGACAAAACAAAGGATTCCTATAATTCTAGGAATAATTGCACCCTTTTGTAAAGCTGTTATGATTCAAAATAATTTTAAAAAATGATGGGAGAGGAAGAATACAATCACCAATCAGTCAAAGTATTGATTATTTGCACTAATAGTGGGGAAAACTGGTGCAGGTAATAAAAAGTGGCAGATAATGCAATAAATATCCTCACTACTTCAAATTTATGCTAATGTAGATATAAATATTAGATTAATACAAACTAATTTATTATATAAAATATTGTTTTCTTTACCAATTGATCACTGAATAGATAAATATAATAAAACTGGAGGCAGAAAACTAAACTAAATTGATGATGGGATATTATTAAGTTTCTGGAAAGACAGAATGCAATGGACCTCATCTGATTACCAGTTAATAGAAAAATGCTTTCAAGACTATAAGAGGCTGGCCTCATTTTTCAATTTAAACTTTTTGAATCTCAGGCCAAATATCAGAGATTCAATATAATTCAATATAATTTACACTGATTCATCAAAATGCACTTCTTGCTCTTGTCATACTTTATACACAAAGAGCACTTGGATTACTTTGATAAGTGAAGTGAACATTTCTTTCTCATTGTATAAACAGGAAATCTCATATTTCATGAATAAAGTAACCACAGGAGATCTGAGAGAGAAGGTCACAAGGTTAAGATATATGTAAGCAAGGGGCTGGAGAGATGGCTTAGTGGTTAAGTGCTTGCCTGTGAAGCCTAAGGACCCCAGTTCGAGGCTCATTTCCCCAGTATCCATGTAAGCCAGATGCACAAGTTGGTGCATGCACCAGGAGTTCGTTTGCAGTGGCCAGAGGCCCTAGTATGCCCATTCTCTCTCTCTGCTTCTCTCTCTCTCTCTCAAATAAATAAAATATATTTTAAAAAGAGATATTTAAGTAATTTCATAAAAGCTTTGATGTTACAAGCATGCTATATGTATGCATACTTCAATCAATTTTATACCCACCACTATTCATTCTCATCACAATATTGCTTAATCCTTTTACAAGGCCAGAGATGCTTTTCCTAAAGTGGACATGCATATAAATTGATTCTCTTTTTAAGGTTAAATTATGTCATTTAATTTATTTTTCTCATTACTTATTTAAGGACCTATGTATTTTTTGAAGATAGAGGGACTTTATTTTCAATTATTCAAAAAGAACTTGAAATCTAATCAATCCTCACCAAGTATTTTTGCCTTAAGTACAATGGAAAGTATTAAGATTATAGCCTGCATGGTAGGGTGTTAGTGATTTTAATTATTTAGAATTCAAAAAGATAGGTTTATTTTTATGATATATATATGTTATTCTCTAATTTTTTAAATTATGAAATGTATAAACAAATTATGTGTTGTCATATTCCAATCAGATTATATATACTCGTCTATTCCCTCTTCCCTACCACCATTAAACTGAGGGCCTTCCTCAGTGGGGTTATTATCCTGACACATCCCCCCAATAGAGACTGAAATGCATTGATGACCTCATAATAAATTGATTCTTTATTGTTATTATTGTGCTATGATAACACTTTCTAAGAAAGCAATTTATTATGGGGATTTGTTATTCTTTTGGTGATCAACCTCTTTTTAAAGTGTATTTTTCTTCTGGTTTGGGAGATGACTCCATAGGTAAATTATTCACTGTGTTAAGCATGAGGAACTGGGATCACATCCCCGGAAACTACATAAAAGCCAGATGCAGTAATGAACATCTATAATTGTAGAATCCCTATGGCAAGTGGAAACAGGAGAATCCCTGGGACCTCACAGGCCAGCTATTTTGATGTACAAAGGAGGTAAATACAAAGATATTATGTCTCAAACCAGGTAGAAGGTGACGACTGACACTTAGTTGTCCTCTGACTTTCTTATGTACATTGCAACATGTATGCCTACACTCATACATATCCATACACATTATAGTACACACATTAAAACAGTAAATAAAGTATGTTTTATATTTTTAATGGACATTATAACAGCTGTACATATTTATGGATCAGAAAATTTATAAGGTATTGCATCAGTATAAATGGCATATCTATCATCCCAGACATTTACCATTTATTTTTGTGTGTGGAGCATTCAAAATAGTCTCTACTAGCTTCTTGGAATCATTTCATTAATTGTTGTCAGCCATGATTATTCTATTGGGTTACCGTATATTATAAATTATTCCTTTTCAACTGCAACCTATTCAACAGCCTCTCTACAATACCTTTCCAAGGCTATGCTAACCACTATTTTATTCCTCCATTCTTTACAATAAAAACTTATTTTAGGGATGGAGTGATGGCTTAGTGGTTAAGCACTTGCTTATGAAGCCTAAGGACCCTGGTTTGAGGCTCAATTCCCCAGTACCTACGTAAGCCAGATGCACAAGGGGGCACACGCATCTGGAGTTTGTTTGCAGTGGCTGGAGGCTCTGGAGCGCCCATTCATTCTCTCTTTCTCTCTCTCTCACTCCCCCTGGTTACTGCTGTATCTCTCTCTCAAATAAATAAAAAATCTCAAATTTAAAAAAAAAATTATTTTATTTATAGGTGAGTTAAATAGTATTTGTCTTTCAGTGTCTGATAATATATAATATAAAATAATGTCCTCTTGTTCAAACCCTTTTGCATATGTGGCAGAAATTCATGCATTTTATGCCTGAATATTTCATTGTTTATATATAACATGTTTTATTTTTTGAAGCAGAGTCTTACTGTAGCCCAGGCTAACATGAAACTCACTCTGTAGCACAAGTTGACCTCAAACTCACAGCAATCCTCCTACTTCTGCCTTCTGAGTGCTAGGATTAAAGGTGTGAGCCACTATAACCACTCCCAGCTACAGTTTATTAATCTAGTCAACTGATGAGTCTGTAGATTGCTCCCTTATCTTGTTATAGTTTTGAAAAAAGTAAATATGATTGTGCAGATATGGCTTTACTTTATTGGTTTCATTTCTTTGGGCAGATACACACTAGTGGGATTGCTGGATCGTATTGTGGCCTACTTTTAAAAGTCTTTTTGAAGTACTGTACTTCCATATTGTTTTCCACAGTGATTCTATTAATTTAGCTTCCCATTAACATTGTTTAAGTGGTCCATTTTCTCTACATCATTGCCAGCACTTGTTATCTTTAGTCTTTTTTTTTTTAAATAGCCAGTCTTACTGAAATGAAGTGGTATATCATTGTGGATTTCATTTCCAAGATGATTAGTGAAATTGAGCACATTTTCCTGTACTAGTTGATCACTTTGAGAAATATCTATTAATATTTATTGGCCATTTTATTAAAATATATCCACATTATAAAACAATGGTTTTCATTTTCACATTATCGTACACATATCATATAATTTCCTCATATTTATCCCCATATTGCCTTCTCTAATCTCTCATCGTTCTTCCACAGATCCAACATAGTCCACCTTGTAATTTAATGATTTTTTTCAATCTAGATATTGCATATCATAGAAATCATGTGGTGCAGGGCTTTCTGAATCTGGCTTATATCACTTAACATAATGATCACCAGTACCATTCATTTTCCTATAAATACCATAATTTTGTTCGTATGACTGAATGAAAATCTCCTCTTTATGTATAACACCTTTGTTTTTTACATTCACACATTGATGCATATCTAGAATAATCCCATAATTTAGCTAGTAAATAAATGACAAAGAAAAGAACAAAGTACTTAAGCTAACCAGAAAAAAAACTTTAACAAATTATGCCAGTGTAAATATGGTTATATAAATATTTTTATTGTATACTGACTTAAACATTCTTTAGGTATAACTGGGTCATGTGGTGGTTCTATTTTTAGTATTTTATGGAACCTCTATGCTAATTTCTATAGTGATAGGATTAACTTACATTCCTACCAGCAGTGCATGAGGGTTTCTTCACTACTTCTCCCTATGTATCCCCAGCAGCATTTGTTGGTTTTTTAAAAATGTTTTATTTATTTATTTATTTATTATTTATTTACTTATTATTTATTTTAGAGAGAGAGAGAAAGAGGCAGATAGAGAGAAATAGAGAATGGGCATGCCAGGGCCTTCAGCCACTGTAAAGAAACTCTAGACACATGTGTCCCTTGTGCATCTGGCTTATGTGGGTCTTGGGGAAATGAACCAGGATCCTTAGGCTTTGTAGGCAAATGCCTTAACCGCTAAGCAATTTCCCCAGCCCTGTTGGTTTTTTATAGTCTTGATGAGAGCCATTCTGAATAGGGTGAGATGGAATCTCAATGTAATTTTGATTTGCATTTCCCTCATGTCTAGGGATGTTGACACTCCATAAATTTGTTGTTGTTGTTTGGAGAGAGGAATCAAGGTAGGGTCTTACTCTAGCCCAGGATGACCTGAATTTCACTCTGTAGTGCTAGGCTGGCCTTAAACTCACAGTGATCCTCTTATCTCTGCCTCCCAAGTGCTGGGATTAAAGGTTTGTGCCACCATGCCCACCTGGCATTCCATATATTTATGGCCATTTTCACTTCTTCATTTGAAAAGTATCTGGTGAGTTCATTTGTACATTTATGGATTGGAATATTTGGTTGTTTTCTGCTATTTGATTTTCTGAGTTCTTTCTATTATATTAATATATTGTTGGATGAATAACTGACAAAGATTTTCTCCCTTTCTGTAAGTGCATCTTCACTCTAGTAATTGTTTCCTTGCTATGTCACTGCTTCCTAATTGGAGAAACTTATTTGATTCTTTAGCCTGTACTTTAGTTCCCTCCTTTATACCAAAGATTTCTAAGTTTTATCTTTTAATCATGTCACAGAGGTCTTGAAAGATGTGGGCATGATTGATTTTATTTTCTTTATTTACAGCTTTTATATTAATTCTTCAACCTTGTCTTCAGAATTTGACATGTTTTCTTCCTCTCATTCTAGTGCACTAGTGATGCTTTCCATTGAGTTGTTTTCTTTATGTGCATGTACATGTGTATGTGTGCAAGTGTGCACACATAGGCATGTGGAAGCCAGGGGACTCATTCTCAGCAAGACTGTCCATCTTTTTTGAAATAGAAGCTCTTGCTGGTCCATAACTTGCCAATTCGGCTTGACTGTCTAGCTATAGAACCCCAGAGATCTATACAATACTGTTGTTTCTACAGCACAGGGATTACTAACAGGCACCATCACATTCGAGTTTTTAATGTGAGTTATGGGAACCAAACTTAAGTTCCCACATTTGTAAAGTAAGCAATTTACTGACTGAGCTAGTCCTGCACTGAATTTTTTAAAAAATGATTTAGTGAGATTTTAATTGCTAAAATTTATGTTTATTTGTTAGTAGAATCTCTGTCTCTTTACTGAAATTTTTATTCTGTCTCAAATTGACATTTTCTTCATTCATTAGTTTACTATATATTTTCAAGGTCACTGATCTTTTTTATAATGAGGTATTTGAATTATCTCCCAAGCATTTCAATCATTTCAATATACTTGTGCTTATTTACTTAAGAGTTACAACTTTCTTTTGGAGTCATGTTTGCTTGTTTTTCATATTTATTATGTTTCTACATTGCAATGTGCACATTAGTTGGGATAGATATCACTTCCAGGTTTAAATGGAGTCTTCTTAGTGGGAAGCAATTTCTTGAGTGCTCAATCCCCAGTACCACTCAGAAGGTAGAAAACACACCAGAATAATAAAAATGCATAAATATCACAAATTCTTAAATATAGTAAAAAATAAAACCCTATTTAGGAAGTATAACAAATGAGCTAAGTGTTTTAGGTTCTAAAATAATATAAGATTAAACTAGTAAGTTGAAAATTAAGTTAGAAATATTCATCATGTATAATATATAATAAAATATGAGATATTCATATAGATTCTACAATATATAATAAAAGGATGAGATGGGGGCTGGAGAGATGGCTCAGCAATTAAGGCATTTGCCTACAAAGCCTAAGGACCTGGGTTTAATTCTCCAGGACCCATGTAAATCTAGATGTACAGAGTGGCACATAGATCTGGAGTTCATTTGCAAGGTCCCTGGTGCACCCATACTCTCACTATCTCTCTTTCTCTCCCTCCTTCTCTTTCTCTCTCTCTCTCTCTCTGTCTCTGTCTCTCTCTCTCTCTCTCACACACACACACACACACACACACACACACACTCAACAGGTCATTGTGGGCAGCAACAGATTTCTGGTACTGAGATTTACAGACTAACGCTAAAAAAAAAATTAAGGTTAGGCTTCATCCCACCCTCTCCAGAATCCTTCTCTTCAGGTGCTCCCCCTTACTCCTGTTGAGGATTATATCTTCTGTCTTCAAGGAAAAAGGTTTCTATGATACCAGTTCATTTCAGATTTAGTTTTGTGTTGCTTTTTCCCCACCTTCCCCTTCCTCTCCCCCAATCCCTTCCATCCCTATTGTCTGGGCTTGAGTTGCCTATCTGGTATGTCAGTAACTCAAACTGGTCCAGGTTAGGAACCGCAGAAGGGTGTGACCATGAGTTGTTTGTCTTTCTGTGATAATGTGAGTTTGCTGAGTATGATCTGTTTAAAGTCTATCCATTTTTCTACAAATTTCATTGTATCATTTTATCTTACTGCTGAGTGAATTCCATTGTATAAATATACCACAACTTTTTAACTATTCATTCAATGATGGGCACCTGGGTTGACTCCAGTTCTTAGCTATTATTATTAAGCAGCTATAAACATGCTTGAACAAATATCTCTGTAGTGAACCATGGAGCATTTAGTATAAATGCCAAGTAAGGGAATAACTGAGTCTCTTGGTAGCTCTTTATTCATCCTTTTCAGAAATCCCCATATTGATTTCCTTAGTGTTTGTAGAAGTTTACATTCCCACCAATAGTGAATGAGGGTTCCTCTTTCCCCACATCGTAGCCAACATTTGTTGTTGTTTGAATTTTAATTACTGCCATCCTTACTGGAGTAAGGTGGAATTTCAGTTGTTTTAATTTGCATTTCCCTAACAATTAAGGATACTGAACATTTTCTGAAGTGTGTATTAGCCTTCCTCTGAGGAGTCCCTATTTAGTTCTCTGAATAGGCTCTAATTATGGTATGTTTGTCATTGTAAAAGCTTTTGAGCTTCATGAGATCCATTGGTTGAGTGATTGCTTAATTTCCTGTGCTATTGAGTTTTTTTCAGGAAGTCTTTCCTCTTTCTATATCATGGAGAATTGTTCCTATTTTTTCTTCCAGTAGGAGAAGAGTTTCAGGTCTTATATTGAGGTCTTTAATCTAATTTCACTTGATTTTTGCAACCAGTGAGATGAGTGGATCTAGTTTCATTTTTCTATGTATGGCTATTCAATTCTTCCAGCACCATTTGTTGAAGATGTCTTTTCTCCAGCCTACATTATTGGTACCTTTGTCAAAGATTAAGCAGCTATAATTACTTGACCCAAGGTCTGGGTTTTCAATACTGTTCCACTGGTCTATATTTGTGTTTTTATGCTTTAGTTTGGGTATGGTGATATCTCCAGAGGTTTTTTTTTTCTTCTGAAGATATGTTTGGATATCTGAGGCCTGCTGCCTTTCTATATGAATTTTGACATCTTTTTTTTTTCTATCTGTGAAGAATGATGCTGGAATTTTTATTGGTATTGTGTTAAATCTGTACATTCTTTGGGTCAAATTGCCATTTTCACAATATTAATTATTCCTCTCCAGGAGCATGGGAGGTCTTTCCATCCTTCTCAATTTCTTTCTTGAATTTTTTTTTTTATGTTTTCACTTTATAAATGTCTTTCACCTCCTTGGTTAGTGTTATTCCAAGATATTTAATTTTTTGTTACTATTGAAAATGGGACAGCCTTGCTGATTCTTTCTCTGTATATTTGTTCTTTGCATATATAAAGGCTGCTGATTTTTGTGTGTTGATTTTGTATCCTGCCACTTTACTGAGTGAATTACTCACCTTTAGAAGGTTTGAGATTGAGACTTTCAGATCACTTATATGATCATGTCATCTGCAATTAGGACTAACTTGACTTATTCCTTACCGATTTGTATCCCTTTTATTTCTTTCTGCTGTCTTATTTCTTGGGCTAGGACTTCTAGTACTGTGTTGAAGAGTAGTGGTGACAGTGGGCACCCCTGACTCATTCCCGATCTCAGTGGCAACTCCTTGACTCTTTCCCCATTAAGTATTATTTGGGCTTTAGGTGCTTTATATATAGCCTTTATTGTGTTGAGTTATAAACCCTCCATGCCTATTCTCTCCAGTGTTTTGATAAAGAAGTGGTGTTTTATTTTGTCAAAGGCCTTTTATGCACCTATTGAGATGATCATGTGGTTCTTACGGTTAAGTTTATTTATGTGGTGTATTATGTCGACTGATTTCCTTATGTTGAACCATTCCTGCATTCCTGTGATGAAGCCTGTTTGTTCAAGGTGGATCATGATTTTGATGTGTTGTTGAATTTGGTTTTGGAGGATTTTATTCAGGATCTTTGTGTCTAAGTTCATCAGGGAAATAGGCCTATAGTTTTATTTTCTTATTGTATCTCTGTCTGGCTTTGGTATTAGGGTGATGGGCTTCATAAAAGGAGTTGGGGAGCATTTCCTGCTCTCTGATTATGTGAAACAATTTGAGAACAATTAGTTTAAGTTCTTCAATGAAGGTTTCATAGAATTTGGCTGAAAAGCCATCTAGCTCTCTACTTTTCTTTGTGGGGAGGTTTTTGATTACTTTTTCAATCTCTATGGATGGAATAAGTTTGTTTAGGAGATTAATCTGCTCTGAGTTTAGTTTTGGTAGGTGGTATGTGGCTAGTAATTCATCCATTTCTTCCAGATTATCCAATTTTGTTGAGTAGAGAGTTTGGAAGTATGTCCTGATGATTCTTCCAATTTCATTGATATGTGTTTTGACCTCTACTTTTTCATTTTTGATTTTGTTAATTGAGACTTCTCTTTTCTTCATTTGATCAAATTGGCCAGGGGTCTATCAATCTTGTGTATTTTTTCAAAGGACCAGCTCTTCATTTAATCAATTTTCATAATTGTTTCTTAGTTTCCCATTCACTAATTTCTGCTCTGATCTTATTTATTTCCATCTGGAGTTCTTAGGGTAGGATTATTCTTTTTTCCAATGCCTTGAGGTAGACATTTAAGTTAATTTGGGATATCTCCATCTTTGTTAATAAGGTATTTAGCACTAAGAATTTGCCCCTTAAGACTGTCTTCATTATGTGCCATAATTCTGGGTAAGTTGTGTTTTCATTATATTCGATTCTAGAAATTTCACATGTTTTTATTTCTTCCACAATCCATTCATTGTTTAAAAGTGTGTAGTTCACTCTCCAGGAGCTGGTGGATGTGTCTTTTGTTATTAATTTCTACCTTTAAGGTGTTGTGCTCTGATATGATGCAGAAAGCTACTTCAATTTTCCTAAATATATGGAGGCATGCTTTATAGCCTAATATATGGTCAGTTTTGGAGAAGGTTCCATGGCCTGCTGAGAAGAACTTGTATTCCGTAGAATTGGGGTCAAAAGTTCTATAGATCTCCATTAGATCTAGTTGATCTCTGGTGTTGTTGAGCTCTATTATTTCCCTGTTGTTTTTCTGCTTGGATGATCTATCTACTAATGATAGTGGAGTACTGAAGTTCCCAACTATGATGGTTTGGTGTTTATTTGTATTTTGTAGTCAAGTAGGTTTTATTTATAAAATGTGGTGCATATAGATTTATTGTTGTGAATACCTCATGTTGGATTGTTCCCTCAGTAAGAAGTGCCCTCTTTTTTTTCCTTTTGATTATTTTTGGTTTGTAGTCTATTTTATCAATCTTAGTATAGCAACGTGTGCTTGTTTCTTATTTCCCTTGACTTGGAATGTTATTTTCCATCCTTTCATCCTGAGGAGGTGTCTCTCTTTAGTGGTGAAGGGGGTTTCTTGAAGACAGCAGATAGAAGGGTCCATTTTTCTAATTCACCTTGCTAACTTGTGTCTTTTGATGAGTGACTTAAGACCATTAATATTTAAAGTCATATAACTGTGCTGTTTGATTAAATCTGTGCCATGATGGTGTGCTTTATGTGGTTTCCTGTTTTCTTGTGCTTTGTACTCTTTGGAGCATGTTCTAATTTTGGTTATTGTGATCTTCTTATTGTAGGCTCTTGAGATTGGCTGTTTGACTCTTCTTTGTGGAATATTTCCTGAAGTATTCTATGTAGGTTTCGTTTATATTCATATAATTATAGAGTTTTTATGGAAAGTTTTCCTTTCACCATCTATTATGAGGTCCCAACCCAGCTTCAGAGGTACCAGAACCAGGGAACTGGGAGATGAGGGATGGGATGGAGCTCTGACCTATCCACTCCATGTTTGAACCCTCCAGAGCAGAAGATGAAGGAGTTGGATACCCAGGGGCCATATAATCAGGAAGGCAGAGAAGGGAACTGGGAGATGGAAAAGGAAGCTCTGGCTTACTCCAAGAGCCTAATATTAAGGTTCTTTGTTTCTTTCATAAATTTCTAGTCCAATATTTATGGATTTCACTTGGCCTTTCTGAACTCTTTACTCCTGCCCTCCTGGGCCTTTCTTTCTAGCTCTAGTATCCCCTCTACTCTATTTAAATATTGTAAGAGGTAGGAATGTCATGATTGTCTCTACTCCAAACACATTCTCCCTATAACTCTTTTATAGCAACTCATTTAGTGTTACATTAATTCTTCTTTTTCTTTGTGGTAGGATGACTGAGTAGCCAAGGTCTCCTGGATGGCTTCTGGGGCTGTGTCTGTTTCTGGGTATAGTTGTGTGCTTGATTCACAGGGCTCCAGGTGACTTGGTCATAAAATGGCTTTGGATTGGAAGAAGTTGTATAGTGGAGACCCCCTATGGGCAAGCTCATTATCCAGAGCAATGCAGTGGTATGGTAATTGGTAGCTTCCCAAACTGAGGCCTATCACCTTCTCTAGCAGTAAATGACTCTGATATGGGTTGGATGAGCGGGACATTCGATGAGTTCCTGCTTATACTTTAAAAAGTACTTCACTTCAGAGTTACTCTGTAGAAATGGAATCATAGAGGCTGAGTCTTTTGTTCCCTTCTTTAGAAATCTTCCATGTGTCTCCATGTTCTGTAACATCTCTGACACATCTCCCTGAACTAATGGTTAATCCATTCCAGCAAAGCAGCTTTGGTTTTATCCTTATGCCAGTTCAATGATGCTGTACCAATAATTCATATCATTAGTTAGTACTTTGCTTTGTGAATCAGACTGCAATTCTGTACTCATAGTTAGATTCCAAAGACTGTACTTAAATAATGGCACAGAATACTCTATCAAATTAATACATGCTTTTGTTCTTTCTAAAGCCTTTATGTTATGGAAAATATTAAGTTGCTTTCGGTCTGTTTTTATTTTTGCAATAAGGGTGAGCTTTTTGTCTGTTTTCATTTTTGCAATAAGTGTGAATATATGAATATGTGAATATGACTACCAGTAAAAGTAAAGCAGGTAAAAACAGTGAAGATCAAGGCTTATTACACAGTAAACTCAATTGCTATGGTTTCAATTTTTCAGTTTCTCTCTCTCTCTCTTTCTCTCTCTTTCTTTCTCTCTCTCTCTCTCTCTCTCTCTCTCTGTGTGTGTGTGTGTGTGGCTTGATGGATTTCAAATAAAATTTGCATGTGTGTGACCATCAGGGACTCAACTGTTATTCTGATTATTCATATATTTAACTGTGAAAGTGTTGTGGTCTTTCTCATTTCCATTTTCATAAATTTGAATATATATGCATGATATTCATTGAGAATAAAATACAGAGACAAATGGAAACATATTTCATTACATCTCAAAGACATCTTAGCAAAGCTGTCATAATCCACATGATATTATACTGTTTAGTGGGTTCAGTCTTATTAGTTCTGCTCAGGTCAAAAGTAACTTGAAAACTGTCTTTAAAATTGCTTTTTGGCTTTATGATTGCAAAAGTAAAATAGCACTTAGTAAAATGCTCAAACAAAGCAAATGAAAAAATTGAACAGAAATTGAAAGTTCCATGGAATCCCACTTAGCCCTGTATGATAATATAAATATATCCTCCATTTTGATGATTTGGTTCAATGTAAACACTTATGACCATTCACAACACAGGAAATTTCTACATATGCATTATGTTGTATATATATTTCTAAAAGTTTATAAGCAGGCATTGTATACTGGTTATGTATATTATATGAATAAGTGAATATGTAGCATTTTCTATCACTTGAGAATACATTAAATGTATGTCTATCTATACAGATCATAAAACATTTAAGTAGTGAACAGAAAATGTTTATGTGTATACACACATGCACCTGTAAACTATAAATATGTAAATGAGTTCAGTTCCTCAGTTCACCAGAAATTCCCCCAAATGGCTTCTCTAATCATGCTTCTATGCTAAATGGATATTCTAATCACAGAGAAAGTATGCCTAATCTCAACTTCAATAATATAGGGTTTTTATAAAGATGGAGTCAAATTTCAGCAAAAATTTTAAAGTGAACAATGTAATTGAATCGCGTTTTAGCAAAATTCAATTACTTTATGAAACAGCTTTCTCTTAGCAGGGCATGGTGGTGCATGCCTTTAATCCCAGCACTCAGGCGGCAGAGGAAGGAGGATCGCTGTGAATTCGAGGCCACCCTGAGACTACATAGTGAATTCCAAGTCAGCCTGGGCTAGAGTGAGACCCTACCTCAAAAAACAAGAACAAAAGAAAAACATAGCTTTCTTTTATACAGTAGGAAACACACACACACACACAAACACAACTGTGTGTAACTATATGCCTCTTTATATAGAGCCAACTGATATAACTCAAATTGAAATATGATGCACAAGTTCTTAAAGTAGTTTTGTTTACATAATACTACATATGTGGACTACAATTTAACCAAAGGAGATATTAATGAATGATAAAATCTATCCCATAGGCCCCTTTGCAATATTCATTTTGATATACTGATTTATAACTGTACTTTGCATACACTCCTTTCTAGCTTCAGGCCCTAGAAATTCTGGTTCTCCCTTCTCAGTCTTCATAGTTTTAGAAAAATGCTTCTAATTCTCCAATCATCTGTTCACTCCTTGCTATTTAAATACTCAAAATACGAAATGATAAGCCACCTTCCTTCTTCTTATGGGACATATCAACTATTGGGAAGCTAACCAGGAAAACTGACCTTATAGTCAATACTTACTGGATGAGAGGAAAAGGAAAATGCTACGAGATAACAAAGGTGGTACATTAATTTGACCAAGGAAGGTAGTGATACAGTAAAACCTTACAAAAGAAACTGACAATTAGACTAACTCTTGAATTCTAGAAGTGAATTACAAACAGAGCAATATGTGCAAAGGTACAGAAATAAAGAAAACATGACACACTCTAATTGTGTCTGCCATGGTTTTATTGAGACCATTAAAGAAGCATAATAATCTTGGGTCTTATATTTTATGCTAAAATGTTTGATGACATTTTATCCTGAAGACAGCAAAGCTTGATTTATTTGTAAAGTTGAACTTATTTTGTATAGAATTAATTATGTATTTTTTGTCATTTGTGAGAACAACCAGGAGTTTGCTGGTGCAAGCAACTTTAGATAAGATGGCTTATTTCATGTTTAAAATATGTTTATTTATTTATTTGAGAGAGAGAAAGAGGAAGAGAGAGAGAGAGAATGGGCACACCAGGGCCTCCAGCCACTGAAAATGAACTCCAGATGCAGTCACCCCTTGTGCATCTGGCTTACGTAGGTCCTGGAGAGTTGAACTGGGATCGATTGGCTTTGCAGGCAAATGCCTTAACCACTAAGCAATCTCTCTGGCCTGGCTTATTTCTTTTATATATTGTCTAACCATCTGGGGAGCTAGTATGAGTTTTCACACACAATGAAATCATACCACATTCCAGCAGAATAACAATTAAAATAAGACATTTGGAGCCACAATTCAAAAGCCATTCAACACCATGTCCACAAAAGAAAGTCACAAAAGTAGCTGATATTCAAAGGCATTGGGCATACATTTTCCCTACTTCTGGAGTATGGGGGAGACTTCTGTACTAAGTATATATATTTAGATAGTGTCAACTTCAAATGGGAGACAGATAGTGCTATATGCGGGAAAATGTGAACTGACAAAGAGTATTTTGATCATGTAAGAAGATTAACATGGGATTTTGGATACCACTAAAGTTTCATAAGTAGGGAGAACAAGAGGAGTCAAGTACAGATGAGATAATAGACAGCTAAGAGGAAACTCAAGGATGCAACATATCATAGAAACAATGAAAATTGTATTTTAAGAAGGGTAATCAACTATTTGAAATCCCATAGAAATCTTAATTAGGAGCAGGATTAAATTGTACTCTTCCTATACAATAGCTAGGAAGAGGTAAACCTGACTACCAGGAAGCTATTCTTCACTATGGTTTTAGAAATTTCCAACAGAGTTGATAATCTGGTTAACAGAGATCAAATTCTATCTTATAGAGAAGCTAAGGAAAGTTTGAAACCATCTGTCTATGAAACTCGTCCACATTACTACTGTAGAGTGCAACACTTTAACAACTAGTATAGAGATTTCATCTCCATCCGGAACAGATATTATGATGGAACAGATTTTTTAAATGTTATGTTATTTATTTGACACAAGAAGAGAAACAAACTAGAAGAAAGAGAGAGAATGGATGGCTCAGGGCCTTGAGCCACTTGAAACAAACTCCAGACGCATGTGCCACCTTGTGAATCTGGCTTACATGGGCCCTGGGGAATCAAACCTGGGTCCTTTGGCTTCACAGGCAAGCGTCATAACCACTAAGGCATCTCTCTAGCCCAGCACATATTTTTAATGGAGGAACATACTGTATCAGGAAGATACACTAAGCTTGCATTAGTCATATTGTTTTACATGAAAAGGAGAAAAAACTCAGACACTTATCAATCAGACCAATCTCTCTTTGTAAAATATAAAAGACTTCTATTTTAAAATTATAGGGTTCAAAACAGAGTGAGGAAACAGGCTTTAAGATTTCTTTTGGGATTATGCAAAAACTAAGAAAGATTTGGAAAAGAACTGGTAGATGAGAATTGGAGATAGTAAAAAGAGGAATCTTGGAAAGGTGCTTTGTCAGGAAAATAAGGAAGAAAATCTGATAGTGCAGGGAAGGAGGAGAGTGTTCTGAGCAAATTATGCAGCAGCAAGCAGAAGCTTTGATTCCAATTTCAGGATGTGATGCAATACAGTCTGAAGTAAAAATCAGATAAAAATCCAATATCAAAGTAGACATGAAATAATTTTTGGATATGAATATTCAGAATGGCCATTAAGGAATAAATGGAATCTTAGTGAAGATAGAAAGACATTAAGAGTACACTTATATTCTTCGATGCAATGAAAATACCAGACTTAAATAGTTATCCAGAGAAATAATATTAATATTATTATAATATAGACTATGAAGGTAGCAATTAGCAATTCAAGTTTCACTTCCCTACTTGCTAAGCAGACAGCATTTATTTAATTTTTGCAGAAGAAGATATTATGGATAAGAGATATTAAGTAATTTGCTACTCAAGAAAATTATGGAGTGAATAGTTGAATGGAAATCTGGTTCTAAGGCTATTCTGTTCCTATTATATACCAGGCTATTTGCATGTGGAATTCAAGATAATTGAAAAATCATTATATAAATGTTGGAAGACTAGAAACAAAGCAATGATATCTCAATTTTTTAATAAATGAGATGGAGCCGGGCGTGGTGGCGCACACCTTTAATCCCAGCACTCTGGAGGCAGAGGTAGGAGGATCGCCGAGAGTTCGAGGCCACCCTGAGACTACATAGTTAATTCCAGGTCAGCCTGGACCAGAGTGAGACCCTACCTCGCAAAACCAAAAAAAAAAATTAATAAATAAATAAATAAATAAATAAATAAATAAATAAAAATAAATGAGATGGGTAACAGAAAACAGAAATTCATCTATCATTTAAATTGGAGATTTATAATCACTACTATGGGATTTCACATGGATTTATGGAGAATAAGTTATCCCAAAGTAATATAATGTCTCTTTTTAAGTGCCTGGAAGATCAGTTAAAATAACTATCTCTGAACTTCAGGAGAAATGGACTAAGTGTGGGTAGAGTTAGGCTGAATTGTATCTGAGATAGCTTACAAGATGTGAAGTTATGTCAGCTACCAGCTCATTCTGTGGTTATTCTTGTTCAAGTTAGTATTAAGTATTTAGAAAAATGTTGATATTTGACTTAATAACTTAGTAAATGAAATGGAACTTAAATGAAAGAAAATACATTGAATAACAAAGAGAGGAACCAAAATTATTACCATGATAAATTATAACTTGTATCATTACAGAATCTTGCCCTGGTTGTAAATAATAATGTGCTTCAAAGCAGGGTGTAGTGGCACATGCCTTTAATCCCAGCACTCGGGAGGCAGAGGTAGGAAGATTGTCATGAGTTTTAGGCCACCCTGAGAATACAGGGTGAATTCCAGGTCAGCCTGTGATACAGTGAGACCCTATCTTGAACCCCCCCAAAATAAATAAATAAATAAATAATAAATAAATAAAATAATGTGTTTCAGTTATGAGGGATAAAATCATCACTCTATAAACAGACCATCAATAAAATAATATTTGGGTAGAGTTATTATGCATTTAGTATGAGTAGGCTGTGTAAAATACCTGTTGAATAATGAACAACATCCTAAGATACTGCTATAGTTTGAATGTGTCTCCTCCAAAGTTTGGGCATTGCCAATGTGAACGTTTTAATATATATGGCCTTGAACAAATCATTAGGTCATGAGGAATCCTTTCTCATGAATGGGATTCAGGACCTTATAAAAGAAGATTCAGGGCTGGAGAGATGGCTTAGAGGCTAACCACTTGCTTGTGCAATCTAAGGACCACAGTTCAAGGCTTGATTCCCCAAGACCCACAAGGTGGCACATACATCTGGAGTTTGTTTGCAGTGATGGAGGCCCTGGCTCGACCATTCCTTCTCTATCTGCCTCTTTCTTGGTCTGTCTGTTGTTCTCAAATAAATAGATTAAACAAACAAACAAAAAAAAGAAGGTTCAAATAATATCTTACTAAGTTACCCTTTTGCCTTCCAATATGAGAAGATAAAGTCCTCAAAATCTGAGAGCACTTTAATATTGGGCATTTCACTCTACAGAACTGCTAGAAAAACAAATTTCCTATTTTTAAATACTCATTTGGTGATATTGTATTATAGCTGTATAAGTGAGCTGTAGAAGTGAAGTCCAAAGTTATGATTAGTAAAGTGAAAGGAAAAATAAGACAGACTCTGCAATAGCCTGACAATCTACTGAAACATATAGTACATGATCATTTCTAGGCTTCATCCAGACTGTGATGGTTAATCTTCAATGATAACTTGACAAGATCTAGAATCATCTAGAATACATATCTCTTCAGTTATATTTGGGGCATTTGAAAGAGGATTAACTGAGGGGTCAAGACCTACACTCTAAGTGACACCTACTAACCAGTGGCCCAGATAGAAAGAATACAAAGAAGCAAGAGTGTTGCCTGCCTGTCTTTGCTTCCTCCCAGTGACTGTATCTACTGCTGACATCAGAGTTAACCTCTTCAACCTGCTAATGTATACTGATTATCAGCAGATTTCCAAGTATCTCCCAGGCCTTCAGTGCTACTTTAGGACTGTTGAGGCATCCAGATTTGTGGGCTGCTGTCTTCTAAGCTTTTCCAGTGTACAGGTGGTCACTGTTGGACTACCCATCCCCTATCATATAAGCCAACATACTAAAGCTCTCTCTCTCTCTCTCTCCATATATATATATGTAATTTTTATTTATTCATTTTAGAGATAGATAGAGAGAGACAGAATATGAATATGGGCATGCTAGGGCCTCCAGCCACTGCAAATGAACTCCAGACACATGTGCTACCACCTTGTGAATATCGCCTACATGGCTCTTGGAGAATCCAGTCTGGGTCCTTTAGCTTCTCAGACAAATGCCTTAACTTCTAAGCCATCTCTTCTACCCTATATATAGTTTTGAGGGGAAGTTTCATCATGGTGGAGAAAGCTGGTTCACCTCATCACCTTTCTACAGCAAACACGAGCTAGCTCTGAGCACACAGTAAGCTAGACTCATCAACACCAAGGTGCCCCACAGTGATACACCACCTCCAGCAAGGCTCTACCTCCCAAAGACTCCACCACCTGGAGACTAAGTAGAAAGCCTAATCACAAACACCTAAGGCTATAGGGACATTTACATTCAAGTCACTACAACGAACAAGGTGATAAAGGGGAAAATAATTCATAACATAAACATAGTTTCAGAAATATATAGTACTGGGTGTAGAAAATAGGATTTCTGATTGGCTTTAAATACTTATTGGATGCAGATCTCATGCAGAGAAAATCGAGTTTCTTTCAGTCTTTATTCCCTATAGCCAATACATGATAGCTACAGAAATGAAGATTTTACCTATAGATAAAAATATATTCTGGGCTGGAGAGGTGGCTGAATGGTTAAGGCGATTGCCTGTGAAACCAAAGGACCCAGGTTCGATTTCCCAGTACCCACATAAACCAGATACATAAGGGGGCACATGCACATCTGGAGTTCGTTTGCAGTGGCTAGGGGCCCTAGGGTGCACATTCTCTCTCTGTCTCCTCTCTCTCTCTCTCTCTTTCTCTCTCTGCTTGCAAATAATAAATAAATAAAATAAAGTTTTAAAAATATATTCTAATGATTATGTCAATAAATGATGAGTTTGTTGCCATTATATGTATTCAATGGAAGACTGACTTACCCCCACTAAAAGACCTAGGTCCTTTGGGTGATGGCTGGGAGAATGACAATGACATAACTTTTCATCAGAGTATTGGAGTTCTTTCTCAAGAAAACCCAGCTTGCTTGTTGTTCAAGTGGTTCATTCCATATTCTGACTCAAGTTTCAGAACTAACTGAGATATGAATCTCTATTTTTCTATTCTAGTTAGAATTTAGCTTGTTTATCTTTTCCAGTTGATATATATCAAGTAATTATTAATTAGGCTTCTACCCATTTCATTTTCAAGAACACCATAAAATATGCAGTGTTGTAGATCCGTGCAAGTCAGACTGTTCTGATCACTACATTGACACTGACGTTCTTTACAGTGGCCATGATGACCTTACTATTGGATGTTGAATGGTACCACAGGTTGTATTCACTTACACTGTATTTAGGCTTATCACCTCTTTTGACTGTGTGTTCTGGTGTATAGAAAAATGAACAAAATGTTCTTCAAGGCTGCTTGAGATCCCCTTACAAATTTATACATATCATGTTGAAAGCTATGTCTAACTGTCTTTAAAAGTCAGTGCATAACTTTGCACTTCGGTTAGCAATTAATAAAAGTTCTCATTGGCCTGTATTCTTATAGCTAATATTGTCAGACTTTTAGACATTAATCATAGTGAAAGGTACATATTGGTATTTCATTTCTACTTGTATGTTCATACCATTTCTACTTTTAATACCTTTTTGCTCTCCTGGCCAGATGATGGGACTATCCTTAAGACCTAAATTACACTGCTGTAATAGAATCAGCATTACATCTGATTACAACTAGAACATCAAGAGATAAATAGAAGTGTGTCACAATATACTGCAAAATTTAATATGCCTCAAGTAAAGACTTTAGTAATAACTAAAAAAACAAAAAGATAAAGATAATATAGAATAATAAACCCTATTCAACTTTAAAGAGGCAAACAATGAAAAAAAACTTAAGAAGGAATAAATAAAAACAAAGAATAAACTAAATATTGAAACCTAACATAAAATAACTAAATGTAAATTACATGAAAAGACAGAGATAGATTAAAATTTTCCAAAACCAAGATCCAAGTACATGTTCTCTATAAAAAATAAAATTTAAGTAACATGATATAGGGCATTTAAAAATAAAAGTCAAGGGACAAAGGAGATGGCTTAGCAGATAAATGTGCTTGCCTGCAAAACCTGCTGGCCCAAGTTCAATTGCCCAGTACCCATGTGCAACCAGATGCACAAAGTGGCATATATGTCTGAAATTCATTTGCAATAGCAGGAAGCCTTCACATCCCCAATGCTCTTTCTCTCTCGTATATGTTTCTCTGCAATAAATAAGAATTTTTAAAAAGTAAAATCAATTTCATATAAAAATAACAAAAGGCTATAAAAGAAATATTAGGCAAACACTTATCAGATGAGAATTAGAGTGACTATTTTTATGAGACAAAGAGTTTATATATAGGAAATATTAGTACATATAAAGACAAATATTATAAAATGACATAGAATTGCTTCATTAAGAATAAAATTTTGGACCCCAGGACGTAGCCCGAGTCCCAGCTTCCCCCGGGGTCACAGATGCCAAGGTCCCTCAGGCCAGGGCAGGGAGCAGGAGCCAAGCCAGTTCCCAGCCCCATGGCCTCAGCTGGCCACTGATACCCACCATGGGTGGTTTATACTCCAACTATCTCAATTCAGAGAAGGTTCTGGAACACTACAATTATACCAAGGAGACGCTGGACACTCAAGAGATGCCCTCTCGCCAGGTGGCCTCAGCCTTCATCATCATCTTGTGCTGCGCCATCGTGGTGGAGAACCTCCTGGTACTCATTGCAGTGGCCAGAAACAGCAAGTTCCAATAGGCCATGTACCTGTTCCTAGGCAACCTGGCGGCCTCTGATCTGTTGGCAGGTGTGGCTTTTGTGGCCAATACTTTGCTCTCAGGCCATGTCACACTGTCCCTGACACCTTTGCAGTGGTTTGCCTGTGAGGGCTCTGCCTTCATCACACTATCTACATCTGTCTTCAGCCTCTTGGCCATCACCATCAAGACATGTGGCCATTGCCAAGGTCAAACTCTATGGCAGTGACAAGAGCTGCCGGATGCTGATGCTCATTGGGGCCTCATGGCTCATCTCCCTGATCCTTGGTGGTCTGCCCATCCTTGGCTGGAACTGCCTGGGTCACCTCAAGGCCTGCTCCACCATCCTGCCACTGTACGCCAAACATGTGCTCTGCGTGGTGACCATCTTTTCTGTCATCTTGTTGGCCATCGTTGCTCTGTATGTCCGCATCTACTGTGTGGTGCATTCTAGCTATGCTGACGTGGCAGCTCCCCAGACGCTGGCCCTGCTCAAGACGGTCACCATCGTGTTGGGTGTCTTCATCGTGTGCTGGCTGCCTGCTTTTAGCATCCTTCTCTTAGACTCTGCCTGTCCTGTTGGAGCCTGTACTGTTCTCTACAAAGCCCAATTACTTTTTTGCTTTTGCCACTCTCAACTCGCTTTTCAATCCTGTCATCTACACGTGGTGCAGCCGAGACCTGCGGCGGGAGGTGCTGAGGCCCTTACAGTGCTGGCAGCAGGGGACAGGGGTGACAGGAAGATGTGGTGGGACCCCGGGTCACCGTCTCCTGCCCCTCCGCAACTCCAGATCTCTGGAGAGAGGCTTTCACATGCCCACATCTCCGATATAACTGGAGGGCAATACAGTGGTCTGAAGGGAGACTGATTAACCAAGCCATAAAGAGCTATGTGTAGACGGACTGGGTGACCTTAAGATGTCCCTACCCCACAGACCTGGGTGATGCTGATAGTAGTTCACAGCCCAGCCTGAAGTGGCCAGAGGACTCACTGAGTAGTCAGATGGCAGAGTTGTGACCTTGGGATCCATTAAAGGACTGAGGGGACTGTAGATGGGAGATCAGAGCTGGAGGATTTACAATGTGGTACAGAGGATGTTGGTATATTCCTGTCTGACCTTCCAGCTTGTGCTGAGCTCCCCTCCTGCCACATTTTATGGACAACTTCAGGCCACTTTCTTGGGAACCACTGCGCCTAGGAGACAGGTGGCTTTCTTCTACTTCCTCCAGGACCAAATCGATAGCTTCCCTGATTTCATCAGTCCCCTCCCCCTTCCTTGGCTCTTTCCTCTCATATGCCAGAAAGGGAAGCATGGGGTGCCAATGGGACAGGGAGGGGCTGAGTCCCATTATCAGACCCCATCATTGGCCAGTTGCACTATCTAGGCTTACAGGGAATTAGTAAAGGGTTTGTAAACCAGTTGAGTGAGCAGAGAAGGACTTTGACCTTCCTGGTGAGAAAATTCTAGGAGAGATGTGACCCAATCTTGGCATTCCCATCTCTGTACATTTCCCTTGAGCCCAGGTCTCAAGTGCAGGCTTGGCCCCATGATCAGCTTGCAAATTGTCTTTTTTTTTTTGAGACACTCTCATGTAGCCCAGGAAGCCTCAAACTTAAACTTGCTCTATGCCAAAGGCTGGCTCTGAAGTCCTGATCCTTTTGTCTCCACCTTCCAATTGCTGGGATAGCAGGTATGCACCACCATGCTCGGCTTGCAAACTGTCTGAAATGGAACAAGTGGGGCTGGATTGGCCAAGGACATTTCCTGGGGATTCTGCCCTGTCATGTGGCCTTGAAGGATTTGGTAAATCTTGTGGACAAGTAGAATGGCCATTGTGGTACAAACTATATTTATGTATGTCTGTGTGTGCAAGCATGTGGGACCCAGAATACATGCTATTCTGTCTCCCCCTGTTTATGTCCTTGTCAAAGCTACCAAAGGAGGGGTCTGACCCTACCCAGACCCCTTTGGAATTGCTGGTTAATATATCTTTAGAGAGAAGCCTCTTCTCTCAAAGGAAGTTTTGTGAGTACAAAGGCTAGGGGAGGGGGTCTTTGGAGTCAAGGAGCCAAACAAGGGGTGTCTCCCCTCATATAGCTTCCCAGGCCCCACCCCCAATGCCAGAGACCCAAACCTGGGCCAATAAATGGTTTGATTTCTCAAAAAAAGGAATAAAATTTTGGAGCTGGGTGTGGTGGCACACACCGTTAATCCCAGCACTCGGGATGCAGAGGTAGGAGGACTGCCATGAGTTTAAGGCCACCGTGAGACTACGTAGTGAGTTCCAGGTCAGCCTGGGCTAGAGTGAAACCCCACATCGAAAAAAAAAAAAGAATAAAAATTTGGGCTGGGAAGGTGGAGCACACTTTTAATCTCAGTACTCGGGAGGCAGAGATAGGAGAATTGCTGTGAGTTCAAGGCCACCATGAGACTACATAGTGAATTCCAAGTCAGCCTCGAAAAACCAAAAAAAAAAAAAAAAAAGAATGAAATTTTGACCCAACTCCCAGATACAGTGCACCAGAGGGTGCACACTCATAGTGAATAGAACAGAGCAACCAGTTCATTACCTACCTCCCAGGATCCCAGCCCCTGTACCACTGCTCCTGGTGTGGGGCAAGCTGGACCCCACATGCTGCAGAAGTGGGCCTTTAGTTCCAGCTTCCTGATTAACCAATCCCTGGGTCCCCAACTCTCAGATCCTTAAATACTAATGGCTTTAATTCACCCATCAAAAGACAAGAGTTAACAGGGGGATCCGAAGAATGGACCCTTCTATCTGCTGTCTTCAAGAAATCTACCTTACCACTAAAGACAGATACCTCCTAAAGGTGAAAGGATGGAAAATGCTATTCCGAGCAAATGGAAATAAGAAACAAGCAGGTGTTGCTGTATTAACAGCTGAAAAAATAGACTTCAAACAAATGTAATAAAAAGGATAAAGAAGGCCGTGCCTTACTCATCAAGGGAATAATCCAACATGAGGACATCGCAATCATAAATCTTTATACAACAAACAGATGCATCACAGTTTATAAAACAAAACCTACTTCACAACAAAACAGAAACACCAACACCATCATAGTTGGGGGCTTCAATACTCCACTATCATCAATAGACAGATCATCCAAGCAGAAAATCAACAGGGAAGTAAAAGAGGGCTCAACCACACCATAGATCAACTACACCTAATGGACATCTACATAACATTCCATCCCAATTCTACAGAATACACATTCTTCTCAGCAGCTCAAGGCACCTTATTCAAAATAGATCTTTATATTAGGCCATAAAACATGCCTCCATAAATTCAGGAAAATTGACATAACTTCCTGCTTCATATCAGATCACAATACTTTAAAAGTAGAAATTAATAAGAAGACACACATCAGGAACTCTACCAGCTCCTGGAAACTGAACAACACACTTTTAAACAATGAGTGGGTTGAGGAAGAAATCAAAAAGGAAATTATAAAATTTCTGGAATTGAATAATAATTTAAATGCAACTTACCAAAACGTATGGGACACAATGAAGGCAATCCTAAGGGAAAACTTCATAGGGCTAAATGCCTTCATAACAAAGATGGAGAGATTTCAAATTAATAACCTAACCATCCACATAAAGACATTGGAAAAACAAGAAGAATTTAACCCTAAGAACTCCATGTAAAAAGAAATAATAAAGATCAGAGCAGAAATTAATGAATTGGAAACTGAGAAAACAATTAAGAAAATTGGTGAAACAAAGTGCTGGTTCTTTGGAAAACTAAATAAGATTGATTAATCCTTGACAAATTTGATCAAACAAAAAGAAGTATCAAATTAACAATATCAAAAATGAAACGTTGGAGCTGGGTGTGGTGGCACACGCCTTTAATCCCAGCACTTGGGAGGCAGAGGTAGGAGGATTGCCGTGAGTTCGAGGCCACCCTGAGACTACATAGTTAATTCCAGGTCAGCCTAGGCCAGAGTGAAACCCTACCTCGAAAAAAAAAATGAAATGTTGGCACACATTTTCAATAGCTACAAAAAATCACATACCTTGGAATAACACTAACAAAGGATGTGAAAGACTTATATAATGAAAACATAAAAACACTCAATAAAGAAATTGAGGAGGACATGAAAACATGGGAAGACCTTTCATGCTCCTGGATAGGTAGAATTAATATTGTGAAAATGGCATTTCTACCAAAGGCAATATATAGATTCAATGCAGTAGCAATAAAATTCCAGCATCATTCTTCACAGAGATAGAAAAAAAATCTCAAAATTCATATGGAATGGCGCAAGACTCAGATAGCTAAACATATCCTCAGCAAAAGAAACACTCTAGAGATATCACCATACCCAATCTAATGCTATGCTACAAATCCATAGCAACAAAACAGCATGGTACTGGCATTATAACAGACATATAGACCAAAGGAACAGAATTGAATACCCCGTCCATAGGTCAGGTAACTACAGCTACTTGATCTTTGATAATAATATGCATTGGAGAAAAGACAACATTTTCAACAAATGGTGCTGGACAAACTGGGTAACTACATGTGAAAAAATGAAACTATACCAATCATCTCACCATACACAAAAAGCCAATCATACAATCCTAGAAAGACAAATGTCACGTGTTCTCACTCATCTGAGGTTCCTAACATGGATCAGCTTGAATTATTGCCACAACTGACAGGCAACTTGAGGCCCAGATAATAGTAATGGGCTACGGGGAGGGGAAGGGAAAGTTGGGGGAAATAAACACAAAACTAAACCCAAAATGAGCTGGTACTATAGAAACCTTTCTCTTTGCAGGTAGACTAAAATATTTAACCCATAACATGAGAATGGAGGGAGCATCTGAAAAGAAGTGCCCTGGAGAGGTTAGGATAAAGTCTAACTTTAAAATATTTTGGCTCTGGCTTGTAACTCCCAGTACCAGAAATAAGTGCTGCCCACACTGAGCTGTTGATCAAAGAGACTTATGCGTTCCCCCAAAAAGCCATGCTTCTGTCAAAGCACTTGATTACTCACCTGAAATAATGTGTAAGACCCTACTGCTGAAGACATCATATACTGACAACACAGAGAAACCTGGCTGGAATCTAGAAGGGAGCCAGTCCGCAGACAGTTAGCCCATCTGGTGCTGGAAAGTGATACATGAGCTACTAGTAGAAGGTAGCCAACAATGGAGTGAGCAACCAGAGGTCTAAGCTAATCAGAAGCAAACACCCTGACAAGATGTACACACCAGTGCAATGGTGTCACACAGCATTGGCTTTCTGATTTGCGAAGAGATCTGTTCAGTGGAAAGGAACCCATATCTGGAAATGGATACCAGTTCAGAATCCTATGGAGACAAAGGTTATGTTCTCCAATGTCATGCTCCCACTAGATTTTAGCTAAAAGAGGGGCTACATCCATTAAAATCTCTCTAAATTTTAGTTCTACTTCAGTGATAAGGTTTTGGGAGCCTCTGTGTCTCTGGATATCTGGCTTAGTAGGAGTTGGATGTTCTCTGTGTTTATCTCCTTCAGCCTTTTTCTGGTGTCGTGATCACCAAGAACGCTGTACTCTTACCCTTCCCTGCATTACTCTATGGCTTCAGCTGGGGCCCTGGTGAGGTGTGATTGGCGGATCCTCCCTTCAGGTTCATTGTCCATCTAAAAAAGATAAGCAAATTCTCCAATGGAGAGAGAAATTAGTACTAGATAGATGGGATTGCCATAGATATTTTAGAGGGAATTTTATATACATAGGTCCTCTTCTCACCCACATTTGATGGTGTCTTGATCTTGGAGACTGAGCCCATTTTTGTAGATGGTTTTGACTTATTTCCCAGTTCCAGCAATGAGTTTTATTTTACTAAGTGGATCTATTAGCCAAATCAAGAGCAGTTGGTAACCCACCATGGCTGTGTGCCACTACTGTACTTGTTTGAGCATTACATCAGGTTGTTTCCTACTGGGTAGCTTAGACTGTGAGTTGTTTGGACAGATGTCGGCCATTTTCCCCCAGTTGATCGTGTAGCATTCTCTGGCACTAGACTAGCTAACTGTCTGGGGACTGACCCTCTTCCAGATTCTGGCCAGGTCTCTCCATGTTTTGTCACACATGCATATTCTGTCTTCAACAGTAGGTTCTTACCATTAACCTTTGGTGGGTCATCAAGAACTCTGACAGAAATCTGTCTTTTTTGGGAAAACTTGTAGGTGTCTCAGATCAACAGCTCATTGTGAAAGTTAACCCCGTGCTGGTGCTGGTGCTGGGAGTTATAAGTCAGCACCAAGGAAGGTAAGGGATGGAAAAGATAGATAATATGAAAGAGAAAGTGAGTATAGAGAGGAGAGGGAGAGATAGAGAGAGAGAGGGAGAGAGAAGAAAGAGAGAAGCAGGAAAAGATTAAGGTTGGTCTTCATGATGTTCTCTCTACTTTCCTGTGGTTCAGGTGTTTCCTCAACGGGCCTGCTGAAGGATCAATGTTCAGAATAAAGGGTTTTATAGTATCATTTCATTTTGGGTCCCTATTTGTATCCCTCCACCCTTGTCCTCACTCCCACCCTCTTATTCTCTCCCACCCTTACCCTCCCGCATACCACCCTCCCTATTGTCTGGTCCTCAGAGTGCTTATTAGGTTTGGCAGCATCTCAGGCAGATTCAGGTTAGGGGGCATTATGCACAGAGACTTGGCCTATCCCCCATAACTCTTGACTACCCCCACAATGCATGACCCACGTTCCCCATTGATGAGGGTTCCTTTGGAGTCGCCATTATGAATGTAAAATTAGAATAATATAAATGAAAAAATAAATTATTTTTTAAAAAAGAATATAAAAGAGATGGGCTGGAAAGATGGGTTAGTAGTTAATGTGTTTGCCTGCAAAGCCTAATGATCTGGGTTTGATTCCCCAGTACCCACATAAAGGCATATTCACAAAGTAGCACATGAATCTGGAGTTCATTTGCAGCAGCTAGAGGCCCTGGCAGGCCTCTGTCTCCTATCTAACTATCATTGCTTGCAAATAAATATATATTTTTAAAAAAATAAAAAAACTCCCTAAATTAATAATGCTTATTCTATTTAACATATGCTGCCTTCACTGCTGGAGAATCTGATTTTCTTTTCCAAATGGTAGTGGGGCCCATGGAAATAAACTAAGCCCTTGAATTCCATCCAAGGCTAGGTTGAAACCACAGAGGAAGTAGGGAGATTAGCAAAAATTCTGCTGCCATGGTGAGCCTAACAACAGCACCAGGATGAACAAGACAGATCTTGAGGATACTCTACACATACCAAAGCAGAGATCAAAAGGATCCTAAGAGCTCATCACTGAAGTGCACTTAAAACACACTCATCAAGGCTCAGGGAATGTTTCAGAAGAGGGGCACAAAGATTGTAAAAGCCACAGGCTGGGATGTATACCGAAAGGCATTGCCTCCCCCAATAACTATCTGCTGCTCCCACAATGCATAACACACAGCCCCATGGGGAATAACAGCAACCCCACTGAGGAGGGCCCCCAGAGGAATGGGGGCAGGGAGGAGGGAAAAGATGGTACTAACACATGATGTATCCATATAAAATAAGTTCTTAATAAAAAATTAAATTTAAAAAAGAAGAAAATTTTGGGCTGGAGAGATGGATTCACAATTTAGGCCCTTGCCTGTGAATCCTAAGGACCAAGGTTTGACTCCTTAGAACCTACATAAGCCAGATGCATATGGTGGCACATGCATCTGGAGTTCATTTGCATTGGCTTGAGGCCCTGGTATGCCCATTCTCGATCTCTCTCTCTCTCTCTCTCTCTCTCATAAATAATTAAATAAATGAATAAATAAATACAAGAAAATATTTTTAAATAAGAAGGAATAAAATTTTAAATATTTATACCTTTCAAAATAAAAGTTTGAATAAGTAATTCTGGAAGAACTAAATTTACATATTCCTAAATCCACTTTCAATCCTTTATTCATATCATCCATGAACAACTCAGAAGGAATAGAAATGTCAGAAATCTAAAATTGGAAAATATAAAACCTTTGAAATAGGCTGATGGTATAGCTCAGTGGTAAAGTACTAGCTTAGCCTTGAAATAAAAAGTCATTTTCAATAAAATACAAGATTAAAATCCTTCTGTGTTTGGAATCAATGAAGAGTTCTTAGATCCAACAAAAGTGGCACAAACAGAAGAGAATAATAGATTATTTGGACTTCAAAACTATATTAACTTACAGTTCAAAGGTACAGTCCATCATGGTAGATATGTCATGACAGCAAGAGCAAGAAGAATGAAGTCACATTGCCTCTGCAGTGAGAAACGCTGTTGTTTAGCCCACTTTCCCCTTTTTATTCAGTCGGGAACCACAGCCCATATGATCGTGACACCCATATTTAGGGTGGGTCCTCCAGTCTCAACTAACCTAATCTAAAAAATACTGACAGACATATCTGGAAATTTCTTTCCATAGAGATTTTATATTCCCAACAAGTGGATAATCAAGATGAACTTCCTCAGGGGCTCAGTATCATTAGTCAGTAAGGAGATGCAGCTTCAGATCATGATGAGATGTCACTTTACACCTATTAAAATGACAAGACCCATTGCTGAAGAGGGTGAAGAGCAATGAGAACTCATAAGCATTGTTGAGGGGGTGAAAAATAATATAAGATTACCATTAGAAGCAATTTGGTGGTTTGTGTAGAATCAAACACTTCCCATGTGACCAAACAATTCTGTTCCTATGTATTTATCCATGAGAAAAGAAAATGTATTTTTACATAAAAATTGATATAAAAAGGTTTACAATAGTCTTATTCTGAGTATACAAACACTAGAATCTTTCACATGCCTATCAGCAAGTAAATATATAAACAAACTGTAGCCCATTAGCGCAAAAAACCACATAATTAATGAAAAAGAATTGCTGACACATACAGCATCACAGATGAATATCAGGTGTATATATGATAAATAAAAGAAACAAATCTCGAAAGGCAATCTAACAAGAGAGATTAAATTTGTATAGTGTTCTGTAAAAGGCTAAGGTATAGGGACAGAAAATAAATTGTTGGGGTTATCAGTAAGAAGAGGGTTTGACTACCAAAGGGTAGCATGGATTTTTCTTCGAGTATAGGAACTGTTCTCTATGTTGAGTTTGGTGACAGTTATATAACTCAAGTATTTTTCCAAACCGACATAATGGTCAAAATAAATGGAACAAATAAATTTGCTGCAGCATTTTTTTTTCAGTTGGGTGGGACAATAGAGTCATAATAATATCTACATTTTCTGTTCCAGAAGAACAGCATATCTTGACATCTTTGAGTCAGATAAAATTGTATATTTTTGTTTTATTTCTTTTATTGTCAGTATGGATATTCTTATAGACTTTCCATGCTGCAAAACCTTAGAGGACTTGGTCATTAACTAGGAAATCATAAACTGGCTTGCTGGCCCTTATTTCTGTCCTCCTGCACTAAAGAGATAATGCATTCCTATGTTTTGTACAGTAGAGCGGGCTTCAGTTCAAAACATTAGACAAAACATTTTCTATAAATAAGGGAAAAGCTACTCAGAACAGCTCAAAATGTTTTCAACTCTTTGTAAACTAGGTATTATATGGAGTACAGTACAGTATTTATTAAGAATAAAGGAAACAGCCCTAAACTCACCTGACAATTGGCAATTCTGTCTCCTGCATAATAAAACGAGAATTCTGTCATTTCAAGTTTTATTAGAAACTCTAAAAATACTTTCTCCTACTGCAATGACATTCAGCTGAGATGCTCAAGAAGCTCGTTGCTCAAGTTATAATGCAGCATTTTAGGGCCTGAGACAGTCTCGAAGAATTTCTGACATTTGTACATGACTGAGCAAATTTTACAATGCTCTTATATTTAACATCATTAGATATTCCAAAGAAAACCCCACATGTGGGCAGGGCTGGTTTTAGTTCCTTCTTTGTACAGATGGAACATGCAGCACAGGGATGCTTTTGCACAAGATCACTCAGTTGAGAAATAATGCAGCTGGGACCCACATTAAATTGTTTTGACTCTAAGGAAGCACTCAAAATAGTTGGCTTTAAAGCAGAAAATGATTTGGTTCCACTGCTTGTTGAGAATCTGTTTCTCCTGGTTTGTAGTGAGGAATATACTGAGAAGAAAAATAACTAATCTCAGGTTCCACATAGTGCTTCAGGGCCTTTAGTGCCATCGGTTCCATGTGCCAATATGGTTCTAATGATTATTCACTATCACAGATAAAAGAAAGAAGTTCTCAGAAGAAAATAAGTTAAGGCAGAGACCAAGGAGTTTGTCTGAGTGGTGAGGAGACCTCTAGTTTTCCTCTAACCTCAGATGATTGGAAATACCTAATTTAAAGCTTCTTTGCTTATTCCAGCCACATGTAACTCCTATATTCAGGCTAATGTAGATTCCCATTCCACCCTAAGGTGGAATTCTGCCATGTCTTTTTTCCATTTGGTGTTCCTCCAACAGAATATCACAGAGTGGGTAATTCATGAAGAACAGAGATGTATCCCTTACAGTTCTGGAGAATGTGCAGTCTGAAAGTTATGGGTGATCACCTGTGCATGCTTCAGTGCTGCATCATCTCATGCTGAGAGTGCAAAGATGAAGAAGAAAAAAGAGAGAAGAATAAAAGGGCAAAGAGATATAGTAACAGTGAGACTCAGCTTAGAGGCTCAAGCTTTCTAGAGTTAGGATTAATCATTTATGACAGTGGATAGACCTCATGACTTAACTGCTCTGCTTAGACCCTACCACCTAAGACCTTTATATTAAGGACAAAGTTTCCAACACACAATTTCCTTGAGACACTATCCAAGTATAACATTCCATCCTTGATCTTAAAAATTTCATATCTTAACATGCAAAATATATGAACTCTTTCTCAATAGCCCTGAAGTCTTAACTCATTGCAGCACCAACTAAAATGTCTAAAGTTTCATCTACATCACAATTGAGTGACACTCTAGGTATGATTCATATGAAGGAAAATTCCCTCCAGCTGTGAGCCTGTGAAATGAAAAGAAAAAGTCCCCTAACTCCAAAATATAGCTATGAGTCCTTAAGGGTGAGGAGATGATCTGAGAAATGTGCCTTCCAATGATTTCAT
The DNA here is from genome assembly GCA_036365145.1 of Orientallactaga sibirica. Lineage (NCBI taxonomy): Eukaryota > Metazoa > Chordata > Mammalia > Rodentia > Dipodidae > Orientallactaga > Orientallactaga sibirica. The sequence continues at coordinate 1,722,774 of JAEOAD010000056.1, read as the reverse complement.
TAAGTAGGGTGAACATGAAGAAACAGATATGGTTGTGATATCACTAGACAATATAATGTCATGAGGACACTTCTGTATCTTCATTCTATCACTAACCAGAATATATGGGATATGTTACTGCACAGCAATAGGGCAGGCACTTGGATAGAATTTTCCATACCAAATGGGAGAAAACACCCATAAATAACAGGTAACCAATCTCAAGTAAGTTGAAAACATAGCAGGGTGAAGAAAATTAAGTCTTGCATATGGAAAATAATCTATTTGGACTCTTTTTCCCTGACTTCTGAGTACACTGGCACAAATGGATGGGCTCCCAAAGCCTCAGACAGCTCTGCCTAAGTAGGTTTTGAGGGCTCAATCCATGCAACAGCTCCTGGGAGCCTTATGCCTGCTTGTCTTTCTCATGGGGGATATGCTGGTGGCTCTTGAGTTGTTAGGTTTTGACAGGAGCACTGCTACCATGGATTCACTAAACTTCATTGGGAAACCCTGTGACAGACCTAACACTACAGTTCTACTGAGCATAACCCTAATGATGGAGATCTGAAGTGTCTCTACCCCTGCAACAATTCATGCCTGGAATCTCAAACTGCCTCTGACATCCTTTGAAATCTAGGTAGAAGAAACAATATCCCCAGATGTGGTGGTTTGATTCAGGTGTCCCCCATAAACTTAGGTGTTCTGAATGCTAGATTCCCAGCTGATGGAGATTTGGGAATTAATGCCTCCTCCTGGAGGCAGTGTATTGTTGGGTGCAGGCTTATGGGTATTATAGCCAGTGTCCCCTTGCTAGTGGTTAGCAAACTCTCCTGTTGCTATTGTCCACCTGATGTTTGCCAGGGGATGATGTCCACCCTCTGCTTATGTCATCATTTTTCCCTGCCATCGTGGAGCTTCCCGTCGAGTCTGTAAGCCAAAATAAACCTTTTTCCCCACAAGATGCTCTTGATTGGGTGATTTCTACCAGCAATGCGAACCTGGTTACAACAACGTAGCTCTCACATTTTCTGTCCTATAGACTTCATCACCACACAAGACTTGCCACATGTACTTGCTATTGACTATTGTAGTCAATATGATACCTGAGCTCCCTTGAATCATATGCTATGGCCAAGGTGAACTTTGGCTGGAGTGGGGAGTACAGAGATGGAAAGTGACCCTTTGCAATGCAGTTTAAGATCCTAAGAGCCTAAGATATTTGGTCTTTCTTTTGACATATGACTTTCTTCAGACCTTGGCATTCTGCACCTCCAGTACCAATATATCTATAAATTATATTCAGGATCATGCTCCTATTGTTCTGATAAATAGCCTCTAATTTCCATCTCCCTATGTTAACCTACTTATCAAAGGGTGCTTGGCTATGGCCTTGGATTTCTCATTTAAAAGGTTTTGTTGTTGTTGTTGTTGTTCCCATTACTAAGACATGACCAGGCTAAGACTCCTTTAAATCCTTAAATTCAGTTTCCCTTTTGGTTATAAAGTCCATCTTCAAAATTTTCCACTTCTCATTTTACTGTATACAGTTAAAAGAAGACATGTAGTGCCTTCAATATTTTGCTTAAATGTTTTTCCACTAGACATTCTGGTTCATCCCTCCCTAAACTCCGTCTTCCACAAAGCCCTCAGGCACAGATACAATTCAGCCAAGTAATTTCCATTTTGAAACAAATAAAGCCTTTACTCCAGTTTCTAATACCTTGCTCCTGAGATCTCATCAAAATGACCTTTACAATCTATATTTCTACCAGCATTCTGTTATGCTTACTTGAGCAATCTCTATAAAGATTCAGACTTTCTCTAGGGTTGTTTTCTTCTGCACTCTCACTGGAATATCACACAATGCTACATTTATGGCAATCTAGGCTTTTCTGAGCTTCCTCCTCTAAATTCCTCTGGCCTCCACTCATTACCCAATCAAAAGCTACATCAACTTTTGGAGGAATTTATTTTAGCAACAGCCAATACTATTTTTCTGTCTTAGTCAATTCTATACTGCTATAACATGTAATGGTTGACTACCACAAATTCATTGAAACTTTTTCTAATCATATTTTTTTTAATTTTTTAAAAATATTTTGTTGCTGTATTTATTTGCGAGGGAGAGAGAATGGGCACACCAAGGCCTCTATCCACTGCAAATGAACTCCAGACACATGTAGCACCATGTGAATCTGGCTTACGTGGGTAATGAAGAATCAAACCTGGGTCTTTAGGCTTTGCAGGCGAGGGCCTTAATAGCCAAGCCCTCTCTCCAACCCTGACTTTTTTTTTTTTAAGACAGGGTCTCACTCTAGCTCAGGCTGACCTGGAATTCACTATGTAGTCTTAGGGTAGCCTCGAACTCATGGTGATCCTCCTACCTCTGCCTCCCGAGTACTGGGATTAAAAGCGTGCGCCACCATGCCCGGCTGTAACCTGACTTTTCTTCTAATCAAGTTTAACCCATTCATATGGTTTCATGACCTAAACGTACCCACAAATGCACAATGTTTCCCCACTCGGGAGGCAGAGGTAGGAGGATTGCCGTGAGTTAGAGGCCACCCTGAGACTCCATAGTTAATTCCAGGTCAGCCTGGGCCAGAGTGAGACCCTACCTCAAAAAACCAAAAAAAAAAAAAAAAAAAGAATATAAAGTTTGACTACTGGGAAGCAAGTTGATACTTGAAGGTATTTTTACAATTACTACTAAGGAGATGAAAGTGTGGTTAGCTCCAAGCACACTGAGAAAGGGGCATAAGTAGTCAGGGAATTAAAAAAAAAATCACAACTGAAGGTGTAATTCTGCTGTAGCCCTAGCAAGAAAAGAAGGCAATCTTCTAGGTTCATGAAGTTCTTATATTACTTCTGGGCCTTTTTACAGTCAGAAAAAAAAACACAATTCTGTAGATATTTCTTAATGAGCATCAGCATTAAATGACTTTGAATTTTCTCTAGTTTTTTCAAATAACACTCAGAATCTAATTTTCCCTTTAACATCCTCCTGGAAACTCAAGAAACTCACAAATGGTGTCAGTCTAAACAAATATCCCTGATTGAAATTTTCCTTCCTGAACACTCATTGAGGATTATGCATTTATGGTCTTTTTATAACATAATCTACATAACCTTGAAGAGTCTCTTCATCCGTTAGCTGATTAATTTTTTTTACAGCCTGTAAAGCGAGATATAAGTCCATGCCATGGCTCTGTGTATTTAACAGTGGAAATATGCTTGATGTGCTCCATTTAGTCATTTGAGAAATTGTATTAGTGCCATGTCATTAGTACACCTCTTTCAAACACATCTGTGGCCCTTGTGTGACAAGCAAATGAACAGTTTCATCCATCTACTCAGAGATTTGTAATGACCTTATAATAAAGAGAAAAATTCATATGATCAGAAATTGCAGAAGAAATCCAGCATAGTTTTCAATAGCATAGTAGATAAAAAAGATAAGATCACATATCTTCATGGATGTTAATTACATGGAAACATGTTAAATCATATCTATTTGTGAGGCTAAAAATTTCAAAATATAATGTGAGATGTGATGGATGTATATAACAATAATTTTTCAAATATTACAACATGTTTAAGGTATGAAAAAATGATAAGAAAAAGTCATAATATTTCCATGGGCTCAAAACTGTTTAATGAAAAGCATGTTATTACATGTTGAGGGCATTCATAGAGCAAGTGTTCCTTTGTCTTATCATTTCTAATTATAATGTTTTGCTATTGTAACAAAGGTTAGTTTTGTAGCAAAGTGTAATATTTGACTCATTGCTTTTACTATAATTCATTTAACATTTTGAAGATATATTTCAGATGTTACTTCCCACTTTATCTCTTTGGCTCTTTATCTTTTGAACATTTACTGTAAGTACATCTTTCTATGCAGTGAATTATGGCAGCAGCAACCTCTTCTGATACATCATTGTCTCATCTAGCATCTTTGCAGTATGCTTTCCTAACCCTGTCTCACTTCCTTACAATTTATGACATGCTAACAATGAACTGACTGGCATAATACCTACCACTACCATGACCTCTCGGTCCAATACACCACCAACTGCCCTCTCTTTCCTCTGAATTGTCACTTATTGTTTATTAAATGAACTCTATGGGTGCCATTTGACAATTTTTGTTATGATTTCTTTGAAATATTCCCCCAAACTTTTTGACCAGGAGATAAATTATTTGTAGACAATATGTAATGTGGTTAAAACCTGGACTCTAGCATCAGACAGGCTTAAGATCAAACCTCTGGTCTTCTACCTTGCATTCTATATGAATTTGGATAAATACCTTTGTATCTAATTTTCAGTTTATTTGTTTGTAAAAGCAGTATGACATTAGTGTCTATTAAATTATTGTACTCCTCTGAAGCATTTACCATTCTATTTTCTATTAGATGAAACATCATACAAAGTTGAGGATGGCCAAAAATGTCACACTTCAGTTTATTCTTCAAAATTTGATGATATAAAATTCACATTGTTGAACTAATTCAAATTACATTTTTTAATATTTATTGATTGATTGTGGGGAGAGAGAGAGAAAAGAGGAAGATAGAGAGAATGGGTGTGCCAGGGCCTCCAGCCACTGCAAACAAGCTCCAGACACATATGCCACCATGTACATCTGGCTGATGTTGGGCTCTAAGGAAGTGAACCTGGGTCCTGAGGCTTCACAGGCAAGTGCCTTAATCGTTAAGGCATATCTCCAGCCCAAATTATATTTTAATTAAAAAATTGAGTTTTATCTTTATAAAAGTGGTAAATCAAACACTCCCTACCCTACCAGAAAAAATGTATGCTTTAGAGCCTTTGCCATTGTAAGATCCTGAATAACTTGCCTACATTCATTAAACCTCAGTTTGCTCATCTGTAAATACTGTAATAATAATACCTCTGCCATAAGATTATTGTAAGACTCAAATGAATTAATTAAGTCATTCAAAACATTATGTGGCACATACCACTCACTAAAATGTTAAAATTATAACCACTCTTTCAAAAGTACTAGATTGACAATTTTGGATCTTTATGAAATATTAACAATGTGTCAATATAGAGAAAAATTTCTATGGAAAATTTCATATAATGGATGATGATCAAACAATGCTGACCCAACTAGCAGGTCAAGAAAATTCATGGAATATGAAAATGTTTAATAGCTCATTATTAAATCATATTTTCATTTATTTTCAATTCTTGGTCCACATGTTTTTTTTAAGAGTGATACACTTGAGTATCTTTCATATTGGTTGTTCTAAAAAGATAAAAATTAGCCTGGCATTGTTTTATATGCCTATAATCTCAATACTTGGGGGGATAAGGCAGGAGAATCACCACACATTTTGAAACCATAGTCATGTTACATAGCAAGTTCCAGGCAAGACAGGACTACATAGTGAGACCTTGTCTCAAAATAAAACTTATTATTCTAAATTAGACTACATTCCCATTCATCTTCCATGGCTGAGATCAAGGCCTATACAACATATGACTTAAGATTCTATCATATTTTCCTCAGAAGGATTTTTCCAAACTAAGGTTTTCTGTCCAAACCCATCTACAAACCTATATGTATATAACCTGTTCTAATGTCTGAATCTGGAATATTCCACAAAGGACCATATGTTGAAGGCTTGATCCCAGCTTGGAACTTTAGAAACAAGGTGTGCTAGGTTGTCTGTCCAAGGGAATTTTGACATTCCAGTATCCTCCTCATTTTACTTTTTTTAATTTTTAAGTTTAATATAGTATTATCAAACCAATAATTAGGTTTCATTATAGCATTTTTCAACAATATTTTTGTTTCCCTCCCACATTTTCCCCATCCCCTGTTCCCCATTGCCCTCTTGTCTTTCTACTTTCACATTACAAGAGAGCTTTTGCCCACTCCACCCTCTCTCAATACTTCTTCATCCTCTTTGTGGATCTCCTACAGCTTCTTAGCCTATATACACTCTTTATATTTACATATAGAAATATTAAAAGTTAAAATCTGTATATGAGAGAGAATATATGATTTTTGTCTTTATACACCTGGGTTATCTCAATTACTATAATATTTCTGATCCTGCCTATTTTCCTGCAAATTTCATAACTTCAAATTTTTTAAACTGAATTAAATTTCACTGAATTTCATTTCAGTATCCAGTCATCCATTGATGATTCCTTTTCCTAAATATTGTGAATAGAACGGCACTGAACATGGATATATGCAAGTGTCTCTGTGTTATGATATTGAGTCATTTGGTAGATGTCTGGGAATAGTCTAATTGGCTCATATGGTAGTTTGTTTATTTTTAAAAGAAATCTTTTAATTGACAGCCTTCATATATACACACAAAGTATCCTGATCATAATCCCTTCCCAAGGTCCTCTTTTCCTCCCCTCTCATAACCCCCTACATTGAACACTTTCTTCTTTCCAGCTAACCTCCTCTCTACTTGGATATCATCATTTTTTGCCTTCATATTATGCAGGTCTTGTGTAGGCAGTGTCAGCCCTTGTGAGGTCATAAATGCAGTAGCCACTTTGTTTCTGGAAGACAGCATTCCAAAGAACTCTCAATTCTTACATTCTTTCCTACCACTTCCTCTAAAATGATCTCTGAGCCTTGAATGGTATGATAGAATTGTTTCACTTAGTGCTGAGCATTCCACTTTGGCTCAGCACTTTGATGAGTTGAGGATCTCTTCAGTAGTCACCACTATTTTGACAGGAGAAGCTTTATGAAACAAAAGTGAGAGTAGCATTAATATATGGGCATAAACATATTTATATTGAAATTTGGTGGACATATGATATACATTTAGCCAAACAATAGTAATAGCTTCTCTCTACCATGGCTTATGTCCTCCCAAACCATAGGTTTTTGACTAGGTTTTCAGTAATAGGCAATAATTCCTTTCTGTGGAATAGGCCTCAAAAAAAAAAAAAAAAAAAAAAAAAAAACCAGTAGGTGGTTTCCCCCATAACAGACATGCCACTATTTTACCACTTGTCCACATTTTGTCTGGCTAATCAGCTGTGTAGCTTGCAAGGTCCACTGTTGGTTAATATTCTTATTGGCTTTTCTCCTCACTGCAGGCTGCTCCAGTACTTTCCAGCACTGAGAAATTTAGTCAAAAGGAAGGAGGCTTCCAGCTGAGTTCCAGCTTTAGTGTCCTGCTGTCCATGAATGTCATAAATTCAGCAATAGGGTCTTACCATCTAGTTCTGGTGGGCAATCAAGATTCTTGGCAATAGCCTGTATTGTTTGGGGTGCATCCAGGCCTCCAAGACCAACCAAGTTTGCTGTTCTCTGATATGTATCCCTAGTTTGGCATTTAATCACATACTGTCTTAAAATATTCTGTATTCATAATCCTCAGCAGACAACAACAATTAATAATTATCTCATCATTTCTAGATGTTAAATAATTTCAGGAATTATGCTAACAATTTAAATATGTTATCCTATTATTACCATAGCTCTATGAGGTGGATAATATTACTTTCCTCATTTTATTGGTGAAGAACTGAAAACTAAAGTAGTATCATGCCAAGGCCACATGGCTAGACAGAATCTGAACTGAAATTTGATTGTTTAAAAACTTACTTTTACTGCTACCATGGCCCACTGCTGTTTTGCTCTCTTAAATCATTTAAATTGTGTGGATGTGTGTTTAAGCCTAGATTATAAATCCTTTAAGGAAAAGATGATGTGTCTTCCACAATGTCTACAGAATGCTACATGCACAGTGGCTGTTCAATAAATATTTATCAAGTGCATGAATAAATGGATTCAGGTCAATGTTCAGTTTTTCACAGGCCCACTGAGAGATAGGTTATTAAAGAACATAATTTTACATTCACAAATTAGGGTTGTACCTAACACTTCATTGCTTTCTCCAAATCTTTAAATAAATCTTTCTACTTGAACCTATGCAAAATGGAAGGCCTGTTCAGAATGATATTTTGCATGAATGATTTCCTCTTTCGTTTCCTCCCTTATTCTCTCCTTTTCTTTCTTCCACAAATATTTGGCATATTACTTAATAAATGCAAGTTAAAGTGGTAGACAAACACAGCCCACATCCTCATGCAAAACTAAAGTCTAGATACTTCAGTTTTTGTTTATATTTATTTTAAATAGGTCACCTTCACATTTTAAAGCATGTTATCTAATTCACATTTGTGTCTAGACTTCATCTGGAATTAACCTCCACTTATGGTGTAGGTAAATTTAGCTTAAAAGGCCAGTTGCCATGGGAATCTAATGCATTCCTCTGATATTTCTACAGATCCTGGAAACTGAAGTTTTGATGATCCTCTTTGCCTCTGATTTATGGTTTCTCCTGAATTTTCTTTTGTACTATGCATATTGCTGCCACTTCCTTATCATTGTCCAGTTTTCAACTGATTAGCAGATACCGTGTCTCCTCTATCAAGAAAATCCTATTTCTTCTTTTTTCCACTTGTTGGCACTCATACAAGACAAAGGAACAGACTCAACTTAGACTGAAAATCTAGAGGCAATGGGATTGAGCCTTCTAACAAAGAAAGAAACAAACAAGGTGAGTCCTGGTTTCAAGGGCTGACATTTTCCTTAGAAAAAGAATATATATAGCAACACTAAGTTTCTTCTGTTTAGGAACTGGTTTAAAACATTATGCTACACCCATATGAAATCATGAGGCAATTATTTAAAGTGATGTATGAAGTAGGTGGATATCTATGTTTAAATATGGATCATGACAGATTATTTCAGGAAGGCAACATACTAGAAGTCATACACAAAACTGCCATCAGCAGTGATCTCAGGAGAGGGAGATATCAGGAAGAGGATAAAGAATTCACTCTTTTGCCTTTTTACATTTATACAATTGAATGTGTTTGAGAGACACAATTTATAATTTAAACATAAATAAATCTAGAACAAAGGGTCATCTTTTTGAAATGACCTAACTATAAAAATAATGTCAGTACTATTGGACTCATTGGCTTTTTCATATAAATCTGCTGTATTTGTGCATGATGGACATCATTGCAGTTTTGTGCAGGATTTCTAGCATATTAGACAATTTTTATCCTGTTTTGGTAATTGCTATATAAAATAAGAAATTTCAACAAGTCCCATTTTTCATTGTTTAAAAGTACTACAAAGAGGTGTGCAAACAGTGAATAAGAGTAAATGTTTCTTTTCAAGCGGTCAATACTTTGTACCATTTTGTCATCTATTTCAGCCCATTTGTTTGTGTCCTATTCACCTGAGAGTGATATGAAGGGACTGATTCAAGATTTGCTGAGAAGTAATAGGGTTATGCATAGATTGATATTAGGAAGATCTATCTTCTGATATGCTAAAATAAAGAATTGAATGAGAATGATTTTGTATACTAAGTGATGAATTTTGGTTAGAAAAACAATAGCACAAGTTTGAAAAGAATAGTGATTTTGTAATGGAATACAACTGGAAGCAATCTAAATTTCCATAAAAAATATTTAATAAAATTCATCATATTTCCATGTTATGTATCCATAAATATGCACTACCATAACTCTGTCCAAAAATGCTAAATGCAACAGAGGATATTTAGTATGATTGTGATGCAGATTAGGTACAAGGTAGCATTTTCTAATAGGTAGTGAGATAGGGACTGGCCCATAGAAGCATGGATGCCACTTTGCCTGCACTTGTAAGACTGAAACTCAGGTCAGATTCAGTCTTATCCAAGATGACTGCAAGTAACAATCTCCTAACCCCACCTTAACAATAGTTTCCTGCTTTTCCCCAAACTTCTCCAGTATTTAGCACACCTGTGGGGTGGCCCTTCCTGAGTCAGCCTCTTGAGCCCACCAACCAATCAGGTCCTTCCCTTACACATCTGAGTCTGATGATGAGGCTCATTCTAATAGGATGTTTGAGTCATATAAGTAGGTCGGAGCTACATTTGTGAGGACTCTTGCCCCTTACCCTTCCCAGCTTCTTCTCTCAATCCCTATGTCAGGGGGACCCTCTCAGTCTCCTCTCTATGTAAGCATTTCATTGGCATGGACTTTTCTGCCTTCTTTCCCACTTAATCCTAACTCTCCCTAAAATAAATCTCATACTTCATTGTTTAACCTTCTCTGAGTCTGCGTATTCAATTCTTTGATAGGTTGGACTAGAACCTGAAGTTGGAGTTCCCAGGCCTGGGGATCTCTTGCATCTTTATGAAATCTACTCCTCCCAGAACTCTAACTCTTCATCAGTGGCACTTTCATTAAAACAAGCAAACAAACAAAAAATAGTTTGATAGATGTTCCTATCTGTATGTGGAAAGGTAGCTAAAAAGATTTGCACAAGTCAAAGAAAATATATTAGGCAGGTCAAGATGGAAGCAGGATAGGAGAAAATACAGAAATGCATCAAAAATGTTTGTATTCTCTTCTTTTGTGTAACTGTTTCACAATGTGTTCATTGTTTTGTCTGTTTGTTTATGTTACTGAAATGTTAGAAATGGTACCCAGGGCCTCATGCTCTTCAACTCAACTGCATCTCCAATGAAAATGAGAAGAAAAAAAAATCCCAGACAGGAAAAAGCACATAAAGAAAATTCAGTTGTAATTATTTTCTTTTCTCATATCACTACCACTTCCAAGGTCTACCACCCTTCCTCTTTCTACCCATCTTCTGAGAGATTATCCAAACTTACTCCCAGGTTTATCATCAGTTCAGTCTCTAAAATATTGGAGGAAATTATAAGTATGCATAAACATTGAGGGCAAGGAGCTCTTCCCAGTTGTATGAATTATTCAAAAAGAATCTCCATACCACTTTAGATATTAGGCCTATCTATTAAACTGGGTAAATATCTGGAACATAATTTATGGGCTGAACATAATGGCACAGATTAAATTTTGATCACCCAGGCAACAGTGTCAGGAAGGCAATCCTTAACCTTCTGTTGTGGTTTGAATGTAAAATGTCTTCCATTGTCTCCAATGTTTGAACAATTTTGAACATCGTAGCACTCTTTGGGAAGGTTGTTGAACATGTAGGAGGTAGAGTCTTACTTGAGAAAGAAGGTCATTGGCAGCAGCCCTTGTGGTTTTATAGCTTGGCCCTATTTCTTGTTCATTCTCTGCCTGAAATGTGACTAGATGGCTTCCTGTTCTTGCCACCATGCCTTTCCTACCATAATGAATGTAACCCTATGGAACTATGGGCTGACTTAAAGCCTTTCCTTTCCTTAAGTTGCTTCTGGTCAGATATATGTTCACAGTAACATGAAAGTAACCAATACACTTTTGTTAAACCGGGAACCATGTCTACATCAGAAGAATCACCCTTAACCTCTTTTCATCGTTGCAGTTTAGGTATTTTCTCATTGAGATAACATGGTGTTATAGAGCTCAGGCTAGCCCCAAATTTGCTATGTAGTTGAGGATGTCCTTGAAACCTTCGTCTTCCTGCCTCCACCTTCCAAGAGCTGGGATTGTGGACATGTACACACACACCTCCCTTTAATCTGTCTTTTAAAGTTGATTAGTGAAAAAGTGTTAGAGAGAAAAGTGATGGCCTTTGGTTTGTGGCAGGATAGCTCTAGGCTTGAGTCTATTTGTAGTATGACCTGTGTGGTGTTGAGAAAGCCATTTAAACTCTCCAAGCCTCATTTTCTTCAAAATTAGAGAAAATAATACTTACCCAATAGTATGTATATGTGTGTGTGTGTGTGTGTGTGTGTGTGTGTGTGTGTGTACTATAATGGGGCACAGAACATATTTAAGTGTTTGAACAATGATAGGCATGATGATTTATCATCATTTCAGATGAATCCTATAAAGATATCTACGTCTATTTATTTTAATTGAGTAAACAGAAGTGAATAATGTGCGACTGAGTCTTGTCTCCATATGTCCTGAGTGCCTTAGATGCAAAAGTTTGTTTAATACTCAAAACATTTCTTTAGGAAGCATATATTAATACTTGACTTGTTATAATGAGAAAAGATTCAAAGAGGTTAATTCACTTTCTAGTAACAACAATGCATCAAGGATGAGAAAGGAACCACAATGTGATTTACATTAAAGCTAAATGCATGCTACAAAGCCCTACAGTGTATTTCAAACTTATCTGGACAGCTGCTGAAATAAATCATGCTACAAAATAAAAATTACAGATTAGGACATTTTATTTAATAAGTTCTTTCAAGATGGCAAATTAGTCCACAAGTGCAGTACTTAATTTTCAAGAGAAATTTGATGTTATTCAAGACCTTCAAATTCTCCATGTATTAGACAAAATATTATGAAAGTTAACAGCATTAAGTTGAAAAAGAAGCTTTGATTTATTCTTTCAAAAAAGATAATGAACTAGAAATAGCTTATCCTTCAAAATCAGTATTCTGGAATGCAGCTTAGACAAGGTTCAAAATAGTTGAAGCCACTAATTAATCAGTATAAAGTGAACTTCTTTATTTCTTCTGACTAATGTTGATTTGACATCTACTTTGTCAGTTATTAGAATAGCATTACCTGCCTGTTTCCTAGCCCCACTGGCTTGAAAATGCCATTTTATATTTCCTAACCTTAAGGCATCATCAGTCTTTAATGAGAGGTGCATTTCTTGGAGACAACACACAGAAAGACCCTGAGTTACTAGTCTATATCTTTTCATGGTGAAACTGAGATCATTTGTTTTCAGAATTATCACTGAAGAATATTTATTTATTCTTTTCATTCTTGTTGCTTTTTTAGTATTTGATGTTTTCAGTTCCTTTCTTTTACTAACATCCAAGCATGATTTATTGTTCCCTATGGATTCCTTCAACTATTTTTCTGTAGTGCTGGCTGAGTACTCATGAATTCCTTTAGCAATTTTTTTATTTTAATTTTACATTTATGTTGGTGCCTCCAGTAGTCTCCTCCCCAACCTCCCCACTCCAAAGGGACCCTCCTCATTGGGGAATGTGGGTTGTGCGTTGTGGGGGTAGCCAACAGTTATGGGGGAGAGGCAAAGTCTCTGTGCATAATGACCTAACTTGTGGCTCTAACACTCTTTCTACCCACTCTTCCATGAATTTCCCTGAGCCATGTTGAGTTCATTTTAGTTCTACTTCAGTGATGAGGTCTTGGGAGCCTCTGTGTCTGTGGATATCTGTCTTAGTAGGAGTTGAATGTTCTCTGTGTTTATCTCCTTCAGCCTTGTTCTGGTGTCGGGTTCACCAAGAAAGCAGCACTCTTGCCCATTTCCCCCCATTACTCGATGGTTTCAGCTGGGGCCCTGGTGAAGTGTGATAGGCTGATCCGCCCTTCAGGTTTGTCATCCATCTGAAAAAGAGAAGCAAATTCTCCAATGGAGAGAGAAGTTAGTACCAGATAGATGGAACGGCCATAGTTATTTTAGAGAGAATTTTATATGCGTAGGCCCTCTTCTAGCCCACATTGGTGGGATCTTGATATTGGATAATGGGCTCATTTTTTGAGCTCACTGAGATCATTCTCAGTGAGCTCACCCAATTACAAAAAGATAATCGTTGCATGGTCTCATTCATCTGTGGCTTCTAACCAGAATCCACCCAAGATGCTGTCATACCTAATAAGTACCCTGAGGACCAGATAATAGGAAGGGTGGGACAGGTGGGGAGGGTAAGGGTGGAAGGGGAGGGGAGGGTGAGAGGGAGAGTAGGGGTAGGGGGACACAAATAGGGACACAAATGAAATGGTACCATAAAATCCTATATTCTGAACAACAGGATGAAACATTGATCCTTCAGCAGGCCCATAGAGGGAACACCTGAACCACAGGGACCTGGAGAGAACATCATGAAGACTAACCTTAATCCTTTCCTGTTTCTTTCTCTCTCTCTCTCTCTCTCTCTCTCTCTCTCTCTCTCTCTCTCCTCTGTATGCTCTTTTTCTCTTTTATATTACCTTTTTCTTCCTTCACCTTCCTTGGCACTGACTTGTAGCTCCCAGTACCAGTATGGGGTTAACTTTCACAATGAGCTGTTGATCAGAGAGACCTACAAGGTTTCCCCCAAGAAGACAGACTTCTGTCAGAGTTCTTCATGACCCACCAAAGATTAATGGTAAAACCCTACTGCCGAAGACACCATATTCTGTTGGGATGAAACATGGAGTGACCTGGTTGGAATCTGGAAGAGGATCAGTCCCCAGTTAGCTTGTCTAGTGCCAGAGGGTGCTGCACAAGTAATTGGGGGAAAATGACCAACATTTGTCCAAACAACTCGCAGTCTAAGCTACTCAGCAGTAAATAACCTGACATGATGCTCAAACAAGAGCAATAGTGGCACATAGGCATGGTGGGTAACCAAATGCTCTTGATTTGGCTAATATATCCACTCAACGGGATGGAACTCAGAGCTGGAACTGGGAAATCAGTCAAAACCATGTACAAAAATGAGCTCTTTAGCATATTTTTATCATGGAAAATGTTTCAGCTTTCTTCATCTATTATAGATACTTTTGCTGAGTAGAGGAATCTAGGTTAGTAGATATCTTTCAGAACTTGAAAAATGTTATCCCATGCTCCCCTAGATTTAAAGATTTTGTTGAGAAAATGTGTTGTTATTCTGAAACACTTGCTTTATATGTGACTTTGTTCTTCTATCATGCTACTTTCAATATACTTTCCTTGGTCTGTGTATTCAGTAGTAATTATAATATGAGAAGAGGTTCTTTTCTGGTCTTGTCTCTTTCATCTTCTAAATGCTCCTATATTACATTGGCACTTCTTTCCCTAATTTGGGGGGAAAATTCTTTGATTTTGTTGAAAGTACTTACTCTACATTTAGCCTGAAATGCTTCTACTTTTATGTCCAGAATACTTAGATTTGGCATCTTCATAGTGTCCTGAATGTCCAGAGAACCTCACCTATAACTTATCTTTAATTTATATTTTTCCTTATTGGAATGTTCCAAATCTTCCACCTTGTCTTCAAACTCAGATAGTCTATGATCTCCTTGACCCCATTCTATTAATGAGGCATTATATGGCATGTATTTTAAAAATATTTTATTTTTATTTATGTATTATTTATGTATTTACTTATGTAATTGAGAGAAAAAGAGAGACAGAGAGAAAGAGAGAGAGAGAGAGAGAGAGAGAGAGAATGGGCATGCCAGGTCCTCCAGCCACTGCAAATGAACTCTAGACACATGTGCCACCTTATGCATCTGGATTATATGGGTCCTGGGGAATCAAACTTGGGTTATTTGGGTGTGCAGGCAAGCACATTAACCAGTAAGCCATTTCTCCAGCCTTAAGGTATGTTTTTATTTTAACTTATTTTATTTTAATTTACACTATGTCAAACATATTTTCTTCAATATTTCTATATCCTTACTTACATCTTACATTTGCTTTCATTTGTCTCACTCCTAATTCAATACTGAAATCTTCATAAGCAATCACCAGAATTGATATGGGAAATATAAAACCTCCCTTTAGCCAGAACCAATTCATTCTTTGTAATTAGAACACAGAAAATTATGTGAATATATAAGATTTTACTAGAGATTATAAAACTAGTAAGAATTTATATCACTATTACATGAATGATTAAACAGTAGATATTTTTATTTCACATTTAAAAACTCCTTCAGCTACCTTTTCTTTTTTTCAATTAGTTACTTTTTTATTGTCAACTTCCTTAATTGCAGACAATATCCCATGGTACCTCCCTCCCTCCCCCATTTTTCCCTTTGAAACTCCACTCTCTATCATATTCCCTCCCCCTCTCAATCAGTCTCTCTTTTCATTTTGATGTCATGACCTTTTCCTCCTATTAGGATGGTCTTATGTAGGTAGTGTCAGGCACTGTGAGGTCATGGATATCCAGGCCATTTTGTGTCTTAGGAGTACGATGTAAGGAGTCCTACCCTTCCTTTGGCTCTTACATTATTTCCACCCCCTCTTCCACAGTGGACCCTGATCCTTGGAAGGTCTTGGAGATTTTTCAGTGCTGAACACTCCTCTATCCCTAACTTCTCAGAAGCATGGTGCCTTCTGAATCACCCCAAGGTCACCATCATCTGAAAAGAGAAGCTTCTCTAACCAAAAGTGAGAGTGGCATTAATAAATGGGTATGGATATTAAGAGAAGTGTTTACTGGGCAGTTTGGTGAGCATAATATATACATTTAGCCAGACACCAGCAGACATTATCCCCCTAGGGCTCATGACTACCCCTGTTGTAGGTTACCAGTACCAGGAATGGTGTGGTGGTTTGTTTCAGGTGTCCCCTGTAAACTTAAATGTTCTGAATGCGAGTCTCCCCAGCTGATGGCAATTGGAAATTAAAGCCTCCTGGAGGTAGAGCATTATTGGGGGTGGGCTTATGGGTATTATAGCCAGCTTCCCCTTGTCAATGTTTGGCACACTCTCCAGTTTCTGTTGTCCACCTTATGTTGACCAGAAGGTGATGTCCACTCTCTGCTCATGCCATCGTTTTTCCTGCCATCATGGAGCTTCCCCTTTGAGCCTGTAAGCCAAAATAAACCTCTTTTTTCCCACAAGCTGCTTTTAGTCGGGTGATTTGTGCCAGCAAATGTGAACCTGACTGCAACAGTAAAGTGGTACATAGGAGTGGGATTGTTGCTGGACACCTGACTGTGTGTCTTTGGCCTTTTGGAGCTGATTTTCAAGAGGAATGTGGAAGGATTTGAAATCTTGGCCTAAGAGATGCCTTGCAGTGCTGTAAGTACAGATTGATGGACTATTCTGGTCAGAGCTGAAAGACCTGAATGCAGTAAGAACTATGGACTATGAGGTTTGGATAATGAGGGTGAAAAAGAGCTTTATTTGGACTGGGCTAGCAGTTTGTATGACAAGTTTGCTGTTATGCCCGTGTCCTGAGAAGATGTGCAGGGTTGCTTTGCATATAAATGAACTGGTGTGAGCAGAGGGATATGACACAGAAAAAATGAAATCTTTGGGTGAACTCTACCCATTCAGCTGCAGTTGAGAGATTACAACCTTTGAGAATGGGCCAGCTGACCTGCAATGGGGCAACAGGAAGAATGTAGACTCTTTTGAAGGGGTCTGAATGCTGAAGGAGTGTCCTGTTCTTCAAAGTCTGATTTATTCCCCCCTGGATTAACAAATTGGCACCCTACCTGGTATTATGGAGTATAACAAATGCAGGAAAGAGAGGGTCAATGTGATCTTGTGTTTTGGAAATGGCCATGGGCGGTGTGAAGCAGGTTTGCTGGATGCCTGCATGGAAATCCCATGAGGCCATGATGATGGACCGTGGGATGCAGTGGAGACCCAGCGGAGATGCCGGGACCACGAGATGGCTTCTGAGGAAAGCTGCCGGCCCTGGTTGAAGTTTTCCAGGACTGTGAGTAGCCTAACTGGAGGGTCGGAATTGGAACTCCAGAGACTTGTTGCTGGTTAGAATTATCAGACTTGAGGATTTGTCACTGGCTAGAGTTGTTGGACTTGGAGTTACAGAGTTTGATGTTTGCCCTGGTTGTTTTAAATCTTGTATTAGTTTAATATTTCTTGGCTTTGCCTAATGCTATCCTTTGCAGTGTTAATGTTTATTGTGTGTCATTATGGGTTTGGGGGGATTATTTTTGGTTTTATGGCTCAGTTAAAAGACCTTGGGGTATGGGGATTGTTTGAACATCATTAGAATTGATGAACAATATGGGACTTTTACAGTTGGATGAATGCATTGCATTTTACATAATGTATGGTTATCAGTTTATGGGGGACAGGGGTGGAATGTGGCGGTTTGTTTCAGGTGTCCCCTATAAACTTAAGTGTTCTGAATGCTAGTCTCCCCAGCTGATGGCAATTGGAAATTAAAGCTTCCTGGAGGTAGAGCATTATTGGGGGCGGGCTTATGGGTATTATAGCCAGCTTCCCCATGTCAGTGTTTGGCACACTCTCCGGTTGCTGTTGTCCACCTTATGTTGACCAGAGGGTGATGTCCACTCTCTGCTCATGGCATCGTTTTTCCTGCCATCATGAAGCTTCCTGCTTGAGCCTGTAAGCCAAAATAAACCTCTTTTTTCCCACAAGCTGCTTTTAGTTGGGTGATTTCTGCCAGCAAATGTGAACCTGACTGCAACAGATGGGTTCCCTCCCATGGAGAGGGCCTCCAGTCCAATTAGAGAGCAGTTGATTGCCCCCACAACAGACATGCCACTATGGCACCTGGTGGCTCATTTGGCCTGGCTGGCCAAATTTAAAGCTTGCAGTGTTCACTGTTGAATATCTTCACTGCTCTTTTCTCTCTCCCATTGAACTGCATGCAACGTAGCTTTTTCCATCTTTCTGTCAGCTGGTCCACATGGAGGAGGCTTTTAGCTCAGCACCAGCAGGATTTCTCAGTGACCTTGTAACCCAAGTATATTGAGTCTTCAGCAATAGGGTCTTATCATCTATTGCTTGTGGGACACCAAGGGCCTCGGCAATGGCCAAAATGTTTTCGGGGTATCTGTGACTTCCCAGACAACAACTCACTGGAAGGTATCCCCTCCCTGGCACTGAAAATTTTCTAGTAACAATCTATGGCTTCTGAGTGTTCCATTGTCTAGAAAAGTAGGTTTCCATATGACTTATTTATATCCTCTTAGATTTTGATTAGCCCTCCCTCCACCTTTGCTTTACTCAATCCCTTCCCCTGACCTCACTAGGCTTTTTCACCCCATTAATCTGTTCTTCTACTTACATATATACAATATCATCCCATTAAGTCCCCCTTTCCCTCCTTTTCTATGTAAATCCATCCCCAGTGACACCTCCTCCATCCATGCAGCTAGAGACCCAAGTTACATGCTTAATAAAACACTTCAGGCTATGGGAGACATACTTTCACATTCAAACCACCACATTCTACCCCTGGCTGCCATAGAATGGTAGCTATACCACAATGTAAATTGCATTTAGTGTAACTTTAAAGGTCCAATAAGTTTTACAAACTTTAAGACTGCCCCTTGGGTGAGTCCTGTAAAATCAAAACAAGTTACATACTTCTATCATATAATGGCACAGAGTAAACATTTCCATTGCTATAAGATATAACAAGGAGAGACTAGACTAATGCAAAATCAATAAACTTCTGGTAACTTTCAAACACCTGCAGTTCAAGTATGACATCTATAACTATTGATAACAATCTCTGTATTTCCAATTTCCATCCCTCCAGCTGGGCTGAGTACGCAAGGAAAACTTCCATCCAGAGCCAACAATTTTCTGTGGTAGCCTTTGCACAGTTCTGCTATTTCCATAACACCTTCAGTTCTCCAGTGCAAACCACGGTCCATCATACAATGACCTCACTTGCCACAGGGATATTGACCATCCAGTTAAACATGCCACATCTCAGCAGCAGCTCCTGGAATCATGTGCATTTTACCACCTGTTTCCATGCATTTTTCATGCTTCCAAAACCAAAAGCAGGTAAGCAGTGACACAGCCATTTGTTAATCCAGGGAGGAAATAAGTCATGATCTTGAAGAACAGGTTTCTTTCTTTCCATTATATTCTTCCAAAATGATTTGCATTTCTATCATTCAGTCTTTCCTGGGCAGACATCCCCTCAGGCATCTTTCCATTGTTTCAATGTAAAGGGCTCTTAATGGTTATAATCTGATTGATAATAGCAGCTTCAGTAACCTAAAACCTTTCTCTGTGCATGTAACTGTAAATATGTTTGAATGTTTCCAACTTTAAATCTTAGGTCAGTTCTATATCTTCTGCCAAGCATACCAGTCCATCCTTTTAAATTCAACCTTGATCAAACTCTTAGGGCATGGGCAGAAGGATGCAGCCCTCCCTTATGCCTGTAGCCTAGTTCCAAATAAGTTCTTTACTCTCTTTCTTTCCCCTTTGAAAATTCATAAGCAAACATAATCCTCTTTGCATTCAGCATTTTCAAATTCTCACCAAAATAGCCCACAAAATTTGGATTATTACTCTGGAAGGCATCTTCAATCCCAAATACCAAATTCATCAACATTCCTCCAGTATACAAGTTTCAAAAGACCAAAATCCATATGGGCAGATTTGTAATAGCAACACACCACTTCTCTGGTACCAAATTTCTATACTAGGCAGCTTTCATTTTGTTGCTGGGATGAATGTCCAACAAGACATAGATTATGGGAGGAAAGGCTTTTCTTGAGGCTTACAGATCCAGGGGAAGTTCCATCAGTGGCAGAAGAAGTTCTTCCCCTTTCACTGATCTAAGGAGAGAGACACTACTACCAGCTAGCAAACACCATAAAGCAGAAAGTAGGGACCCCTACCAGAGCTCAGACTATTCTCCACACCATTTAGATGGAATCAGATCCATCCCAAAAGGTATCTTTTGGGGATCCCATGATCTGCCCCCAGTGACACCACCTCCAGCCAGGTTGCTGAAGACCTAAGTTACAAGCTTAAGATAATACCTGAGTCTATGAAGGACATACATTCACATACAAACCACCACATCATAATTCTGTGAAGAGAAATAAATTGCAGAATGAAAAATTATCAGATTGTAATAGCATTACTCCACTTTGAAATGAAATAGAGATTATACATGTATTTACATATATATGTATAATCAGGGTTATATATAAAATGAGATAGCTATTTCTAGATATGCAGTTTTATGTATGATTACTATATTCTATTAATATACTTTGTAATTTTTTAATTACCCACAATTTACTTCAAAATATTCGCTATAAACAACAATTTTATTACAAAATGCAAATAGAAAGTAGTCTTTAGAAGGAGATTGTCTTTAAATGGTTCAATTTCAGGTAAACATAAACTTTATCAGAATGAAAATAGTGGGGAGAGATTTAGCAAATGTTTAAATCTGCAATTATATATTCAAGCAAAGTAAATGTCATTTAGTTTAGAAAATAAATGCATAATAAAAGAATGAATTCTTAATTTACATACAATGAGGGCTAATGATGTACCAGACTTTAATATTTTATTTCCTATTTTAGGGTAAGGATTGGTACAAAGAATGATTTTCTGTAGTTACTTAAAAAAGCAGCAGTAACTAGTATTCAGAGTGAGATAGGGATGATCATTGTGAACTCAACAAAGGCATATGGTATTTAAAAGTATGTAGGTTTACCAGAACTCATGATTATTGCTACCTGAAATGCCTCTCTGAGTTTATTTAACCACAATATATATATATATATATATATATATATATATATATATATATATATATATATATATATATATCTTCTTTTAGGGCTTAGACTAGCTATATCTTAAATATATGAAAGGAAATTAGTCTAAATAATTCCTAGAATCCCTGCCACATCCCAATTCCTATTATTCAATGAAACTTTCCTGAAAACTTGACATGGTGTTTTAGGTACAATTTTATTAAAAAGACAAGTTATCTTTTTGGTTCCTTGCTACTTAAACATATGTATCTAATTGTTTCCAATAAACATCATTTCCACAGGCTGGAGAGATGGCTCAAGTGATAAAGGTTCTTGCTCATGGCAAAAGACAACAGGAAGAAGTGGCTTCTGTAAAAGTGGCGTTTTGCGCAGGCTTGATGTGACAACAGTTACAGCCCCATGCTCGCGAAAGCCTACTACGAGATGTCCTGTCCAGAGACAAGCTGTCATTGGTCACCAAAAGGGGACCGCCCCATACAAGGATTAACAGCCCCTTAAAACCCATGTACACTTCCTGAATAAACGAGTTTGTGGATTCTCGCCCACTTTCACCCAACTCCCGGAGTCTGTGTCGTGACTCCGCGCTGCTCACCCCAATTCGGCAGAGACCCTATCGTCCCTCCTGAGCTGGCCTTGGGGGACCCCAACATCTGGCGCCTGAACAGGGACCCTCTGCCCCGACGCCGGTGTTTTAGCGAGACACCCCATCCGTGACCCCTGCCCCATCGGCATCTGGCGAGATGCCCCGTTGAACGCCCCGTGAGCCGGTGAGCAGCCCTCGGCGTTTGGCAGAACGGCAAAACGCCCAGTTCTTCGAGAAGCCCCTCGGCGAGTAGCCCCTCGGCGATGCCTCGCCCCTGAAAGTTCGACGAGCAAAGCGCCCAGTTCTTCATTGGTGAGAGAAAAACGGCTAACGGTTGCCTGTGGGTGAGCAGGCAGCCCCTTACCCCCTTCTTTCTTTTGTTTGTCCTCACCTTCCCCCCAAGTAAGGCACACACTGCCGCACGGCCCTAAGCCTGTGTTGGACCCTCCCCCACTAAGCACAAGACACGTGGGTCCTAAACAATCTATCCATATGTCTCAGCTGGCCCCAGCATTAGGACTTGTGGTTTGCATGATTATCCTCTGGTCTATCATCTTTGATCTGGGTTATTATTTTCTCAGTCTCTTTGATTCAGGAGTGTCCCAGCCCAGCCCCCATCAAACAACACCACGCGGCAATGGGCAACCTCCTCCCCACCAGAGGACGCCGC
Organism: Orientallactaga sibirica; assembly: GCA_036365145.1. Lineage (NCBI taxonomy): Eukaryota > Metazoa > Chordata > Mammalia > Rodentia > Dipodidae > Orientallactaga > Orientallactaga sibirica. The sequence goes on along the minus strand of JAEOAD010000056.1, from coordinate 1,700,373 downwards.
AATTGCAAGCTCTTAAGGCCCTCCTTCTGCAATGTGGCTTAAAAATTAAAACAAAAAGACCTCCATAGCTTTTGGGATGAAACTCTTGTTTTAGCCCCATGGATTCTTATCCTCCTTGCCATAATTGCCAGCCTTAAAGACTCCACTGTGGAGAACGCCATTTCTGCCCATAACGAACGCTGTAAGGATCCCTAAACTGGCTCTTCAAAGTTCGTTCCTCCCAGCCCCTCTTACAGTAACTTGGATGAGGAGGAAGTCAAACTTTTACATTACAATAGGCCACCACCACAACCCCCTCCTGCTACAGCCACACTGGCAACCACCCTCCCCTCATTACCCTTCCAAGGACCTCCCCCCAGCCTCAGCCCTGGACACACCCAGGTGACTGCCGGTTCCCTGACACGCCCCTTCGCCGCCTTCCCTGTTAACGTAGGGCCGGATGCGACAATCAGGCCATGGCTCCCCACCCCCCTCTTTGATCTGGCCCTCATCCGTAAGGCAGCCCAGGAATCCGGCATTGATTCTGCTTACTTTGAACAAGTCCTTTTACAATGGGCCATCCATCTTCAGACTTATTATGACTGGTATTCCCTCCTCAAGGCAGTTCTTCTCCCCCCTGAATTCCTCCAATGGAAAGCCGCCTATAGTGACCTGGCGGAATCCCAGGCCCGCCAAAATCTTAGGGATGGAATTCCAATTACCTTGGACATGCTCCTTGGCACAGGACCTTATACAGACCCTGTATCACAAGCCACAGTGGGCATACATGCCTACTTTGACCAAATTAAATCGTTATCCCTTCAAGGGCTTAAGGCCTGCCTCCCACAGAAGCCGGATACCTATTTTCGTAATCTGGTCCAGGGCGCGTCCGAGGGCTTCACAGATTTCCTCTCTCATGTGACAGAGTCCGTGGACCGACGCACTCCCCCTGGCCCCACCAGGGACGCTTTAGTTAAGCAACTGGCATGGGAAGGAGCATCCGCAGCAGCGCGTAATGCTATTGCTGCCGTGCGTAATGAGGACCTCCATAAATGGATTGTAGCTACCAAAGATATCAATCCTGTGTCTGCCCCCCTCGAGGCCCTGGCCACCTCAAATATGTCCATGTCATTGTGGACACTTACTCTAAGCTTACTTTTGCTATTGCTCTCTCTGGGAAAAGGCATCCCATGTTATTAAGGCAACAAAACCGCTATGTTGGTCATGGGTGTGCCCTGGTCAATTAAAACAGACAATGGCCCTGCATACACATCTGCCCAATTCACATCCTTCATGGAATCTTGGGGAATAAAACACTCCCTTGGGATCCCCTACAACCCACAAGGACAGGCCATCGTGGAAAGAACAAACCGGACCCTAAAGGAACTAATTATAAAACAAAAGTCCACTATGTCGCCCAAGGACCCCCACTTGGCCCTAGTGGAAGCTCTTTTCACCCTCAATTTTCTCACCTTTGATGAGGCAGGACTCTCCCAGCCTACAAACATTGGAGATCCCAACCAACCACAACACCCTTACCCTTAGTCCGCTGGAAAGATCCTCTTACTAATATTTGGAAGGGGCCCCACCCTCTTTTAACGCAGGGCCGAGGGTATGCTTGTGTCTTTCCAGAAACTTCACAGATCCCAGTTTGGGTTCCTGCCAGAAACGTCCATCCAGCCACTGACTCAGCAACCAGCCTTACTGAAGAAGATGATGCCAGACCCCTCAGACTACATACGGGACTTTAAACTTATTTCCCCCACCGCCACTGACTCAGCGACCAGCCTTGCTGAAGAAGATGATGCCAGACCCTCAGACTACATATGGGACTTTAAACTTATTTCCCTCCACCAGCCACTGACTCAGCGACCAGCCTTGCTGAAGAAGATGATGCCAGACCCCAGACTACATATGGGACTTTAAACTTATCCCCACCTAGCTATAAATTCCTTTCCAACTCCTTTCATTACATTGAGCTGCTACCATTAAGGACACTCAATGCTACTGACTATGACGCTAGGGTGAACTCACCCAGCAACCTGTCCTACCCCAGTCTTCTTCAGGCTCTCTAGTTGATTCTCGCTTGCTGGGACTGTTCACATGCCACAGAGCCACGCCCACTTGGCCCTTCCATGCCTCCTAGGCAACAGCCTCATATGTAGGCTGGTCCCCCTAGCCAGACCTCATGCTAAAAGCCATACCAGGCCATACCCCTCGGGTTTTCTCACCAGGATGGCAGCCAGCCCAGGACGGGTAAGATTCCATGAGATGGGGCAACCTAAGACAGGCACTGTCACATGTGATGATCCCTTGGGGCCTGGGTTCAACAATGGCTTTCCAAAAGCATACCAGGCTATCCCCTCGGGTTTCCTCACCTAGGTGGCATTTGGCCCATGACGGGTAAGTCTCCATGAGATGGAACAACCTAAGACAGGCACTGTCACGTATGATGATCCCTTGGGGCCTGGGTTCAACAATGGCTTGGCAATAAACCATACCTCTCAGGGTTGCCAATAATAAAAACAAAAAGGAGGATATGTATGGCACAATACAGGCCTGGTCCTAGCCAGACCGCATGGCAAAAGACAACAGGAAGTGGCTTCTGTAAAAGTGGCGTTTTTGCGCAGGCTTGATGTGACAACAGTTACAGCCCCATGCTCGCGAGAAGCCTACTACGAGATGTCCTGTCCAGAGACAAGCTGTCATTGGTCACCAAAAGGGGAGCGCCCCATACAAGGATTAACAGCCCCTTAAAACCCATGTACACTTCCTGAATAAACAGCCCCTTTCAAACCCATGTAGCAATGTGGCTTAAAATTAAAACAAAAAGACCTCCATAGCTTTTGGGATGAAACTCTTGTTTTAGCCCCATGGATTCTTATCCTCCTTGCCATAATTGCCGGCCTTAAAGACTCCACCGTGGAGAACGTCATTTCTGCCCATAATGAACGCTGTAAGGATCCTAAACTGGCTCTTCAAAGTTCGTTCCTCCCAGCCCCCTCTTACAGTAACTTGGATGAGGAGGAAGTCAAACCTTTACATTACAATAGGCCACCACCACAACCCCCTCCTGCTACAGCCACACTGGCAACCACCCCTCCCCCTCATTACCCTTCCAAGGACCTCCCCCTGCTCAGCCCTGGACACACCCAGGTGACTGCCGGTTCCCTGACACGCCCCTTCGCCGCCTTCCCTGTTAACGTAGGGCCGGATGCGACAATCAGGCCATGGCTCCCCACCCCCCTCTTTGATCTGGCCCTCATCCGTAAGGCAGCCCAGGAATCCGGCCTCGATTCTGCTTACTTTGAACAAGTCCTTTTACAATGGGCCATCCATCTTCAGACTTATTATGACTGGTATTCCCTCCTCAAGGCAGTTCTTCTCCCCCCTGAATTCCTCCAATGGAAAGCCGCCTATAGTGACCTGGCGGAATCCCAGGCCCGCCAAAATCTTAGGGATGAAATTCCAATTACCTTGGACATGCTCCTTGGCACAGGACCTTATACAGACCCTGTATCACAAGCCACAGTGGGCATACATGCCTACTTTGACCAAATTAAATCGTTATCCCTTCAAGGGCTTAAGGCCTGCCTCCCACAGAAGCCGGATACCTATTTTCGTAATCTGGTCCAGGGCGCGTCCGAGGGCTTCACAGATTTCCTCTCTCGTGTGACAGAGTCCGTGGACCGACGCACTCCCCCTGGCCCCGCCAGGGATGCTTTAGTTAAACAACTGGCATGGGAAGGAGCATCCGCAGCAGCGCGTAATGCTATTGCTGCCGTGCATAATGAAAATCTCCATAAATGGATTGTAGCTACCAAAGATATCAATCCTGTGTCTGCCCCCCTCAAGGCCCTGGCCACCTCAAATATGTCCATGTCATTGTGGACACTTACTCTAAGCTTACTTTTGCTATTGCTCTCTCTGGGGAAAAGGCATCCCATGTTATTAAGGCAACAAAAACCGCTATGTTGGTCATGGGAGTGCCCTGGTCAATTAAAACAGACAATGGCCCTGCATACACATCTGCCCAATTCACATCCTTCATGGAATCTTGGGGAATAAAACACTCCCTTGGGGTCCCCTACAACCCACAAGGACAGGCCATCGTGGAAAGAACAAACCGGACCCTAAAGGAACTAATTATAAAACAAAAGTCCACTATGTCGCCCAAGGACCCCCACTTGGCCCTAGTGGAAGCTCTTTTCACCCTCAATTTTCTCACCTTTGATGAGGGAGGACTCTCCCCAGCCTACAAACATTGGAGATCCCAACCAACCACAACACCCTTACCCTTAGTCCGCTGGAAAGATCCTCTTACTAATATTTGGAAGGGGCCCCACCCTCTTTTAACGCAGGGCCGAGGGTATGCTTGTGCCTTTCCAGAAACTTCACAGATCCCAGTTTGGGTTCCTGCCAGAAACGTCCATCCAGCCACTGACTCAGCAACCAGCCTTACTGAAGAGGATGATGCCAAACCCCTCAGACTACATACGGGACTTTAAACTTATTTCCCCCACCGGCCACTGACTCAGCGACCAGCCTTGCTGAAAAAGATGATGCCAGACCCCTCAGACTACATATGGGACTTTAAACTTATTTCCCTCCACCAGCCACTGACTCAGCGACCAGCCTTGCTGAAGAAGATGATGCCAGACCCCTCAGACTACATATGGGACTTTAAACTTATCCCCCCCCCACCTAACTATAAATTCCTTTCCAACTCCTTTCATTACATTGAGCTGCTACCATTAAGGACACTCAATGCTACTGACTATGACGCTAGGGTGAACTCACGCAGCAACCTGTCCTACCCCAGTCTTCTTCAGGCTCTCTAGTTGATTCTCGCTTGCTGGGACTGTTCACATGCCACAGAGCCACGCCCACTTGGCCCTTCCATGCCTCCTAGGCAACAGCCTCATACAGGCCTGGTCCTAGCCAGACCTCATGCTAAAAGCCATACCAGGCCATACCCCTCGGGTTTTCTCACCAGGATGGCAGCCAGCCCAGGACGGGTAAGATTCCATGAGATGGGGCAACCTAAGACAGGCACTGTCACATGATGATCCCTTGGGGCCTGGGTTCAACAATGGCTTTCCAAAAGCCATACCAGGCTATCCCCTCGGGTTTCCTCACCTAGGTGGCATTTGGCCCATGACGGGTAAGTCTCCATGAGATGGATCAACCTAAGACAGGCACTGTCACGTATGATGATCCCTTGGGGCCTGGGTTCAACAATGGCTTGGCAATAAACCATACCTCTCAGGGTTGCCAATAATAAAAACAAAAAGGAGGATATGTATGGCACAATACAGGCCTGGTCCTAGCCAGACCACATGGCAAAAGACAACAGGAAGTGGCTTCTGTAAAAGTGGCGTTTTGCGCAGGCTTGATGTGACAACAGTTACAGCCCCATGCTCGCGAGAAGCCTACTACGAGATGTCCTGTCCAGAGACAAGCTGTCATTGGTCACCAAAAGGGGACCGCCCCATACAAGGATTAACAGCCCCTTAAAACCCATGTACACTTCCTGAATAAACGAGTTTGTGGATTCACGCTTCCACTTTCACCCAACTCCCGGAGTCTGTGTCGTGACTCCGCGCTGCTCACCCCAATTCGGCAGAGACCCTATCGTCCCTCCTGAGCTGGCCTTGGGGGGGACCCCAACAGTGTACCAATAAGAAACCAAAAGGAGGGAAATGAGCAATGGTTGAAAATCAAGTATGTGAAAATAAGCAAGCCACCAAGTATGACTTGAGTAAAAGACTCATGTAAAAGCATACTTAGAAGCCGAGTGTCATGGCACATATCTTTCCCAGCATTTGGGAGGGAGAGGTAGGATGATCTCCCTGAGTTCGAGGCCACCCTGAGGCTACATAGTAAATTCCAGGTCAGCCTGAGCTAGAGTGAAACCCTACCTTGAAAAAAAAAAAACTTAGAGATAATACTAACTGGGAAAATGGGTTAATTTTTTTAAAGATATTTAACTACCTTGATTTCTTCAGTACACACTATTCATGTTACAAATCATTCCATTTCTATAATTTTGTGTAATTAAAGTAATAATAAAAGGGATATAGAGTATTGGTGTTCTATTTCATTTGTTTAGGTCCCAATTTCCTGAAGAAGAAGACAGAGATTCATCAAGAACATACAGTAGTGATTATGATTTGGGAGAATGGGGTGTGGGAGGGATATATACTAAACTAGAACACAAGAGAAAATACTGTGAAGAATCTGTTCTTGTTTAACAAAATACCCCCAATAATAAATAAACAAGGGCTGCAGATGCCACACAGTAGTAGAACTTAAACTTAATACCCAATAAGAAGGAAGGTAGGGAGGGAATAAAGAGAAAGGAAGGAAGGAAGGAAGGAAGGAAGGAAGGAAGGAAGGAAGGAAGGAAGGAAGGAGAGAAGGGAGGGAGGGAGGAAGGGAGGAGGGAGAAAGGTAGGAAAAAGTAAGTAAAAGTAAAGATAGACCATTCTCTGCCTGCAGTGTTTAAGCTATAATAAAGAGCAAGCAAATTAATTAAATAACCACACAGGTGTGTATTTTAGATTGAATTATACAATACTGTCAATACTTGATAGTGTTTGATGTACGTATAAAACAGTTTCAAGGGGCTGGAGAGATGGCTTAGCAGTTAAGTGCTTGCCTATGAAGCCTCTTGACCCCGGTTCAAGGCTTGATTCCCCAGTACCAATGTAGGCCAGATGCACATGGTGGCGCATGTCTCTGGAGTTTGTTTGCAGTGACTAGAGGCCCTGGTGCACCCATTCTCTCTCTCTCTCTCTCTCTCTCTCTCTCTCTCTCTCTCTCTCTCTCTCCCTTTCTCTGTCTCTAATAAATAAATGAGTAAATAAATAAATACTTTAAAACAGTTTCAAGCCCTTCTCCTTTTCCCTTCAACAAGGCTGCTAACTCAAGTTTACCAACCAAAACTTCTGGGTAGAGTCCAGAAAAACTAAATTGAAGGCATCAGATGCTTGATTTCCAAGAAGAGCTAGCAATGGCTACCTACATAATTAATCTCAAGCAGACTCAAAACAATGATGTAATCATCTGGCCTCGGTAAGAAATGAATTCAGTCGGCTCAATGATTGTTTCCTTATTCAATGGAAAGGTTATATGCTTTTTAAAAAAGTCTGATTAAACTCTAGATAAGCTCAGATTTAATGTTATGTTCACATGAGAAGGGTCTGAAGTACACAGTTTAGTTTTGTTTGGGGAATTCGTTTAATCTTACGTTAGATTAATTTATTATCTTGACAGGCTGTTTTTTTGACTATCTATCACTAAAGTAAGGTGGAAACAGTTGTCAAGCATTCTATGCCAAATGTTTGTTTGGGGAAGTGTGAAGGGGCTGTACTTTTACAAGAAAGAAACCACTGTTTCAGTGTGATTCATTTTTTCTCTACCATGTCCATGTTAACCTATTAGGTTTTTATCTGTAAAGAGAATCACTTTGATTGGTACAAGGATGAGTTTACCATTAGATAGAGACAAGATGCCACAGAAAATACTTAGAAATAGAAATACCAAAAAGTCCTTGTTACGATGCAAATTCTAGCTTAATGGAATTCTGCAATGCAACTAGTATGATCCATGATCCACACTGTGAAGTTGATCAAGAAAGCATTACTTTATATGCCTGCTCAACTTACTTCCTATAGCTATGAAGAACAGCCAGGGGCTAGGGATGTAACTCAGGGGTAGATCCACTATCACTAGGGCCTAGCTTGCACAAAACCAAGGCAAATTCCCATACCAAGGCAGGAAGAGGAGAAAACAGCCAGATGTAAGTTTTTGATAGCTTTAACTTTCAGAACACTAAAATAGACATTACCTATAACTGGGCCACACTTCCATATATTTTATTTAATTACATACATATGCATAGCTTATACCAGAGACTTTAGTGTTCTTCAAAATAACCTTCTGAGGTAGATGCTTTTATCTCCACTTCTCAGATAATAATACTGAGGTTCAGAGAAGTTCCTAAATTTGCACAATATCACATAGCCAGTAAGTGTCTCAGCCAGCATGTGGATCCAGTTATGGCTTTTGGCAATATTCCATACTGCCTGAGCCATACCAGCACCATATAAAGAGGTATATCTTCTACCCAGGCAACTTTTGTAAGCTTTCAGTGCACAAAGATATATAGCCAAAAGTCCCCTTAAGAAGCCATCAGCTAATTTTCTGTAGGTACACTTCTTCAACAATTAAAAGCCTTCTTGTAGTAGTAAGACTAAATTTTCCATTTTCTAAAGGCCTAGGGTGATGGCTCATCAAATTAAAGTGCTTGTCATACAAGTGTGAGAACTGGAGTTCAGATCCCTAGAACCCACACAAATAAATGTCAGGCCAGTGGGTTGTCTGACCTATAATCCCATCCCTCAGGAGGCAGAGAAAGGGGCTCTCCATGGCAACCTAGCAAGCTAGATGAGCTGAATCTGTGAGGTCTAGATTAAGTGAGAGAACCTATCTCAGGAAATAAGGTGGAGAGTGATAAAAGAAGATATCTGACATCAACCTCTGGCCTCCATGGGCATGAGCACGCGCACGCGCACACACACACACACACACACACACACACACACACAGATGTGAACACACATACATGTATGCACACCACACATATGCAAAAATGCTAAATGATGCTAAATTTGAATTCTTTTCCTGTTGAATATAAAGTTAAGTGTAACATTGGAGAGAATCACATTGTTCTCAGTAGCAGAGAAGCTCTTCTAACATGGGAACTGCTTAATCAGATGGAGAAGAGAGTAGGACAGAGGTAGAGGTGGGATTATGGGATGGCCAAGGAAATAAGATAAGGTGAAAGGACAAGAACCCACAAGAGTTATACTTGAGGTATTATTGAATGCTTGCTGAGATGCTTTCTAAGAAGGTCAGATTAGGCAAACTTAGAAGCCTTTACTTTGCTAACAAGGAAGGCACATTTAGAAAGAATCCAATTACTCATGTAATTAGAAAGATTTAAGAATCTGTCTGAGTAAAGAAGTCAAAAAAGTGAGGTGAGGCAGAAGACTGCCAATTAGAGTACTTAAAATGTGAAGAGAAAGATCACGAGTAATTTTGTATTAGATTTCTATGTAGGATTCTCTTGTCCATCAACCTGTGAACCATAGCATCAAGATTAAACAATGAGAGTAGCTAATAACTAGATTGGTCGCTGTGTGTCCATTACTTAATGTGCATTACATCACTAGATCCTTATTAAAATATTTTATTTATTTTGCAAGGAAAGCAAAAGAGAGAAAGAGAGAGAGAATGGGTGCACCAAGGCCTCTAGCCACTGCAAATGAACTCCATAATGCAATGTGCCAATTTGTACATCTGGTTTTATGTGGGTACTCGAACTTGGGTCATAATATTTATTAAAATCTTTCAGGAAAAGCACTTGTATTCTCCTTAGTGGAGTATTACACTTAAAGAAGTTAACTAACTTTGTCCAAAGTCATACCTAAGAACTAAGGATTCATACTATAATCTGCTTGCTTCCCAAACACATGGTACCAAAGAAAGAATATCCAAGTAGTAATGGCAAACAGGGAAAGGCAGCAGAGAATCATTCTCGTTCTGCTTTTATCTATTTCTCCATAGTTTCTAATTCAATTCAATAATAATAAAAAAATAAAAATGAGGAGAGGTAAGAGTTGGAAAGAAGATGCAGTTCAGTGGAGGGGAAAGGGAAGGAGGAAAAAGAGGGTGGCAAGAGGGGATTATATAAATTTTAATAAAGTTTTTAACAAATAAAAATGCTATGCATTGGGCTGGAGAGATTGCTTAGTGGTTAAGGCACCTGCCTGCAAAGCCTAAGGACCCACGTTCAACTCCCCACAACATACATAAGCCAGCTTTACATGGTGGCACATGCATCAGGAGTTTGGTTGCAGTGGTTAGAGGCCCTGGCATGCCCATTCTCTCTCTTGCTCTCTCACTCTAATAAATAAATAAATAATAAATAAATAAACAAAAATACTTAAAAGTCATGCATTGCATTGTACTAGAGATGGAGTTGGCTTACATTCAACCAAAAGCAAGCAATCCTGCTTCTGAAACGTTTGCTTGGGGGTACCCCTCTCAGCTATTAATCAGGTGAAAACTCAAAAGTAAAGTAAATTCCCTTAAAGGGAAACTGTAATTAAAGGAAAACTAAACCACTTCAAAATCTATGTATACCAAACACAGAAATTATTAGTATATTTGATTTCTCCCTGTACATTCAATTAGCCATTGAAATCCTGTTGTCTGTGCAACAAAAATTTGGAAAACATTTGACTCTGAAAGGAACAAGAAATGAATGCAAGCCTTTCAAAGCTAACTAGTAAGTGTTTACATTCATCAATGCAGCAAGACATTCAAATTAGCTAGCAGAAAGGAATCACTGTGGATGTGTCATGAAGGAATGAATATAGGTCAGCTGAAGATGATATTGAAAATGATCATGGAAATTAATTTATTTGAATGAGCCATTCAAACTTGTGATTTCTGAACTTTAAATTGAATTCTTATCTATGAGTTTATTGATGCTTTGTAATAAGCTAATTTTATTTAAACCTTATAAAATTGATGAGATCAGACATAGCTCTGATAGAAGAGCTCTTAAATAATTAGCATACAAAATAAATGCATGCATTACATTTCTTTTGAAGTTATTTATTATTTTCCAATTATTTTTAAAACTTCTTAAGGTATATTCCTCCTCCAGGACATAGCTTAAACTAATATTCAGAAGCATTTATTGTGGAGCAACATATATCACAATGGATGAGTTGATAGATAACTAAGGGATCAGAATCAGATTTATTTTTGCAAAGGATTGTATAGGTATATAGTGTTACTCTAGTTTAATCCAGGCATTTTCAGTTGAGGAACCTTGATCAGAGAGCAAGATTATTCTATTATTAGTCTAGTTAGACTGTCATGTCAAAATGCCAAAACAACAAAGATTGATTTTGCATAGTTCTGCAGGCTGAGAGTTTAAGTCCAAAATACTAGAAGGCTGGTATCTATCAGGTAAACTTCACTTTCTGGCTCATAGATATCTCCTAACTATGTTCTCTCATGGAGGAAAAAGCAAGGAAATTCTTTGGAGACTCTTTTATCAGGATAGTAATAAAATTCATGAGTTTTACTCATGACTTAATCATCTCCTAAAAGGCCTTACTTCCCAAATCCATCACATTAGTGATTAGGTTTCAAAATACAAATAGAAGGGGAGAATCATTTAGACTACGGAATTTGACTCTGGCCTAAGAAGTTCATGTCCTCTCACATGAAGTTAATCTAGCTCAATAGTATCTAAAATATCAACTCATTACAGCATCAAATGTGATGTTTAAATCCAAGGCGTTATGTAAACATCCTCTATGTCAGATATATATGAGACTTCAGTTATAATTCCTTCTGAGACAAACTGTTCTAGCAGTGAACTTGTAAAATCAGAAGAATTTATGTGCTTACAAAATTCAATGGTGGTACAGACATAGGATATACATTCACATTTTGAATGGAAGAAATAGAAAAGTATTGTTAATAGATCCCAAGTAAGTTCCAAACCCAACAGGGATCTAGGGACAAAGAACTCAGCCAAACCCATGACAAAAGTTGAGAATATTGTGTCTAACATCTAATAAAACCCTTAAGACTCTTTACCTTAGAAAAATAAGGATATTTAAGACAGACTGTTCAACACATTTTCCTTAGGCCCCGACTTGAATTAAAAAAAAAAAAAAAAAAAAAAAAAAAAAAAAAAAAAAACCTGCCCATCTATATTTCTAACATTGTGCTCATAATGTTAGGTATTGTTAGGTATTGTTTATGGTTAAGAGACTGGGGGTATAGTTCACAAATACAATGCTTATCTCACATGTATGAATTCCTGAGTTTAATCCCCAGCTTCTGCCAACAATAAAAAGAAAATTAACCTTTATATATATAGCTTCCCTCCTATCCTTCTGAGCCTTCGCCAGAAATTCCCTCAACAGCCTACTCATAGCAATGCAGACTTTTTCAGAAATACACTTTAAAACTTTTCCAATCTCTATTCATTACCCAATTCATAATTTTACAGATTTGTTACAGCAGCATTCCCATATCTTGTTACAGACTTCTGGTCCTAGCTGATTTGGACTGCTATAGCAAAAGACCAAACATAAATTGTGTAGCTTATAAACAACAGAACTTTACTTTTCACAGTTCTTCAGGCTGGGAAGCCCATGATCATTAGTGTCTGAGAAGGGCCTATGAGCTGGATCAGATATCATGTCTTCCCTCCATATCTTCATATACTGAAAAAGTCAACATGCAAGGCAAAATACTTCTCAGGGTCCTCTTTTATAAGGGCACCATTCCATTCAAGGTTTTACTCTGACAGTCTAATCAACCCCCAACAACTCCCACTTCCTATTATCATGAGATCAGTGATTAGATTTCAACCTAGAAATCAAATCATTGACGAAAATAAATATTCAGATCTTAGCAATCTTCAAAGTTCATACAGTTTACAGTAAGGGCAATATATAAGAAATGAATGAAAACGGGAGAATAGGTATGCATAAAATTATCAGGCAAATTTGAGGGAATATATAAGTATCAGAAAATGGCGGAGCTTTGTAGGACTGGTTAATATATTTTTAGAGTTCTTAAGAGTTCATATTTTAAATCTTTGTGGAAAATAATGTTTTTTATCAATAAAGCAAAATTATTAATACTTTTTTTTAAAAAAACATGTCCTACAGGACCTTGGAAAACATGTTGCAGAGAATTAAAATCAAAGAAAGTTTAGGTAAAATGCTTTACCACTTTTCTATGAAAAAAATGAGGAAAGAACAGGAGTTAATAATAGAACGAGAGCAGTTCAGAAAGCAGAACTAGGAGCTGGAGAGATGGCTCAGCAGTTAAGGCACTTGTCTCTAAAGCTTAACAACCCAGGTTTGATTCCCAAGTACCCATGTAAAGTCTGATGCACAAAGTGGCGCATACATGTAGAGTTCATTTGCAGCATCTGGAGGCCTTGATATGTCCATTTTCTCTCTCACTCTGTTTCTCTCTTTCCATTCAAATAAATAAATAAAAGATTTTAATAAAGAAAGCTGAAATATAGCTGCAATTTATTGATATGAGGTATAAATTACATTCAAAAGTAATTCTGAGGGGCTGGAGAGATAGTTTAATGGTTAAGGAGCTTGACTGTGAAACAGAAAGTCCCAGGTTTGATTCCCCAGTGCCCACATAAGCCAGATGCACAAGGTGGTGCATGCATCTGGAGTTCATTTACAGTGACCAGAGGCCCTGGCATGACCCTTCTCTCTCTCTCCCTCCCTCATCCTCTCTCTCTCTCTCTCTCTCAAATAAATAAATAAAATGTTAAATAAAAAACAATTCTTAGCAAATTAGGTGAGGCGTGGAGAAGGTGTCAACGAATCAGTATAGTATATAACAAAGTGATTATATTCAGGAATATTGGATTCAAATGGACTGAGTTTGGATTTGGGGATCTTCTACTTACTGACCACATGACCTTGAATAAGTTACTTAACATATCACATGAAAAGTATATATATTAATGTTAATTGCCAGTGTTCTTTCCTTAGATGAGTCATTTAATCAGCAGGCTAAATGGTTCTCATGTGACCATTTAATCAGTATCTAAACCCTTCTTAAAGATATGAATGGACATGTGACCCAGGTCCTGTCAATCGTGACCTCCTCCTATTCCTCTACCCAAAGGATTCTGATGACTCAATCACAAGTAGTCCAAGTTATTCCATTAAACTTCTATGCACACATTTGTGAGTAAGAAAAAAAATTCTTTACAAGTTACACACTACAAAAGTGTATATTAGGCCTGGCTATAACTGACATGGAAAGATCCTATGTAAAAATGCTGTTAATGAACTGGAGAGATGGGTCAGTAGTTAAGGTGCTTACCTGCAAAGCCTATTGACTTGGGTTTGATTCCCCAGTACCCACATAAAACCAGATTCAGAATGTGGCATTTGCACCTGGAGTTCATTTGCAGTGGCTGGAGGCCCTGGTGTGTCCATTCTCTCTCTCTCTCTCTCTCTCTCTCTCTCTCTCTTTCTCTCTCTGTGTGTGTGTGTGTGTTAAAAATAATAAAATAAAATGTTGTTAATGCACTGGGTGAAAGAATAACATTAATCTTTAGGCTTCACAATTATTGGCACCAATAATTATTTTTGTGATACTAACTTATATTAGGTTATTATTTCTTTAACCACAGAGTCCTGATTAGTATATAATGCCTGAGGCAAATGTCCAAGAGCATTTCTTAAAAGAACTTTTGAGGGCTGGAGAGATTTCTTAATGGTTAAGGTGATTGCCTACAAAGCCAAAGGACCCAGGTTTGATTCCCCAGGACCCATGTAAGTCACATACACAAAGTGGTACATGCATCTGGAGTTCACTTGCAGTCGCTGAAGGCCCTGGTGCACCCATTCTTGCTCTCTCTCTCTCTCATCCTGACTCTCTGTCTCTCCCTCAAATAAATAAAAAAATTTAAATTAAAAAAAAACTTTTAACTTTCATTAAATAGCATAAGTTCATATATGACTTTCATAATATTCATGATATATAGACAAGAGAGAGAGACAAAACACATCATGATAGGACAATCATTCAAAATGTGTTATCAGAAAACTTAGGCAAATTTCTTAATAGGAAACAGCTATCTAAGCAAAAGAAAAGAAGTTAATAGAAACTTGAACTTAGCAGCAATTTCTGGAGATGATAGTGTATTACGATTATTGAATAAATAGAGTGGGATACAGATTTATACATGATTACACTGAGTTAAAGAATAAGTTACTTAAGACTTAATCAATCTATATAATGACTTATTCTAATTAAAATGAAAAAAACATGAAGTTGAGAATAGCTGGGGCATCATCATTATATGGCACTAGTTGAAACACTATAGAAAAGAGCTAACTGATATTTGAGGACATCAGAAATGTCTCCTAGAGTTAGATAAAATGATTATACACCCAAAATTCTGTCTCTAACAGGGCAATCAAGGGAAAAAGACATGTAGAAACAAGTAGGAGTTGGCAAAATGTCACCTGCAAAGGTTATAGAACTGCCAATGCATTTAATATCCTCTCATAGGCCTGCTAAGTTTCTAGTACTTAAAAATGTCCTGTTAACAATCCGCTTGAGTGGAAAAAAATCTTCAGAAAAGGTTTCAAAATGGAAAATAGCTCCTGACCCAGGCTCTCATAGCTTAGTCAAAGACAAAGAAATGAACAAGGTCATATATCATTAAGAAAAACATACAGCCATTACTAGTTTTGGAGATTTTGCTCTGTAAACATAGATTTAAGTACAACCAAAGAAGGAATTATTTTGGGTCTCCCCTGCCCCACACACTACGTACCCCACTTAAGTACTATATATTCTCAGTAGGTAAATTTACCTCCAAGGTCCCAGAAAGTAGAATCTGCTATGAATAGTAGGGGACCTTTATTATATCTTGATACCATTTCTTTTCATAGTTTCTTTGTACTCATACCTATCCTTTATTTTTGCACTTTAGTATCAAAGAAAAATATACCTCTTCTACCTAAGGCTAATATCTTCATTTATACTTTGTTACCCATCTCCTCTCATCTGTACAGGAAACATTGTTTTTTGTTTTGTTTTGTTTTTGTTTTTTTTTACCTTTTCTTTTGTTTATCTTCACTATTTCCTTTCTATCAGCATTTATTATGTTATCTTAAAATCTGAATTCTATGATCTTCTCTAACTGCTAATTTATTTCTGTTTTCCAGATCATAATCAAACTTCTGTTGATGGGCATATAGGCTGATTCCAGTACTTGACTATTGTTAAGTACAGCATCTTTCTGAGTTCTCTCTCCATAGCTTCAAGCACATGTACTCCACTTGCTATGAGGCATCATATAATGTGGATGTAGAACAGGCATATTGATAAAATATCAATAAAAATTTAAAATTAAGTATACATTTTGAGTTAGAAATCAGACTCAGATCCTTTTCCTGTGCTTCCTATGCAGTGAGCTAAGGGCCATACAAAAACTGCCCCTTCCTAATCCCATGCTACTAGGACCAGCTTCAGGAATGATAAGGGAAAAAGCAGAAGGAGACATATCTTGACTCATATCAGTCTTCTATTGGGTCAATACATACTAGAGATAACCACCTTGCTATTGTGTATGCTTTATTTAGGGTAGCACAGCTCCCTCCACACTTTACAAACTTGGTTTTTGCCTATAGTTCCATAGCTCTGTAAACTATCTTTAAAAACATACAGCAGCCCAGCCTCAGGGACTGGAGATATTTGAAGCACAAGCATGGTCTTGAATTTCTTGTTGACTTGAACCCAGATTTCTGCAACAATATTAACCATGACACAACAAGAACCACCTGTCCTGTATTTTTATCTCCTGACAAAATCTTCTCACTGAACTCTTATTTCAAACTCCTTACTTAGTACTTCCATAGGTTATAGAATCCAACAGACATGTTAAATATAACATATTTAAACAGAACTTCTGAATTTATCCCCAAAACTTGTGATTATGTGAGTCTTGCATAAACTCATAAATTGTTCCAACTATTATTAAGCTGGTCCTTCTTTATACATAAGGCATGACATTACTGAATCCTTTCATAGCAGTTTAACATTAAAATTATTGTTTTGTCTAACATTGTACTAAGAATCACAGATCTATATTCTTATAGTGAAATGTCTAACCTAAACTTGCTAATTAAGGCAATTGCCAATTCAGGCTTATCATTATTTCCTGACAACATGTCAGCCAAATAAGTCCTCCATTTAATTAAAGATATGGTTTTGTAGCAAATTTGTCATAATATTCTGCTAATCCATAACATATATGACATCAAAAAGCTAAAATTGTTTGAATAAAATATGACACTTCACACAACAAAGACAAAACATTTCATATACGGTTTAACTATTTCATGAGCACTACTATAGTAATGAATGCTTGTCTCATAGACCCTGCTAATGGCCTCAACTCTATTTCCATCCATCATTTCCCAAATAAGTCACATCCCTTCTATGCTCACAGTCACTACCCTTGCCCAAGCCATGATTTTTAGGATTGACACAGTGTAAAAGTATTCATATGTCGTATCATTTTGTCTTCTTGGAATTATCCTATAAAAAGCAGCCAAAGTAAATATCCCCAAAGTGCAAATCAAGTCACATTATTTCCCTACCTCAAAACTTTCAATGGCTTACTATCATAGTTTGAATGATATTTTAATTTCTTGCCAGCCTGTGAGCGTGTGTGTGTGTGTGCGCGCACACACACACACACACACACACACACACATATATATAGTGACTCTTCAACTTCATCTCTGTTATTGTTCTCCATTCATTGTATCTACACTGTGAACAAAATCAAGATATATTTAGAAATAACAAACAAAGTAATATCTAGGACCAGGATATCAAATGTCCCAATAACATTCATAAAGTTTTGAGGCAGTAATAATAACCAATATACAAATACTACTAAATGGTTTTATAGTGTTTTCATATGTATCAACTTACATGAAAATAGCTAGAATGTTCCATTATTCCCATTTTATAAATCATAAAACTGAGGAAATAAGGACAAAAGCAGAACTAGTTTTTTCCACTTTCAATGATTTCATGTACTTATTGTAAAGTGGCCCTGTGATAATACAGAAACGTGGCATTATTGCCTATCATTTTTATTTAAAAGTAGTTTCTTTGAGAAAGAATATATTATGTCATACCTGAGATTTTCATGCTATAGAGACTTTCAGGTAAAGAATTACTGAAAAAAAAATATATCTGTTCTCCTAAGGACTATTGGAAACTTGAAAGTAATTTAAGTAGAATTGCATACCTAAAGTAGAAATCCCTTCCTAAAGATTTTCTATTTTATTTTTGAAAATCAAGAAAAATACTATTTCTGAAATTTTTGTGGTATCTAGTACTACATATCCTCATCATATTGTGATATTTTCAGGGAAAAAAATAGCCATGGCTTACCTATCATGGCACCTGGAATACCTTGTAAAGTGCCCAACACAAAGAAATTCATTAACATATCAGTGTTGAATAAATAAAGACACTAAGTAATTATTTCAGGTAAAGTGCCTATCAATACAAATGAGAAAGATAATGCATCCTTGCTTATTTAGAGAATATATTCCCTGTATCTTTATCCTTATAGCCATCAAATGATCAGATGTTTTCTGTGTACTCCCATCCAAGTACTAACCAAGCCCAACCCTATTTAGCTTCCTAGATAAGACATTATGGCCCCATGTTCAGGGTGGTATGGCTGTTGAGTACTACTTTCTATAGGCAGTCACTGAATTTCAACTGAGCTTCTTATCTAAAACTTTATTTTAATATGTAGAACCATGACCACAAAGTATTTCCTGTGTATGGCAGTGATTGTTAAATGACTTCTAGTACCCACTCTTCTCCATTTGAGATGAGAATAGCTACGAAGCTAGAAACTATTCTGCAGACTCCCTCAAGGTTCAACTTAAGGACAAATATACCTGCCCTATACTGCCTAGGGATATTCTGTGAAACATAAAATGACTTGCCTGGTATTGGAACAGGTACGTTTTATAACAGTTTAGTCCTCTTACTAGTCAGTGGAGATCACTTTAGCTGATGAAAAACATTACAAAGTCACATAGTGTCACTTTATCTGGGGACTAATTATACTTGAAAGCTTTTATTTTGAATAGGCTTTGAGATATATAACAATTCCAAGCCAAATAATTCATATTTCAGAATATGGACAGAGATCAAGGGCCCATTACATAGCATCTAAGGGTGTACTCTATTAAGCTATTAAATGTATGCCTTTGTAAGAGTGTATAAAATAGGTTTCTCAAAAAGTGGCACTTTCTGGGGCTGGAGAGATGGCTTAGCAGTTAAGGTACTTGCCTGCAAAGCCACAGGACCTACGTTCAATTCTTCAGGACCCATGTAAGCCAGATGCACAAGGTAGCACATGTGCCTGGAGTTCGTTTGCAGTGGCTGGAGGCGCTGGTGCACCCATCCTTGCTCTGTCTGCCCACACTCTCTCTGCCTCTTTCTCTCTATCTCAAATAAATAAATAAAAATAAGAAAACAAAATAGCACTTTCTAAATGGCTTACCAAAGGTCACTAAAACTTCACAAGAATTTAATTACTGTTGTGTTCATGTTAAACACAGTCTTGGATGCACATGTGTGAAATGGGTGAGACAGAGATATTGAGCAAGTCTAGTCTTGATGGCACATTTGGGAAATTCTTGATTAAGCAAGCTTATTGATTCTAAAATTTCTTAGGGACTTTACAAGATTAGTTCTTTATCACCATACTCAACAAAGCTGCTATGTATTAACATTATGTTGAACCATTAAAACACTGTCACAAACTGCTTGGAATTTATTTAAAAGAGAACATAGTCCATCACAGATCTTCACCATGACTTAAAGTCCAATTTCTAATCTCTTGACAAAAGTATGTTATTTGTTCAGTTCCCAAATACGTTTTTAAATTGGGAATCTGGTTTAAACAACCAATTCTAGATTTGAATCTAAACTCCTTGACCTTGTTCAAAATCTCAAGCCAATCTTCTTGCAAGGAAAGTTTGTGAGTACCATTAGAATGTACTAAACTGTTCCTCTTTGATTGCTACCTGATAACATGTGGAGGAATTTAGCTTCTGGCATGAAACATCCTTTTATTGTGATTAAATTGTGATAAAGTTTCTTGGCATTGAAAACAATGCCTTTCCCTTTCTTTGTTCCAAAGAAATAAAAGGACAAGCTTCATTCTATCGTGTTCCATACCATCAAATTTCCTTCACATTGCTATTGCTTCCAATAATAAACTCCAATGAAGCAAGGTGGCTAGAATTTGATAATACAATAAAGCTGCCTTTGGGGAATTATGAAAGAAGGCAGAAGAGAAAAAAATCACAGTCTAGTCACTGAGGCAGCAAAGATCTTAGATATTTGTGATTTCCATCCCACTTTATAAACTTTAAACAAAGATGTGATAGTATTGGTTGTCATTTGTATTAAGCAATACAGAGAATTACATGTTCCAATTATATTCCTCGGAGCAGAGTGATTGCTATGAATATGTGCTCTTAGCAAGTATTGATCAAAGTATTGCACTTTGGAAAAGCACAAGACAATCAAAACTATTCTGTCAATGAAGCAGTTCATATAAGGCCAAAAAATGATAGCTCTTGCATCACTCCCTTCCCAGCCAATGAGACTATTCCTACCTCCTCCCCGCCTTTCACCAACTACACTTTCAAAACAAAAATAAAAAGAGTGCTCAAATTGTTGTGCATATTTTAAAAACCTCTGGGGTGGAACCAGAGTATATTTTGGAGCTCATTATTGTTGTAATGAAATAATAAGGCACTGTAATAAATCCATGACCCACTGCTATGAACTTCACAGTGATGAAGGAGCCATGGGATGGCAGCTCACCAAATCTACCATTTTTTTTTTCTTTTCAACTCATTTCTCTACTTTGGAAACTTTATTTGGTATAACTTAATGAATGATTGGTATCTTACTTTGTATAAAATAGCAAGATTTCTTCCCAAACAAAGCACAGAATGTTTTCTTATGACAACTACTGTCAGGATTCCTCTACACATTTTGAAAAGAAATTCAAAATTATGATGTTGGCACAGTCTAAACAAAGTTTTTTGTAGTTCCAAATAATGTAAATTTACTCCATGATTCATCCTTTTCTGTTAACAAGTTTATTGCAATTACAGAAAAAAAAAACAAACATGGTTTCTTTTAATCTATTTTTTAACATTATAAAAAAAAAGGTATTACCCAAAAAAGTACCTATATATGAAAGACAGAATTACCCAATATTTGTTTTACTTATCAGGTTATATGAATGAACAATATCTCTTACTTAAACTAATGCTATGAGAAAAATATTGTGAGTTACCAATACTGCATTTCTATATACATTCTCAAATGAACAGTGAAAAACAGAACTTAACAACTAGCAATTTCACATGCCCTTAAGTTTTGCAATTTTGTTATTCTAATCACTTGACTTTTTGTACAATTTTGTTGTTTTAAAAGACTGCATTCAAAAATCACTGTCAGTAGTATTTAAACAGCAGGCACTAGTAGGTAGTCCAAAGGGGCAGAAAACTGAAGTCAGGGAGATCAGTTAATAAAAAGTAAGCAAATTTCCCTCATATAAGTGGAGCAAACATTACACATGGTGGAAAGGAAAAGTAGTTGTTCAACACACAATTGGTAAAAATCTAGTTAAGGGCTCCCTCATTGCACAACTCCAAGGGACCATATGCATCACAGTGTGTACAATGATGGCCCTGGAGTTCACAATGTATATATTGTTTGGCCATATGCAACAGTCTTGGAGTAGTTTCAGATAAACAGGCATTGGAGAGAAATCAGTTATCACTGATAAATATATGGTAAATAAAAAATCCGGATCCCTGTCTCTAGAGATAAGTACATTAATAGAATATACAAATAAAACTTGAAAGAATTATAATACTTGACGAAGGGTCAAACACAGAAAAAAAATAGATACCTTGTTATCAGTATATGAGAACAAGGGAGGAACCCCATTCATAGTAAAAACAGGCAAGAAAGGGCTCAATTAATTATACAAATTCAGGAATCATAATCATCAGAATGGTAGTGAAATGGTGCCCAGTGATGGCTTCATTTTTTTTATGAGCAAATAGAACTATGCCTAGAATATTCTATGCCTAGAATATGCCTGTGACAGTATGGAAAATTAATACCAGATAAATGAGCACTCAGAATTCAAGTATATATATGAATAAACTTTTCCTAACTTCTCCAGTTTGATACCTTGTTCTTTAAATAATGATAAAATATAAAGATTTTCTAAATCTACTGACCACTAAAATATATGTACAAAAACTGGAACACTCATCCCACTGCAGAGCAGGCAGATGTGCCCTCCGAGAAAGATCCAAACATGAGATTATTTGTAAAATTTAATGTTGTGATATGAATTATATTGTTTCCTAGTAATAATAATCCCTTACTCTCTCTCTCTCTCTCGCTCTCTCTCTCTTTGGTTTTTCGATCAGTCTAGGCTGACCTGGAATTTACTATGTAGTCTCAGGGTGGCCTTGAACTCATGGTGATCCTCCTACCTCTGCCTCCCAAGTACCCTTCCCCTTACTCCTAAATAAGTATCTGATGTACTCTAGATATATTTTAAGTTAAAGTACTCTTCAGTAATGTAAATTTTTAGGTGAAGAAAGATGTTTGTGGACTTTTTCATAATGGAAACTAGTAGAGGATTCGTATTCCAGATGAAGTTCTTGGCAGTCAGTAAATACGGCTCATAGACAATTTTGGACAAATATGATATTACTTGATATTTAGATTAAGCATTTTTATAGCTTAATTTATATTAATTATACTATATGTAAATATTATAGATAACAATCTATATAAAAGACGCAGCTTAAAGTGTATAAGAGATAATTTATTATCATATCAAATATGAACGGCTATGGCCCTGGAACACAGATTTAAGTTACCCCAATTTCATGTTCAAACATGTTAACAATTTCATGAAGGTTTTATAGCTACAGAACAAAATAAACTAATAAAACATTGGCTGGTTATTAGGTAACTGGGTCCCAGCAAAATAGGGAAATCTCTACCATAGGCTTCAGATGTTATCTGATGATATTCTTAGATCTTGGTTTGGTGGAAACTGGTGGTCTGCTAGTACATTTCAAAAAGGTATCATCTGATCAGTTGATAGTTGGGAGGCTATTAGGTCAGACATAGAGGTGGTTTATCTGTATAATGAGGATAATAATAGCCCCTAATTCTTAGAGTTGAGAAAATCAAGTTAATACACACAAAGTGCATGGAATAGTGCTTTGCAGTATTCCATAACTAGTTTGTCTTGTTAATAGCATTGATTTGATTACTTCATTGTTATACTTACAGACAAATGTCATCAGATATTTATAAATGCAGAAACAGATTGGGAAAGATATATGGACCTACAAATATAGGCTTGATATAACAGTGTAAAAGGGAGGGAAAATGAGCAGAAGTATGAAAAGAGTATCAGGGCCAAGATGATTTTCAGGAGAAATGAAATTTATGGGAGATACTATCACCTACTAGTCACTCTTTCAGCATACTCCATCTGCTGCTGTCTGTGCTCAGGTAACAGATTTTCCCTCTTCTCTGTCTTCCCCGTATACAAAAGTCCTGATGACTCAGTGGTTTCCAAACTCAATATTTTTTAACTCCACCTCCTGATTTTGTACTCCCATAACTCTTTTACTTGTTTTGTTAATGGGCTTTTCTTGCCCTCAAACAGTGTAAGGAGGGGCTATGTAATTTTCACAGAGGGCACAATTGTCCTCAAAGAGAGAACAAACAAAAGTTCTAATTTCCTCTACATCTGGACTCAGCATGTTCTTTTTGATGACCTACTCTCAGAAGTAAATTTTCCACTGTGGCCTCTAATTTTGTGCAAAAGATTCTTCTCAAGGTTACAATCTGGTTGCAGGTGCAAAAAAAATGCATGTGGGGGAAAATATTCTAAATGGAATCTATGGCTCACCACACTGCCTCTGACTTTTCTTACTTAAATCCTGACATTTCTCTTTTACCACCAAAATGTGTAATAGTACCATATGGCATCTGTAGTCGTGGCAAGTGCAAAGGTGGATGATAGTTTTGGGGTGGCTTTTCTAGACCAATATACTTTAATGGAATATTTCTTGGTTCAGGGTGCAGTCCTTAATGCTATATGTTAGAAAACTACAATTCATACAAGTCTAAAAGACAGAACACTCAATTATGGATGACAAGATGACTTTGCTGTATGCTTATTTGTGGTGACTTACTCATCTAAGCATCAAGGCACATTGAGAATCAACTTTATAAAGTCTAGTGAACACATACCAAGAAAACCTAAGTCTTTTCACATGGAGTGTGATAGTAGTAAGTTAATTACCTCTCTGTACTATAAAATAATCTAAGATAGAACACCTAAATAAACTAAGGATCTGCATTGGACAAGGATTGGATTACCATTTATGCAACACTCTGTGAATGAAGCATTATAGACTTGTTAGTTAGGCTGTGCACAGTACCCTAGATGATGCTATGCCTCTCTTTTATACGTATGGGATTGGCTATTCCCTGATCATTTGTGCCTTTGCATTCCAAATCATAAAAAAGCTTCTCTATGATGATAAGTGTTTGTTTTGGACATTTTTTATTTGCCACTCTTTTATGTTATTTTGTCCTGATAACATAAATCAATGGTTCCCAAAAATTAAGATACAAAAGAAAAAACAACAACAACAACAACAAAAAAAAAAAAACAATCCTCTGTTAAGATGAAGATTCCATATACCTAGAGTCCAAAAACAGTTTTAGTAAATCTGGACCACAGCCAAGAAGCATGCACTTTGGAAAGAACTTTCAATGACTTTCAAATGAAGAATAATCATCATTTACTATTTCCAAAGTACTCTCTAAGGGTTAAAGTTTCTTTACATAACTAATTTCATCTATGCTATAGACATTTTTGTTTCCCTCAGTAAGAGATATGAAACTGTATATGCAGTTCTTTCTGATTGTGGAGACCATAACTAAAGTCTGCAGTTCCTTGTCTGTGGGATACACCAATACTTAGAACAACACGTCAAAGTAAAATGTAAGTATTTTGAGACACAAGTTAAAAATTCAGTGTGACTCTTTTCATCCCTTGCTTGAGAAGTTTATTTAGCCTAATTCTATTCTAGTGTCTGCCAAATGCTCACAGCATGGCTGATTTCCAGTCAGTACTCTCCTTAGACTAAAATATCTTATTTTTGATCATTTTCCCTGCATGATTGCTTCTACTTGATAGGCTAAATATGGCTTTCTTGTCTGCTTATATTCTTAACCTCGCCTGGTGAGGTTATTGTTTGGAATCTCAATAATGGTCACATCACTTCCACCTATAATTTTACTTCAAATTTAATTAACTTGCCACTTAGCTTCTTTTCAATGTTTTTAATGAAGACATTAGTCAAACATTGATATAACACTATCCTCTGCAGCTGGAAATAATGTCATATGACAAACAAGGGCTGTGGTTTAGTTGCTTTTGGCCCTACTCCAAGGTTTCCATAAATATAGGTTTACTGACTGGTAATATATTTATAGAAAAAATATGTATGAAAATCAAGACTATATACATAAAGATTATGCAACTGATGACCATTAAAGTTAGAATTCAGCCAAATACCTACCAAACAAACAGGCAGTTTCTTGGGTCTAAGACTTTATTGTAGCAGTGAAGAAGGAGAAGAGAGGAGAGAGAAAGAAGAGAAGGGAGAGAAAGAGAGTGTGGATAACAGAGATGGAGAAAGAAGGAAGAGAGTGAGGGAGAACAAGGGGGGATATGCAAGTACCTGGGAAGCTGGAGATCCATACAAGTGAGGATGGGCTAGAGAATGAATTTTATGGAAAGTGGTGAGAAACTGCTTAGTGAGGGAGGTGGTCTGATCACATTGGGTGATATGCAGAGGTAGGTCTGGGGGAAGTTGACCTTCCCTTCTCTTCAAATGTTGGTGAGGATGTGGGGAAAGAGGAACCCTCACTCACTGTTGGTGGGAATGTAAACTTGTATGACCAACCACTATGGAAATCAATATGGCGATTCCTGAAAAAGAAGAATATAGAGCTACCAATAGACCCAGTTATTCCCTTACTTGGCATTTATCCTAAATGTTCCATGCATCAATACAGAGACATTTGCTCAACCATGTTTAAAGCTGCTCAATTCATCATAGCTAAAAACTGGAATAAAGTCAGGTGCCCACCATTGGATGAATGGATAACAAAGTTGTGGTGCATTTACACAACAGAATTCTACTTAGCAGTAAGAAAAAAGTAATACCAAAGGTATATTCAATTATCATACCAGGAGCCAGTCCTAGAATGCCAGATTAATATGTCCAGGACAGTAAGTAGGGGAGAATGAAAGGGAAATGAGTAGAAAACTCTAGGCTCTAACATAAATAAGTTAGTTTTGTGGTGGTATAATGATTCATAAAGCTTCCTTCCACTGTATCTTAAGCCCCCATAATGATAGATGATTAAAACTTTTATTCCTTCTGTTAAGTCAGGATGGGTTCCCAAGATCACCAAGGATAGCAGAATGGTGACAGAGACATAAGAAAATAGAATATCCATATTCCTAAAGAAACCGCTCAGCCATTATCCTTTCCTTGCCTAACAATGGCCCCAGGTCATGGTTTTCTGCCCCTAATCTCATAGGTCACGTGGTTACGGGTCTTGTCTCATACCCTAGCTATTTGAAATGGCTAATGTAAAGAACAAATGAGTTCCTTTCCCTTCCTCAACTTCCCCCAACTGAAGAAGCCCTATAAAGCCCACTACCTACAAATTCAGGTTGGCTGTGCTCTGCTCTTGAGAGTCAGCCTGGCAGCTTGTGCTTTTCACAAATAAAAGCATTCATCTTTGCGTCAGAGTGGTCTGCGTGGTCTTGGTAACTCCCAAACCTTACACCTGGTATCATGACTCCAGTTGCCATCTTGGGGGGGAAGGGGGGGCAGACCACCTTTCCCCCAACCAAACGTCACCTAGATGCCATTGACCTTCTGAAGGCTTTGGACCATCTCTGCCTGATGCTGGCTTTCACACCCACCACAATTTGGCCTCACTCTTCTTCTCTCCTTCTTGGTAAGTGTCCCTTTCAGATTGACCTGCTCTCAGCTTTAATCCCTTCTTGTGGAAGCTGTTCCAGCATACCAGGTTACACTCCTCACCTGTTTTGGGGCCCCAATCCCAGGACTAGAGAAAGACACACTCTCGACACCTCAGGGTCTTGCACTCTCTGGTCTACTGTACCCTAAAGGGCACCTTTTGGTTTGGTTTCACCATCTCCAGACACTCTCCCGCTCCCTCCTCTCCCTATCTCTCCTGAGATCTCATCTTTGACTGCCAACCACTTTCACCATTGGGAGTACAGGTGTCTGCCTTGCCCACTAACAGGTTAAAAAGCCAACAGTTGTGACCTGTACAACCTCTGTGTACATGGTAAGTGCAGGCCCAGTTCACCCTAACAGGCCAGCGGGTCATATTGGTATTCTGTATAAACCCAGATTAAGCCCTGGTTCTTTTCTTTCACCCTTGTTTGGCTCTTTCCCTGTCTCCTTAAGAACTTAAAGCCTCTACAACTCTTGGACGACATTAAATCTTATCCTCTGAATGTTCTCTACAACTCTTCCTGGCCACAATATAAGATGGACAATGGGTCCAAATGGCTTGAACATGGTACTTTTGATTTCCAAATTTTCACTAATTTAGAAAACTTCTGCCAATGTATAGACAAGTGGTCTGATATACCCTATGTTCAAGCATTTTTTACTCTGTGTATACAGCCTTCTCTCTGTTCTACCTGCTCTTCTCACCAGGTCCTTCTAGTCAAGATCTCAGGAATGTAATCTAATTCAACTCCTCCCCCATACTTGTCCTCACCATCTGCTTTTGACCTGGATGCCATAGATGACCTGGCCCCAACAGCTCCTCCAGTTCCTCCTGCTCCCTCATCCTCTCCTGACCCCCTGCCTGATGCCCACATCCCTCCTCCCTCCCTTCCTCTGCCTCCTGTTCCATGTCTGTGCCCTCAAATACTACCATCTCCCATTTCCTCTCCTCCTCTATTCCCTCCTGCCCAGTGTACTCATTCTTGCGAGGATGGAATGTATCCTTTATGTGAGGTCGCAGGCACTGAAGGAATCATTCGTGTTCATGTTCCTTTTTCCATGTCTGATCTATCCCAGACTGAGCAACGTCTAGGGTCTTTCTCCATTGATCCAACATGTTATATCAAAGAATTTTGATACCTTACCTAGGCCTATGACCTAACCTGGCATGATCTCTTTGTAGTTCTTTCCTCCACTCTCACTCCTGATGAATGAAAATGTGTCTGGGTGTGTGCTCAGGCCCATGCTGATGAGGCTCACTTAAATGATAACACTTTTCTCCCCAGAGAGGTTCTTGACTGGGAATACCATGCTCCTACTAACTCCCCTGGAAGGGTGGCCCATGATAGAATGATTCTTTGCCTCCTGGCTGGCCTCCAAAAGGTATCCAATAATTGTATCAATTTTGACAAACTCCAGACACTGACCCAGAGGCCTAATGAAAAACCAGCTGAGTTTATGGGGCACCTACCTAGGCACTCACCCAATACGCTCACCTTGACCCTGCTTCCCAAGATGGAAAGATAGTCCTCAATATCCTTCCTGACCCAATCTACCACAGACATCAGGAAAAACTTAAACACTTAGAAAAAGGCCTTCAAACCCCTCAGGGATATCTGCTTGACCTGGCATTTAAAGTTTATAATAACAGAGAGGACCAGGGATGGCCTGAGAGAGTGGCCAGAGACATACAGCAGTTCCAGTTCCTGGCTGCAGCCCTGAGGCCTCTTCCAAAGAAGACCATAGGGCTGCAACTCTCACCACCAACACCCTGTTTCAAGTGGGGCCACACCAGCCACTGGGCAAAAACCTGCCACAGACCACACCCATTGCTAGGGCCCTGTCCTCACTGCAGACTTGCTGGACACTGGAAGGTCAACTGTCCTTCTTTGCCTCAAAAAGGTAGGACAGCCCCTTCCCCTTGACCCCCATGAGAGCCAATTGCCAATTATCTGGGCCTGACAGCCAAATATTGATAGTGCCCTGGGACCTCAGCCCCCACAAGCACTCCATATCACAATGGAGGAGCCCACGGTCACAGTCCAGCTGGCAGGAAGGCCTGTCTCATTTGTAATAGATACAGAGGCCAGTTGGTTAGTCCTGCCATCCTACTCTGGTAAGACTTCCCTTGAAGATCTCTGGGTCAGGTATTAACAGGCTATCCCACTTCCCAGACATAACTCCCCCCTTACCCTGTGTAGTCTGGGACACTCCCCTCTCCCATCCATTTCTCATAATACCCTCTTGTCCTATTCCTCTCCTGGGTCGAGATCTTATACATAAACTCTCTCTCTCTGACTTACGGCCCACACCCTGTCTTCTTCCTCATTCCAACCTACTCCCATACAAAGGATCCAAGTTTTCCCCTCCCTGTGTCCTCACTGGCAGGCACTAGCCTCTCATCACATGCCTGTCCTCATCAGACTGAAAGACCCTACGTCCTTACCCTGCTGTCCTCAATACCCAATCTCACTTAAACATCACCAAGGTCTCAAACATATTATTTCTTGCTTTCTCCAAGCTGGCTTCTTTCACCCAACTATATTCCCCTTGAAATACTCCGATCTTGCCTGTTATCAAACTTGACAGGACCTACCGCTTATTCCAGGACTTGTGCCTAGTCATTGCTGCCATTATGCCCATCCATCCAGTAGTCTCCTTTCCCTATACTCTCCTCTCTCACATCCCTTCCTCCACAACTGATCTTTTAGTTCTTGACCTCAAAGATGCCTTCTTCTCCGTCCTCCTCCACCCCAATTCCTATGATTTCTTCACTTTTACCTGGGAGGACCCTGATATGCATACTGCCACTCAACTCACCTGGACTGTCCTTCCCCAGGATTTTAGAGATAGCCCCCACCTGTTTGGCCAAGCTTCTCCACTGACCTTTTGTTCCTGTATCTGTCATCCAGCACACGTTTACAATAGGTAGATAATCTTTTGCTCTGCTCACTTTCTTTCTCTATCTAAACTACATACCAACAAATTCTTAACTTTCTCGGATCTAAGGGATAGCGAGTTTTCCCCATAAAAGCTCAACTTTCTTTAACCCAAGTTAGGTACCTGGGTTTTCTCTTTACCTCCACCTAACGACAACTCTCCCTAGACCACAAACAACATCTTTGCTCTCTCTCCCCGCCTACCTCTAGGAAGAAATCCTCTCTTTTCTTGGTTTTTCTGTGTTCCTTAGAATGTGGATTCCAAATTTTGCCCTCCTGGCAAAGCCCCTTTATGACAAGGCAAAGGGGAGCCCTCATGAACCCCTAGATAGATGCTGCCTTCTCCCTCCTGTGTGATGCCCTTTTGGAAGCTTCAGCCCTTGTACTTCCAGACCTTCAGTAGTCTTTTCTTCTTTATTCCACAGAAAAGGGAGATATAGCATTGGGAGTTCTAGGTCAAAAGAAGAGCCCATCCTTTACTCCTGTAGCCTATCTCTCTAAACAACTAGAAACCTCTGTCCAGGGCCGGCAACCATGCCTATGCACTCTTGCTGCAGCTTCTCTTCTAGCCCAAGAGGCACAGAAATTCACTTTTGGGCAACAACTCACTGTCCTCTCCCCTACTTAAAGATCTACTCCCCAACTCTTGCCTGTCTACACTGACCCCATCTAAAATTCAACTCTTTCACATCACTTTCCTTGATAACCCCGACATCACACTTGACTCTTGTCCTCCACTTAACCCTGCTACCCTCCTGCCTCTACCCAAACAACTTACACACTCGTGCTTAGAGACCCTAGAGGAACTCATCTATCACAATACTAGAATCTATCTCCTCTCCTCAACCCTGATCATACCTAGTATATAGATGGCAGGTCTTATACTAACTCACAGGGCTCTCGGATAGCAGGGTATGCTATTGTCTCAGATGACTAGATAATAGAGATTGGCCCATTGCCTAAGGGGAGTACATCCTAAAAGGCTGAACTTGTAGCTCTCACTAGAGTCCTATCCTTGGCACAAGACAAGACAGTTAACATCTACACTGTCTCTAAATATGCTTTCCATATTCTACATCACCGTGCTGCTACCTGGAAGGAGAGAGGCTTCCTCTCAGCTAAAGGAACCCCCATTACTAACGGGCCCCTTATCCTTAAACTGCTACATTCTCCTATCTTCCTATGAAGGTGTCTGTCATTCAGTGTAGGGGACACCAGGCTCTAACTTCACCCATGGCCAAAGGAAACTCTTTTGCAGGCAGAGTTGCCAGGGAATCCAGCCTCCACAGCACTATCAGCTTTAGCTTTTTTCCTTGCCCCTACCTCCTTCACTCCTTCATACACCCCAGAACAGTACCAAACTCTAACAAAACTTGGCACTATCCCAGAACCACAAGGCTGGCTACTCCTGGGGGACCTTTACTGCTTGCCTGATCTCCAAGCTACTACCATCCAGACTCACCTACATAATCCATTACAAATGGGAGCCTGCCCTCTACCAAGATTCCTAATGCTGCTTCATTTCCATCCTTGCCTTCCCCTCTCTAATCTCCTCCATGACACAGGGTTGCTCACTCTGCGCCAAGGCCTCTCCATAAGGGGGTGTCCATCCCCTCCCCTCTGGCAGACAGATTTTACTCACATGTCTCCTCACCAAAAAACTAAATACCTTCTCACTATGGTGGATACTTTCTCGGGTTGCATTGAAGCTTTTCCTAGGACAGGGGAAACTGAAAATATAGTCACCTCTCACATTCTTGAGTCTATTCTACCCTGCTTTGGCCTTCCCCTTACCATTCCATCAGACAATGGAACAGCCTTCATTTCCAAGGCAACCCAGGAAGTATCCAGAGCTCTGGGGATGGATTGGAAACTTCATATTCCATACAGATCTGAGTCCTCAGACAAAGTAGGGCAAATGCCATTCTCTAAACTCACCTGTCTAAACTGACTTATGAACTTCACCTATCCTGGCCCCAGCTCCTCCCTCTTGCCTTAGCCCAAATCAGAGCTACTCCTCAGGCCCCCTACTTCCTTAGCCCTTTTGAACACCCCTTCCTGTTAAACCACCTTCCCTCACTACCTTCTCTTGGAACATGCTGACCGCCTTCCTCCCCAACCACCTGAGGGAGCCACATATATCTCACTTAACCCTGGAGATCAAATCTACCTTAATCAGTCTTGCCCACAGGATCTCAAGCCGCTCTGGATTGGACCTCATCTGGTGATCCTAACCATCCCCACAGCCACAAAGCTTCAGGACATTCCCAATTGGATCCACCTATCACAGCTAAAGAGAGTCAAGTCACCTCCTTCCTACCCTACTTCATCTGGGGATAAGTACACCGCCACCCCAATGGGCACTCTCAAACTTAAACTCTCTTATGTTCCCACTCTTCCCCGAATCTCAGAATGTTCCTCTTGACACTGATGCCCCTCTGCCTCCTCTCTCTTGCCCCAAGCCTTCTATCTCTGCCTCTGAGTGCTCACCCCCCTCCCGTGTGCCTGGCATTTTGATGTCATAGTTGTTGACAAAGCTAACAAGCACCTTAATTCTTCCTTATGTCCTTTCATGGGGAGCAGAGAGCCCATCTCCCTCACTTTCTCTATAATAGACTGCCCTGAAGCCAGCTCAATACAGGGATGGTATGAGAGAAGTCTCTGCTTCGCTCAGGACCAAGTCACAACAGCATGCTACACTGGCTCTGTCGGAGGGTGCTCACTATTGATCTCACCATCCTGTCGGTACCACTACTTTCACCCAACTAAATCCTATGGCATCCAACCACTACACCTCAAATCTCAGGGGTACTCACAATTTTTCCATCACAGATCCATGGGACCAAAAGTGGGCAGATGGAATGGTAGGGGTGGCACAAAATGCCCCTAAGACCACCCAAAATGTCCATATCCAGACTGTTATAGACATCAAGCAGGCTCACGGCAAGCTTCAAGAGGATCTGCATGAACTAACCTTCTCCACCACCCCCTGGATGTCCATCCTTAATTCTCTCTCCCTCCTCAATCAACTCAATCTTACCAATCACACTGCCTGCTTCCTGTGCGCTTCACTTGACCAACCCCTCATTGCCGCAGTCACCCTGTTCAATGTCACCTCTGCTTCAGATACTCCCTGCTTCTGGTGGCCTCTCTCCAAACTCCCTATCCCACTTTCTCTTCTAAACTACCTTGATTTCTGGTGTAAGGACATCGCTCAATGCTGGTCAGTAGCTTTCAGGAATAACTCTATTGTTAAAAGCCACACCTTACCTAAGAGAATTTATTTTTGGTGTGACTACATGCTATACACTTACAATTCTCTGAGAACGCACTCAGACCCTTGCACCCCCGTCACTTTGGTACCTAGCCTCACCATGTATACAGAGGGAGAGCTGGCAGTACTGCTTCCTAAGCAGGCTCATCATTACAAAAGAGCTGTCCACCTGCCCATGATGATAGGGGTAAGCCTGGCAGCCTCTATAGCTGCCACAAGACTGGCTGCAGGGGGTCCGAGCCATAGCCTAATCTCTTATGAAAGACTATTTACAGAACTGAGCATCACAGTCCAGGGATACACCCAGGCCCTGTGACTGCTACAAGAACAACTTACCTCTCCTGCCTCAGTCATGCTACAGAACTGCTGAGCCCTAGACCTCTTGACAGCTGACAAAGGAGGGACCTGCCTTTTTCTGAATGAGAAATGCTTATTATGTTAACCAATCAGGCAAGGTAGAGGTCAAAATTTAAAAAAAAAAAAAAAAAACTAAAAATCCTGCCTGACCAGTTTCAGGTAAGAACACCAATTCCCTCTTGTTCCTGGAACATCTTTGGGACTGTCTGGCCCTGGCTTTTGCCAATCTTAGGGCCTATATCTGGACTCTTCTTGCTACTTGTCCTGGCCCCCTTGCCTTCTGAGATGCATCCAAAATCAGGTGGACCAATTCACCCACCAAAAATAAGGAAGTAGATTATCCACATTCCTCAAGAAACCACCCAGCCATTATCCCTCCCTTGCCTTAACAATGCCCCCAGGACATGGTTTTCTGCCCCCTTATCTTGTAAGTCCCCTGGTCACAGTTCTGGTCTCACACCCTAGCTATTTGAAATGCCTAATGTAAATAACAAATGAGTTCCTTTCCCTTCCTCACCTTCCCCCAACTGAAGAAGCCCTATAAAGCCCACTACCTACAAATTCAGGTTGGCTGTGCTCCTCTCTTAAGAGTCAGCCCTGGCAGCTCATGCTGTTCTGGAACAAAAGCATTCATCTTTGCCCCAGAGTGGTCTGCATGGTCTTGGTCACGCCCAAACCTTACACCTTTCCCAATTTAGAAATTAACTCTTCTCTGGGCTCTGAAAGAAATAACATTCATGATGAATTAAAGAACCCTATTTTAGTCAGTGAATTTTGTATCAAGTCACTATTGTTATACATTCATTTTTTTTTCCAGAACTGGGGATCAAACCCAGGGCCATGAATGTGCTCAGCAAATATTCTACCACTGAGCTCCAATACTAGTCCACTCTCATATCTTACACAGGACTCATATAGCATAGGTGGTAATCTGTTTTCCCCCAAGAGTAAGATTTACAACCATTGGAATCTGCATCATTTCTGCATGTCTTAATCTTCACTATGACTGAGACTGACTTTCTCCCTCTCAACAGTCCCCTAGAGCCCAGAGTAAAATGCTTGAAATCACATCTGGATGCAGAGGCCCCAGCAAGGGTTGTAATCCTCCAGATATTTACTACCTTACTCATGTGAAAGAGAGCTGATTTACTATGACATGATGAATAATAGGAAGGAAAAGAGAAAGGCAGTGAGATAGACCTGACTTCGGGGGGCAAGGTTAGGGAAGGCTTCACTGGAAGGGTGACATTTACAATAACCTCTGAAGTTAGCAAAAAGGAACAGGGAGGAGGAAGAAAATTTCAGTCAGAAACACATGCTAATTAAAGCCTACCCACATCTTCCTTGCATGCCTAATAGTCAGATCATATTCTAAATTAGCCCCAAACCGAACTTCTGGTTCTTTGTGTCCTACCACAAACAGCAACCAAAATTATCCTTGCCTTCTTTCAATCTTGAATATCCTTTGAGTCAGAGGCTTATTTTCTGTTTCACATTTTAAAGCTTTTTTTTTATTTTACTTTTTAGATATTATGATACAAAATCCTTATATTAGCACATAGGTTGCATATACTCTCCCCGGCATTATTATTATTCTATTTCAATTGTGTCATTTAATGCTTATGAAACAGAATTTCTTTTTTAAACATCAAGTGTAACACATTTTAATTTATGATTTGTAATTTCCTTATCATGCTTATAAGTATCTTCCTCGAAAATATTTCTAGTCATTTATATTTGATTTCTAGTTACTTTGCCTTTTTACCTATATAAGCTTTTAATTCATCATCTCTCTCTCTCTCTCTCCACATATATATATATATATATATATATATATATATCCCCAAAACTCCTACTTTGATGCAGGTGTTTGTAATTCTTCACTGTTAAGTTTGCCTAATTTTAGGAGTTCTACCTTTTCTTTCCCTTTTCCTATCTCTTCTTTGGATACTGGTCCAAATTCTAAGCATTTTGCTCTTTATACATTGGGCTTTCTCACTGTTTACTCAATAAATCTCCTTTGATTTGCTTACTCCTACTTGTCCATATACTTCATTTTTTGTAGTCATAAGATAGGACCCCAAAACAAGAAAATCTGCAAATTTTATACTATCTCTTTATTCAGATGATAAAAGTAATCTTCAGAAAGGTTGAGTAACTTGATGAAGGTCACACAGCTGGGAAATAGAAGATTAAGGATTTATACTCCATTTGCCTGACTCTAAAATACATGCTTGATCTCTATGAAGTTGTGATATAAAATTTCACTAAATACCTGTGTAAATGTATGTCCCCCAATACACTCAGGTGTTTTATTGAAGCTTAAATTTCCAGACACCTGACAAGAAGAGGTATATTTGGGGGAAGATCTGATTTCTTGCCCAAAGGCAAGAAGAGAACTCAGCTCTGCCTGGGTCCCCGCTGTTTGCTGCCTGGTTTGTACTTGCTTGTGGTGCTGGTTGTGTGTGGTTGTGTCTCTCTGCTTGGATCTGTGAAAGGGAGCCAGCTTCTTCTGCCATACTGGAAGTTCACTTGGTTCTATAAGATTCAAATAAATCCCTTCCTCCAATAAACTAGAACTATGAAAACTGACTACAATAATACTGAATTCTCCATAAACTTAACATGTCTAGTTTCTAATATGTTTCATTTTAAGCCAATACTACAGTGCTAATATCTATGTAGCAGCATCATAAATTTCAAAACTTGAGAAAAAGAATAACAATCCTGATTTCAGATCATCATTAAGTCATTTTCCAACTTAAAAACCCATGGTACTGTAATGTTATTTGAATATATTTATGTATTAATCCAAAAAGAATTAAGATGTTCACAATGTAAGAGATGAGTATATCTACCCATTTATTCATCTAACATTTTGAACTCAGCTAATTTATATATGTTTTTTCTTATCTACCTTTTTATCTATTCCATATTTAAATGTTATTGCTGTTATGTGCATATGTAACTATATAATAAATTGTGGTAATTTATACTATGATTTTACTCATATGTTTTGTACAAATTTGTCCAACCATTTAAAAACAGATCAAATACAACAAACCTGTACATGCTATGTGAGATTCTTACTAATTTTTTCAAATATAATTGTCAGCTACTAAGGGAACTATGAGAATAAACAGAAAATCTTTAGAATTGATGCAGGATTTTGGGGTGCAAGGGAGGCGCTATGCCTGTGAACCCCACCTTTTGGGTTTTTATCTGATTTAACAAAGAATTGAGAAAATTAACTTTGAGAAGGGTAAATTATGACTTATGA
This sequence comes from Orientallactaga sibirica, assembly GCA_036365145.1. Classification (NCBI taxonomy): domain Eukaryota; kingdom Metazoa; phylum Chordata; class Mammalia; order Rodentia; family Dipodidae; genus Orientallactaga; species Orientallactaga sibirica. The sequence goes on along the minus strand of JAEOAD010000056.1, from coordinate 1,663,701 downwards.
TATTTATTTTAGGGGCAGTTAGTATTCAGGAGAAAGACTCAAGCCAGAAGTTAATTCCCTCTGTGCTGGGTTGGAAAGTGGGGAGGGTAATGAAGCAAATGTCCTTCACAGAGGACTCTCCTAGGAAAAAGCCTGGGGCATGCAGGAATACACATGCACACTCACACGCGCACGTACGCACGCACACACACACATACACACACAGCAAAACATGAGAGCCCAGGCCAAATGATTCAGTAGAAGCACATGCTCACACATATGGGAAGCAAAGCATGAAAGTGCAAGCCATTCACCTTCACATATAGGAAAGCTAATAGATTGGATAATAAAAGACTTAGCCCTTAAAGGAGCATACATGTAGCAAAGTGAAAAAAAATCTGGAAATAAAATACAGGCAGGAAGCAAGTAGGAAATTACCCAGGTAAATAAGAATCCCCAGCTGGGGAGATGATGGAGGAGGCCAGGATGAGAAAGAGCTCATACACACATGGCAGGCCCCTTTATATGTGTCAGACATCCAATTAAGATGAACCTTTCCTTCAGACTCAGCTGTATAATGGAGAGACCTGATTGGTTGGTAGACTCAAAGAGCTGACTCAGAAGGTGCCAGCCCACCCATGTGTGCTAAACTGAGGAAGAAGCAGGAAGTTGCTGCTGGGGAGGGTTGCTTGCAGCCATCTTGAATGAGACTGGATCAAATGTGGGTTCTAGTTCTGCCAGGACAGGATATGTGGCATCTCCTTGTTCTCTTTGGACCTCTTGCTCATCTGACAGCCTATAAAAAGCTGTCTTAGTCTTGTTTCTTCAAAATGGGAGAAAGTCTTTGGTAGCTATTCCTCAGATAGCTGATATGTACACTACATAAAAATTGTCCAAACTAAATCACAAAAAGTGAAGCTGCCTATCAATAAATGGGCCAATTAAATGAACAGTGAGTTTTCAAATGAGGAAATACATATAACCAAGAGACATTTTAAAAATGTTCAATAGGCGCCTACGTGTACTTCCCACGACTGATAGTTCCATTTTGTGGACACATTAAAGGTGGCATGAGACCAGGCAAGACGGTGCTAGTGATGGGCATCGTGTTCACAGACCGGCAACTGCTCAGAAACTCTTGTATATCAGGGGAAAGAGGCGAAGAGCAGTTAGCAATCCCTTACTTTCCGTTCATTCCAGACCAGCCGTTCAGGGTGGAAATTCTTTGTGAGCACCCACGTTTCAGAGTGTTTGTGGATGGACACCAACTTTTTGATTTCTACCATCGCATTCAAACGTTATCTGCAATTGATACCATAAAGATCAACGGGGACCTCCAGATTACCAAGCTTGGCTGACGTGACGTGACGTGAAGCACTCCTGTCAGGTCCCACAGCTATGTAACTGTCAGTCCGGAGGACGTATCTAGCAACATCTGGAGACTTGAAAACACAAGGCAAGCCTCACTGTCTCGTCTTTCTGTGCACTTTAAAATCCAGAATGACAACCTGGTCAGTGGTTTACCCAGAGGAAGACAGCTTTTGGACAAAGACATGGAGCCATTATTCCCAAACAAAGTAACACATGGAGGTTGGACCTTTTTTTTTTTTTTCAGACTAAACTGAAATGGATTTGTGATTTGTGATTTGATACCAAATTATTCATCACTTCAATGCAAGATGATGTTTAGGAATAAAAGTGCTAAAGGACATTAAGAACAACAATGGTACATCAAAATCAATGCAATTCAGCACTGAAGTGGAATTGTGTAGCACAACCAACATTTTAGTCAGGGTATTTACACAGAATGTAGGTTGTTCGAAGTTTGGTTTTGTTTTCTTGCATTTTTTTTTCTTTTTGCACAGCATATTGTTAACTCAACTTTTCAAAACTCCTATTTATTTATATTCGATGTGTGTATTAATGTATCAGAGGATGAGCAGTATCTACAAATTATGAGCTTAGGTCTAAGCGGGGATTATAAATTGTAATCATAAAACAGGTAAGTCTATACCTTAAATACCTTATGATATTCTTTATATCCCTAAACTTAGACTTTCTTAATATAAATTGCTATCAGTGCTTTTGGGGAAAATTTGCAGTATTTCTATAAAACTGCTTTTCAGATTTGTGTCAATTATGTGAAATTCTATTTGTATTCCTTTTTCTCCTTACTGTGAGTTAACACAGTATTGGCTTCGTTAAGATTAACTACTCCATAGGTTTACATAATAGCTCATTAAGTTGTTATTAAATTAATTAAAAGCATATAAGAGGCGATTGCATAGACAATATTTTTTTTTGGGGGTGCAAGGTAGGGTCTCACTCTGGTCCAGGCTGACCTGGAATTCACTATGTAGTCTCAGGGTGGCCTGGAACTCTCGGTGATCCTCCTACCTCTGCCTCCCGAGTGCTGGGATAAAAGGTGTGCACCACCATGCCCAGCTTTGCATAGACAATTTTTAAAGTAACAATTATGTAAACTTCGAAATAGTATAATATGTTACAGTAAAAAGGATTCTGGCTGGGAAAAAATGTTCAATATCCTCAATCATCAAAGGCATACAAATTAAAACTACCTTGAGATTCTGTCTTACCCCAGTGAGAATGGCCATCATCAAGAAAACAAAAGCAAGAAATTCTGGCAAGGAAGTGGGGAAAGGAGAACCATTATTCAGTGCTGGTGGGAGTATAAACTGGTGTACATGCCATTGCAGTTTCTCAAAAAGCTAAAAATCAAACTACCATATTATACATTTTTCCCACTCCTGGACTATACCCAGGCCCAGAAAGAGACAAACAACATGTTCTCTGTCATATGCAGATCCTATCTGTGAATGTTTGTTAGGTGAGCATTCAACCACTATACTACAGAAACACCGGGTCACATGTGTGTACAGCAGTCAATAAGGGCATGTGAATGTGAGGATAGGCTATGATTCAACATAGGGGACCAGGAGAGGGGAAGAAGAGGTGAGCACAAGGTAGATTGGGAGAGGTGTGAGACAATAGGAAACATGTATTATGAGTTTGAAGGAAGCTGTGGTGAGTGTTAGAAAACATTATGACTCATAATATTTTGTATGCTAATTAAAATAAGTACATTTTAAAAAATCATAGCCGCAGGGCAAGCTGATGAAACAAATACTAGATTTAGGGGGCTTAAACAACACAAAATCAATTCTCACAGTTCAGGGAGCTGGGGAATCCAAGAACAAGGCACTGGCATGGAAAACATCATTCTGAGGCTTCTCTTATTTTGCAAGCATCTCTCATCTTCCTGGGCTTCATAGGACTTCTCTATGCAGGCACACACAGTAGTAAGCTCTCATATCTATTCTTTAAGGACACTAATTCTATTAATCCCATTCTTCTGAACTCATTTAGCCTTAATTACCTTTGTATAGGCTCTCTCTCAAAATACAGTCATGATACTTGGTGTTGAAAGCTTCACCATGTAAAATTGGGGGTGATAGAACTTAGTTCACAGCAGTAGCCAGGTATGCGACTGAGTGCTCTTATTGATAATTATTTTGTTTTCTTTACCACCTCTTCTTGGTTTCTCTAGCTATACAATTAACGTCCAATGCTAGCAAATTTACCACTTTATAATATGTATACCATTTGTTATTGATTTAGGTAGAATCTCCACAAAAATGTTATATAATAATAACTTATACTAATGATTTTGGGTACTATGTTCTTGTCTCTACTTAGAATAGACTCATATGTAGCTTTGATTATTAAATATGGTTCTAACTACTACTTTAATGAATACATTCATATTTTGTCTTATATTCATAGGAACTGAAGTATGTAATTTAACTACAGCATTTGTCAACATGATCATATGCTTGATTTTTATTATTGGACCTGTTAGTACTATTGCTTATGTCATTAGATTTCTTAATATTGAACTCTTGCATCCATAGAACTATCTCGGTATATTCTACTTTTCATTGGTTTTATTCTTTGATTCTATTATAAACAACATACCTCTGAGTCACATCTGTACTAAAAAGTGAAAACCTATCTATGATTTTCTTTTTAAACATTTTAAGGTCTTGTTCATAGTCTTATGTAGCCATTATTTCTCTATGATCTGATTCAATATGAATAACATCAGAATTATTTTTTAAATTGATAGTAGGAAAGAATTTGCTAGTAAAACTGTCTAGGTATAATATGTTTATGACTTTATAATTTCTCTGCATGCCTACTGTTTTTCTTAGATTGTTTTTTTAAAACTTACTGTTTGAACAGATAATCATTTACATACATTTTCAAATGTAATAGTAAAGTGGTATTCAATATATCATTTTAAAAATATTTTTTCTGTAATTGCTTCATTTTTAATGTTGTGTGTTTGTTTTCATTAGCCCTCCTAATTTATTGCTGAACAAAACTAGTGTGTTATCTTTGATTTTATTTCTTAAAATAAATAACAACTTATTCATAGCTACTATTTATTTTTCTGTTTCAAATTCATTTATTCATTTAAAATTGTATTATAATGTTTAATCCCTTTAGCTTGGATTTCTTTTTTATTGTTTTTCCATTTTCTCAAGAGATAGAACCAAGTGAATTTTATTCTCATGAAAATATTTTGGAATTTAAATTTTAATCAAGGCATTAGTTTGCCTGGGTTCTTAAGGGCCTTTAGGAAGAACACATTTTCCAGTTTATTTTGATTGTTGGTATAACTCACCTCTTTTGTGATTATAAGTTTGAGATTAGATCCTTACTTCCTTGATGACTGCCAGCCTTCTCAGATGACCTTCTCCATTTCCAAGCCATCCATAGCCATGCCACACTGCTAATACTTCAACACTCTCCACTTCTGCTGATCTCTCTGTAACATTTCTCTAACACCAGTTAGGGAATTTTAATTGTTTTAAAGGCTCATGTGATTAAGCAGAACGGATCCCAATAGCCCAAGATTATCTTCCTCTTGTAAGGATCATGACTTCATTGTATCTTAAGTCTCTTATACAATGGAATATAACATCTTCATAGGTTCCAAGAATGAAAGTATGAACATCTGTGTGAATTAATTCTGCCAACCACAGTTCCTAACATTAAAAAAAAAAAATCCCTTATGTGGGTACTGGGGAATCGAACCCAGGTCGTTATGCTTTACAGGCAAGTACCTTAACCACTGAGCAATATTTCTAGCCCTTGTATTATATTTTAAAATCCAGTGAAGATGTTCATCATCACTGTGAAATATAAACTTTATCATTTTCTTATGAGAGAGAGCAAGAGAAAGAGAGAGAGAGAATTGGTGGGCCAGGGCCTGTACCCACTGCAATTGAACTCCAGATCCTTGTGCCTCCTTGTGTGCATGTGTCACCTTGTGTGCATGCATTACTTTGTGTGTCTGGCTTATATGGGTTCTGGAGAGTTGAACCTGGGTCCTTAGGCTTCACAGGAAAGCACTTTAACTGCTAAGCCATCTCTCCAGCCCAACTTTATCATTTTGAAATGACCTTTCCCCTAATTCTTAATGTTTTTCACCTGGCTTGAAGAGTACAACCATATTTCATTAAACCACATCAAAAATGGTTGAGCCTAGAAACTAAGATATAATTTCTGTGATACAGCAGTTATGCATGGTAATTATTTCTGAAGGCCATTTCTCATCTATTAAATGTGTTAATTATACTGCCTACTTTTCTAGCTATTTTTAAAGTATTAAATAAACATGCATGTAAAACTTAGCAGTAGCTGGCAAGTAGTAAACATTTAATGAATACCAGTGATGATGACAATGAAAACACAAATAGAATCCTTAAATCAATAAAAGCTGAGTGCACAAAGCCAGAAAGAAAATGGAAAGCAGAAATACTAAATAAAACTGTGACAGTTAAGTTCTGTTGTCAACTTGATCTGATCAGGAATAAAGTAAGAGTCATGCCTCTCGGGCTGATCTGGGATGGCTTTTCCAGTAAGAACTAATGTAAAGATCTTCACCCAGAGTGTACAGCCCTTCCAGTTGCGGGCTACCTATAAAAAAATGGTCTTTTGGAGCCAGAGATGGTGGTGCACACCTTTAATCACAGCACTTGGGAGGCAGAGGTAGGAGGATCACCATGAGTATGAGGCCACCCTGAGACTATAGAGTGAATTCCAGGTCAGCCTGAGATAGAGTGAGACCCTACCTTGAAAAAACAACAAAAAGTGGTCTCTTGCCTGACTGCCCTTGCTACTTGCTGGTCCATGCAACTGCCCTGTTGTTGCCATGCTTCACAGATATCAGAACCTGGTTTCATGGAGGTGGTCCACAGAGGGACCTCTAGGCAGAGTAAAATGTTTGTCTGCAAAAGACTTTGAATTCACACAAACTGTTGAAACAAATTCTACATGAAATCAGCTATGTGCCTTGAATCACAGAAGCAGTGGCATTGTATTTATATTTGCTCATTTTTACAAATTGAATCTCTTAATCTAAAGAAAAAAATATCAAATGTAGCTTCAATATAACATCTGACAGAAAAACTGCCTCTGGATATACCTTTCATGCATGAATTTTTACATGATTACAGGTTTCTTTTCTTTAGTAGAGTTTGTAATTTCATGCAGTTTGATCATTGAACAAGCTAGGTTAGGAGCTAGGGAACTAGCTCAGTAGTGAAGCACTGCCATTCATGCACAAGGCCCTTGGTTCCATCTCCAGCACTGTAGAAAAGGAATGATTTACTCAATTGCTTATATTTACACAGTTTTCTAATGTTTTAAGTTAGTACTATGAGTCAGACTCTGAATTGGTAATATTGCTCAGTTGAAAAGTGAATGAGATCTGGTACCTCTCCTGTTATCTAATATGTATGGAAAAAATGTATACAAATGACAAAGCAGGACCCATAAAGGGACAGAGTTTAAAAAAGGAGATTTAAAACATCAGCACTATGTTGTAGAGAGATCGTTTCAAACTCCAGATCACCGAGAAGCTTTATTTGACTGTGTCTTACAAAGGACCGAGATATATCCAAATACATTTTATCATATGCTTTTATTTTTATATCTCTTGCACGTGTAATTTTTGAAAGATAAAGCATCCATATAGAGCTTTTATTTCACCAACAAATCACTATATTAAGATTGCCATTCCAAATTAGAGTCACCACATGCATAATAATAGGGATTTAAATTATTTTTAAAAATAATATATCTTTTTATTTGTCAGGATTCTGTAGAATAACAGAACCAATCGAATAAATATGGATTACAAAGGGATTCTATTAGATCAGCTTTCAGGATATGGGGCCTTGTCCTCAAGGTACTGCTCCTATTACTCCAGTGGGGAGAGTGAGTTTTATCTTTAATAGCACTAATGTCTAACAATCATGGATGTTGTGTACGCAACTTCCTTGACTGCAACATTAAACTTGTTCAAACTCCTTTCCTTGCCATTTGGAGCAGTTATCTTCTTATTGCTGGGACAAAATACCTAACCAGAAATAGCTTATGGAAAGAAAGGGTTTATTTCAGGCTTGTAGTTTTGAGAGAAAGTTTTATCAAAACAGAAAAAGCACAGCACAAATAGGATGCTAGCTCACATTTTGTCACATATCTGGGTAGAAGCTAAGTATTAGGCTTGGAGTTAGACTAACTTCCCCAGCAAGACTCCACCTCCCAAATTACCACCAGCTGGACATTGACTATGAGGCTTGATAACAAACACGTGAAGCTATGGGAGACACTTTACATTCAACCTCACACTTTTTTACTTGACTGACAGGATGCTATAAAGCAAATCTCATATTCAAGATATAGAATTCAGGCTGGAGAGATTGCATAATGGTTAAGGCACTTGCCTGCAAAGTCAAAGGACTCAGGTTCAATTCCCCAGGACCACATAAGCCAGATGCACAAAGTGGTGCATGTGCCTGGAGTTTCTTGCAGCAGCTGGAGGCCCTGGTGTGTCTAGTCTCTCTTTCCTTTTCTGTCAAATGAGTAAATAAAAAATATATATATTTTTTGGTTTTTCGAGGTAGGGTCTCCCTCTGGCCCAGGCTGACCTGGAATTAACTATGTAGTCTCAGGGTGGCCTTGAACTCACAGCGATCCGCCTACCTCTGCCTCCCAAGTGCTGGGATTAAAGGCGTGCGCCACCACGCCCGGCTCAATAAAATATTTTTAAAAGATGTAGAATTTACTCATCCAGGGGTCAAGAAACAGGTCTCTTTAGTCTTCGAGTTTTGAGTTCCTAACACATGATTGCCCTAAAGATATTATAAAATTGCAAACTAGGGATTGGGGAGACAGCTTAGCGATTAAGGTGCTTTTCTGTGAAACCTAAGGACCTAGGTTTGATTCCCCAGAACCTGTTGGGCTTTGCTAGTAACAGGCTGGACCAGTGAGGAGGCTGGCCTGAACTATTGGACATAGCCAGGGGCCCTGGGCTGCGGGGTCGCAGCTGGCCCTCTCTCAGGGGTCCCTGGTGACGGTGATTGCCTTCCCTATGTTGTAAGGTATAGTGAGCTGTCATCACCCATAGTGGGCAGAACTGGCAAGGCACTCCCCCCAGACCCAAAAGGCTATGACCATTCCATAAGTCAGACTTTGCCCCCCACAGTTCCTGACCTGTGGCTAGCTGCCCAAGAGACCCTCATGTGGCTAAAGTCACGTAGCCTTCTCACCCCCCCCCACAGTTCTGAAGTCACAGCCTCCTGTTAATCTCTTCTGCCCTTCCCCCTACCTTCCCATATCCTTCACCCATAGCTTTGAAGTTACTAGTCCTTCCTCTATCTAGATAACAGCCCATAAACTATGCATCTGATTGCCATACAGTGTGTACGTGCCATCTCAACCTTCCCCAAGTGTTTATAAACCCACCCCCCTTTCAATAAACGAGTGCTGTCCACCAGACGGTCTCCCGGGTGTTCATTGCCCCATCATGTGTTCGTATGTTTGAGTCGCACTCACCCGCCCAGCCAGAAAGACCCTTCCAACTCGTCTCTCCCTCGCCCAGGACGTCGGTGGCCAATGACCCCGGAGAACGGGAATGGCTGAGACCCACAAGAACCCACATTAGCCGGTGGTACATTCATCTGGAGTTATTTTTGCAGTGGCTAAATGCCTGGTGTGTCCATTCTCTCTCTCTCTCTCTCTCTCTCTCTCTCATCAATAAATAAAAAATATTTTTTATTATTTTTATTTATTTATTTGACACAGAGAGAGGGGGAGAGAAAGAGAGAGAGAGAGTGAGTGAGAATGGGCATGCCAGGGCCTCTTGCCACTGCAAACGAACTCCAGACGTATGCACCACCATGTGCATCTGGCTTACGTGGGACCTGGAGAATCGAACTGGGGTGCTTAGGCTTCACAGGTAATGCCTTAAGTGCTAAGCCATCTCTCCAGCCCTGAAAATATTTTAAAGATTTATTTTTTATTTATTTATTAGTGACAGACACAGAGAGAGCGTGTGTGTGAGAGAGAATGGGCACGCCAGGGCCTCCAGCCACTGCAAATGAACTCCAGAGGCATGTGCCACCATGTGCATCCTGGACCTGGAGAATCAAACCTGGGTCCTTAGACTTCGCAGACAAGCACCTTAACCACTAAGCCATCTCTCCAGCCCAATAAAAAATATTTTTTAAAAACTGCAAACCACCTTGACTATGTTTAATACTGACTCTGGGAATCTTCGGTTCTAGAATTTTCAATGATGCATTTTAGCTATATGCAAAATCTCATTTTAGGGCTGGAGAGATGGCTTAGTGGTTAAGGCACTTGCCTTCAAAGCCAAAGGACCTAGGTTAGATTCCCCAGTACCCACATAAGCCAGATGCACAAGTTGGCGTATGTGTCTGGAGTTCATTTATAGTGACTGGAGGCCCTGGAATGCCCACTGTCTCTCTTTGTATTTGCTTCTCAATCTCTCTCTCTCTCTCTCTCATAAATAAAAATAAAAATAAATGTTTAAAAAGATCTCATTTTAGTTTATAATGTCCTTGATTTACAGATAACCACAGAACACTAGGTGTAAAAAGGACTTTGAATGCCATCTCTTTAAAACATTTCTATTTGATATGTAAAGATTAGATTATACATCCGTTCAAGTTTTATAGCCAGCTATGTGAAATTCAGGGAGTGGCACCCATATTTTCTGAATCCTATTTTCCAATCTACTATCCTTTTACTCTATCACTTTCCAAATTGAAAAGTAACATATCAGACAATCCTAGAGAAGAAATCTACTCCCTATTTTCAGTTCCTTTCCCTGAGCAGTGCTCTCTCTAGCAATGAAGCTCTATTTCCTTTCCAAATTGGCTAGGACTTGCTTCATGTTTTATAATGCATAAAATACATTCTAAACAAAAATTCAATAGTTTAGGCCATCATATCATATCAGTCTCCTCTTTAAATAATGGAGTTCATTCTTCTGGTTTATGTTGATCCATTCATTCCCAATGGCTAAAATTAATGCAAGTTGTTTCTGCTGCCCTTATCTTTCTACTGCAAGCCTGAATTGCCTCAGAGAATCCTGTCAAGCACATGTGCATGCCCTCACCTCAGAGCACTCCAATGACTGCTCAGCATAATGAGGAGTCGGGTGTCTGCATCCTGCGAGTTAATTGGACTTGGCTGACCAAAATTCTGATGCTTTATTTCCTGACCTTTTCTTAAATGAATGCACACCTCAGGACTGAGAAAGAAAGGCAAAAACTGGGGGAAGGGAGTACAACCACTTCCTGCTGAAAAGCTGGATTCCTCTTGTACTATTCTATAACACCCTCAGCTTCATCAGCTCTTCCAAGGACAGGCTGGTAGGTCATCCTTACCAGCTACATTACACATAGTTAAGTTGAAATAATAGAGTCTCTATCCTCCTATCTTTTTTTCCTGTCCTATCTTTATAAAGAAACTGAGGCACATAGCTTGAGAAGAAACAGGCAAAAGACAAAAAGATATGCAACAGGCATGATTATAGTTCACAATTAAGAGAGGAATTATCACACTGTATACTATAAATATGTACATTTGAAGTAATAAAGGCAAAATGCTTTTGATCTATGCCTTTCATAAATTCCTCTCCAGGTACACTGGCTGAAAAGTGGGACTAGTCTTAGCCATCTAGTCTTCAGAACTGTCATGCTCAATACTGCTTCTAGCAACCCTCATACTGGGCTAAGCCTTTCACGGATGAATGGAAGAAAATTCTAGCCTTTACTGACTACATTGGAACTCTACCAGGTGTTTTCACATACAAGATTTAATTGACTTACTAATTAACACTGAATCATAGTCATGATCAACTTTCTTTCCAAACACTGAAAAACCGAATCTTTGTTTGGAAAACAGGAGGCTGCCTAAGAATACCATGGCAAATGGATCTGCTGCAGGATAAAACCTGAATTGTCTGACCTTCAGTTCCCTACCTTTTCATTTGACCATATTGCTCCTCTTAAAAATGGATGCATATTCCTAGTCTCAGTGTTTCCATACAAGAGAAAAGTGGTTGGGCAAAGATTATTGGATAAAGGTGAATTTTAAGGAAGTACAATACTTTGGTGGAACTAATTTCTTTGGAGAAAATGATTCTTTCCCAACAATGTACAAATCACAAAAACAATCTGTTTATGTGGAAGAACATAGCTCAGTGAGGCTTGGAAATATTTTTGCAAACTAATTCCAAGAAAATGTTGCTGATATTTCTTCCTTTATTAAACAATGAATAATAAAATATAATGTGGACAGTTGCTAACTATTTCAAGCACATCTACCTCAATTCTGACTTTGATCCTGTAAAATATAGACAGATGCAAAAGCACATATAAATATGCACCCTGATATATAGATAGATAGATAGATAGATAGATATAGATATAGATATATAGTCTGATAATTATCAGGAAAACAGACATTGTTGTGAATAAATACTAGGAGTTAAGCTATACAAAGGACTTTCCTTAATAGCTATGTCAAAGAGAGTTCTAGGTTATGGAAGGTGAAGGCAAGTACAGTTATCCATGCTGTCTTCTAACTACACTTTCAACAGCTTTATTAGTTGATTCTGAAATTTTTTACATACATTCCCACATATTCTGTGAAACTAATGTTTCTCATTTTCATTTTGAGAATAAAGAGATATTACAGAAAGAATTAATATGACCACACACCCCCCACAGAGACTGAATTTCCATTTTATTTCCTCTGCCTTATAATGGCAATTTGTTTTTAATTTTTTTATTGACAACTTCTATACCTACAGACAATAAACCATGATATTTCCCTCCCCTCCCCATCCTCATTCCCCTTGAGAACGCCACTCTCCATCATATTCCCTCCCTCTCTCCATTAGACTCTCTTTTAATTTGAACTGAGTCAAAAACACTTTCTTGTCAGATCATCACAGGAATTAATATTTCCTTGAGAGCAACACTTTTGCTTCTTAATGTGTCTCTAGTTTTTCTCAATATTGACAGGTTATCTGGAACACAGGGAGACTTCAATTCATATTCGTAGAGAGATGGAATCAATATATTGGGAAAATTTCAGAACAAAAGTTGGGTGAAACTTTTACATATGGAATTTCTTTCTAAATCCAGAGCACACACTTTAGAGCTCTGTTACAGAGATCTTTGGACACACCATGTCCTAGCCTCTCAGGCTGCCTCTGATTTCAACTGCTTCCATGCTATACTATCTCACTACTTTCTATGGGCAACTGTCCTACCTCAAATCTGTAGGAGTCTGTCTGCTTTGTGCCCAGGGCTTTCTTTTCTCTTGTTTATTTTACCTTTTTGCTTGTTTGTATATAATGTGGGGTGTGTGAGAGTATGTGTGTGTGTGTGTGCGTGTGTGTGTGTGTGTGTGTGTGTGTGTGTGTGTGTGTGTTATAGGCACACATATGTGCCCTACTGGCATCCCATGTACTTATCTGGAAGGGAGTGCTTTCTTCAAGTGCCCAGACCAGAATGTTGGGTGTATCTCTTCTGCCTATTCTTATTTGAACCACAGTTTCTTATTTGCTCCATAGCTTGCTATTTTTGTGATAAACGGGCTCTTTACTAGTCTCTTCTCCCCTTTGGAGGACTAGGATTATAGGTATGTGTGGCCACATCCAGCTGTTTATGTGGAGATTCAAACACAGGAGTTTGGCGGGCCCCCAAGGCTTGCACAGGAAACACCCTTAACCACTGAGCCATCTCTCCAACCCTCTCTCATGTTTGTTTTTGGAGCTAGCTTTTTCAGTGAGCAAAAGCCACACAGTACACTTGAGTTCACATTCCCAAAGACAATTCTTAATCATGTCAGGACAGTCATTTCCAGTTATCTTGCCCAGCTTTCTTTTCAGGTAGATTTTGGGGGGGATATTATTTATGCTTCTTGGGAAATCTCAGCAAAACTGAATCCCTGTTGCTCAAAGTATGAACTTAAAAATTCCTCCTGTGTCAGCTTTTTCTTCTTTCTTATCTTGATCGTACTACTATTCCACTCCTTTCTGGGATCACATAGCCAAAAGACTACCTTGACCAAGCCTTTCTTACAGGCTTTGATTTCAAGGAAACCTAAATGAAGCCTGTTTTTATAAAAATCATAACTTAAATTATACTTCTAATACATATTAGTCATGTGGCTTTGAACTCCTTCTAAACTCTGAGTATAGTTAACTACTAGAGCATCTATTTCTGTAATAGTTCATTGGTATAATAACCACATGTAACTGACATAGTTGATGAAATCTTCAATGCAGTGGTGCATGTAACTGCTTAGTATGACGCCTGTTTTACATTAAGTGATCAATAGATTGATCATTACAAATACCAGTGGTTAGTCTTTTAACTGAGTTGCTTATAAATGGATTAAGTCTTTAATAGTGTCCAGCACTCAAATAGCATCTAATTAGACTATGCTGAATGATTGTCTTATTCCTGTAGATTTTTTGAGATTTTTTTTTTCTCCCAAAAGACGCCTAGCATAAATGGAACAGAGAGACTTGGAACACATTGCATCTTCCTGGAGTTCCAGTTTCACTTTAAAATTGGAAATAAAAAGATAAAAACATCATCTTTATACCAAAACATACTTAAACATACCTAGAAATAGGCTAGAGTTTTGCATGAAATTTAAGGCAAAATAGGAACCATCAAATAAATGTCTCGTGTATAAAGTTTTGTTGTGTTTTTCAAGTAAGCTCCCATAGATTATGGAGTAGGAGTTGATACTTGCTTGCCTCGAAGAAGTATTGCATTATATCACTATTTTAAATTTTTCAATGCTCTCTCATATGTGCTTGATGTTACCAAATATATTGCAAGGTCCTCACAGGCAAGTGCCATGTATTCTTGTTCTTTAACATTCCCATTGCAAGCCTTAGGTGAAGGCTCTAGGTCAGAGTAAATATTGGATTTTTAATTCTTCTCAGTTGTTACTGCTTTCCAAGGTCAGGCCTAGTCAGATGGAACAGAGGACAAGCCACAAGTTTGGCCATATTTATTTGTTGTAGATAGTGATGAGGAAGCATTATAAGAATGGATAGATATTTATGAAAAATATACTTTTTGGAGATCTCAGCTGGCCCAGTAAGCTGACACAAAGTGAGATAGGAAAGCATATATCATTAAAGAATGTTCCAAAAGACTGCATGACAGTTTTCTGAAAGGATGAGATATGCAGAATCGTTTTTTTTTTTTTTTCCTTTAGCTTCTACTTTTACTCCTCATCTCTTCTCACTCTAGACTGGTCTCAGAATTGAAAATGAAAAGCAAAAGTAATCAGTGTTTGGAAGAGTACTGGGGCACTGTGATTTGATGACAGTGGAAGGTTTTCTATTTGTTGGCACACTGCAATTTTCATGTTCTTTACCTTACCCTGCATTTTCAGTGAGTGCTGCTGACATGGCCTCTCAGCAAAATGAAAATTAATTATTTTTCCTACTGAAAAGTTAGAAAAGCTTCCCTTTCAGAGGCTTACAACATGAGTCAAAATAAAATACCTTGTGGAAAAGTAAACTATCAGTCAGTCAGCTAGGCATTCTGCCAACATAACACATAAATATAATAGGCTGATCACACACACATGCATATGTATGTGTACATATATGCCATGTATGTGATTATAAATCTCTGTATGTGTGTATATAAGCACACATATCACTGTGAATATGTTTATAAACTCTGCAAATATAATATTTGATGGAATGAGCACTTTGGAAGTAAAACCTTTAATACTACTTTGTTGGTATTGGTTCGATCTCAACAAATTATGAACAATGCAATTTCCCCTCTAAATCCAATAAATAATATCTAATTAGCATCCAAATATTG
The DNA here is from genome assembly GCA_036365145.1 of Orientallactaga sibirica. NCBI lineage: Eukaryota > Metazoa > Chordata > Mammalia > Rodentia > Dipodidae > Orientallactaga > Orientallactaga sibirica. The sequence continues at coordinate 1,648,447 of JAEOAD010000056.1, read as the reverse complement.
ATCTTCCCTATAATATTTATTCCCATCATTCACATCTTGTCTACTTTCTTATGTTCCAGTCTATGCTTTCATTTTCCTTTTTAAAATAAATTTTATTTATTTATTTGCAAGCAGAGAGAGATAGAAGAGAGACAGACAGAGAATGGGCACTGCAGAGCCTCTAGCCACTGCAAACGAACTCCAGACGCATGCGCCACTTGTGCATCTGGCTTACGTGTGTCCTGGGGAATTGAACCTGGGTCCTTTGGCTTCACAGGAAAATGTCTTAAGCACTAAGCTATTTCTCCAGCCCAATGCTTTCATTTTCAAAACATGTCATTTGGCATGTGTCTTCAGAAATAGAGATGTGAAAAGTTTATAATATGATTATTCTTCAGATCAGCACTTCTATAAGACACTAGGATTAAATAGAATAAGATGTGCTGTCAGACAATCCTAACAAAGATCTCTGCCAATACCATTGAGATGGGCTTTCACAAGTGATTCAATGTGAGGAAAAAGTCCTTTATACCTTCTGTCTGTCACTATGATTGATGTGAACTGCTCTTCAATGAAGTATTTTCTTCCCTCTTTGTGGCCACTAAAACAATGAGTCCTTCATCTTGGAGGGAAGAGGAGTGAGTGAGTGGTCTAGTACAGCCTCTGCCATACTCATCACCAGGGACTATATTATTGAGAACATTTTCTGAGACAGGACATAGCAATGTGGATCAGGTGAGCCTACAGATCATTATGAATGGACTGAGGCTTGTATTTCTCCAGCCTCCACCTTCAAGTGCTTGGATTAAAGGGGTAAGTATCTACTTCCAGCTTATTTGGAATTGTAATTGAAACAGTTTTACTGCTAAATATGACTACCCTCAGATAAAAGACAAAAATACAAGAATGCTTGAGATGGCCTTTATGCACTCTTGCTAATGTGGGACAGTTGTGATCTTGTAACAAACTAGCAGAGGGGAGGACTCTTCAAGTACTTTCAAATGCTCGCTTGAATAATGCTGCTGGTCCAAGCATTTAAAGTCGGTTAGGTGCTGAGTAAAAGAAACACATGCTTGGTATTCAGATAAAACTGAGGGAGAATCTTCACTCTCAATTAATTTCCTGACACATTAAAGCAAATTAACTTCATGGAGCTTCTGTTTCTCAACTATGAAATTTGTCTAATAATAACATGGACACCATAAAGTACTGATGGTCATTAAATATGATGTTAGAATATAGTAATTAATATAATTCTAAGCTTATAGGAAGTGTGGCAATGCAGTGAAGTGGTTAAGAGATGCACTCTGCAGACAGAACAATTAGGGGTTACATTTGGAGTTTGTTTCTATCTGTTGACCTTGGGGAAATTCCTTAACCTACCTAATCCTCAGCTTTGATCTATAAAGGGTTTTAAACATAATAGAACATGTTTCATAGAGTAGCTGTGAAGACTGAATGAGATGCTATTTAGAAAGTATTTAGCACACTAGCTGGCACATAAATATTCAGTGAGTATTAGCTATGGCTAAATCGGTCTACTAGGTCTCCTTCAGCAAGGCCAAACTTAAGTTTACCAGTTTTCATTGCAGTGATGTCTAAAAGATGTATTCACTCACCCATAACTCAGAATTTCTATAATTCCACTTTAATTTATAATAAAATAGATTTTAAGAATCTAATGGTTCACGTTAAGTTTACATTCAGTTGAGAAGTAATAGAAGCAGACACTTTTTAAAATCTTTCAGGCATTTTTGAGATATAATTGGCAAACAAAAATGATATGCATGTAAGGTGTGTAACATATTTTTGGCATAATCACATGTCAAACTACTTAAAATTCTAATCACCTCACAGTTACCATTTTGTGATGAAAATATTTATGAACTACTTTTCATCAAATTTTATATAGTGTAGTATACATTTTATGTTAATGTACCCAGTAATACATTATAATAAAATCCATTAGAATTCTAAAACATATTGAGACATTATCTCACACTGAACCCAGAGCTCATTTACTCAACTAGATTATGTACATTAGACAGGGTCTCCTTGGACATAGGCTAGACTCTGTCTCAAGAAAAAAATGCTTTCAAAAGTTTCATCCCCATTGAAGAGCATGACAGAAGCTGTAGATAGACCAGTTATGACAAAAGACTCATTATTTTAGGGGTTAAGAGGAAGCAAAATACGTGCTTCACTTGAAGGGCAACTCATATCAATCAAGGTATGTAAATTTATACCTTTCTTTGAATAGATTAATTGAAAAAGATAATGTATTTCATTATGACAGATATGCAACACACTTTAACCATATTCACTACCTACCATCTCCACATTCCCACTGGTACTCTTCCTCTTCTCAGATACTCTACTCTATCTTTTAATAATGCATTTATTTATTTATTCATGTATTATTTATTTATTTTAGAGTGCATGGGCTTTGGCAAGTACTCTACTATATTTTTCCAAGATTAATTTTTTATGAAAATTCTATTTTTATTTGATTTTACAGGATCAGGAAAGGCTGCTTTCTGGAAGTATATAATGCACTTTGAGCACATTCTACACATGTGCCAACACCCTTCCCTTTGTCATCTTTCCCTGTCCCATTAGTCCCTATTGTTCACATAGAAAGTTGTGCTTCTACTTCATTCCATTTTGTAATTATATTATTTTGCAAATCTATAAAGACTTGGACCCACAAATGAAAGAAAACATGTAATATTTGTCTCTCTGAGACTGACTGAAGTCACCTATAGTGATTATCTCCAGTTGAATCCAATCCATTATTCTGCAAACAACATAGCTTTGTGCTCAATTTTAAGCCTACTTTCTGCATATGAGAGAAAAGTTATAGCATTTTGTTCACAGTCTGATTTTTGTTGCTTAACAGAATAAGGTCCAGTTCCATCCATTTTCTTGCAAATGGAATAACTTCTTTTATTCTGTGGCTGAAAAAGCCATATATATGTTCATTTATAGGAAAATGGACAACACACACATACTATATATACTTTCCCCTTTTCTTTTTTATTCATTCATCTATTGATAGACATCTAGGCTGTTTCCATATCTTAGCTATTGTAAATAGTGGTGCAATAAACATGGGTATACAAGTATTTCTATTGTATAATGACATAGGTTCCTTTGCATACATACTGAGGAGTGATATAGCTAAAATGTATTAAAATATTTGGTGTATCTACATTTTGTTTGTGGGAGAACTTCTATATTGATTTTTATAGTGTATGGACTAATTTGCATCCCCACCCCCTTATTAGGGTTTGTCCTCCTACAACCTTATCAGAATTTGTTGTTTCTTGTTTTCCTGACTCCCTATATTTGCTATCCCAAACTCTGATAACTAATCATCTGTTGTCTGTTTCTGTGAGTTTTTATCTTTCACGGATAAATGAGAATATTAAGTATTTGTCATTTGGGGAAGAAATAATAATCTTTTAGAAGTCACAATAAGGTTTAATTACTAAAGATGGCTTATCTGCTTTGTAAGTGGTAGGAAAGTGATAATGTGAGGTAAGAAAGTCCTAACAGACCATTATCCTTTACACTTAAAAATACTAATTCAGATAAGACACAAAATATACTACAACAAAGCCCAGGGCTGTGTCCTTCCACTTTTAGTTACAAATTGCAGCAACAATGAAAAAAAAAAAAAAGATTACGTAACACAATTAATTGTTTAAGAAAAATGGAAAATCTATCAACATACCAGCCATATGATTTGTATTGCTATATTATCCTCTAATTTCTTTAAACACCAAATATCCAAATGTATTCAATTACTATGTTTTTTTTATATTTTATTTTTATTTATTTATTTGATAGAGAAGGAGAGAGAGTGAGAGAGAGAATGGGCGCACCAGGGCCTCCAGCCACTGCAAACGAACTCCAAATGTGTGTGCCCCCTTGCGCATCTAGCTAACATGGTTCCTGGGGAATCGAACCTGGGTCCTTTGGCTTTGCAGGGAAATGCCTTAACCACTAAGCCATCCCTTCAGCCCACTGTGTTTTTGGTTAAAAGAAATGTTTCAGGGGCTGAAGAAGGTAGTTCATTCAATAAAGTGCTTGCCTTGCAAGCATGAGGATGTGAGTTTGATCCCAGAACCCACATAAAAATGTGAGGTATAGTGGCAAGTACTTGTGGTCCAGCATTGGAGAGGTAGAGACAGGCAGATCCATGGGGATAGCTGGCCAGCCAGTCTAGCTAAAATTGTTGAGCTGCAGGCCAGTGAGAGACCTTGTTTATACAAAACAGCAGGGGAGCTGGCTCAATGGATAAAGTACTTCCGTACAAGTATAGGCATGTACACCTGAACTTGGATCCTCTTTTATCCACATAAAAGCCAAACATGGCAGCTCATCAATGTAATCCCAGTGCAAAGGAGGAAAAGACAGGAGGATGACTAGGGCTTGTTGGCTACCCAGTCTAACTGAATCAATGAACTCTAGGTTCAGTGAGAGACACTCAAAACTAAGGTGGAAGGCCTGGGAAGACAGCTCAGTAGTTAAAGGCACATGCTTGTAAAATCATCGGACTTGGGTTCAATTTCTAAGCTTCTCACAGAAGCTAGACACAAGAAAGTGGGGACGCTGCCTGGTGTTTGTTTGCAGTGGCAAGAGGCCCTGGCACACCCAAACATGCGTATAAACACACACACACACACACACACACACAAATAAATAAATGAAACTTTAACAAAAAAAAAAGAAGAAGAAGAAAACTAAAGTAGGAAATGACTAAGGAAGACACCAAATGTTGAATTTTGGTTTCCCTACACAAATGCATACATGTGTACCTGCATACATACATGCATCCATACACATAAGAACACATATACACAACATATACAAATACAAAATTAATTAAACATAATTAAAAATAAGTTAATCAATTCTTTAAAACAGTGGGTGGAATTTGAGAGAAACAAGAGTTCAGGATGTCCTCTGGATTCCAGATGCACATACACACATTGATGCACACACATGTGCACCTTCATACACACATTCACCCCTCCTCTCTCTCTTCTCTCTCTCTCACAAACACACAAATGTTTCAATGCAAAAAACAATAAAATCATCTACTTTCATGCACATCTCATAATTTTTTCATATTGCTTGACATCATACCATTGTGTACAACATTAACCATCCATGTGTCATTGGGGATGTGGGCCATTTCCATATCCTACCTAGTATAAATAGCCTGCAATAAATACAGATGCACAATGGATTGGTCTGGAAAGTCTCATATTAAGTGAAGTGTCTCATATTCAAAGAGAACAAAACTGCAAGTTCTTCCTGATATACAGGTCTTAGCTATACTATCTATAAGTATGTATATATAAGTGGAAAATGTGGATAAAACCTATAAACAGAACTGTATCCAAAAAAAGGTTAATATGAAAAGATGAGCTGGAAGAAGGGGGAGGGATGGTCAAAAGGATACATGTGGCATGTAAATAGGAGGGGAAATACTGGAGTGGGGAAGAACTCAGGGGTAGGTCGGGGGGAGGGGTTGATGGCACGGGCAGGAATCAACAAAAATTGTATTTGAAAATGCCCAAACCAAAAAATAAAATAGTGATACTTAGGGAAAAAATAAGGTCACTTTACAAAAGGTTACTACTGTAGCAGACAGCTTCAGGTTCGCTGAGATGAACTTCCAGACCAGGCACAGTTATGCAGGAAGGGATATTATTTATTGAAGCTTACAGATCCAGGGGAAGTTCCGTAAAGGCAGGAAAAGCAGCCTGCTTTCACAGTGCCAAGCAGAGAGAGAAAAAGCCAACCAGCCACCACAGCACACAGAGCAAAACTACAGCCAAAAGGTCACACAGCACACTTCAGGAACTCCTACTAGGCACATTTGCATATCTTTACAATGGAATCTCAAAACCACACCTTAAGACCGGCCCCCAGTGACATTGCCTCTAGCAAGGTGATTGCAGATGCAAATTATAACCAATAAAACACTGAATATATTGGGGGACATATATTCAAACTACCACAGTTACTATCTAAAATAATCATTGGATTCTTAAATCCTCTTTAAATATCCTTACTTGAACAATTTTAGGCGTTGTGAGCTCACATTTACCTGGATTTAGTTGTTAAAATTGATTTTCGAGGTGAGTTTATTAGTAAGTTAATACCTTTTGTACTTCACCTATTGGCTGTAATTCTAACCCTTGAAAATCATTAGGAGTAATTTAATGCCTAAAATAGCGTTCTTGCTGGTGATTTATCAGCCGTGTGATATTAATATTTCTTACTGAACTTACTGTCAATTAAAACACTCCATTTGACTATGTGCTCACCTAATTTCATTCATCTGTTTTTCCTTTGCGCCATTCATCCATCAATACATTCATTCACTAACACCTTGCTGTGTATTAGCCACTGGACTAGTGTTTATAATAGTGAAGCAGCATCCTTTATCAATGTGCTAATGTTCTAATCGGAGGAGACAGGTAATGAACAGATAGATATGAATAGCTATAAAGCAAAACTTTTGACTGTAATAGACTCAGAGGGAGCTCATAAGGTAAAGCTCGTAGAGAAGATCACTCTGAAGCATTGACAGTAATCACTTTATTCATATAGCTCAAATTTTAAAAACTGATGTATAAACCCTATAAATTATTATTCTATTATAAGGAAAACAAAATTTCATGGAAATTATAAGGTAAACAACAACAGCAAATGATTCAACTTATACAAAATAAAATATCTACATAACATATTATTCAAAAATATATTTCCCACTGGAAAATCAAATATACCAACATTTCTTGATGGAAATTAAAATCATTGAATTTACATTCAGTGGGTCATACACAAAACAACACACATGAGAGTAGGAAGGGGATTAGTTAGTATGAAAAGTCTTGGTGGGAAGGGATAAGAGAGAGTGATGGGGTATCATCAAAATACATTACACACATGTATAAAATTGTCAAAAATAAAATTTAAAAGTATATTAAAAATAGTCATTGGGCTGGAGAGATGGCATAGTGATTAAGGCATTTGCATCTGAACACTAAGGACCCAGGTTCTATTCCCCAGTACCCACATAAGCCATGTGCACAAGGTGACACATATGTCTTGAGTTTGTTTGCAGTGGCTGGAGGCCCTGGCATGCCTATTCTCTCTATCTGCCTCTTTCTCTATCTCTCTCTCTCTCTCTCTCTCTCTCCCTCCTTCTCTCTTAAATAAATAAATAAACAAAATATTGCTTTTTTTAACAAAACTGAAGTCATGGTTAGAGATATGTCTCAGTAACTAAAGGAACTTGCATGCAAAGCCTAATGGCCTGAGTTCGATTCCTGAGTAGTCATGTAAGGCCAGAAGCACAGAATGACATGTATGTCTTGAATTCACGTGCAGTGGCAGGAGGCCCTGGAATGTCCATTCTCATTCTCTTCCTGTCTGCCTCCCTTTTTGTCTCTTAAATAAATGTATAAACATATTTAAAACATCATCAAAAGTAGCTAAGGTCTTGAAAAGTACAAGAACAAACAAGTTCTAGAAAGTTAGTGACATTAGGCAAGGAGAGTAATATTGAACAATTATGTGATTCATATTTGAGATTTATAAGCTACAAATGTATTTGTAGATTCTACATTAATAAAATATTTTGCTGGAAATAATCATATTAAATGGTTCCATACAGCTAAAATAAGAAAACAAAAATTTGAGGAGCAAATTAGGTATTTGAAGTTGAGACTATTCTAGAAAAACTTGTAAAAACAATTTCTGTAATTTACCTATCTATACAACAGAGGTCTTTCCTACCTGAAGTATTCAATAAACATGTGAATGAATGAATGGGTGAATAAAAGAATGAATTAATGTAAAATACTACAACTATAAAGTATCAGGGGCAACAGACTTTTTCAGAATAATATGTCATCATACATATTAAGGATGATTTCCTAATTCTTTTATTTATTTATTTATACTGACAATTTCCTTAATTGTACTCAATATCCCATGGTACTTCCCTCCCGTCCCACTTTCCCCTTTGAAACTCCACTCTCTATCATATCCCCTCCCCCTCTCAATCAGTCTCTCTTTTAATTATGATGGTCTTATGTAGGTAGTTTCAGGCACTGCAAGGTCATGGAAATCCAGCATCTTGTGTGTGGAAGAGCACTTTGTAAGGAGTCCTACCCTTCCTTTGGCTCTTACATTCTTTCTGCCACCTCTTCCGTAATGGACCCTGAGCCGTGGAAAGTGTGATAGAGATGTTTCAGTGCTGAGCACTCCTCTGTCCCTTCTTCTCAGCACCATGGTGCCTTCTGAGTCATCCCAAAGTCACTACCATCTGAAAAGAGAAGCTTTTCTAACCAAAAGTGACAGTAGCATTAATATATGGGTATGGACATTAAGATAAGTGTTTACTGGGCAGTTTGGTGAGCATAATATATACATTTAGCAAGACACCAGCAGACGTTACACCCCTAGGGCTCATGACTACCCCTGTTGTAGGTTTTCAGTATCAGGTATGTATTCCCTCCCATGGAGCAGGCCTCCAGTCCAATCAATTGTTTTATGAAATGTTCTTAATTACAAAGATTTATATAAATGGATATGATTAGCTAGTTACATACGAACAGAATATATGTATATGATATTCAGTAGACCTCATGCTTACTTTGCAATGTGTCTTGGTCAGTTGTGTATCACTGTGCTATAAAGATATAAAGATGATATAAAACAACATATAAGAAAATAAGGTTACTTAGCCGCCAGTTTCAGAACATAATCCCATAGCTCTATCTCTTTGACCCTGTGGTGAGGATGTAAGTCATAGAAAAGTATGTAACATAAGAATAATGTTTACCTCATTGCAGACAGGAAAGAGAGAGAGAGAGAAGGAGAAAGAGAGAGCTTGCCAAGATCTCAGCATGCCCTTGAAGGGCATGTACTCAGTTATCTGAATTCCTTCTTCCCTAATCTATGTCCTAACAGTTCCATCACATCTCAAAAGTTCTGTTACCTAAGGATCAATTCTTTGACACACAAGACTTTGAAAGACATTTAAGATATAAAGAATAATACCATGTGATTTACTATGGGTCAATTTGAAATATGTTATATATAATGGTTCGTAGAAATGTTGGGATAGTAGAGCCGGGCATCTCTTGGCACTTGTAAATCTTATAGCTGGGGAAAATTGACCTTCTAAAGCTGGAGAGAACATGAAAGAGAAGCTCCAGTCAGTCAAGCCTTTCCGCCTAGGCCCAAATGCTCCAGCAAACAAAACTGATGATAAAGCAAACACAGAACCGTTGCCTATTTTAGTGTTAGCCTAAATTATCAAGTTGCAATCTTGTGGGAAAATCAATGGACATTCTTTTAAGATACCAAGTTTCATGGTGGTTTATTACATACCCATAAGAATATTTCAATAGATAATAATAAACATTTGTATGTGCCACCTCTTCTACATATCTGCCTGAACATATTTCATATTTTAATCTTGTTCTGAAACCATAATGGTTTTTACTATGGATATGAAGATTTCATTAATAACATCTATCTTGTTATTTCTTCCCCAAGTGCAGTTTACAAATTTAATACTGCATCTTTCAATCCTGAAGATTTTAGCTAAAAGAAATAGGGTATTTATATGAGAGTTTCACTAAAATTTTGTAGTTTAAAAGTCAAAATGTGATTGCAAGATACAAGATCCTATTAGCTTTTTTTTTTTTTGTTTGTTTTTCGAGGTAGGGTCTCACTCTAGTCCAGGCTGACCTGGAATTAACTATGTAGTCTCAGGGTGGCCTCAAACTCTCGGTGATCCTCCTACCTCTGCCTCCCGAGTGCTGGGATTAAAGGCGTGCGCCACCACACCCGGCCCTATTAGCTTTTAATCACTTAATAAAATGATAACTGCCCTTGTGAAATGCATTAGCCACTCATTTCCTAGGTTTTTCACATATTAGTCAACAAATGAGGGATTTATTTGTCAAAAAAAATCAATGGATAATATGGGATTTTTTTTTCATTTCAGAAAATAAGTAAACCACCTGATGTTGCTGGACATTTATTGATTAAAATATTCTCTTGCATATTGAGTAAAGAAAAGGTGGGGGAGGGCAAATCAAAATCTAAGAGAGTATGAATAAGTCATGTGAAAACCTACTTTTTGGACATGGCACATCCAGAAGCCATAGATTGTTACTGGAAAATTTTCAATGCCAGTGATGGGATACCTTTTGGTGAGTTGTTCGCCTGATATCCCCCAAAACATTACAGGGCATTGCCAAGGCTCTGGTATCCCACCAGGAATAGATAGTAAGACCCTATTGCTGAAGACTCCACATACTTGTGCTCAATGTCACTGAGAAATCCTGCTGGAACTGAGCTGCAAATATCCTCCATCTAGACCAGCTGACAGAAACCTGGAAAAAGCTACACTGCATGCAGTTCCATGGGAGAGAGAGAAATCACCAGTAGAGATAAACAACAGTGGATACTGCAAGCCTTAAATTTGGCTAGCCAGGCCAAAGGAGTCAATGGGTGCAATAGTGGCATGTCTGTTATGGGGAAAACCAACTGTTCTCTAATTGAACTGGAGGCTAGTTCCATAGGAGGGAATACATGCCTGATAATGAAAACCTATGATGGGAGAAGTTATGAGCACTACGGGTACAATGTCTGCTGGTATCTGGGGAAATGTACATACTTTGTTCACCAAACTGCTCGGTAAGTACTTCTCTTAGTGTTCATACCCATATATTAATGCTACTCTCAATTTTGGTTAGAGGAGCTTCTCTTTTCAGTTGGCAGTGACCTTGGAATAACTCAGAAGGCACCATATTGCTGAGAAGAAGTAACAGAGGAGTGCTCATCACTGAAACATCTCTATCACAACTTCCAAGGCTCAGGGTCCATTGCAAAATAGGTGACAGAAAGAATGCAAGAGCCAAAGGAAGGGTAGGACTCCTTACAATGCACTCCTCCAGACATGAAATGGACTTGATATTCATGACCTCCCAGTGCCTGACACTACCTACATAAGACCATCATAATAGGAAGAAGAGATGATGAAATAAAAATAAAAGACTGGGGCTGAAGAAGATGGCTTATTGGTTAAGGCGTTTGCCTGCAAAGCCAAAGGACCCCATTCAATTCCCCAAGACCCATGTAAACCAGATGCACAAGGAGGTTCATGCCTTTGGAGTTCATTTGCAGTAGCTGGAGGCCATGGCATGCCCATTCTCTCTCTCTCTCTCTCTCTCTCTCTCTCTCCCCTCATTCCCTCTTACTCTCTGTCTCTCTCAAATATATAAATAAATATAATATACTTAAAAAAATAAATAAAAGACTGATTGAGAGGGGGAAGGAGTATGATGGAGAGTGGACACGTGCAAAGCAGAACATTGGGGGAGGGAATTACCATGGTTTATTATCTATAATTATGGAAGTTGTCAATAAAATTAGTTTAAAAAAATAAAACAACATTGTCTTGCCCAAATCAATGTCCCAATATTAACATACACTATCTTCAGCACACATCAATTGATCAAGAATCTATAAAATAAACAGAGAGCTAAACAAAAGTCATAAATTTCTGCTATGGAGATAACTTAGTTAATAAACTTCTTGCCTTGCAAGCATACAGACATGAAATTGATACCTACATAAATGCTTGACATGGTAGAACATGCCTATAATTCCAGTGCTGGCAAGGCTCAGATAGGAAAATTCCCAAAGTTGGATAGGTAGCCAGCCTAACCAACTAGGTATAAACTAGGCCAATGAGAGATTTTCATCTCTAAAGCTATGGATGACATTTGAGTTAATGACAACTGAGTCTGTCCTCTGGTGTCCATATTAACATGCACACCCATAAATACATGTGCTTCTCCACACATACATACACATATACACAAACAAAAACTTCATACATTTGAATGAAGAACTCTCAAAAAGAAGGCATGTTGGAGGCACCCTAAAAATTCTATCATGCCTACCTTAGTAATGGATAGAATAAATGACTCCAATTTTCTAATTTTCCTATAAAGATTGATTATCTGAATTAAAACTTTGATGAGTATAAAGATAAAGGAGGCTACTTCATACTCATCAAAGGAATGATACAACAAGAGTATATTACAATCATAAATGTATATGCATCAAATATAGGAGCAGTAAATTATATAAAGCAAAATCAGTTAGACATTAAAGCAGAAATAACCCCTGACTAAATTATAGTAGGAGAAGTTAATAATCCACTATCATCATTAGACAAATTATCTAAGGAAATAATGGAGTTAAACAATACCAAAGACAAACTGGATTCAACACACATCTACAGAATATTCCACCCTAATTCCATATAATACATATTCTTCTCAGCAGCTCATGGAACCTTCTCTAAAATAAATCATATATTGGGGCATAAAATTTGTCCCAACAAATTCAGCAACATCAACATATGCGTTATATCAGACCACAATGCAATAAAGCTAGAATTAGCAACAAGGGAAACACAGAAAATACATAAACACCTGGAGGATGAACAATTCAGTATTAAATAATGTATGAGTAGTCAAAGAAATCAGAAAGAAATAAAAATTCTGGAGCTGAATGATAATGAAAATACAATATACCAAAACTTATGGAACAAAATGGAAAGCAGTCTTAACAGAGGAGTTTATAGCATTAAATGTCTTCATTACAAAAACAGAAAGACCTAAAGTCAATAATTTTACCATCCAGCTGAAGGCATCAGGAAAACAAGAATATAAAACCAATAGTACCAAATGTAAAGAATAATCAAGATCAGAGCAGAAATCAATTGAATGGAAATCAAAGTATTTTTTTTAAAAAATTGATGAATCAAAAGCTGGTTCTTTGAAAAAATAAACAAGATTTATAATCCCCTAGCCAATTTGATGAAAAGGAAAAAAAAAAAGAGAAGTATCAAATCCACAATATCAGAAATGAAAAGGGAGATGTTACAACAGGTCCTAATGAAGATGGAAGAATCATCAGAACACATTTTACAGATGTGTAATTCAGGTCTATACTTCACAAAATTAGAAAACCTGGAAGAAATGGATGAAATCCTTAACTCATTCTACTTTTCAAAACTCAACTCAGGGCTGGAGAGATGGCTTAGAGGTTAAGGTGCTTGCCTGTAAAATCTAAGGACCCAGGCTTGATGCCCCAGAACCCACATAAGCCACACACACAAGGTGACACATGCATCTGGAGTTCAACTGCAATGGCTAGAGCCCCCAGTGTGCCAACTCTCTCTCTCTCTCTCTCTCTCTCTCTGTCTTTCTCTCTCTCTCTCTCTCCCTCTCTCACACTTGCTCTCTCTCTCTCATAAAAAATGAAAATAAAAATAATAGAAATACTAAACTCAGATGAGATAATCACATTAATAGAGATATAACATCAAATGATTTTGGAGCTGTTATTAAAAGTTTCACAACAACAACAACCAAAAAGTCCAGGCCCAGAAGGTATAACAGCTGAATTCTACCAAACTTTCATAGAAGAACTAAAATATCATTTTTTTCAAGTTATTCCACAAAATTGAAAAGGAAGGAATGCTCCCTAAATTCTTCTATGAAGCCAGCATAACACTAATACCAAAACCAGGCAAAGACACAAGAAGAAAACAGAACTATAAACCAATATCCCTGATGAATTTAAATGCAAAAATTCTCAATAAAATCCTTGCAAATAAAATTCAAGAACACATCAAAAGCATCATCCACCTTGATAAAGTAGGTTTCATCCCAGAGATGCAGGGTTGTTTCAACATAGGGAAGTCAATAAACATAAAACATCCCATAAACAGAATCAAAGTCAGGAACCACATGATCATCTCAGTCGATGCACCAAAGGATTTTGACAAAATTCAACATCCATTCATGATTAAAACACTGGATAAGAGAGGGATGGAGGGACCATATTTCAACATAATAAAGCTAAAATACAGCACACTTAAAGCCTATATCATACTAAATAGGTAAAAACTTGAAGTATTCACATAAAGGTCTGGAAGTAGGCATTCATGCCCACTCTCACCACTGCTTTTCAACATAATATTTGAAGCCTTATCTCAAGCACTATGACAAGAGAAACATATAAAAGGAAAAAGAGAAATAAAATGGATACAAATTGGGAAAGAAGTCAATCTAGCCCTATTTGTAGATAACATGATTCTAAACATGAGAGAACCAAAAATCTACACCAAAAATCTTATAGAAGTGATAACTGCTTTCAGCAACATGGCAGAATATAAAATCAACACACAAAAATCACTAGCCTTTGTATATATCAATGACAACAGTATGGAAAAAGCAATCAGAGAAGCTGTCCCATTTACAATACACACACACACACACACACACACAAATCAAATACCCTGGAATATCCCTAGCCAAGGAAATAAAAGATCTATACAGTGAAAACATAAAAATATTGAAGAACTGGAGGGTCTCGCGTGCTTGGCTCCATGTGTGTTGGGAAGAGGTGTGCCACAGCGATCCTTTTAGAGCCACAGAATTTTAAGGACGTCAAGAAACCTAAAAGTTAAATATCTATGGCAGGCAATGGTTTAATTCTCATGGAAAAATTATGAAGCACCCATAATCTCCGTGCTTAGGCAGGTGGAGACCACAGGTTCGGGAGTTCAAGGCCATCCTTCAGTACATAGCTAGTGTAATGACAGCCTGGCCTTTGTGAGATCCTATCTCAAGACAAAACCTATGAAGTGAATGGCAAAGTTTGTGACTTTATTAAGTAATAAAGGCAGTTTGAAAATAGTATCCAGCTATGTAATAGGGTAAGGATTTAATGAGCAGTTTCTTCCGTGAATTTACATTATAACACGACCAAGAGGGTTGGAGAGATGGCTCAGTGGGTAAGGAGCTTTCCTGCAATGCCTAACAATCTGGGTTCAGTTCCCCAGTGTCCACATAAAGCCAGATGTACAAAGTGGCACATGCATCTGGAGTTCCTTTGCAGTGGCTGGAGGACCAGGCGCACCCATTCTCATTCTCTCTCTGCTTGCAAATTAAATAAAAATTTTAAAGACCAAGAAAGACACTAAAATTATTATTATTATTATTATTATTATTATTATTATTATTATTATTTTGGCTTTTCGAGGTAGGGTCTCACTCTAGCTCAGGCTGACCTGGAATTCACTATGAAGTCCAAGGCTGGCCTTAAACTCACAGAGATCCTCCTACCTCTGCCTCCCAAGTGCTGGGATTAAAGGCATGTGCCACTACGCCTGGCTATTGTTATTTTTTTTTTTTTTTTTTTGATATTCGGTCTTGCATTAGCCCAGGCTGACCTGGAATTCACTATGTAGTCTCAAGTGAACACACAGCGATCCTCCTCCTACCACTGCCTCCCACCCACTAAGTGCTGTAATTGAAAGAATGTACCACTATGCCTGGCTTTTTAAAAATTATTTTTTAAATTATTTTTTCAAATAACTTAAAAATATTGAAGAACTGGAAGAAGACAGAATGACATTTCATGCTGATGGATTTGAAGAATTAGTATTGTTAAACTGACCATTCTACCAATATCACCTGATTCAGTGCAATTCCAGTCAAAATCCCAGTAATATTCTTCATGGAGTTAGAAAGAACAGTCTCTCAATTCATATGGAAACAGAAAGGGCTGCAGATAGCAAAAAATATACTGAACAAAAGGAACACTTCTGGTGGTATCACCATACCATTTTTCAAGTTATACTATGAAACTATAGTATTGAAAACATCATGATACTGGCATAAAAACAAGCACATAGAACAATGGAATAGAATTGAAGATACAGGTATGAGTTTGAGTAACTATAGCTTCCTGATCTTTGATAAAGTGACAAAAGATGCTCACTGTAGCAAAGACAGCATCTTCAGCAAAAGGTGCTGGAGAACCTGGATAGCCACATGTAGAAGATTAAAGTTGGAGCCCTTCCTTACACCTTCCACAAATGTCAATTCCAAATGGAGGATCAAGGACCTCAATTTAAGACCTGAAACTCTAAACGAACTTGAAGAAAATGTAAGAACACCCTAAGGTAGAGGTGTACAGAAGGGCTTTCTGAATAAGGCTCCAGTAGCTCAGGTTAATAAGAAAACACTCGGGCTGGAGGTATGGCTTAGTGGTTAAGGTGTTTGCCTGAAAAGCCAAAGGACCCAGGTTCAATTCCCCAGGACCCACATTAGCCAGATACACGAGATGGTGCATGCATCTGGAGTTCATTTGCAGTGGCTGGAGGCCTTGGAGCACCCATTCATTCTCTTTCTCTCTGTCAAATAAATAAATAAATAAAAATAAGCAAACACTCAACAACTGGAAACTCATGAGAATAAAGCTACTGTACATATAAGTAAACCATCAACAGGGCCAATAGACAACCTACTGAATGGGAGAAAATGTTCATCATCTATACATTCAACAAAGGATTAATACCTAGCATGTACAATGAATTAAAAAACTTAAACAATAAAAATTCAAGCACCCCACTCAAAAAATGGGGCAGGGAATTGATCAGAGTTTTTAAAGGAAGAAATAGAAATGGCCATTAAATACCTATATAGGTGTTCAATATCTCTACCTCTCAGGGAAATGCAAATTAAAATGACTATGAAATTCTATCTCATTCCAGTCAAAATGGCAACCCTCAAAAGAAGACAATCATGGCATCTCATGCTGGTGGGAGGGCAAACTTGTACAACCACTATGGAAATCAGTATAAAAAGTCCTTAAAAGGCTGGAAATAGAACTACCATTAGATCCAGCTATACCTCTTTTGGGCACATACCCTAAAGACTCTACTATATACCACAGAAACATGTGCTCAACCATTTATATTACTGCTCTATTCACAATAACCAGGAACAAGAATCAGTCAAGATGCCAATCAACAAATCACTAATTAAGATGTGTACATATACACAATGGAATTCTACTCAGTGGTAAGAAAAAATGAAATAACCAAATTTTCAGAGAAATGGAGGGACTTGGAAAAAATCATACTAAGCAAGGTCACACAGGTTCAGAAAGATAAACAACTTACATAATCTATCATCTGTGGGTCTTAACTGGGATCATTTGGAGATGAGTGAAAATGTTAGTAAGGAATATTGTCATAAAACTAGAATAAGACCAGTAGAGAGGAGAAATAGGGAGAGAGGAGAGGAGGAGTTGTCAGATAGGTTATGTTAGAGACAAAATATGGGGGGTTGGAAGGGTTTGAGGGGTGGGGGGGCAGGAAGAGTGGGGAGTGGATTACACAAAGTTAAGACAACATGAATCAGTTCCATAAAAACCCTCATTCTGACTAGCATTCTACAAGATATAATAACCAATAGAGGGGGAAGGGAGATAGTCTGGATACAAGGTGGCAAAACGGCTTATCTTTAAAACCATGGACACTGGCCAGTAAATCTCCGGCCCAGAAATGGGTTGCCCCCTAAAGTGAGTTGTTCAGCAGGGATACCCATGGAGGGGTCCCCAAAACAATGTAGGCCATTGACAAAACACTTGATAACATGCCAGAGTTAAAAGGTAAGTCCCTATTGCTGAAGACACCACAGGCTGCTGTCACAAGACATCAGAAGACCATGCTGTAACTGAAAGGGAAACTGGCTTCTCCTTGATTAGCCCTTATAGTGATGGAAAGCACTATGGGAGCCACTGGAAGACAATGGTCACCACCAGCATGAATAAACAGGGACCCCACAGACTACAAAATCAACCAGTTGGACAAGAAGTACACATTTGTGCAGTAGTGGCACACAGCCTATGTGGGTAATCAACTCTTCTCTGATTGGACATGAGGCCTGCTCTGTGGGAGATAATTCATATCTGGTACTGGAAACCAAGTCAGGATTCCATGGTCAGGAAATACAGATATCAGAGAGAAGTCTCCATTGCTCTCTGTAAATGAAGAGTGAGCTGGCACACCCAAAATCCCTTAAATAAATTTCATAGCACCTTTAAAACACAAAACATCTTCCAAATACTCTCTCTATCTGCCTCTTTCTCTCTCTTAAATAAACAAATTAGAAGAAAGCCTTTTCTGGGTTGCATGTGGAGATTAAATTTCTTTGAAAAACCAATTATGCTAATGTAAGATCTTGACAAAAGTGAACTATATACCCTTAATGAGAATATTGGTAGTAACATAAGAAACAGATATGAAAGCTATTTTTTATGATTAACATACTTATTTGGTAATTGGGTAAGTATTTTAAAGAGTTAATTGTGCTCTTAGGAAATCCAGAATGTTAAAATACCTGAGCATTCAGAAAAATGGATTTATTTGTTATCTATTGTATTTGTGATGCCTGTGTGATATACTACTTATATACATAAATATACACATACTAGAATTATTCAAGTGAAAGATAAAGAATGAGCTACAGGTTCATTTTCAATAGCAAAACGATCAGTAAAACAAGAGTACTTAAAATCTCCCCATGAGTATTTATGGTATGAGATGTGGTACAACGACCACTAATGAATGATAAATTCAAGAAATGATCAAAGAATAGGAAGGCCCACAAAGAAAATAGTAAGGGAACATTTGAAAGAATATAAAGAATAGAGTGATGGTGTGACTATCCATGTCTCTAACCAGTAATTTTAGAGAAATAAAATAGAATTGAATTCAGCATTAGATTGCCAACAAGACTATTTGACAACCAGAGCTATAGGAGTCCCTTTTGTCTTTCACGAACATCAGTCATTTGGTTGGCAAAGACATACTAGTCTTGTATTCAATTTAATATTTTATATTTTTTAATTTTTTATGGGAGGAAAGAATTTATTTCAGGCTTACAGATTCTTGAGGAAGCTTCATCATGGCAGAAGAAACTGGTTCACTTCATCACACATCCATAGCTTCAACTTACTATTTTAATTTTTAATATTTTATTTATTTATTTATTTATTTATGAGATAGAAACAGGCAGGTATAAAGAGAGAGAATTGGTGTGCCAGGGCCTCTAGCCACCGCAAACAAACTCCAGAACCATGTGCCACCTTGTATATCTGGTTTTGCATGGGTACTGGGGAATCAAACCTGGGTCCTCAGGCTTTGCAGGCAAGTGCGTTAACCACTGCGACATCTCTCAAAACCCTCAACTTACCATTTTAAATGTGAGTTTATCAGAAACTTTTCAGTCTTTATCAAACTATAACTAAAATCCTGCAAAGTAAATCAAAGTTTACCTATTTGGTGATTCTGTTTCTTTTAAGAAAAAAAAAATTAAAACAGTTATTCTCAACAAAATACTAGAAACCTGAATCCAAAATCATGCAAAAAGAGATAACAAATTAAGAATTTATTTGAAAAAGAGATAACAAATTAAGAATACAAGGTTGAGTTTACATTTGCAACTCAACCAGTATAATATACATGAATGGCAAAACACATGATCATGTCTGTAGATGTTGAATGGACAGCTCACAAACCCTCCACTAACTAGGAAGAAAAAAAAATGTCCTTAGTCTGAAAGGCATCTTCCAAAAGCTCATAGTTAACATCATACTCAGTAATGACAGTCTAAACACTTTCCTCCCAAGGTTAGGAATAAGATAAGGTTAGGAACTTTGCATTGAAGATTATAGGTAGAGATATTAGATAAAAATGCACAATAAAATTATCTATCTTGGGAAGGAAGAATGATAATAAACATTATTTGAAGATGAAGTAATGTTAGAGAAAAGACTAAGTAATCCACTGACAACTTTTAGGGCTCCAAAACTTTTGCAGAGTGTAAAATCATACAAAAATCAATTATATTCCTATATACTAATGAATAATCTCGAAATAAAATTAATAAAATAATTCCATTTATAAATGTGTCAAGGGGAAATTAAAATAAATTTTGGATTATATAATATGTACACTAAAATCTTTACAACTGTTTTTAAAAGAATTTAAAAAAACTAAAATAGGCTAGGTATGGTGACACACACCTTTAATCCCAGCACTCGGGAGGCAGAGGTAGTGAGATTGCCACCAGTTTGGGGCCAGCCTGAGAATACATAGTGAATTCTAAGTCAGCCTTGGCTAGAGCTAGAATCTACCTCAAGAAAACAAACACAAAAAAAACCTCTAAATAAAAGAGAAAGCTATACCATATTTGTGGATGATTGAAATATACTCCAAATTGATATGTAGAGTAACCAAATCTTTACTAAAATCCTCTGATTTTTTTTGGATAATTTAGCACGATGATCCTAAGACTGCCATGTTATCACAAGAATAACCAAAACAATGTTGGAAAATAACAAATTATGAAGAGTTATACTTCCTGACTTCAAAAACCACTATAAAGCTGTAGTAATAAAAAGAGTGTGATGTTGACATAAAAGACATATATATGATCAAGCAACTCTAATTTTGGGTATATAGTATATATTCAGAAACAATTACATAGATAGTATGATGTGTAGTTTGAGGCACATACTGGTAGGTCTTTGAATGTATCTACTGTGAAAAAAAGGATGGCTACTTTATTCATTTGGCCCTCACAGGTATTTGCAGAGTAAAACTGATTACAGAGTACCTGACATTGAAACAGATGGGAAACCTACTAATATCTTCTCTTTACTTAAAACATTCAAAATAATTCTAATTCTTGTTCAAATTTTTTTTAACTTGAACCATCAAAATCATGAGTCTCTGCACCTCATTAAGACCAGAAACCTACATACAGTTACCAAATCTGCCAACCTTGAAAAGGTTTTCTTTTGAGAATCATTGGGGGAAATGTTCCATGATGAATTCACTAGTACTTATGGCATTATCAACGGGCCTTTGCTTCTGGTAAAGAAAATCATGCTTTTCGTGGGTTACTGCATGCTAGTTCTGAAATAAAGTTAATATTTGAAGGGGTGGAAAAATTTCTCAGTGGTTAAAGACACTTGCTTGCAAATCCTGGTGGCCTGGGTTTAATTCTCCAGTATCCATGTACAGTAAGATGCACAAAGCAGCACATTTGTCTGGAGGTTGTTTGAAGTTGCAGGAGACCCTGTGTAGCAGACAGTTTCAGGTTTGCTGAGATGAACTTTCAGACTAGGCACAGTTATGGAGGAAGGGATATTATTTATTGAAACTTACAGATTCAGGGGAAGTTTCATAAAGGCAGGAAAAGCAGCCTGTTCTTCACAGGACCAGGCAAGAGAGAGCAAAAGCCAACCAGCCACCACAGCACACAGAGCAAAAACTAACTACAGCCAAAAGGTCACACAGCAGACTTTAGGAACTCCTGCTAGACACATTTGCATATCTTTACAATGGAATCTCAAACCCATCACCACACCTTAAGACCAGGCCCCCAGTGACCTTGCCTCTAGCAAGGTGATTGAAGACGCAAACTATAAAGTAATAAAACATTGAATATATTGGGGGACATATATTCAAACTACCACATTTCGTCTTTGGCCCCCATATATATTTAGCTCTGGCCCGTAAATTGTATTTAGTCCAATTTTAAAGGTTTTTACAGTCTTGATCAACTTAAGATAGTGAGTCCTGTAAAATTAAACAAGTTAAATACTTTTAACATGTAAAGGCACAGAGTAAAACATTTTTTAACTGATATAAGGCATAGCAAGGAGAAACTAAAACAATGTAAACTCAACGACCATTAGCCGTTATCAAACTTTTACAGTTTAAGTTTAATATAACCAGAGACTGACAGTCTCTAGTTTTTTAATTTCGCCCCTCCAGTTGGGCAGAGTCGCCAGGGAAAACTTTAATCTCATGCCAACACTGTACTCCATGGTAGTCCTTTTGTACAGTTTTGGTATATCCAAAACATTTTTAGGTTTTCATGTAAATCATAGTCCATCTTTTAAAGGCTCTTTTAGCCTATTTTTGAGGGTCTTTATGCCCTGTTTTATGTCGCATCTCAGCAGCGGCTCTTGGAACCGTGTGTAACTCATGACCATTTTATGTATTTTTTATATTTTTAAAACTAATACCAGGTGTGTAGGACACAGTCATATTTTTAATCCACGGACAAAATAAACCATAGTCTTGAAAAGCAGGTTTTTTTTTTAGTCAGCTTTTTTTAAGAATTTGTATTTTTAATAGTCTTTTTTTAGGCATTTTCTTTATTGTTTTAATGTAAATCAAGTCAGGCCACCTTTTTTTCACTTTTTTTAAGATTGTTAATGCGTCGACAATAGCAGCTTCAGTAACCTGAAACCGGTCTCAGTGCCTCTGCTTTTACCTTGTTTGAGGTTTTTTAACTCAAAATCTTAAAATCTCAGTCCAATATCTTTAGTCAAGCACATCAGTCCATTACAAATTTAACCTTGATTAAACTTTTTGGGCCTGGATAGCAGAACGTAGCCATCCCTTATGCCAGTAGCCCAGTTCCAACAAAGTCGTCTGCCATCTTTCCTTCCCCTTAGAAAGCTTATAAGCCAAGCCTTGAAGTTCAATACTGTCTGCATTTAGCATTCTCAAACTCTCATCAGAATAGTCCATAAAACTTGGCTTACCATTCCAGAAGGCATCTTTAGTTGTAAGCACCAAGTCCATGCCCATTTCTTCAAAACAAAGGTTCCAAAAGATGAATATCCACATGGTCAGGTTCATCTCACCCCACTCCTGGTACCACTTTATTGTTGCAGACAGCTTCAGGTTCGCTGAGATGAACTTCCAGACCAGGCACAGTTATGGAGGAAGGGATATTATTTATTGAAACTTACAGATCCAGGGAAGTTCCATAAAGGCAGGAAAAGCAGCCTGCTCTCACACAGGGCCAGGCAGAGAGAGCAAAAGCCAACCAGCCACCACAGCACACAGAGCAAAACTACAGCCAAAAGGTCACACAGCAGACTTCAGGAACTCCTGCTAGACACATTTGCATATCTTTACAATGGAATCTCAAACCCATTACCACACCTTAAGACCAGGCCCCAGTGACCTTGCCTCTAGCAAGGTGATTGCAGATGCAAACTATAAAGTAATAAAACACTGAATATATTGGGGGACATATATTTAAACTACCACATTCCGCCCTGGCCCCCAATATATTTAGCTCTTGGCCCCCAATAGATTTATAACTATCACACATTGTAAATTGTATTTAGTCCAATTTTAAAGGTTTTTACAGTCTTGATCAACTTAAGATAGTGAGTCCTGTAAAATCAAACAAGTTAAATACTTTTAACATGTAAAGGCACAGAGTAAAACATTTTTAACTGGTATAAGGCATAGCAAGGAGAAACTAAAACAATGTAAACTCAACCACCATCAGCAGTCATCAAACTTTTGTAGTTTAAGTTTAATATAACCAGAGACTGACAGTCTCCAGGTTTTTTAATTTTGCCCCTCCAGCTGGGCAGAGTCGCCAGGGAAAACTTTTATCCCATGCCAACACTGTACTCTATGGTAGCCCTTTTGTACAGTCTTGGTATATCCAAAACATCTTTAGGTCTTCATGCAAACCATGGTCCATCTTTTAAAGGCTCTTTTAGCCTATTTTTGAGGGTCTTTATGCCCTGCCTTATGCCGCATCTCAGCAGCGGCTCCTGGAACCGTGTGCAACTCATGACCATTTTATGTATTTTTTATATTTTTAAAACTAATACCAGGTGTGTAGGACACAGCCATATTTTAAATCCAGGGACAAAATAAACCATAGTCTTGAAAAGCAGGTTTTTTTTTTAGTCAACTCTTTTCAAAGAGTTTGTATTTTTAACAGTCTTTTTTTAGGCATCTTCTCCATTGTTTTAATGTAAATCAAGTCGGGCCACCTTTTTTTTACCTTTTTTAAGATTGTTAATGTGTTGACGATAGCAGCTCCAGTAACTTAAAACCAGTCTCAGTGTCTTTGCTTTTAACTTGTTTTAGGTTTTCTAACTTAAAATCTTAAAATCTCAGTCCGATATCTTTAGCCAAGCACATCAGTCTATTACAAATTTAACCTTGATTAAACTTTTTGGGCCTGGATAGCAGAACGTAGCCATCCCTTATGTCAGTAGCCCAGTTTCAACAAAGTCCTCTGTAGTCTTTCCTTCCCCTTAGAAAGCTCATAAGCCAAGCCTCGAAGTTTAATATTATCTGTACTTAGCATTTTCAAACTCTCATCAGAATAGTCCATAAAACTTGGCTTACTATTCTAGAAGGCATCTTTAGTTGCAAGCACTAAGTCCATGCCCATTTTTTTAAAACAAAGGTTTCAAAAGACGAATATTCATACGGTCAGGTTTATTTCACCCCACTTCTGGTACCACTTTACTGTAGCAGACAGTTTCAGGTTTGCTGAGATGAACTTTCAGACTAGGCACAGTTATGGAGGAAGGGATATTATTTATTGAAACTTACAGATTCAGGGGAAGTTTCATAAAGGCAGGAAAAAGCAGCCTGTTCTTCACAGGACCATTTAGGAACTCCTGCTAGACACATTTGCATATCTTTACAATGGAATCTCAAACCCATCACCACACCTTAAGACCAGGCCCCCAGTGACCTTGCCTCTAGCAAGGTGATTGAAGACGCAAACTATAAAGTAATAAAACATTGAATATATTGGGGGACATATATTCAAACTACCACACCCTGGCACCCACTGATGCTCATTCTCATTCCCATTCTCATTCCCTCTCTCTCTCTCTCTCTCTCTCTCTCTCTCTCTCTCTCTGTCCTTGCAAATAAATAATCATTTTAAGTTAGTACCTGAAAACTCAAAACATTCCTGTAGTCTTTCACTCAAAGTGGAGACTTATAACTCAGTTGATAAAGGTTTGAAGGCCACTGGTTCCCTGAATCAACTTGAAATAAGTATGCAACTTACTAATAAGTACTGTGAATAGATTCAGCAATGAACAAAATCCCATCTTTGACTCCTTTACTTCTGGGGTGATGAGACATGAGAAATTCCATGAGCTTAACTTCCAACAAAATTTAAGAAGCTGTCTAGGAGAACCAAAGTGATTAATGGCATTATCAAATATTTGAAATATGTTCATCCTTCACTATCTTCATTTAAAGCACCAGATTAACCTATGGTTAATAAAAAACCATGGTTAAACAGAACAATGGATTATTTTATACACAATCAGGTCATGACTCCAAATGTAGCTATAGTTTTAGACAAATCATTTTTCTGGAACAAATCAATATAATCTCTGACACCAGGTGTAAAGCAATAGTGCTGGTAAATATTTTCCCCAACCCAAATTAAAAAGAATAAATTATAAATTAGCTTTCAGTTGGTAGTTACAGAACTGAAAACACCATCCTGCCTCAGGGTTATATTAACTCAACAAATTTGTTCCATAATTAAGTCCACAGGGACAATGTTCTTTCTATCATCTTATAGTACATTATGCTTGTTGATGGCAATGACAGCACAACAACTAGAATAATATGTCCAGGAGAACAGGAAATAAAAGCCAGTATCTTAGATAATTTAGTGACCTGCATGTTTATCAGAAGGCAGGATAAATCCCATGAAAATTTGAGAACCTAAAACATGGCTAAATTTACAAGATATTCTAGATTACATGGCTGTTCGAACAATTTTGTTTCTTTGCAACTATGATGAGCCCATCTAATTCTTGAAGTGCATACGGATTATATGAAAGTCTTTAAACATCCTACAAATCTCTAATTACAGAATGACAGAGAAGGATCCCAGAATTTTGAACTCAAATTCAGTCTTATCTTTTGTTAATTCTCCTTTGTATAAACAGCTTTTTGTTTACTACCTGGAATTTCTAGAAACTCTGTTGTTCACAAAGAAAATGTGCTTAATCCTTGTCATCACAAAAGATTGTTTGTGTATGTGTGTGTTTGTGCAACCCAAAAGAATATTTCATGTTCAAGCAGAGGTAGAAGATGCTACAATACCAGTGTGCTTATTTGGATCACACTGCCATCAGCACAGATGGACTCTGTGGTATTAAGAGGAGAAAAGCAAAGTGTCACTGAAAGGCAACTCTTTTTAATATGCTGGCACCTTCCTAGAGTATATATCTTCAATAATTTAGTCCCACTCAATGGTGGTCCTAAAGTAACATGAGGAAGGGAGCCTCTTTCCCTAGGCAGAACATTGTGATATGTGTTTCCATTGATGATAAAGAGAGATTATTAGAAAGATGGATCTACACTAATTCTTGAGTAGCTAATAACATTTTGGCCACATTGTACCTTATGTGTATTTTCAGAGATTTGAGGATTAGTATCAATAATATCTAGAGAAGAAGTATGTAAACTAGTACTTTATTTGGCCTAGAATGTGAACATGTCTGACCTTTCTGAATAATCACCAAGATAAACTTCTTTTGACAGAGAAAGTTATCAGTAATCCAGTAGATGCTCTATATTTCATAGTACCTTCTCAATAAGATCATGTATAAGGTGGTCACAAAAGCAGAAATAATGATTTTTTATAGTCTTATGGAATTTACCTTGCCAAGCTAACTAACTATTATTTTTGCTCAGAGCCTACTCAAGTTATCTAGTGCCATATAACATTCTTCCAGGCATGGGAACCTGCAGGCAATGGGGAGGATAAGTGGCCCAGGATAAGTGTGACTATGTCCAACACAAAATCATGAACTTACTTAAAATATTATGAGATTTTCTGTGATTTTTCTATCTTTATTACCTGTTAGTGTATTATGAATATGTGTGTGCAGGTATATAACTGCTTGGGTGAGCATGTGCCAGGGCACACATATGGATGTCAGAGGAAAACTTTGCTGTGATTTTACTATCTATCTTCTTTGAGTTTTTTTTTTTCAAAATATTTTTATTTATTATTTATTTGAGAGAGAGAGAGAGGAGAGAGAGAGAGCATGGGCACCCCAGGGCCTCCAGCTGCTGCAAACGAATTCCAGATGCATGTGCCCCCTTGTGCATCTGGCTTAAATGGATCCTGGGGAATCAAATCTAGGTTCTTTGGGTTTGTAGGTAATGGTCTTAACCACTAAGACATCTCCCCAGCCCTTTTTGTGGTTTGTTTTTTTTGTTTGTTTGTTTGTTTGTTTGTTTGTTTTTTTTTTGTGTGTGTGTGTGTGTGTGTGTGTGTGTGTGTGTGTGTGTCTGGCACAGAGCACACTAGTGGTCAGAGGGAAATTTTAAAATATCTGTGCTCACCCTTCTTTGAGAGGGTCTCTTGCTACTTCAAATGAACTGCCAGGCCTCAAAAGATTGTCAAACTAGCTGGTCTGAAAGCTTCATATTCCCCTGCTTCCTCCTCTCATTATCAGAGTCACCTTGGGGTCTCAGATACATGTGTCACTTAGCATCCCATGGAATTGAATCCAGGCTGCCAGGGTTTGCATACAAGTAACTTAAACTGCTGAGCCATCTCCCCAGCCTCCATCATTTTTTGAGACAGTCTTTCTTGCTTCTACTGGTTGAGATCTTCTGGGTTCCTTTGGTAATCACTCCCATTGTCATGGGTGCCTTGAGATGACAGAAGCCTGAGGTTTACAAACGTGCAAGAACCTCTAATTGAAGAACCATCTCCCCAGCATGATTCTTTTGTAATTCACTGCATTGCAAGGAACTTGTACATGAAATGCGATGTTGTAATGTTAAAGATGTAGCACCTGAGAGTGGCTTACAATAATACTATGTCAGGTCACAGATATGACATAGAAGCATGGGTACAGAAGCCTCTTATTGATTCAAAAATTATCATCTGGAACAACTCACCTGGGCTCTGAAAGTTTCTATCCAGTATGATTCACTTCTATGAAGCCATTGATGCTGATTGTTGGCTTAGGGTGTTTCAGTTCCTTTCCATGGTGGTTTCTCCATAGATTTCTTAACTCCCCAAGTCAGTATCTCAAAAGACATTTCTAAGACTTAGTCTTGGATGTCATGATGCTACTTCTGCCATGTTTTATATATGAAAGGCAGTCAAACAGTTCACCCAGTTTCAAGGGACAGGGTTAGATGCCATTTTTCAATTGAGGAGTTTTTTATTAGTTATACACATAGTGTGTATACAGTCATGCTGGTACCATTGCTAGCCTCCTTCTTGTCCTTCCCCCACCAAAGGGACCCTGCTCATTGGGGAATGTGGGTCGTGCACTGTGGGGGTAGTTATCAGTTATGGGGAAGAGGCAATGTCTCTGTGCATAATGTCCCAACTTTTGGCTCTAACAATCTTCTCTCCCCCTCTTCCACGAATTTCTCAGAACCATGGTGGGTTCGTTTAATGTCTACTTCAGTGATGAGGTCTTGGGAGCCTCTGTGTCTCTCGATCTCTGGTTTGGTAGGAGTTGAGTGTTCTTTGTATCTGTCTCCTTCACCCTTGTGTTGGTACCAGGTTCACCAAGAAATCAGCATTCTCGCTCATTTCCACAATCACTCTGTGGTTTCAGATGGTGTCCTGGTGAAGTGCAATGGGCTGATTCTCTCCTAAGGTTCTGCATCCATCTGAAAAAGAGAAGCAAATTCTCCAATGGAGAGAGATAAGTCAGCACCAGATAAATGGGATAACCATTATTATTTTAGAGGGAATTTAATAGGTGTAGGCCCTCTTGTATCCCTCGATTGGTGGGAACCTGATATTAGAGAGCAGGCTCATTTTTTGGATATGGTTCTGACTTGTTTCCCAGTTCAAGCTTTGAGTTCCATTCCACTGAGTGGATTCATTAGCCAAATCAAGAGCAGTTGGTTATCCACCAATATTGTACTTGTGTGAGCTTAGACCAAGAGTTGCTTGGACAGATGTTGGTCATTTTCCCTCAGTCTCTCATGTAGCAACTTCTGGCACTAGACAAGCTAACTGCCTCGGGGGACTGACTCTCTTCCAGATTCCAGCCAGGTCACTCCATGTTCCATCCCAATAGCATATGGTGTCTTTGGAAGTAGGGTCTTACCATTAACCTTTGGTAGGTTATCAAGTACTCTGACAGAAATCTGTCTTCTTTTGGGAAACCTTGTAGGCCTCTCTGGTCAACAGCTAATTGTGGATGTAAACTGCATGCTGGTACTGGGAGTTATAGGCCAGAGCCAAGGGAAAAATGGGAAGAAAAAGATAGGTAATATAAAAGAGAAAGAGAGAAGAGGGAGAGAGGGGAGAGAGAGACAGAGAGAGAGAGAAAGAGAAACAGGAGAAGATTAAGGTTAGTTTTCCACAAACCCTCTCCAGAGCCCTGTGATTCAGGTGTTCCTTCTAATGACCTGATGAAGGTTCAACCTTTTAATCTTTCAGCCTATAGGATTTTATGGTGCCATTTCCATTTGGGTCCAGTTTTATGTCCCATACCACCCTTACCCTCCCCTACCACCCCACCCTTCCTCTTGTCTGGTCCTCAAGATGCTTATTAGTTATGTCAGCATCTTGGGCAGATTCAAGTTAGAGGCCACAGATGAGTGATACCATGTGACGATTATCTTTCTGTGATTGGGTGAGTTTGCTGAGAATGATCTGTTATAAATTTGGCCATTTTTCTTAAATTTCATTGTGTCATTTTTCTTACTGCTGAATAGAATTCCATCATGTAGATATTCCATATCTTGGTTATCCATTAGTCTAATAATGGACATCAGGGTTGATTCTAGCTCTTAGCTATTATAAATTGTGCAGCTATAAGCATGGTTGAGAAAAATCTCTCTGAAATGAGGCATGAAGCTGTTGGGTCTGTTGGTATGTCTATAGTCATCCTTTCTAGGAGTCTCCATATTGCTTTCCATAGTGGTTGTGCCATCTTACATTCCCATCAACAGTGAATGAGGGTTCCTGTTTCTCCACAACCTCACCAGCATTTGTTGTCATTGGATGTTTTTTAATGTTTTCTACCCTTACTGGGGTAAGGTGGAATCTCATAGTTGTTTTAATTTGCATTTCCCTGATGATTAGGGGTGTTGAACATTTTCTTAAGTATGTGTTTGCCATTTGTATTTCTTCCTCTGAGAATTCCCTGTAGAGTTCTATGCACCATTTTGTGAGTGGGTTGTTTGACTTTTTAGGTTTTTACTTTAGGTTTTTGAGTTCTTTGTAGATTCCAGAAATTAGGCCTCTGTCAGTTGTATAGCTGGAAAAAATTTTCTCCAATCTGTGGGTAATCTATTGGTGCTGCTTATTGTACGTTTGTCTGTGAAAAAATCCTTTTCAGTTTCATGAGATCCCAATGGTTGAGTGATTGTTTAATTTCTTGAGTTCCTGAAGTTTTGTTCTGGAAGTCTTTTCCCACTCCTGTATCATGGAAAATTCCTCCTATTTGTTTTTCCTCTAGTAGTAGTAGAGTTTCCAGTCTTATATTGATGTCTTTGATCCATTTGGACTTGATTTTTGTGCATGGCAAGAT
The DNA here is from genome assembly GCA_036365145.1 of Orientallactaga sibirica. Classification (NCBI taxonomy): domain Eukaryota; kingdom Metazoa; phylum Chordata; class Mammalia; order Rodentia; family Dipodidae; genus Orientallactaga; species Orientallactaga sibirica. The sequence goes on along the minus strand of JAEOAD010000056.1, from coordinate 1,618,147 downwards.
GTGTGGATTGAGTTTCATTTTCCTGCATATGGTTTCCAGTTTGTCTTTTTTCCAGTCTACAATGTTAGGGCCTTTGTCAAATATCAAGTAGCTGTAGTTACTGGACCCAAAGTATGGGTCCTCGATTCTGTTCCATTGATCTATAATCCTGTTTTTATGCCAGTACCTTGATGTTTTTATTACTATGGCTTTGCAATATAGCTTTAGATCAGGTATGTTGATTCCTCCAGAGGTGTTTCTTTTGTTGAGGATATGCTCGGATATCCGAGGCCTTCTGACATTCCATATGAATTTTGAGATCATTTTTTCTATCTCTGTGTAGAAAATGTTGGGATTTTTATTGCTATTGGATTACATCTGTATTTTGCTTTTGATAAGATTGTCATTTTCACAATGTTAATTCTGCCTATTCAGGAGCATAGGAGGTCTTTTCATCTTCTCAAATCCTCCTCAAATTCTTTCTTGAGTGTTTTTATGTTTCCATTGTACAGGTCTTTCACGTCCTTGTTTAATGTTATTCCAAGGTATTTTTGTTGTTGTTATTGCTTATTTCTTTCTCTGTATCTTTGTCTTTTGCATATAGAAAGGCTACTGAGTTTTGTGCATTGATTTTGTATCCTGCTACTTTGCTGAAAGACTTAATCACCTTTAAGAGTTTTGAGATGGAAGTTCTTGGGGCACTTATGTATAGGATAAAGTCATCTGTGAATAGGGCTAACTTAACTTCTTCCTTTCCAATTTGTATCCCTTTTATTTCTTTCTCCTGTCTTATTGCTTGAGCTAGGACTTCCAGGACTATGTTGAAGAGCAGAGGTGAGAGTGGAAACCCCTGTCTCGTTCCTTATCTCAATGGAAATTCCTTCATTCTCTCCCTATTAAGTATTATTTGGGCTTCAGGAGCTTTATATATAGCCTTTATTATGCTGAGATATAAACTGTCCATGCCTATTCTTTACAATGTTTTGATCATGAAGTGATGTTGTATTTTGTCAAAGGCCTTTTCTGCATCTATCAAAATCATCATGTGGGTTTTGTGTGTAAGCTTATTAATGTTGTGTATTACATTGACAGATTTCCATGTTAAACAACCCCTGTGTTCCTGGGTTTAAGCCTACTTGATCAAGGTGGATAATGATTTTGATGTGTTGTTGAATTAGGTTTACAAGGATTTTGTTCAGGATCTTTGCATCTAAGTTCATCAGGGTAATAGTCCTATAGTTTTCTTTTCTTTGGTATCTATGCCTGATTTGGGGAGTTTTATTAAATAAAAAGTGTCTTTAGAAAAAAAAAAGATGCTGTAGTGACCCACATGACAAAGGTAGAAAACAATCACGAGTTCCAAAGGCAACTTTAGATCCTTGAATAATTAGAGAAGCCTATACTGAAACAGTAAAGAAAATATAGTCTCTGCTATTCCCCAACCATGAAAAAGGCAGCAGCCTTTTCTCATAATTTTTTTCTTACTTTCACTCCGTGTTCTGTCCAACATCATCCATGGACAGGGATTTCCTTATGTACTTAAAATGCTGTAAAAAACTGTGGCCTTTATTCATCAAGTCTTCTTTGATCCATGCTGCTCTCATTCTTAGTTAGAGAACCTGCTTTTAACACAAGAAAGTGAACACTGGAGAGATCCAAGGACCAAAAGTACAAGAAAAGAAAGCCTAGTAGTACAAGACAATTCTCTATCATACCTGTAGGGTCCAGGAAACATCACAAAACTGCTAGCCCGAGAACTTCCTCCAAAAAAAAAATCAGAAGCTGCTGATAACTCAACACTAAGGAGGCTTATAACATGTACTCCAAGGCTAAGGAAACATTGTGGCACAGAAAGAAGAAAGATTGTAAGAATCACTAAGTGCAAAGGAGTATCCTAAGGCACCCCCAGAGACTGTCTGGTTGTCTGGTGCAATCATGATACCACTGGCAATACCAATAACCCGACTAAGGAGAGCCCTCAGTGGAAAGTGGACAGGTGATAGGAAACATATGAGTATACCCCAATGGGAATATGACCAATATACAATATGCTCATTTTCTATAAAATAAATAAGTAAAGAAAGAAAGAAAGAAAGAAAGAAAGAAAGAAAAAGATTAAAGAACAAGAAAGCAAAGAAATAAGAGGGGAAAAGGAAGAATATCAAGCTAAAATCCTGGGCAATTACTGCTTATGGCATGAACTCCATTGCTCAGAGGCAATAGGCAAAATGATATTTTAGAGTGACTTTTAGATGACTCACTATGCATTTCCCTATTGAAATTTATTTCAAATTAACATTTTTATATCTGAATTGCCTTGTCAGGTATGACTTATTATAGTCTTTATTTTAAACTTTCTGTGTCACTTTCCATTAGACATTTTTCTTATTTCTGATTTTTTTTCAAAATTCAATATAAGTATTTTCATGAAGTAATTTGATTTTTCATGTATGTGATGATTAATACCACCTTTGGGGTTATTTCTTCCACTCATTGATTTATTTCACCATTTATTGCTCCTGTTTACCATGGTTTCTTACATTGATATTAATTAAATTGTTTATTAATGGAATGCTTTTCTATTTGTTCTCTTTAGTGTTTGAGACAGGGTGACATGTAATGCAAGATGCTACCAAACTTGATGTTTAGCTGAGGTTGGCCTTTAATTCCAGATCTCCTTATGTCAGCCTGGCAAGTACTGGGAATGTAGTCATATATCATCACATCCAGTTTTCTTAACTTTTTCAAAAATTAATTTGGGTTCATAGTACATAGTGTTGGTTTAGCACAATTTATTTCAAATATATCATGCAATATAGCCATGTTCATACTTCACCATGCTCTTCCCTTTCTTCCTCTTTGTATTCCCCTTTTGACTAGTCTCCCTCCTTCATGCAGCCTCTTCTATTTTCATGTTTCATAGACAAATAGCTACCTAGCTAGATGATAGACAGATAGAAGACAGACAGATAGACACAAACATACATATATGCATACAGACACATATTAAGAGATATATGCATGCTCTTTTGATTCCATATAATAATCTATGATCACTGTGTACTATAGCTGGATTGGTAGAGTGTGTGCACACTGTACACAATACTCTAGTTTCAATCCCCAGCACCTAATTAATCAGAGTAGACACTCACATCAGTAATTCCAGCACTTGGGAAGCAAAGGAGTGATCAACCTTGGATACACAGCCAATTCAAACCAGTCTGAGCTACATAAAACCTTGCTCAAAAAAAACACCCTGTAATCCACAAATGAGAGAAAGCATAGAATATTTGTTTTATATTTGATTAAATATTTTGTTCTTCTATTACATTAGATTTATATAATTTTCTAACTGTTAAACAAGCATGCTATTTTGACAAACAATGTGATAAGCTATGACATATGGTGTCAAATCTACCTTATTATTGTTGTACAAATATTTTTGTACTAAGTTTTACACATTTTAAGTTATATAGGTATTTTGTATGAAATTTATATAAATACAAACATAGTATCTTTTATTTTGCTTCATGAACTCCCAAATCTAAAATATGATTAGGCTATTCAAAAAAAACTTGATTGTCAGTTAAACGAGTAAATCGTTACAGCCTCTAACTACTTTCTCTTTCTACTTTCACTTTCTCTTCCTTCCAACTCATTCAGCCAGGATATTTAGAAAACAAATATTCTACCATAAAATTTTCAGGGTATTGTGGATAAGATAATAAAAATATGAGACTTTAAATATAATTTATCTTATAAATTAATTCATATTTAGCCTAAATGGCTGATTTAACTAGTATTATTAGTCGCTTATATTTTCTTCTTTTTTTTAATTTATGAGAGACACAGAGAGAGAGAGAGCAAGAATGGGTGTGCCAGGGCCTCTCAGCCGCTCTGAACAAACCCCAGACATATGGGCCCCCTTGTGCACATGTGTGACATTACACACTTGTGTCACTTTGGCATCTGGCTAAAGGTGGGAACTGGAGATTCAAAGGGGCCTTCTTAGGCTTGGCAGGTAGGCACCTTAACCACTAAGCCATCTCTCCAGCCTGTCACTTATATTTTCTATAATTTCTGTTATCTTTATAGTACTTATTGACATTAATTCTTGGAGATTTTTTAGAAAGAAGGAAATTATCTGATTATTTATTTCTATGTTTTGAATAATTTTGCTACTAAATTATATATTTATAGATATAATTTCATTTTGGAAAGTTTTAGGATATTCTTTTCATTACTACAGTGAAGCATTTTCTAATATATGTGTTTACAATTTCCTTTTTCAACAAAAATCAATTTGAAAGATTTTGAGCTATTAAATATAATTCTGTTTGATTATAGTTTGAATAATTTATTCTTATTTCATGTTTTCTCAGTTCTTACTCATTGATACTATTAGACAGATGTTTGGAATTGTGGAGGAACTTTTAAATACCTGCATATTTTAAATATTTTGTATTATTTGTTTTGTAATAAAATAACAAATGTCATAGTATAAGTCCTTCCCAGATGGAGCTTATATTAGTTCATGATGAAAAAGTCTGAGAATCAAATGAATTGAAGCAAGATAAGTAAGCAAACAAGGTCATGTGACAGTAGGTCTGTGACTGGCAGCTAAGGTGAAATCTAAGGAAGGAGAAGGATTTACTTATGTAATGAGCAAGTGAACACACTTGCATAAGGGCTTGGAATAGGCAATAAATTCTGCAAACGACAGTCTGGACAGTAGAGAGCAAAGACAAAGGAGAGCCAAGTTGAGATTGGAGTTACAGGCAGGAGGTGGATTCCTCAGGTCCTTGTACTGTGTGGTAGACAGTTGGGTAATTATCCTGATGTGAAACTGAATCACGTTAAAGCCTTTTTTTCCAAAAGCATTCAGCAATTTCACACAAAATAGTTCGAAAGAATGTATAGAAGTAAAAAGAGAAGTGAAAGGGCTGGAGAGATGGCTTAATGGTCAAGCACTTGCCTGTGAAGCCTAAGGACCCTGGTTTGAGGCTTGATTATCCAGTAGCCACATAAGCCAGATGTACAAGGTGGTGCATGCATCTGGAGTTTGTTTGCAGTGGCTGAAGGCCCTAGTGCGCCCATTCTCTCAATCTCTCTCTTTCTCTCTCTGTGCCTCATTCTCTGTCAGTTGCAAATGAATAAAAATAAACAAAAATTTTAAAAAGAGAAGTGAAGGGCTGGAGAGATGGCTTAGCAGTTAAAGTACCTGCCTCCTAAGCCTAAGAATGCTGGTTCCAATCTCCAGCAGTTCCAATCTCCAGGTCCCACGTTTAGCCAGATGCAAAGGGGCACAATGCCACACTTGGATTTCGTTCGCAGTAGCTGAGAGGCTGCTGGCATGCCCATCTTGCCCATCTCTGTCTTTCTCTCCCTCCCTCTCTCTCTCTCTCTCTGTCTCTCTCCCAAAAAAAGAGAAGTGAAAAAAATAGATAATATAAAGGTAGATAAAGGCTGGAAAGATTGCTCAGCAATTAAAGTGATTGCATGCAAAGCCTTACTAGTAGAACTTTAGTCTCCAGTATCCAAAGTGGTGTAAACGTTTTCAGTGGCTAGGGAAACTTGTGTGCCCATGCTCTCTTTCTCTCTATCTCCTCCTCCCTCCCGCTCTCTTGTATCTTTCTGCATGCAAAAAATTAAAAAAATTTGAAAGGTAACTAAATAGACAAGAACATAGCAATTAAAAATTGTCTTTCCAGAAAAAGTGTATGCAGAATTTCCATTTTTAGATAATTGCTTTAATAACCACCAGAATGCTTGTTTTTGCAAGTTATATACTCATCAAAGTCAATAAAGCCCTGTTTTCAGATTAATTTACTGGCATTAGTAGTACCACAATAAAATGTTTGCTATAGCAATGGATGGGAATGTGTTTTGTTCCTTTAATATGCATTTATATAATAAATACAATCAGTAAATATTTTTCTCATTTTTACTAGCCCTTCACATTTCACTTTTGGTTAGAAAATAGCATGTGTCCTTGTATTTTTACAATGTTAGATGTTTTAGTCATAGTTTCTAACGCTTTAATAATTTTATAAATTTTGTATTGGATATTACATGATATTTCAATGCATATACATGTTGTGTAATGACCAAATCATGATAAGCATATCTGTCTCCCTTAACATTTATAATCCTTTGCAGCAAAATATTTCAACATCTTTTTCTCATTTTTACTATTTATTTATTTTTGTTTTTTTTGTTTTGTTTTGTTTTGTTTTTGTTTATTTATTTATTTTTTTTTAGTTTTTGCAAGGTAGGGTCTCACTCTGGTCCAGGCTGAATTAACTATGCAGTCTCAGGGTGGCCTCGAATTCTTGGTGATCCTCCTACCTCTGCCTCCTGAGTGCTGGGATTAAAGGCGTGCGCCACCACGCCCGGCTTTTTATTTATTTATTTTTGAAACAAGGTTTGCTATATAATCCAGGCTGGCTTCAAACTCATGAACTTCCTGCTTTAGGATACCAACTGCTGATATTAAAAGTTTGCAACTACCACTTCTGGGCATTCTTTTTGTGTTTCTTGGAAAAGAAACAGCACATTATAATTACGTATAGTCACACTAATGTTCAATGGAGCACTATAATATGTGCACTGTGAAACTATAGATACCCAATTAGGGTGGGAGAGATGGCTCTAGGTCCCACATAAACTAGATGTACAAGGTCATGTGCACAAGGTGGCTCATGCATCTGGAGTTTGATTGCTGTGACTGGAAGCCCTGGCATGCCAAATCTCTGTCTCATAAATAAATAAATACCCAAAGAACAACATTTACTCATATCTTCTTCCTTTTTTGCTCTCCTCAACTTCTATGTTAATAAATATAATAATTTTTGACAACTTCCAGTTAAGAAGGCTGCATAGGAGTCACACTAATCCAGCCTAGGGAGAGATTTGAGTAAAACCACAGCAAATACATTCTTCATGTGAAAAGTGAAGTACCTATATTAAGAAATTAGAGAGTTCAAAAGTGAACAATTTACTGATTCACATTAAGGCCTTGGAAAAAGAAGAACAAGGCAAACCAAAAATCAGTATATGGGAAGAGATAATAGAGATTAGGGAAGAAATTAATGAAATAGAAACCAAAAAAACAATCCAAAGAATCAATGAAACAAATAGTTGGTTCTTTGAAAGGATAAACAAGACTGATTAAACTTTAGCAAATCTGACTAGAAGAAAGAGATAAGAGACAAAAATTAATAAAACTAGAGATGAAAAAGGCACCATTACAAGAGACACCAAAGACATTCAGAAAATCATAAGACATACTTTAAGAATATATATGCTTCTAAATTTGAAAATCTGAAAGAAATGGATGATTTCCTTGATTCATATGACCTACCAAAATTAAATCAAGATGAGATAAACAATTTAAATAGACCTATAACATCTATGGATATCCAAGCAGTTATAAAAGTCTTCCAACTAAAAAATAAATCCAGGCCCAGATGGATTTACTGGTGAATTTTACCAGACCTTCATGGAGTAACTAACACCACTGCTTTTCAAAGTTTTCAATAAAATAGAAAAGGAAGGAATTCTACCAAACTCCGTCTATGAAGCAAGCATCACCCTGATACCAAAACCAGACAAAGACAACAACAAAGACCAAGCTCCCTCATGTTCTCAACAAAATATTGGCAAATACAAGAATATATCAGAAAGATTGTTCACCCTGACCAAGTAAGCTTTATCCCAGAGATGCAGGGATAGTTCAACATATGCAAATTGAAAAATGTAATACACTATATAAATGGACTGAAGGAAAAAAATCACATGATCATCTTAATAGATGCAGAAAAGGCATTCGACAAAATCCAAGATCCCTTCATGGTAAAAGTCCTATAGAAACTGGGAATAGAAGGAACATATCTCAACATAATAACAGCTATTCATGACAAACCTACAGCCAACATAACTCAAAATGGGGAAAAATTTGAAGGCTTTTCACTAAATTCAGAACTAGGACAAGGGTGTCTATTGCCCCCACTTTTATTGAATGTAGTACTGGAAGTCCTAGCTATAGCAATAATGCAAGTGACACTCATAAAATGGATACAAATCAGAAAGGAAGAGATCAAGTTATCATTATTTGCACATGATATGATTTTATACATATGATATAGATATAGAATCATGTTTGTACATATCATTTGTGCATCTCATTTTTTTGCACATGATATGATTCTATACATAAAGGATACTAAAGACTCTACCAGCAAACTGTTAGAGCTGATAAACACTTTTAGCAATGTAGCAGGATACAAACTAAACACAAAGAAATCAGTAATTTTCCTATATACTAACAACAAACTTGCAGAGGATGAAATCAAGAAATCTCTCCCATTCACAATTGCCTCAAAAAAATAAAGTCCCTTGGAATAAACTTAACCAAGGAAATGAAGGATCTCTACAATGAGAATTTTAAAATACTCAAGTGAGAAATTACAGAAGACACAGGGAAATGGAAAGACATCCCATGTTCTTGGATTGGAAGAATCAATATTGTGAAAATGTCAATCTTACCAAAATCAATCTACACATTTAATGTAATCCCCATGAAAATTCCAATGAAATTCTTTACAAAAATAGAAAACACAATCCTAAAATTCATTTGGAAGCCAAAAAAAAAAAAAAAAAACTTAAATAGCTAAGACAATTTTGACCAACAAAAATAAGGCTGGTGGTATCACCATACCCGATTTTAAGGTATATTGCAAAGCTATAATAACAAAAACAGCATGGTACTGGCAAAAGACAGACATGTAGATCAATGGAACAGAATATAGGACCCAGATGTTAATCCACACAGCTATAGCCATATGATTTTGACAAAAAAATGCCAAAAATATTTATTGGAGAAAAGACAGCCTCTCCAACAAGTGGTGCTGGGAAAACTGGATATCTATATGTAGAAGGATGAAAATAGATCCTTGCCTTTCTCCATGCACAAAAGTCAAGTCCAAGTGGAATAGGGACCTTAATATCAGACCTGAAACTCTGACATTGCTAGAGAAAACATATTGGCATAGGCAATGTCTTTCTGAATATAACCCCAGTTGCTTAGGAAATAAAACCACTAACAAACCACTGGGATTTCATGAAATTACAAAGCTTCTGTACAGAAAAAGACACTGTGAACACAGCAAAGAGACAACCTACAGAATGGGAGAAAATCTTTGCCAGCTATACAGCTGACAGAGGATTAATATCCAGAATATACAAAGAACTCAAAAAACAAAACATTAAGAAGTCAAACAACCCAATTAAAAAATAGGCTATGGAACTAAATAGAGAGTTCTGAAAGGAAGAAATACAGATGGCAAATAAACATCTAAAAAAAAGTGTTCTACATCCTTAGTCATCAGGGAAATGCAAATTAAAACTACCTTGAGATTCCATATCATTCCTTACAGAATGGCTATCATCAAGAGAACAAATGACAATAAATGTTGGTAAAGATGCAGAAAAAGGGGAACCCTTCTACACTGTTGGTGGGAATGTAGTCTGGTACAGCCAATGTGGAAATTAGTGTGGAGTTTCTTGAGGCAGCTAAAAATAGATTTACCATGTGATCCAGCTATAGCACTCCTAGACATATGTCCTAATGACTCTTCTCACTACCTTAGAGATACTTGCACAGTCATATTTATTGCTGCTCTATTCTCAATAGCTAGCATGGATAATAAAGATGTGTTACATTTACATGATGGAGGAGTTCTATTTAGCTGTCAAGAAAAATGAAATTATGAAATTTACAGGGAAATGGATAGATCTGGAAAGGATGATACTAAGTGAGGTAACCCAGGCCCAGAAAGCCAAACATCACATGTTCTCTCTCATATGTGGATCCTAGCTACAAATGCTTAGACTTGTGTTTGAGTTGGAACCCAAAATCAGTAGCAGAGGCCAATAAGCTAGAAAAAGTCTATAAGGGAGGGAGGAGAGGGAAGGACTTTAGGGGATGATTTTGTCTATATGTAAGTAGAAGAACAGATTACATGGAGTGGAATGGCCTAAGTGAGGCCAGGGGAAGAGATTAAAAGAAGGATGGGGAGGGTCAATAAAAATATAAGATATTCTGAATAACACATATGAAAGCCTACTTTTTTAAGATAATGGCACATCCAGAAGCCATAGATTGCTACAAGAAAATTTTCAGTGCCAGGGATGGGATACCTTCCAATGCGTTGTTGGCCAGGGAGGTCCCTGTTCCCTCTAAAATATAGGCTATTTCAATAGTCCTTGGTTTCCCATGAGTAACAGATGGTAAGACCATTTTGCTGAAGACTTCACATGCTTGGGCAGCAAGGTCACTGAGAAATCAAGCAGGTGCTGAGCTGAAAACCTTCTCCCTGTAGATCAGCCAACTGAAAGCTGGAAAAAGCTGCACTGCATGCAGCCCTATGGGATACAAAAATCATCAGCAGTGAAAACACTGGACACTGGAAGCTTCTAGTATGGCCACACAGGCCAAATGACTGAACGGGTACAATAGTGGCATGTCTGCTCTGGGACAAACTAACTGCTCTCTAATTGGACTGGAGACCCACTCTGTGGGAAGGAATACATGCCTGGTACTGAAACCCTAATCAAAAGCCTATGGCTGGGCTGGAGAAGATGGCTTAGTGGTTAAGGCATTTGCCTGTAAAGCCAAAGGACCCTGTTTTGATTCCCTAGGACCCACATAAGCCAGATGCACAAGGGCACACATGCATCTGGATTTCGTTTGCAGTGGCGGGATTCCTTGGCATGCTCTTTCTCTCTCTCCCTCTCCCTCTCCCGCCCCTCTCTCTCTCAAATAAATAAATAAAATATATTTTTTAAAAAGTGCCTGGCAGGGGTATAAGACTAAATGCATATATTATTCTCACCAAACTGCCCTGAAAGCACTACACTTTATGTTCATATATATTAATGCTTCTCTCACTTTTGGTTAGAGAAGCTTCTCTTTTCAGATGTGGGTGACCACTGGGATGACTCCAAAGGCAGCATAATGCTGAGAAGAAGTGACAAAGGCGCATGCAGCACTGAAACATCTCTATCACAGCCTCCAAGGCTCAGGGTCCATTGCAGAAGAAGTGGCAGAAAGAATTAAAGAGCCAAAGGAAGGGTAACAATGCAACTGTCCACACAGAAATTGCCCTTGGGGGCTGGAGACATGGCTTAGTGGTTAAGGCACATGCCTACGAAGCCTAAGGACCCAGGTTCGATTCTTCAGGTCCCACATAATCCAGATGCACATGGTGGCACATGCATCTGGAGGTTGTTTACAGGGGCTAGAGACCCCAGCATACCCGTTCTCACTTTCTCTGTCTCTCTTTCTCTTTCCCTCTCTCTGTCTTAAATAAATAAATAAATAAATAAATAAATAAATAAGAAATAAATAAATAAAATCTTTAAACAAAAGGAAATTGACCTTGATATCCATGATCTTGCAGTGCCTAGCAATACCTTCACAAGACCCTCATAATAGGAGAAAAAGATGATGGCATCAAAATAAAAGAGAGACTAATGGAGAGAGGGAGGGGATATGATGGAGAGTGGAGGTGTGAAGGGGAAGTGGTGGAGGGGAGGTAATTATCATGGTTTATTGTTTGTAAGTAGAGATGTTGTCAATCATATATATATATATATATATATATATATATATATATATATATATATACATTTTTTTAGGTACAGTCTTACTGTAGTCCAGGCTGACCTGGAGTTCACTCTGAATTTTCAGGGAGGCCTCAAACTCATGGCGATCCTCCTATGTCTGCCTCCTGAGTGCTAGGATTAAATGCAGGCCACCTTGCCCAGGTTATAAATATAAATTTTATCAGCCTACATTTGGAAGATTTTTTTTCATTTTCATTTAATTTTTTATTAGTTATGTATATAGTGTGTATACAGCCATGATGGTACCATCATTAGCCTTCTCTCTGTCCTCCCCACATCAGTAATATGGGTCTTGCCTTATGGGGGTAGCCATCAGTTATGGGGGAGAGGCAATGTCTCTGTGCATGATGACCCAACTTATGGCTCTAAAAATCTTTCTGCCCCCTTATATAATTTTTTATCAGCCTACATTTGGAAAATAATTTTCAAAATTTTTCTTTAAATATATATATTGGTATCTGAAAGAACAACTTTGGTTGTTATTTTTATTGTGTCCTCTTTGCATTCTTTTTTTTTTTTTTTTGGTTTTTCTGAGGTAGGGTCTCACTCTAGCTCAGGCTGACCTAGAATTCACTATGTAGTCTCAGGGTGGCCTCGAATTCATGGCGATCCTCCTACCTCTGCCTCCCAAGTGCTGGGATTAAAGGAGTGTGCCACCATGCCCAGCTTTGCATACTTTTTGATTGTGAATAATTCTATTTTCTTTGTATTTATTGGCTTGTCAATAACCATTGAAAACTCTCTGCTAAACACAAAATTTGTCTTAAAAATTCATGTAGTTGTTCACTTAAGACATTTGGTTATGCATGTCTTCTTTACATTTACTGTCTAGGACTTATTTTCTTTTAAAAAAGGCTAATAGAGATATATATTATTGTTTTAAACATATATAGCTAACTACTTATTTCTAATACCATATATTATATATTCTGTGTACTCCTGATATCAGTAAAATACTTCTAAAACTGCATTTAATATATTGATATATTGTCTAATATTATAGCATAATTGTTTTATAGTATGATTCCTACTGTATCATATTACATTCCATATTTATTTCAATCCAAGTATAAGAGAGAGACAGAGAGAACACCACAGAGAGACACAGAGGGAGGAGAGAATCCCAGTTTGTCCTCAGTATCAAGAATATGGCATTGGGGGATGAGGAGACTACACAGTGGTGAAGAGCACTTACCACTTACGCATGAAGGACTCTTGGTCCAGAGACTACTGTGTTTGACTACTCAGAACCCATGTAAAAAGTTGAGTGAGACCATTCCTGTCTGTAACCCTAGTCCATAAGAGGGGTAGAGACAAATCAGAGAATCACTAGAGCTCACTGAAGAAAGCAACACTGGGTTGAGGGAAAGTTTGTATCTCATGAAAACAAGCAGGTAAGTGATAAGAGGATGTGGTGGTTTGATCCAGGTGTCCCCCATAAACCTACCTGTTCTGAATGCCTAGATCCTCAGCTGGTGGCAATTTGGGAAATGGATCCTCCTGGAGGCAGTGTATTGTTGGAGGCAGGCATATGGTTGTTTTATCCAGCTTCCCCTAGCCAGTGTTTGGCACACTCTCCTGCTGCTACTGTCCATCTGATGTTGGCCAGGAGGTGATATCCACTCTGTGCTCCTGCCATTGCTTGCCCCTGCCATCATGGAGTTTCCCCTCCAGTCTGTAGGCCAAAATAAACCCTTTCCTCCCACAAGCTGCTCTGAATTGGGTGATTTCTGACAGCAATGCAAAACTGACTGCAGCAGAGAGGAACGCCTTACTTTCTCGTCTGGCCCTTGCATGCGTGCACCTGGGGAGCACATCAGCACACCACACAACATAGATATTTTATACACACACCAAAAAATAGTATGCTGTTTATTAGGAAATTTTCTTTCTTTCTTTGAGGTCTTAGAATTGTTAAATAATATAGAAGTTATCCATTTGTTGACATTTTAAAAAAACATACATACACAAACTTAAATGAACCCCAAATTTATTTTTGTATTATATTTTACTTGGAATGGAGGATTTGGCAAACATCACCAATAAAAACAACACTTTTTGACAACTATGTAAAAATGGCATTCTTCTGAAATTGTAAAATCTTTCAAAACCATTTCCACATGGTATTTGAGGTAATTTGAATTCATGTTGCTGGGTTATTCATATTTGGATCAAAAATTAACTATCTCATTCCCTTTGACAACCTCAATCCACAAAAAAATGAATCCAACTGTAGCGTCTAATAATTTCAGAATGGTAACTGCGAATGTTGTGAATGTACCAAGAGGACCATCAAATAAATGTTATACCAAGTGAACATTTTGTGGTTTAGTTCTATTTATGACAATTCCTCAACAAAAAGAGACAGGGAGGATGAGGTAGATGATGAGGGAGAGAGTAAAAATGGGTGATAATGGGAGTAGGAAGAGTGATAAGAGGGGAAATGGAGAGAGAATTTAATTGCATGCATGGGAAAGAAGCAATTGATAATTAAGTCATAATAGAAATAAATATCCAAAGCATGGTTTATCCAAATATCTATTAGTCATTTCAAAATAACTCCCATTAGTATTGTCTTGAATATTTATAATATCTTAAGTATATGTACTTACATTCTATAAATGTACCCTTTGAACAAATCTTAAGATAACCAGAAAGATTGCAAGGTATCATCTGCCCCCTGCAATTTAAAAAAAAAGAAATATATTTATTTGCAAGCAGAGGGAAACAGAGAAAAGAGTGACAGAGAGAGAGATGGAGAGAGAGAGAAAGAGAGAGAGAGAGAGAGATGGTCATGCCAGGGCCTCTAGCTGCTGCAAAAGAATTCCAGATACATGTGCCACATTGTGCATCTGATTTTACATGGGTACTGGGGAAACCAACCTGTGTGGTAAGGCTTTGCAGGCAAACACCTTAACCATGGAGCCATCTCTCCAGCCCCCTCTTATAAAGTTGTATAAGCAGGGCCAGATTCCACAGTCCTGAATGCATTTTCATTACAATCATTTTGTCAGGTTTATATGGAATTAGTTGTAGATCATTTATGGATAAATCATCCTGACAGGTGTGGCTATTTGCTTACCCATTCATCCCACAACATATGTCTATAACAGAATCATGTCACAGAGAGAAATGTCTGAATTCCCCTGGGCTGTCTCTTAGACCTAGATTTACTAAAATAATTTTAGAAAATATTTATTATCCTATCAGATTTATTTCTGCGGAGCTCTATATGAAAAACCTGAAGCAGTATTGATTAGGCTCTGGGGAGAGCTATACTGATTGTGCACAGTGTAGGTGCACAAACCAGAGAATTCGTTTTATTGCATCCTAAACTCCAAAGGCAATTTCATCAGTGTTATTTTCCTCACAACTCATGGTTCTGTCTCTGTCAAGGCAGTCCCAAGGAAAATTTAGTCCATAATGACAGTTTAAGCACAAGCAAGCAGTAGACTTCAGAAAAAAAAATGGCCAAGAGAAAGGATTATGTTCAAATGCTGAGAAGGCATCAGAATATGACCAAGGAAAAGCATCAGTGCATGAAATACATTTCCTCCTTCTACCTGCATCATGGGTTTTGGCTGGCATGCTACATATTTTTCCAGAAAAACTTTTGAGATCTTCAACCCCTCTTTCTATATTAGGATTCACTCTATTAGAACATACTTTGTTTACTTGTTTTGTTATAGTAGTTATTAATATTATTCAAAAAATATTCACAAGATGGAATCCTTACATAATGATATATAATGATAATGATGTCTCTTACCATCATCATCTCCAGCTTTTGGCAGGGTCTGGCATATATTAGGCATTGAATATACAGGTATTATATGAATGAAGACATAAATGAGTGAGAATTTCTGTTGTACAATACCTTTTAAGTATTTTTTTTTCAGACAGGGTCACATGTACCCCACATAGTTTGGCTTCAAACTCACCATTTAGCCAAGGATGACCTAGAACTCTTTTTGTTGTTGTTTGTTTGTTTGTTTGTTTCATTTTTCAGTTTTTCGAGGTAGGGTCTCACTCTAACCCAGGCTAACCTGGAATTCACTATGTAATCTCAGGGTGGCATCAAACTCATGGCAATCCTCCTACCTTTGCCTCCTGAATGCTGGGATTAAGGGTGTGCACCACCATGCCTGGCAACCTAGAACTCTTGATCCCCCTATTTTCAACACCTGAGCAATGGGATTCCAGGCATGTACCACCACATTTGATTCATGTTGTACTGGGGATTAAAGCAAGGTTCCATGCATTCTGGGCAAGTGCTCTACAAACTGGGCTACATTCCCAGGCCGACAATACTTTTATGAGAGTAAAGTCATTACTTTTCTATCTGGCATCTTTTTGTGTTTTAGTCAGTATTTTATTTCTATGACATTTATGAACTAAACATTCAACTGGTCCATTCCCACAAAACAAACTGATGAGAGAAAGAGAATAAAAAGTTGTCCACAAGCCTCTCCATAGCAGACTCATGTGAAGCATCCTTGAACTCAAGCTGAAGGTGAAGCCCCAGGCCTTCTCTGGATCTGTATTTGCAGGTTCCACTGCCAGTGATGCAGAGCTGTGTTCTTTTTGGAGGTCACACTCGACCCTGTGGTTGGAAAAGAGAATAGTATTCTAATCCTCCTCAGGGCAGAACAACTTGTGTCTCCAGATTTTCTCTCACAATAAACCATCCATCCTGCCTGCTTGAAATTAGTATTATTTGCTTAGCATGATGAAACATTACTTAGAGATGAATTGATAATGGAATTAGCATTTTTTTCTGAGTACCATCTATGTACCAAGTGCAGTGTGAGTCCTATTTATTGGAATTGTTTTACCAAGCACTATGTCATCTCTTCTAGGCAATCATTATAATTTTATAGATCAAAAATAAGCTAAGAGATACAAAAAGTTTTGTGATTATCAGATTCTATATCTATTTGCTATTTTCTCTTTGTGCAAGAATAAATGATCATAACTGAATTCTATTATTTTCAAATAGTGGGGGACAGCTAGGCATGGCAGTAGATGCTTAAAATCCTAGCGCTTGGGAGACAGAGGCAGGAAGATCAGGGTTTCAAGGTTATTTTCATCTACATAGCAAATCCGAGGCCAAAGTGGTATACATGACATCATTAGAACAAACATAAAAACAAATAGTGAGGGACATTAGACTGAGAATGCACCAGTCTGGTGTGTTGCACACTTGTAATATCATCACTCAAGAGGATCTGAAGTTCAAGGCCATTCTCAGCTTGAACTATTCTAAGCTAGTCTGAGCTGCATGAAATCTTATCTCAAACAATAGAAAGACAAACAGAAAGAAATACAGATATAAAAGAAGGAAGAGAGGAAGGAAAGAAGAATGCATCAATGAAACCATGGTTCTGGATTCATGCAGTTCTCAGAAAGGCTATGAGAAATATTGGTCTCATTTTACTGGTAAAGAAAGAAATTCTAAGAGTATTAAACACCCTGACTAATATCATTCATCTAACAAGTGTGAATCTCATATTTAAACACAGAACCATCTTATTATAGTTTTAGCTATAATAAGAACATATGATATAATATGTAGTCTTTAAAATGATCTTTAATACCCCTGCTATCTGGATACAATTAAAATTTTAAAACTAGCTTTCCTGAGATTTCATCCACATACCAGATTATTCATTAATAGTATGCAAGTTAAAACCAATGGATTTTAAGAAAGGCTTATTCAGCTCATTAGCTTATTTACTGATTGGAAGGTTTTTGTGTGTGTGATTTTTGCATTTCTTTATATATTCTAGACAAATAACATAGAAGATAGCTCCTTTTCTAAAGTCAGTTGGCCAAGATCTTCTCACATTCTATAGGCTGTGTCCACCATGGTGATTATTTCCTTCAGTGTACAGAAGCTTTTACATTTCATACAATCCCACTTGTTGATTACAGGGGTCATTTCTTATGCTGTTTGAATCTTTTCAGAAAGCTCTTGCCTATGTCAATATCTTGAAGTACTTTCTCTACATTTGCCTCTAAAATTTCAGAAACATCAGATTATATTAAAATTTTGATCCATTTTGAATTGATTTTTGTGTGGAGCAAAGTATATAGTGGAGATATAGATCAAATTTTATACTTCTGCATGTGGATTCCTAGCTGTTTTATTTTTAGTTTTTGGTTGAGGAGGCTGTATTTTCCCCAATGTAGGTTTTTCACAGTTTTGTCAAAAAATTAGTTAGCTTTGGGCTGGGAAGATGTGGTTAAAGGTGCTTGCTTGCAAAGCCTGATGGCCCAGGCCAAACTGACCACATGTACTGACACAAAAATCAGCATAAGCATTTGTTTCCTGTGACAAGAGGCCCTCGAACACACAAACAAACTTTTTGAAAAATTTACTATTTTCAAAAATTAAGCGGCTTACCTGTATGAGCTTACTTCTGAGAACATTACTGTTTTACATGGATGATTTTCATGATTTATTTGTGCATGTAGGTGTGTATGGGGGGGGTGTATGAGTGGTGGTGCACATGTGCCATGGTGGGTGGGTGTGCAGGTCAAAGAACAAATTTCAAGTCTGTCCTTGTCGTTACAGGCTCCCTTATTTGAGGAAGGGTTTCTCCCCACTTAACTTCGTTTTGTTGTTGCTGTTATTGTTTTCTTTTCCTTTTTATTCTGCATTCACCAAAAGCTTCTGGGAAATTGTCTTTGCCACATATTTCACCATTAGAGTGCTGCCATTGTAGAAGCCCACCACAGCGTGCAGCTTTTATTTGGGGTTTGGTGACTGAATTCCTGTATTTGACCTAGAAGAGCAAATACTCTATACACTGAGAAATCTCTCTAGCCCCTATAAATGTCTGTTTTTGTGGCAGTGTCATGTTGTCTGTGTTACTATGGCTTTGTTGTAGAATTTGAGATAAGATACTGTGATACCTGTATCATTACATTTTTGTGCTTAAGATTGCTTTGGCTCTTCAGGGTCTTTAGTGTTTCCCTAAGACTTTTGAATTTTTTTCTTGTTTTGTGAAGAATGTCCCTGGAAATTTCATATCAGTTACATTTGAAACTGTGAAATGCTTTTGGTAAGACAGCCATTTTCACAATATTAATTCTTCCAAATCCATGAGTATAAAAGGTCTTTCTATCAGCAAGTGTCTTCTTTAGTTTCCTACTTTGGTGTCTTAAAGTTTTGGAGAAATCTGTTAAGTCATTGGTTAGATTCCTAAATATTTTGAACCTATTGAGGATGGGATTTATTTCCTAAATTCTTCCCTGTCCTAAGTATATGGAAAAGTAATTAATTTCTATATTGTTACTTTTCTGAAAATATTTATCAGATCTCAGTTTTCTAGTAATGTCCGTAGGGGCTTGTAGTAGCGGATCTTCTATTTGCAAATACTGATACGTTGATGTATTTCTTCCTGTGTTGAATTCCTTTTATTTCTTTCTCATATTCTTACTATAGCTAAGTCTTTGGGCACTACACTGAGTAAGAGTGACGAGAGTGGACACCCTGTGTCATTCCAGACTTTATAGGAAACAGTGTCAGGTTTTTTTTTTCCATTTAGCATGATGTTTGCAGTAATTTTGTCATATGAAGCCTTCACCACATTGATATATGTTCCTTCTTCTATTACTAGTTAATTCCAGACATTTCTAATGAAAGGGATGTTGAACTTTGGCAATTGACTTTTATGTGTCTTCTGAGATAACCATGTGATATATGTCCTTGTCCATTTATAGGTTGCACCATATCCATTGATTTTCATATTCCAGTTCTCAAAAGAAGAGACACAAATAGCCAATAAACAATTTAAAAGCTTATACAGCATCTTTAACCATTAGGAAAATGCAAATTAACACTACTTTGAGATTCCTTCTCATTCTTGTCAAAATTGCTAAAATCAAGAAAATAATGACAACAAATGCTAGTCATGATTTGAGGAAAGATGAACCCCATATGTACCAACTATACCACTGAATGTAAACTGGTTTAGCTACTATTAAAATGAGTGTGTATGTTTCTCAAAAGACTAGAAATTGAGTTACCATGCCACCCAGATATACTACTTCTGGATAGTGCCCAAAAGACTCTAAGTCCTACCACAGAGGTACTAGCACATCCATGTTTATTGTTGCACTATTCACAACAGTTAAGAAATGGAATCAGCCAACATGATCAAAAGGGGAGTGGAGGGATTGGGACTGGAAAGATTGCTCAGCAGTTAAAGCACTTGCTTGCAAAGCTGGACCTCCCAGTTTGATTCCCCAGTACTCAGGTAAAGTCATTTATACAAAGAGATGCATATGTGTGGAGTTTGTTTGCAATGGCAAGAAGCTCTGATGGGCCTATCTCCCCTCCCTATTCTCTCTGTATGCAAATAAATATATATATATTTTTTATAAAAAGGTGAGTTTAAGCTGGGTGTGATGGTGCATGCCTTTAATCCCAGCACTGGGGAGGCAGAGGTAGGAGGATCTCCGTGAGTTCAGGGCCATCTTGAGACTACATAGTGAGTTCCAGGTCAGCCTGGGCTACTGTGAAACCCTACCTCGATAAAAAGAAAAAAAGAAAAATAAAGTGAGTGGACAAAAAAAGGGTACATATGTACAATGAAATTTTAATAAGTCATAAAGGTACATGAAACCACGATATTCATGGAAAATTGATGCAAGTGAAAATTATTGTGCTAAGAAAAATAAGCCATATTTAGAGAGATAAATACAACATGACTTTTTGTTATGTGTGTTTCTGAGATGAGCACTTTTTATATGTGTATATTTATATGTGGGATTGTCGTGGAACTAGAAAGGGACCAAGAAAAGAAGAAAAGTTATCTTTTTGTTGCTAGGAGAAAAATTACCTGAAAAAAAATCAGTTTGAGGGAGGAAGAGCTTGTTTAAGCTTACAGTTCTAGGTTACAGTCTGTCATGGTGGGGGTGGAGGGGAGAACAGCTGTAAGAACATGAAGCAGAGTAGGTCACATTATTTCCACAATCAGAAATCAGTATGGGATGAATATTTGCACTTAACAAGTTTCTCCTTTTTATATAGTCCAGAACCCTGACTTATGAAATGGTGCCTCCCAACAGTTAAAACTGTCATTTTACTTAATCTAATCACAATAACCCCACACATATATACTCAGAGGTTACACTAATCTATATAATCCCTCACAGTGATTCTAGGTCTAGTCAAATTGGCAATCAATATAAACCATTACAAAAGGGAAAGAAAAGAACTTAAGGAGGAGGGAGAAAATGAGCTGGTAACAAAATGCATGTGACATTAAAGCAGAATTTTTAGGGGAGGGGGAGGGACTTTGGGAGATTATAATAAAAGGAATGGTGGAGAAGGACCAATAAGAAAAGATCATGAAAATGAAATAAATCTCTTACTTTTTTAATGTAAATAACTAATAAATTTTATTTAAAATAAAATGAAATAGGGCTGGAACAATGGCTTAGCAGTTAAGGCACTTGCCTGAGAAGCCAAAAGAACCAGGTTCAATTCCCCCAGGACCCATGTAAACCAGATGCACAAGGTGGCACATGTGTCTGGAGTTCATTTGCAGAAGCTGAAGGCCTTGGTGCACCTATTCTCTTTGTGAGTCTCTCTGCCTCTTATTCTTTCTCTCTCAAACAAATGAAACAAAATGAAATGTTTTTTTAAAAAAAATATTAAGGCTAGGGGAATCAGTAGTACAGCATGTGCCTAGCATGATCAAAGTTCTGGGTTCGATACTAATAAAAACAATTTTAAAAATGGTTTGGTTCTAGTAAAACTTGATTCTAATATAACCAAGGGGTTGTTAAAACCACCATCACAGTATTTAGAATATTTTTACTCCCCTCAAACAAAGATTCTTTTCATTAATACTTGCAGCAACATTTACTACAATTTTGTCTAAAATTAATGGACAACAACTGACTCTGATAGTAATGACTCTGTAATGTGTGTATTGAATGTGGTTAAAAATAACACTGGAATAACTATTTTATGCTGTTACTACTCCATTGCCATATGCACTATATCCTCTTGCTACCCTCCCAGGGAATTAATAATGGTGGGAATTAAATATATATATGAACACTTTCTTAACTCCTAATGTAACACATCTTTCTATACCAACAATGCCAATATAAGAAAAGTGAGAAATGCTATTATCCTATCCAAATCATTATCCATGTTTTCTTAAGACACAAGGACGTCATATACAATCTTAATTTACCAACATATAATAGAACAACAGAAAAGGACATTATGATGATGGAAGTTTAAGGTGGGGGCGATGGCAAGGAATGCATTGAAAAACTTCTTGTAAAATTTATAGTAAATCCTAAAGCAACAGATATTTGTACAATTGAAGGAATACATACTTGGCATTCCAAAAAATGTAAATATGTGCAAGAGTACTGAGCACTAAAGAGAAACTTTGATGGAAGTTGTTTCCAGAGCTGCCACTAGACAGATAGTACTATCAACTATGAAAATTAAATACCCTTCACTCTATTGATGCATAATTCAGGAGCCTCATTCATTTAGGGAAAGTCACATTCTTACATTGATCCTCCCTCCCCACAGAGGATACTTTTCTATATCCCTAATGGATGCTAGAAACAGTAGATTGAACTGAACCATAAATATACTATCTATATATCTATCTGTCTATCCTACCTAGATAGATAGATAGATAGATAGATAGATAGATAGATAGAGAAAGAGAGAGAGACAGAGACAGAGACAGAGAGACAGAGACAGAGAGACAGAGATTTAATTCACAAATAAGGCTGAGTAAGAGAATAACAGCTAATAATAAAACAGAACAATTATAATGTATAAATATAGTCTCTAACATACATTATTGTCCTTTATCACCTTTCTTGCAATGATATAGGATGATACAATATCTATGTAATAATATAAAGTAAGACAATTGGGCATTGTGATGCAGCAATAGGCTGCTATATAAAAGTTACTTGGCTCAGGTCTTATTATATGATAACAACCTTCAGATAATTGAGATAGCTACTAAATGATTAACATGTGGGTATTGTATATAATAACATATAGTATGTGAATATGCTATACAAAGGGATAATTCATGTGATGAACAGGAAATAGTGGGATGATGTATTTGCTACCAATTATGTTATAGAATTTAATGTATATAAGTTGCTTATTTCTAAAATTTTTAATTTAATATTTTCAGAAATCAGTTCACCATGGTTATCTACATCCTGAGAAAGCAACCTCATGGAAAAAGGGGGAAAGCAGTGCAGTTTTTCTCTATGTCCCCACTCACATCATTGGGGTAAATAAAATTAACACAGTGTTGCAACTGATCTTATTTATAATACTTATTATTTATCATATAATTGAAAACTGAAAAAACAAATAAAATGGACAAAATCTGCAAGGTAAGTGCTTATTACTCAAATTGAGTCTGCTCCCCAATGTTATTGTTGTCACCTACCTTTATTTATACTTATAGTCCTTGAGACTGTATTGATCATTTATTTTCTGTATTTTCACTATAACTTTGTATGCTTCCAGGATCCTTTAAAGTACTTGGAATGTTCATAAAAAGAGGCCCACAGTTATAAAATTCTGGCAGTAGCCCATTAAAAGAAAAGAGAGTAACAAATTTTTCATTAATAAAAATCAATAACATACACCACTGCAATTTGCCATCAGTGCAAAAACATACTGCATTCCAATCAGAAACAGTATAAGAGATTGTAAGTTCTACAAAGTCATGGAGGTAACCAAAATTAGAGCAGTAAACCAGTCAGGGGTGGGAAATCAATAGAACCATCAAGCTCCAAATCCTATATAGAGGTCTTTATAGAAAAGTATGTGATATATAAGGGGAATGTGTAGCACCAATCAATAATGACCATTCTTAACGTGACAATAGAAGTTATGAAATGTATTCCACTTGCTGTTTGCTACCCATCAAAGTTAATGAATCATGTTTGGTTCAGAGAAAACTATTACAAGTGTTTATGTTATACTAGCACAAAAATCTCTCTATAATAGACTACTGTGAGAAATAAAAGGCACTCTCCTTCAGGACCTGCTTTTGCCATTCATTCCTTCTCTACAGGGCCTTCTTCTACTACCATTACATGGCAAATATTGAAAGTCATCCTAAAGAAAAAAATACCTCGATTTTCCCTGGAGCTTTTGAAAATGACATGATATTCAGATGATAAATATGTGCACTGTGTTCCTAAAGTGAAAAATATGGTTTCAGATATTGTATGACTTCCTGACATTCCCTAATACTACATATCACAAATGATTAGCATCATTTATAATGTTTGGAGAAATTACAAAATACCAAACACCAAAATTGTTGCTTTACATTTCTTCTTAGTCCAATAAATTGATGATGTTGATGTTAATCATTTCTAATTAGTTATGTATATAGTGTGTATACAGCCATGATAGTACCATCATTAGCCTTCTCCCTGTCCTTCCCCCATGGGGATGTGGGTCTTGCGTTTTTTCAGATGAGGAATCCAAGATTTATAAAGGCTGAATAAGTTCTTCAAGTTTATCTAGTCACAGGCAGTATTTTCTCTCTCTCTCTCTGTGTGTGTGTGTGTGTGTGTGTGTGTGTGTGTGCATGTATGTGTGCACACATGCATGCATGCATGCATGTGTGTGTGTACATTTAGATAGGTTTTCCTTTTCAATGCCAAGCAAACCCTCAACTTTAATTACTGGATACTGGGGTACAGAGCAGGTTTTGTTACATGGAACAAGAGAATCTATTAACTCAAAGGAAAGTCACTAGTATACCTGCATAAGAATTGCAATAATATAACAAATGAACAATCAAAAGAAAATTAGAAATTCAAAATAAAGTTTAATTATGATTCAGTTTTCATTTAAACTATTTTTCATGATCTGGTATTGTTCAAGCCAAATAGTTTTAGAAAAACATGTCCAGTTGAACTTTTTTAGTTATTTCACTTCTTAAAATGTTTGTTTTTATAGAACCATCAATTAATTTAATATTTGTACTAGTTGCTTTCTCATTGCAGTGAACAAATATCTGACTAGAAGCACTTAAAGAAGGACAGAGATCATTTTAGTTTATGGTTTGAGGATACATAGGCATTTTGGGCAGGGAAGGCATGGCAAGCAGGCTCATCATCACAGCTAACGTCACAAAGCAGAGTTAATAGGAAGTGAATCTAGTCTACAAAACCTCAAGGCTTGCCACCAGTGACTCATTCCAGTAAGTCTTCACTTCTGAAAGTTTCCACAATCCTCCCAAACAGTGCCATTAGCTGGGGACCAAAAGTTTAAACATATGAAACGATGGGGACATTTATACTTAAAACACAAGAGTATTTAGCTGGGAGTGGTGGCACACACTTTTAATCCCAGTACACGAGAGGCAGAGGAAGGATGGTCGCCTTGCATTTGAGGCCACCCAGAGAATACAGCATGAATTCCAGGTCAGTCTGGGCAAGAGTGAGACCCTACCTCGGAAAAAAACACACAAACAAAAATAATAATTTTAATGTTCCATAACTGAATGCAATTTTTCTTTTTAATTATATTCAAATTTATGTTGATTAGTATTGTGCATGTGTGTGTGTGTGTGTGTGTGTGTGTGTGTGTGTCTGTTAACCAGTGCCAAAATTAGATACAATAGTATGTGAGGTTCCTCAGAAAATGCAAGAAGGCTGGCTGGGAGATGGCTCAGTGGTTGAAAGCACTTTCATATTAAGTCCTCTTGAGCTAGGTTCATTTCCTTAGTACCCACACAAAGCCAGATGCACATGCATTTGAAGTTAGTTTGCAGAAGCAGAAGGCCCAGGCACACCTATACTCTCATGCTCTCTCTCTCTCTCTCTCTCTCTCACACACACACACACACACACAAAATTAAATATAACAAAAATCAAAAATAATTTAGGTGGCAATCATTTAAGAAGGCACAACACTGAAAATGATTTGTCTCCTTAAAATTTATGCTCTAGGCACCTAACTTATCTCATTGTATCCTTGGCCTTTGAACCAGCTAATTCCATCTAACAGTTTTGGTGATTCATGCTGACTAGCAACATTATGTCATCTAGGTTGTTGCTTTCAGTGAGTATTATACCTGTAGATGTTTCAACTAACTTAAAGATAGATTTCCAAGAAGTCATTCATATTCTACCTACTGCCTCCTGTCTAAAAGAAAGCTGGTGCAAGAAGTTGAAAGTGTATTTGTCTTTCAGACACTTAGTTTTCACTTCTCATGGCAGATAATTATAAAAAATATATTTTAACACTTATCTGATTATTTGGATGGTTGTGAGCAAAACTAATAACCTAACTTCAGGAACAATTAATGCTTCATTAGCACCAACTAAAGAAACTAGCTCAAAGTATCTTAGGTCTGTCCCCGAATATGAACAGCCACTAATGTAATAGCATCAGCAGAATTTGATAGTATTTGTCAATTTCTGCTTATCGGGGCAGAAATAAATGACAAGGCAATGGAATTACAGAGTTCTTCACTTTACTAAAAATGTTCCACATGATCATACTGGAGATCAAGAAAACGTAATTTGAAGGTACCTTCATTTCATTAGATGGTGAATCTAGTTTCCAAAACAATATGTTGCTTTTATGAATATGGGCATAAAAACTAAATAAATCAATTTCAAAACATGAATTGAGGAGTCAGTGTAAAATATCCTTGACAGTTCTATTCCTCTCATTCATGAATTTATCTTTTTAAAAATATTTTCCTTTATTTATTTGTAAGGGGAGGAACAGAGGGAGAATTGGCACACTGGGGCCTCTAGCCACTGCAAACAAACTCCAGACACATGCATCATTTTGAGTATCTGGCTTTACGTGGGACCTGGGGAATCAAACCCAGGTCATTAGTATTTGCAGGCAAGTACCTTAACCACTAAGCAATCTCTCTAAGCCATGAACTTTTCTTAAAAGGCTATATGAAGGGAATTATAGCAAGGGTGATGACCCAATGGGTAAGAAGACTTGTCATGCAAGCATAAGGCCCCAAGAAGGCCTGATGTACCCTAAGACAGATCTCTACCACCCATGTGAAAAGGCAGGCATAGCCATGCATGCTTATGATTTCAACCATAAATTATAATTGTCTCTTTTCTGTTTCTAAGTGCTTTGCTAGGAGAGCAGAGGTCACTTTCCTTTACAGAAATCAAAAATGACTTAACTGGAAATTTTTGAATGCAAGAATTAGAAAGGCTGCTTTAATAAAAAGCATTATTCAGACCAACTGCCTCATTTTCCTGAAAAAAAGTGAGGTTAAAGAAGAAGGAAATTGACAGAAATGACTGGAACTAATATCACTAGATGTGAAACTGATAATTTGTCCTGCTATCATTATGATCATATATATCACATCTCACACTTTAAAAAGAACACAGAAATAGACAAACTATTATGAATCTATGACTTCTTTGTCTCCAAAATATGTGATATTTTGATCATTTGAAGTAATTCATACTCTCATAAAAACAATTTTTTTCTGTAAATGTTTATGGTCGAAATTCTGTCACAATTTTGTGAGTATGATAATTATGAAAAAGCTCTATCTCAATTACATAGAAAAGAATCATAAGCTTGGTCACTCTGAGTGCTTATGTTCTTTTTCTTTTAATTGCCAATTTAGTTTCATACATACATGCATACATACATACATACATACATACATACATACATACATACATACACAAATAAATTAGCACATAATAATGCAGCATCCTCATACACCACTTGCTACAGTGTTTCCTACTATTGATATCTTATATGGTACATTTCTTACATTCAGTAAACTGCGAGTTTATGTTTACATTAAATTTCTCTTTTGTCTCACACAGGTTCATGTACCTTGACAACTGCTGAAATATCTACCACAAACATCATACAAAATTGTTTCATCTCCCTAAAAGTTTTCCTGAAAAAAAAAAAAAAAAGAAAATGAGAAAGAAAAAAGTTTTCCTGAGGACTTCACCTTTTCAATCCCTTCTTATTTTCTCAATTCTATGTAAACCACTATTTACTATTTCCTAAATACTACACTTCCCAGAATATCATAAGGTTGGAATGATAAAATATGTGGCCATCTCAGAATTGCTTCTTTTACTTGTAATACATTTTAAGTTCCATGCATGACTTTCTATGGATTAGTAGCTCACTTCATTTTAGCCCTGGCTACTAGGCTCATGTGTAGATAAAACCATTGGTTTACGTATTAATCAAGTCATCTGGGTGGCTTTTAGTTTTGCCAATTATTAATGAAGCTATCATAAACATAAGTGGTCAGGATTTTGTGTGGAGATACTTTTTCAACCCAGGAATCATCCAAGCATGGCATGGCTACATTATATGGCACTATTATTTTTATATTTTAATAAGCTACCAAACTGTCCTTCAAACTGGCTGTAGCATTTCACATCCCTGCCAGCTATTAATGAGAGTTTTAGTCACTCTGCATTCTTGCCAGGACTTGGCACTGTCAGGCTTAGACATTTGGAATTCTAATAGGCGTGTAATAGTTTGTTGCTGTGTTAATTTGCAATTCCCTAATGACATAGGATAAAGAACATTATTTAATATGCTTACTTGCTTATGAATATTTTCTTTGGTAAAGGGTTCAGCCATTTTGTCTATTTAACTGAGTCATTTCTTTCCCTTTCATCAGTTTTAAGTGTCGTTTGTGTATTTTGTATAAAATTCCTCTTTCAGAAAGGTATTTTGTACATGTGTTGTCCTGATCTATAGCTTTACAGTCCCTAAATTTTTCTAGAATAGAAGTTTTAAATTCTAAGCTGTATACTAATATACCTTCCTATCACTATTTGTGCTTATGGTATTAACTTACAACTCATTGCCAAGCCCAATGCTATCTATCCCTATTTTATTTTTTAATTTGTTTATTGTTTTGCATTTTACAGTTGGGCTTATGGTCTCCATTAAGAAAATTTTCTGAAAGGTATAAGGCCTTTGTCAAAAATTTTGTTCATATGGGTTTCTACAAGTGCCAACAAAACTTGATATAATACTTTTAGTATAGAATTGCCTCTGCTTCCTTGTCAAATATCAGTTGGATAATATTAATATGATGATATTCCTACAATTAATGCTGTTTCCTTGATCTTCAGTATTATATTGCCTATTTTGAGTTTTTCATTTTCCATGATAAACTTTAAAATCAGTTTGTTGACCCAAATCTCCACTAACCCCCTCATTTCTCTCCCACATAATACTTCAACCATTTTAATATATGTTTCTATAATATCACATGATATTTTCTGGAATTTAACTTAGCATCATGCCCTACAGGTCTTTGTTCTACTTAAGAATAATGATTTCCTTCTTTTGTAATACTGAATAGCATATCATTGTGTGCATGCATATATCACATGCTCTTTATTCAATAGATGGGCAGTTTTGGTGATGTAGAGCACCACATAAAGAACACAGTTAATTATAATGTATCAAATATTTGAAGGTTGATAAAAACTAAATATGTAATGGTCTCAACATGAAAATGATCCATTGGTAAGATGATTAATATGTTAATAAACTTATCCGGGTGTTTTTAAATGTGAATACAGACAAAACAATGTTTTATCTATTAACACACAAAATGAATTATTTGATTATCATTTTTTTTCGAGGTAGGGTCTCACTCTGGTCCAGGCTGACCTAGAATTCACTATGTAGTCTCAGGGTAGCCTCGAACTCTTGGCAATCCTCCTACCTCTGCCTCCTGAGTGCTGGGATTAAAGGCGTGCGCCACCACGCCCAGCTTGATTATCATTTTTGAATGACGAATTGCAAAAATCTTTTAAAAACCTTCAAATAACTTGCTAGGAACAATTAGGATTGTGTTGAACTTATAGAGCAAGTTGAGAAGAATCTTCTAACCTTGATGTACTTGTTTACTAGTTACTAGAATTTTTTTATTTGTTCCTGATTCACATATTTTGGGCGTGTGTATGTGCGTGTGTGTGTGTATAGGTGCATATACAACAGCATATAAGTGAACATCAGAGAACTTCAGGTGTTGGTCCTCTCCTTCCACCTTGTTTGAGACAGGGTCTTTTGTTTTCAGCCAGTGCAAATGCCAAGCTAGCAAGTTCATGAGCTTTTGGGCTTGCCTGTCTCCACCTCGTTTCTCACCACTGACATGCTAGGATTACACATGCTAGTGTGACAGCACCTGGGTTTACAAGTGGTTTGTGCATCTGAGTTCAGGTACTCATTCTTGTGAAGCAAACTCTTTATCCTCTGAACCATCTTCCTAGATCCACTCATTTTACATAGACATTATTCCATCTGTAAATGAATACAATTTAATTTATTCCTTATCAATATATATCAACATTATTTACTTTTCTACGACATTACCTAACACTTCTTGAATAATGTTGAATAGGAATGGTAAGAGTAGGCATCTTAATCTTGTGGATCTTAGGAGGAAAGCATCTTGTTTCTCAACATTAGGTATTATGCTCATTTTACTTATTTTTTAAAATATTACTATTTTGGAAGTTATCCTCTATTCCTGTATTGCTGAGTTTTATTATGAGTATGTATTGCATGATGTCAAATACTCTTCCTGCATTAATTAATATATTCATTTTTATTCTTCATTAATTTATTGTTTGTTTGTAGCACGTGTTGTAAATACACATGTGTGTTCCCTGTGCCTGCATGTGCAGAGGCCAGGCCTTTCTTTATTGCTTGTTTATGTATTTCCTCATGACAACACCTTTCTTTAACTTAGAGATGTCATTTTCTCAAGCCCCAGTGATTCTCTAGGTTCTACTCTCCATAGGACTGGGATTATAGGCATTCATAGTAATGCTCAACTATTTTTCTTGGCTACCAGGGAATTGAACTCAGAGAGAATGAACCCTTCTCAGACACTCATGCTTGCATGTCAAGTACTCTTACCCAATCAGCCATCTCCTCAGCCCTTTCATTAGCTTGAAAATGTTATACTTTAATGCAAAAATGTTAAATCAGATTTTTACTCCTAGAGTGAATCATGTTTGGTTATAGTGTTTATAATTTTTATACATCATTGGATTTGTTTTGCTAACATGTTATTGATAGCTCTTTCATCTATGTTCATGAAAGTTATCATCTCTAGATTTCTTCCTTGGAAATAACTTTATCTGACTTTGTTATTACAAAATATTTTAATGAAATTTAAAAACTCTTAATATAGATTTATGGTTGATTACATTTTCTAAAGTGCTTTGTGTCCCCTTGGTCATTTCAGATTTTAAAGCCTGCAAAGAAAATGATACTGATTACAGAAAGCCATATAACACCTCCAACGGGTGTATGATCACAAAGCAGCCAAAAAATTGTCATTTTTGACACTGTCTACTTTGGACTTGTGACAAAGCATATAATTTTAATTCAAGGACTATATTGCAGACTGGCCAGATTGCTTGCATAGATCTTTCTTTGTGAGGGCCTCTTCTTGAATCTTTTATTTAATAAATGTCATTTACTGTTAACCGTAAATGCTTATGAAGAAGGTATCTTTGTGGATTTTAATTCCCTATTCCTTTGCAAAACAACTTTAAAATGGTATTGAAGTTGTATACCACAGCATACTTCGTCCTTTCTGAGGGGTAAAATATACAATGAATCTTTTATAAAAGAAATATTACTAAACCATGAATAATGTAAATGCTCACATTTTAGGATATGAAGAGACTCAAAGGATATCATTAATCTGCATGTTATTGTCATATATTGCATAAGGTTGATAATAAAAGTATTATAAAGTATTTTAATTTCTGAAGGGGATGTTGGTAATTAGTGTCATCTTTGAAACTGATCAAAATGTATGTACACATGCATAGTGTGAGGAGGCCTCAATATACACATTCATTTTGTAATGTTTAAGTTACATTAAGAATACTTAAAAGCCGGGCATGGTAGTGCATGCCTTTAATCCCAGCACTTGGGATGCATAGATAGGAGGATTGCCATGAGTTCAAGGCTGCCCTGAGATTACATAGTGAATTCCAGGTCAGCCTGAGCTAGAGTGAGACCCTACCTCAGAAAAAAAAAAAAGAGAGAGAGAGAGAGAGAGAATACTTATTTCCTTAAACATTTATTTTTTATAGCAAAAACTTTGAAAATTCTCTTCTAGTGTTATCTTAACTTTCACTGTACATAACTATCTTCCTTATTCAGATTATATTTGTGGTTGTGTGAGTTGCAATGCTTCCATTCTTTTGACAATGTCATTCACAGAGCAATTTTACACTGTTTCAAAGAAACTCACCCATTTCATCTGAGTTACTAAATTTTTTCTTGTAGTGTTTTTTTTTCTATTTTCCTTTCAATATTGATGATATATCTCTAATTTTGGATATTAATATTTTAGTTCTTTTTTTCTCAGTTCAACAAAATTGATGTTATGGACATTAATACTGCCCATTGACATCATTTGTTCTTGCATTATTTATTTTTATTTTATATGCTTATTTTTTTCTATATTCTACCCAAATGAAAGCTTAGCTTAATTTTTGGCCTTACTTCCTACTGCATGCATTCAATTTTGTATATGTCCTTGTAAGTACTTCTTTCATTACATTTATGAATTCTATGAGTTATACATTTAATTTACTTTTTGTTACTTGTGTTGTACTATTCAGAGTAGAGGATCAAACCCAGGACCATGCACATGCTACGCGAGCACTTTACCAGTGAGCTATAATTCATGTACATTAATTTTTATTTAATATAAATAATTTTAAATTTTTCCTTTAAACTGTTTTGGTCCATGTGTTATTTAAAGTATATTGTTAAATATTTTTAATACTTTAGCCTTTTCCAATTACTTATTTTTATTGATATTCTCCAGCTCCATCCATTTCTGAGCAAATTTCATAGTTTCATTTCGCTTTAGAGCTGAATAAAATTTGATAATTCCATTGCATACATGGACCACATTTCCAAACATTTATGTATTTTCTTCCGACAACATTATTGGAACAACTGAATAACAATGCTAATATAAAGTATGTAGTATAAATTGATTTGTATATATGCTGTGAAATGGTTATTATAATAAACAACATATGTCACATCACGATTACTTTTGTGTTGAGAATGTTATGACATATTCCCTTAACAAAATTTAAATATTCAATAAAGTACTAACAATAGGCCCCAAATTGTACATCATATTCCCATATCTCACTTATCTTATAAGTAAAAATTGTTACTCTTTGTTCACAATCTTCAAATTTCTCCCCCTATCTGGCTCCTGACAATCATTTTAGTTCTGTTGCTATGAGTATGAGCATTTAATAATTTAACAGATAAGCTATATCATACAGTAAGCAGATTGCCTTTTGTGTCTGGCTGATTTCACTTGATGTTATTCCCTGAAGGTTCATCCATGTTTTTGCAAATGGCACAATTTCCTTCTCTTATAAATAAAGATTACATTGCACATAGGTACCACATTTTATTTTAAACATTCATCTATTAAGAAGCCAGGGTTGTTTTTTTTTTTTATTTCTTAGTTACTTTGAACAATGTTGCATTCAACATGCGAGTGTAAACATCTCTTTGAAATAATGATTTTACTTCCTTTGGATGCATATACAGAAATGGGATTATTGGATGATTGCAGTTAGTTTCTTCTTGCTGGCACAAACCACCCAACAAAATGCAGCTTGTGGGAGGAAAGAGTTTATTTTGGCTTACAGAATAGAGCAGGAATACTATGATGGAAGGGGGAAAAGTGACATGAGCAGAGGCTGAACATCACCCCCTGGCTAATAGGAGGTAGACAATAGCAGCATGAGAGTGCACCAAAACTGGAAAGGGGAAAATGGCTTTAACATGTATTTTCTTGTCTCTAACAACACACCTCTTCCAGGAGGCTCCAATTCTCAAATGGCCAACAGCTATGGATGTATCATTCAGGACACATGAGTTTATGAGGGACGTCTAATTCAAACTACCACATTCTACCCCTGGCCCCCATAAACTCATGACCATCCATGATGTAAAATACAATGTATCCAGTCATCATCATGGCACAAGGAAAATTTTCCAACAAAATAGGTATAAGAGATTCTTAGAATCATGACTAACCTCACAATCTATCAATCTCTAGGAAGATATAATTGCTAAACTAATTAAACTTGTCATTAAAAAATAACTATATGTTGGCAAAATTACTGATTTTCCAGAAATCCAACTTTGACCATTTACAACACAAATTAATTCCAAATAATTGCCGAAAATAGAATCATATAAGTACTAAGTGCTGGTATTAAAGGTATGCTGCTTTACATGCCTAGCTGGGGACCTGAACTCATGTCCTCATGACATACATGCAGCAAAGGCCTTTATCCACTGAGCTATCTCCCTAGCCCTTTCTTTACATTTTCTATTAAAAACCATAACATTTGTATTTACTTTAAACTTGATATCTGATTCCCACATTTGTAGCATATCTGAATTTACCTCTGATGCTATTTTTGTCAATTCACACTGCATATTTTTATGTCTAATATTCCCTGTAAAATCTGTTGACAGTTACAATTATATCAGTAATAAGAACTATGGCAAGTAGACCTTAATTATTAGAGTTATACAAAAATTACTAAGAAATGTGTTGTGCTGTTCTTCCTTTAGGTGCCATAGGTTTCTAATTACTGGAATGCCTCTTTTTTGTTTCCTGTCAACTTTGAGCTTCCCAAAGTATTCTAGTCAGAAATAATGTATTTCTTTTAGCTACTTCAACTGTAATATAATTTCTCCTTGTAGGCATGGTTGTAAAAAATGTGGTGGAAAATAGGTCTATAATTATATGATTAGATCTATATATTAGATATAGAAATCTAATATATATTAGATCTCTCTATATTTCCATAGGCCTGTATTAGGGCTATGACATTCAAAGGTGTTTCTACATTTGTGAAGTTTGTTTCCCCAGTTCCCTAGTGCATTGCCTGTCGACCAAATTTCCAACGTATTTCCTCAAATACTTCAACATTTCTAAGTCCTTTTTTTTCTCATTTTGGTTACATATAAGAGCTATGGGTAGTTGGAATCAAGGGAATTAACTTTATCCCATAGGAAGGGGAAACTTCACAGCAACAAATACTATGTGTAGCATAAATAAAAATGAGGCATTTTTCTGAAAAGACAGTTGGTGATATAGCACATAAATTGAGTAAGAAAAATATAATGGATATGAGAAGTGATAAGAGGTCTGTAATATAATCAAAACTGTTGTTCCTAAGAAGAGAAACAAAGTAGCAGAGGGGGGAAAGAACTATAAAGGCTTAGTTTAAAAAATATTTAGAATAAACCAGAATAAAAGATTTAGGCTTCAATCAGAATTTTCTTCTCATTCTAGCACAATAAAAATTAGACAGCAAAGTCGGGCTGGAGAAATGGCTTAGCAGTTAAGGCGTTTGCCTGAGTAGCCAAAAGATCCCGGTTCGATTCTCCAGGACCCACATAAGTCAGATGCACGAGGGGCACGTGCATCTGGAGTTCATTTTCAGTGGCTAGAGGCCCTGGCGTGCCCATTCTCTCTCTGTCTGCCTCTCTTCTATCTCTCTCTGTTTGCAAATAAATAATTTTTTAAAAAAATACACACAAACTAAACTACTACAAATAAACAGACATATTTGAGTATTAAAAAAAAAGACAGCAAAGTAACCCTGAGAGACACTTGGCTTCAGAGAAAAAGAATGCCTGGGCAAGGAGGCAAAAGATTGAGTTTAGGATCACAGAGGGAATATATCAATAAGACCTCAGAATAATCCAATTCAACAGTCATTGTTAACAAATAATGAAATGGAGCTCACATAGGACAGCTATAAAAGGCCATTTTGGTACAAGGTAACAGGTAGATATTTTGAAATGTGCAAGAGTTCAATATGTATAGTTCTAATTGAGCTTTCTTCCACACAAAGGAACTACTGAATGTGTTCTATAGTTGTATCATTGAATACCTATAATTAAGAACAAGTCTATGAGAGTATTGTTACAAAATAGAATGTAACCACATAGAAATAAATAAAAATTTAGACAATAAACATGATAAAAATCAAGGAAGTTTTCTATATAAATCTGATTATATATAAATTATCATATTATATATAAATATTCTTAGCCATCAGATTAAATATTCCTGTTAATTTTCCAAAAACTTTATACATATATGGAGAGAGAAAAAATAGTAAATAAGAGCTATTCTAATATGACTAATATAACTAAAATTCAATAATACTCTAGGGTAATTGAAAGAATCACAATAGATATAAAGTTATTTCACATTTTCTCATAATAGGATATTAATAAAATCTCCCACTGCCTTCCTGTTGTTAACCATTGCTCTATTGCCAGTTTTAGCAAAATTTGGTCTGACCACGATAAGTTTTGTGACCTCCAAATATCATTATTTTATTCCTTGAAGTGTTATTGTGAGTTTTAGTTGGGTGTGTGGAAGTTCTTGGGATCTGTAGAGGCTTATAGCATACAGTGAGATACAACCCTGCTTTTCAGGGGTATCTCTGTAACTGCTCTCTTTCTTTCTAGTCTGAAAATCTAAGTCCTCAGGTCAGGTAACCTCCTCTTCCTCCATATACTTCAGATACACAACAAGCCCTTTATACTTTCTGAATATGGGTTAAAATATTACAGAACAAAATTCTCTTTTATATTCAGTTCTCAACTAGTCTTGATCCCAAATGTCTTTTGAAGTCAGTCCTGTCAGTGTGGCCCACAATCCTGCAGAATCTCTCTCCTCTCTTTTCACATACTCCTCTCCCTTGCTTATATCCTTTCTCATCATCAGAGAAAGCCCATATATGGTTCTGATTGTAATATGGCAGGGACAGTGTGTTTCATTCAAGACATTTCTTTCTTTTTAAAAGATTTTTAAAAATTTATTTATTAGAGACAGAGAGAAGGAGAGAAAGAGAGAGAGAGAGAGAGAAGAGAGAATGGGCACATCAGGGCCTCTAGCCACTGAAAATGAACTCCAGATGCATGCATCACCATGGGCATATGGATTACGTGGGATCTGGAGAATCTAACCTGGGTCCTTAGGCTTTGCAGGCAAATGCCTTAACTCTAAGCCCTCTCTCCAGCCCCCTTCAAGCCATTTCTGATAGCCAACTCTTATGTCCCTAATTCATGTTGTTTCTCATCCTCTATAAATAACTGTTATTTGGAATATCTTATCTATCATATCCCCGAGTTAATTAAGTTGTAGCTAAACATCAGAGATATATGGTACTCCACTTCTGTCCAGTAAATTTCCTTGAACATATAGTTGCTGGATACTTTACCATCCTATGTCATTTTCTACTTTCTAGTCTGAGCTCCCTGTTTAAAAATGTCAAGAATGATTGGGTGTGGTGACACACATCTTTAGTCTCAGCACTCTGGATAGAGGCAGAAGTAGGAGGATCACTGTGAGTTCCAGGTCACTCTGTGAGTACTTAGTGAATTCCAGATCAGCCTGGGCTAGAGTGAGACCCTACCTCAGAAAACAAAAACAAATAAATTGTTAAGAGTCTAGTTAGAGGGGCTGGACAGATGGCTTAGCAGTTAAGGCATTTGCCTGAAAAACCAAAGGACACAAATTTGATTCCCCCAGACACATATAAGCCAAATGCACAAGTGGCATATTCATCTGGAGTTTGCTTACAGTGGCTGGAGTCCCTGGAGTGCCCATTCTCTCTCCTATACCCTTTCTTTCTCTCTTTCTCAAATAAATAAATAAGAATATATTTTTTAAAAAAGAATACACTTATAAAAAAATATATTTGGAGCCTTGGGCACTTATTTTCTAAGTGTAGTATCCAGACTTGTCTTTTACAGTGTGAGTTTACAAGATAATACATATCACACAGATGTTGTGATTCCTGCTTGCATGCCAGAAATTACAACCCAAGACAGATGAATATTCTTAGTGAAGGGGTTAGTTTTATCAGAGGTATGACTTAACACAAAAAGCGTTCATCAACATTTCTCAGTACTCAATAAACACTTTTCTAAATTAATTTGACTGTTAGTGCTATTAGCATCCCACCTCCCTTTCCTTTTTTGCACACATCTGAAGAAAATATGCTCACTAAACAGGAAGAGGTCTGGCAGGATTTACTTAAATGAATTATTAGAACAGGCTTCTAGCATCTTGGAGGATACAAATGCTCAAGTATTGTGTTCTGTGAATTCAAATTATTAAGCAGAAGGTCCATATCAAGGTTTTTTGTTCTAAAAAATAATTTAGGGGTTTGCCACATTTCATAGACCCCTAAGTTGACTTCTAGGTTGTACATATGCCTATGGCCCATGCCTAGGCACATAACTTTCTGGATGAGCAGGTCATTCTTGGATTTTCCAGTATTTCTGGTAGCCACTGGTTGTTTCACATAGAAGGCACAGCAGTCATTAAAACATCACTTCACTGAATTGGCACCCGTGGAGGCAGTGAGTTCTGTGGATTGTTACTTAATATGCCATGCAGAGTAGGTCCCAAAGATGTTCATTTTCAAACCCTCAGAAACTATAAATAGGTTAAGTCATATGACAATGGAAAATTAAGGTTTCAAATTAAATTAAGCTTGTCAACCAGATAATCTTAAGATAAGGGGAAAATTCTGAATTATCCAAATGAGGTTTCATAAAAGAAAAAGAATGCAGAAGAAACATATAGAAGAAAGATAGGACAATACAAATGGTTCAAATGGAGATGTAACCCACATTTGCTAGGCTTCAAGGCGGAGGAAGGAGGCTATAGCTTGTGAACGATTCTCCAGAAGCTTAAAAGCTCAAAGAAATCAACTGTCTTCTGGCCAGCCTTTAGATTAATGTCATACTTCTGTCCACAAAACTGTAAGAGAACAAATTTTTGGCAGTTTTCAAGCTGGTAAATTGTAAGAACTTGTCAAAATAACAATTGAAAGCCAATTTACTTCACAAGGAAGGTTAATAAATGATTTATTAAGAACCTTCATTGAATAAGCTGCAATTGAAGAAGACATGGTCCCTGACACTAAAATGGGGTTCCAGTCCAAAGGAGGACAAACTTTTTGAGGGCATATCCTCATCTTTCAGAATCTTGAACTTTCTGGGTTCTATCCTATAGCCTTCCGTCCTACGTGTATCCAAGGCTTTGTTGTTAGACCCTCTTACTTCTGAACCTTCAGAACTCTCTAAACTGCCTTCATTTCCAGGGGCCATATGTCTCTCCTGTTAGTTCCGTTCAATATGTTTTTTTCTGAATTGGTATAGACCTTCATTAAGATAAACCACTAATAGCATTTTCATGGTTTCCAAGACATTCTTCAATGAGAAAAGGATTGATGTGATCTTGTAGCATCCAAAAAGAACACTACCCTGGTGTAAGTTCTTAAGGCATCTTTATTCAATTAACATATTTCACCAATATCAATTAGTGTAGCACAATGTGACATTGGCTTTGTGTCAGAGAAGCATGGTCAATGGATAAGACTTAAACCAAAGCCTATTAATGTGAAAAACATTCTAGAATTTGAGGCTTAATAAAGTTCATGACAGGTCAGTGCAGCTAGGCAACCTCGCAATGTATGGTAATGGGATCCAAAACAAACAGATTTAGTCAAGAGTTGTGGATCATGGCCAGGTTTAGAGGAGATAAGTCACAGTGTAGTGATGTTAGATGATTGGAATTTATTGAACAATCACTTTGTAGTTTCTCTGAAACCATTTGAATCATATCTCACTCTTTCCCTATGTAAATTTAAGGATTTAAAATGTATGTTGGATAAGTATGAAAAATGATATAAATATAAGAGGAATAAAACACAGGCCTATGGATACAATTATTGAGGGTCCTTTTGCATTAAACATTATGGTATTCACCACTATTTGCCATGCCAAAAGCAGTTCTATAAAGATTAATTTTTTTAAATAAAATTTGTAATCTTCTAGTAAAGTATATATAGTCACCCCCAGGTATGAATTCCAGAGAAATAATCATGTAGGATAAAATTCAAATGTCTAATTATAGTCTTCACATAAATTCTGTGATAGATTAGGACTATGTTTTAATCTGTGGGGCAAGGATAAGTAAACAAGGGTGTATAGTCACTCTAAAACAATAGCTGGTAGCTGGAAGTGATGAACTGATTAACTGGGCACATCCAAAACATCATGAACACAGTTTATCATATCAATACACACACTGAAATGATTATATTGTATGATGCTTTTATTTCTTTTCTAACTGCTCCCACAAAAGTATAAACATAAAGAGCTGAATAAATTATAAAAGGAAGGCTGTTAACAAATATTGAATAAGGGTGATATAGATATCTTCAGTTTGTGTTCTTTGAAGTAAAACCCTACACCTATTTTTCACTGTGCCAAAATGCATGCAACACCAAATTCATTATTTAAAATACATTTAGAGTTTACAGTTCAATGTTATGAAATATATTCATAATATTGTATATTTATTATCACTATTCCAGAATATTTTCACCATCCAAACAGTAAAACATACCCATTAAGCAATGCCACAATTTGCCAGGAAACAATTAATGACTGATATTCTTGGTGCTATACCACAAGCCTTATATTCCCAGCATTTGGGAGGCTGAGCTAGAAGGTTAAGTTCATGTCTGGGCTATAGAGTGAGGCTCTATGTCACAGAAAAAAATGAAAAAAGAAGCAAAGAAGTAACAAAAACATTTACATATTTGAAAAGAAAAACAGAGCTGCCATCCCTAGATATTATAGCTATTATCATATATGTCCAAAACCAATATTTAAGCCTTTAAACATAAAATAATTCACAACAAACAGACTTGCTTTGTTTTATTTTTATAATATTTTATTTATTTATTTATTTGAGAGAGAGAAAGAGATAAAGAGTGCACCCCAGAGCCTCTGGCCAATGCAAACAACTCCAGATATATGCAACACCTTGTGTATCTGGCTTTATATGGGTACTGGGGATTAGAACCAGAGTCCTTAGGCTTCTTGGGCAAGCATCTTAATCACTAAGTGATCTCTACAGTCCCCAAGCAGATTCATTTATGATACTTGGTAAAGGAAGTTTTTGAGGTAAATCAAATTGGGTTCTTTTGAAAATATGGATCTATGAAAACAATGGGGAATATTAGAACACTTTAAATGTTTGTGTAAACATAAGCTAATGTTACCTTAGTTTGAATGTGCTGGAGAGATGGCTTAGCAGTTAAATGCTTGCTTGTGAATCCTAAGGATCCCAGTTCAAGGCTCGATTCTTCAGGTCCCACATAAGCCAGATGTACAAGGGGGGGCATGCATCTGGAGTTCCTTTGCAGTGGCTGGAGGCCCTGGCATGCCCATTCTCTCTTTCTCTCTACCTGCCTATTTCTTTATCTTTCTCACTCTCTCTCAAATAAATGAGTACAATTTTTAAAAAAATCTAATGAAATCAAACACTGGTGAGTTTGTGGAGCATTAGGAACTCTCATTCACTGTTGGTGGGAATGTAAGATGGTACAACCAATATGGAAAACAATATAGAGATTCCAAAAAGGTTAACTATATAGAGTTACCAACAGACCCAATTAATCCCTTACTGGGCATTTACCCTAAAAGCTCCATGCCTCAGTTCAGAGAAAATTTCTCAACCATGATTATAGCTGCTCAATTCATAATAGCTAAGAACTAGAATCAAACCAGGTGTCCATCATTAGACAAATGGATAACTAAGATGTGGTATATGTACACGATGGAATTCTACACAGCAGTAAGGAAAAATAACACAATGAAATTTGAAGAAAAATGGTAGAACTTGGAACAGATCATTCTCAGTGAACTTGCCCAATCACAGAAAGATAATCATCACAAGGTCTCACTCATCTGTGGCTCCTAACCTGAATCTGCCTGAGATGCTGACATACCTAATAAGCATCTCAAGGACCAGAGAGTAGGGAGAGTGGGACGAGAGGGGAGGGTAAGGGTTGGGGGGGGACACAAAACTAGACCCAAATGGAAATGGTACAATAAAATCCTATCTCCGGAAAGACAGACTAAAAGGTTGAACTTCATCAGGTCCTTAGAAGGTATGATGAAGACTAACCTTAATCTCCTGTTTCTCTCTCTCTCCCTCTTCTCTCTCTTCTCTCTTTCACTTTTATATTACCTATCTTTTTCTTCCTTCTTTTCACTTGGTGCTGGCCTGTAACTCCCAATAGCAGCATGCAGTTAACATTCATAATGAGCTGTTGATCAAAGAGACCTACATAATTTCCCAAAAGAAGACAGATTTCTGTCTGAGTACTTGATGACCCACCAAAGGTTAATAGTAAGACCCTACTGCCAAAGACACAATATGCTGTCAGTATGGAACATGGAGAGACCTGGCTGGAATCTAGAAGAGAGTCAGTCCCCAGACAGTTAGCTTATCTAGTGCCAGAAGGTGCTACATGAGCAACTGTGGAAAAGTGACCAACATCTGCTCAAGCAATGCTTGGTTTCAGCTTCTCAGCAGCAAACAAACCGATGTGATGTTCACACAAGGGCAATAGTGGCACACAGCCATGGTGGGTAACAAACTGCTCTTGATTTGGCTAATAGATTGACTCAGTGGAACAGAACCCATAGCTAGAACTGGGGAACAAGTCAGAACCATATCCAAAAAGTGAACCCACTCTCCAATATCAAGCTCCAACCAATTGTGGGCTACAAGAGGGCCTATAGCTATTAAAATTCTCTCTAAAATAATAATGGTTATCCCATTTATCTGGTGCTGACTTCTCTCTCTCCATTGGAGAATTTGCTTCTCTTTTTCAGGTGGATGCAGAACCCAAGGAGAGAATCAGCCTATCACACCTCACCAGGACCTCAGCTGAAACCATAATTGGGGAAATGAACAAGAGTGCTGCTTTCTTGGTGAACCTGGTACCAACACAAGGGTGAAGGAGATAGACACAGAGAACACTCACCTCCTACCAAACCAGATATTCAGAGACACAGAGGCTCCCAAGACCTCATCCCTGAAGTAGACCTAAAATAAACCCAACATGGTCAGGAAAATTCATGGAAGAGGGAGTGGAAAGATTGTTAGAGCTACAAGTTGGGACATTATGCACAGAGACACTGCCTCTTCCCCATAACTTATGGCTACCTCCACAATGCACAACCCACATTCCCCAATGAGGAGGGTCCCTTCAGAGAGGTAGGAAGCTATCAATGGTACCAGCATGACTATATACACACTATCTACATAACTGATAAAAATAAATAAATAAATACTAATATCTTTTTTACATATTTGTATTTATTCATTCATTTAATTTATTTATTTGAGAGATATAGAGAGAAAGAAGGAGAGAGAGAGAAAGAAGGAGGGAAAGAATGGGCACTCTAGGCCCTCTAGCCACTGCAAATTAATTCCAAATGCATGCACCACCTTGTTTATCTGGATTACATGGGTCCTGGGGAATCGAACCTGGGTCCTTAGGCTTTGCAGACAAATGCCTTAACCACTAAGCCATCTCTCAGGCACAAGAAAATATTAATATCTTATATGGGATAGAACACATACAGAACTTCTAGGTAACATGGTGGACTAGAAGCTGCCCTCTTGGGACACAGTTAAGGAAAAGAGATAATAAAAGAAAGAATATAATCTTTCCCAAAGAGAAACTAAAATGGAAGAAAGTTAGAAATTCCCAAAGACAGTGGGAAAACACCTGAAATACACCATGCAAAATGATGGGTGACATACCAAAATGTAATGCCTATGTCATACATGGTTCCAGAAGTCCATGACTCCCTGGGGGAGTGGAAGTAGAAACTTCATCCAAAATATAAGTCTCATGTCCCTGGTGAAAAGATACTAGCAGGTATATCCTCAGGAGAAGCCCACAGCCCTTATAAATCTTGTTCCAGTTATAGATTTTTGATGTCTTGGTGATTCTTACAACGGATGAGTCAGAAGTGGAGAGGAATACTATTTTATCATTCTGTATGAATCAGAGGACAGAAGTAGGGTGTCATTTTGAGAACTGGGAGCAATCACAATTCAGGAAGCCTGGATTTAATGTGCAAGGGGTAACCCTGGCAGTTATGGAGAGCTATGGGGGTAATGGAGATTAAACACTAACAAATCCAAAAGTGAAGTTGCCAGGAACTAAATTCAGGCAGTGAAGTGAACAGGATAAGGTAACCCAGCCCTAGTTGCTCAGGAGCAGAACTCTGCAACTGAGACTAACTCTGGAGTCAGAGCCCTGAGCTTAGGCCAGTAGTTGTATTAACCTCTGGAGCTCTCTATATACCTTTCACTGATGTGGAGGCCAATAACTATGAAGAGCATCCCTCCCTCTGGTTAATTAATACTCTGGAGATTTTCAATATATGAATGAATAACCTTTGCTTATGCACTGTTGTGGTTACCTCCCATACTCACAATGTACCTGGGAGGTACCCCCTTGTTGCAGTCAGGCTCACATTGCTGGCAGAAATTACCAACCAAGAGCAGTTTGTGGAAGAAACAGGTTTATTTTGGTTTATGGACTAAAGGGAAACTGCATGATGGCAGGGGAAACAATGGCATAAGCAGAGGGTGGACATTACCTCCTGACCAACATCAGGTGGACAATAACAGCAGGAGAGTGTGTCACACACTGGTAATGAGAAACTGGCTATAATACCCATAAGCCCGCCCCAACAATGCAGTGCCTCCAAGAAGCATTAATTCCAAAATTTCCATCACCAGGAAAACACGTGCTCAG
Source organism: Orientallactaga sibirica (assembly GCA_036365145.1). NCBI lineage: Eukaryota > Metazoa > Chordata > Mammalia > Rodentia > Dipodidae > Orientallactaga > Orientallactaga sibirica. The sequence continues at coordinate 1,573,702 of JAEOAD010000056.1, read as the reverse complement.
AAAACCTAAGCATATGGTGGATGGACACCTGAATCAAACCACCACATTCTACCCCTGGCACCCATAAACTGATAACCATCCATGATGTAAAATGCAATGCATTCATCCAACTTTAAAAGTCCCCATAATTTTTATCAATCCTAATGCTGTTCAAACACCCCCATAATTCATGGTCTTTTAATCGAGCCATAATACCTAAAAAAAAAAAAAAATCCCCCCAAACCCATAAGGGACCAGATAAACCTTCACACTGCAAAAGATGGCATTGGGCATAGCAATGAAATATTCAGCCAATACAAGATTTAAACAGGGCAAACATCAAACTCTGTTGCTCCATGTAGCAGACAGCTTCAGGTTCGCTGAGATGAACTTCCAGACCAGGCACAGTTATGGAGGAAGGGATATTATTTATTGAAGCTTACAGATCCAGGGGAAGTTCCATAATGGCAGAATAAGTGACCTGCTCTCACAGGGCCAAGCAGAGAGAGCAAAGCCCACAGCCACACAGCACACAGAGCAAAAAAAAACTGCCAAAAAGTCACAGCACACTTCAGGAACTCCTACTGGGCACACTTTGCATATCTTTACAATGGAATCTCAAACCCACCATTAACACCTTAAGACCAGCCCCCAGTGACATTGCCTCTAGGAAAGTGATTGCAGATGCAAACTATAAAGTAATAAAACATTGAATATATTGGGGGCCATATATTCAAACTACCACACTCCAAGTCCAACAACTCTAGTCAGTGACAAATCTCTAAATCCAATAATTCTAACCAGCAACAAGTCTCTGGAGTTCAATTCCGACCCTCCAGCTAGGCTACTCACAGTCCTGGAAATCTTTATCTGGGACCGTGAGCTTTGCTTAGCAGTCATCTCGTGATCCCAGAATCTCCATTGGGTCTCCACTGCAACCCACTGTTCATCCTCATGGCTCCATTGGGTCTCACCCATGTTCATGCAAGCAACTCTAATGAAACTCAAACTCTGAATCATGAACACACACACACAATGTAGAGTAGATTACCTGGAAAGAAAAGGAGGTACAGTTGGAGGGACATGATGAAAAGATAAGGTAATAGGGGTGATTATGATCTAATTACAGTAAATGCATTCATAAAATTAGCAATATATTAAAAAAGAAATAAATTTTCATATGTTACTTTGAACAAAAAGGCATCAATAATAACAAAACTTTTGAATGGTATAACTACTTCCCACAATGGAGAGATTATGGATGTGTGGGCGATTTGGCTGCAACATCTGTCACCCCATTGATTTCCAGGGTTGATTTTGCTGATCTGGCTGGCTAGGCAGTTGTTCTCTTCCTCCCTCATCACTCCATGTGCGTCTCTCCCAAAGCTATGCACTTGGTCAGAGGACAACCTTCCCGAACAGAAGAGGACCAATGATCGGTCAATGTCATAAAAGTAGCTGAGCTCCCCTGCTAGAACCTTCAAACAAACTCCCAAGGGAGAGATTATAATAGTGAATTGAAAATCAAGACCTAATTATGTGATGTCTATAAGGGATATACTGCAATTATAAAGACAAAAATAGTTTAAAATTAATAAGGTGGAAAATACTATACTGACATCAAAAGGAATGTATAATTACTTTATTAATATAATAAAGGCAGATGTATTGGTAAAATATTAGATAACTCCACTGTTATTTCTTATCAATAAAGGGATCAATTCATTAAAAACACATAATCATAATACCTACACAACTAATGAATGGGACTTCAAAATACTTGAAACCAACAGGGATAGAACTACAAGGAGAAATGGATAAATAGATAATTATGATTGGAGACCTCAATACTATTTTATCAATAACTGACTGGACAAGTAGAAAATAGAAAATAGAAAAACTGGTAAAGACACCAAAGGCTTAAATCACAGTATGAATCAAGCTGACATAACTTATATTTATAAAATTCTCATCTAGTTATAAGACAAAATATATTCTTGCCATATGGATACATAAAACATTAAAAAATGAAGACAAGTCAACACAAGGAAGGAGTGGGTTTCAACTCCACCTACTCTATCCCAGCAGGAGAGGCCAGCCAGGATCCTGAGGGAGCTGTTCAGACTCCACCTATCCAGTCCATGTGGGAGGCCCCAGCCAGCACCCAAGACACGACCTTATGCCCCTTGGCTCACAAACCATCATCAAATTTCTACCAGTAAGCCTTACTCAGGGTCAAAAGTGTCATACAAAAATGCCTTCCACAACCAGACATGACCAGATTTGCTGATAAAAAAGTGGAGAGCAGCACTGCTGTTCACCCTTAATAGCTGCAAGCACTCAATCAATAGTGAAATGACCTTACAGGAGGTCCATGAGAAAAATCAAACAAACCACCAACAAAGAACTGGGAAAGGGAGGAAGTTAAATCTGAAACAGATGTGAAAACACAACAAAGGAACACAAAGAACATGAGGGAACTACCCACAATGACTCTGCACAGCTTCCCAAACCCCTATAATGGAAGTGAGATAAAGAATTCAGAATCATACTTCTCAAAAGGATCAATAACCATATAGAAGGTTCGAACAACCAACTGAATTGACTAAGAAAATACATTCAAGACTTTGACAAGATAGTTTCCAAAGTATAAAAAACACGGAGCAGAGGGTCAAAATTATGCAAACAACATGATTATATATTTAAATAACCCTGTATATTCTAGCAGAAAACTCGTAGATTTAACAAATATTTTCAGCAAATTACAGAGTACAAAAAATCAACACACAAAAATCAATAACTTTCATATATTCCAATAACGAACTTGCTAAGAAATTAGGAATAATATCCCTTTCACAATAGCTCCGTGCAAAATAAACTACCAAAGAATAAACCTTAAAAAGAATGTGAAAGATTTTCTTAAAGAAAATCTTAAGACACTAGTAAAGGACCTAAAGGAAGAGACCAGATAATGGAGAGAGCATCCATGTTCCTAAGTTAGGAGAATTAATACTGTAAAAATGGATATATTACCAAAAGTAATCTAGAAATTCAATGCAATTACCACTAAATATCCAAAGATATTCTTCTCAGAACTAGATGAAACAATTCAACAATTCGTATGGAAACACAAAAGACCATACATAGCCAAAGCAACCATAAATAGAAAGAGCACTGCTAGAGGACTCATAATCCCTGATCAAAAAACCACAGTGGCAATGGCAATACGAACATAGAGCAATGGAAAAGAATAGAGACCCCAGAAATAAAGCCGCATAGCCATGCTCACCTAATATTTGACAAATGCATCAAAAATATACACTTGTTTAAAAAAAAAGCAAAAACAAACATAAGCCTATTTAACAGATTGTGTTGACCAAACGGGATATGCACCTACAGAATAATGAAATTATACCAATATCTCTCATCCTTGCAGAAAGATCATTTTGAAATGAATCAAAAACCTTGACATAAACCAGAAATACTGAAAAGAGTAGAGGAAATCATAAGCAATATACTAGAAGTTATAGGTATCAGTAAGAACTTTCTGAGCAGGACTTCAATGGTACAGAAAATAGCCCCAAAATCACCAAATGGGACTACATGATTTTTTTTTTTTCAAGAAACTATCAACAAAGTAAATAGAAGGTACACAGAATGGGAGAAAAAAGCTGTCAGTTATTTTTGAAATATTTATTTATTTATTTATTTATTTGAGAGAGAAAAAAAAGAGAAAGAGGTTGAGAGAGAGAGAGGTAGAGAATGGGTGCACCAGAACCTCCAGCCTCTGCAAATGAACTCCATATGCATGCTCCACTTTGTGGGTACTAGGGAAGTGAACCAGGGACCTTAGGCTTAATAGGCAAGTGCCATAACCATTGAGCCATCTCTCCAGCCCTTTCAGTTATATTTTCAGGCAAGGGGCTGATATCAATAATATATAAAACTGAAAATAATTGAACACCAAAAATCTCTTAATCAATAAATGGTGTCATGAAATTAATAGGCAATTCACAAAAGAAGAAGCACAAATGGCCAACAGACACGTTAAAAATTTTCAACATCCTGGCTGGACTTGGTGGCACATGCCTTTAATCTCAGCACTTGGGAGGCAGAGTTAGGAGGATTGCCAAGAGTTCAAAGCCACCTTGAAACTACATAGTCATTTTCAGGTCAGCCTGGACTAGAGCAAGACCCTTCCTTAAGTTAAGGTAGTACAAGTATTTATATTGTAAAACTGATGTGTAGCTTGATCTTCAGGGGACAGGACCACCGACCAATACATGCAGATTTTGTGTGTGGACAGAAGGTACTTTTGACACTCAGTTTTGCTACATAGAAACATAATGAATAAATGAACTTTTTTTCTTTTGTTTTTAAGAGGTAAGTAAAAGTTTCAATTTGATTCTTCTGGAAGGGAAAGTTGTTCAAAGTAGGTCCTCATTTTGCAGGCATCATGGGTAGGAATTCTTTATAGTTGACTTGTCCATCTCCATCAATATCTGCTTCTCTGATCATTTCATCTACTTCATCTGTTAGTAGTTTTTCTTCTAAGTTTGTCATAATGTGACATAGTTCTGCTGCACTGATGTAATTATTTCCATCCTTGTCAGTGAGAGTGGCTGTACCAGAGCAGGGGCTGTGAATGCCCAGGGCCCTCTGCTGGTAACCTGGAGTGCATTTTTTGTACTCATAAACAATCTAATTCAAAAGTTTAAACAAAATACAAAAGGAAGATTAATCCCAAAATATATGAAACCATAACAAACCTCAAGGATATGTATTCTATTATTGTATTTTAATCGTCAAAATAATATTTCAGAACTAGAGAATTTTGTCTTGGCAAAAGGATAGACACAGTGATGAATGGAACAGAAAAGTTAGTCTAGTATGAGTCAAAATATTCACGTAGCCAGGTGTGGTGGTGCATGCCTTTAATTACAGCACTTGGAAGGCAGAGGTAGGTGGATCACCATGAGTTCGGGTCCACCCTGAGACTACATAGTGACCTCCAGGTCAGCCTGGACTAGAGTGAAGCCCTAACTTAAAAAACCAAAAAAAAAAAATCCATATAGTTACTGAATACTTTACAAGTATATAAAGGCAATTAGATGAAGAAAAGACAATTTTTTTCAACAAACAGTGCTGAAACATCTCCATTGGAAACCATTGATCTGCTCTATGTCATTAATGATTGTTCTAAGATCTATACTGAAAAAGCACCCCAGAAAATATCAAATAATTGAAATTCAGTAAACACAATGTTGACAAATAACAAATATCAGATATTATACTTAAGGGTGAGATGTAAGTTTTTTTCTGAGACAAGTATGCAAAAACACATTTCCTAAAAACTTTTCTATTCAGCATTATCCTAATGGTTTAGCTCAGTCACAAAATGCTCAGAGTGTAGTAACTAACATTGCCAATTTGAAAAAATAAAATAAAAACACAAAAGAAATAAAATTACCATTACTTATTATGTAATTTTACATATATGACCATCTGTAACTAAGTATCTGCACATTAATCACTAGATTAGTGTATTTATTTAATTCACTGTATATAAGATTAATATTAAAAACATTATGTGCTTGTTGTATGGATGCCTAAAATTACAACTTCAAATTTAAAGAAAGAATTGCCAGGTCTTATATCATTTCAAGTATTATAATGTCTAAAAGCTATCTGAAGTAACCAAACTAGTACGGAAATTTTTAGATGTGCTTAATTTAGAAAACTGTAAATATTTCTGGTATAAGCATCTCAACAAGTACAGAACAAACTTTTCATAGTTCCACATGCTATTTTTGTTTGTCTGCTTTCAAGGCAGTGTCTCACTATAGCCTAGGCTGACTTGGAACTCATTCTGTGATCCTAGGTTGGCTTTGAACTCACAGCAATCCACCTACCTTAGCATTCCAAGTGATGAGATTGCTCACCCATTGTAGCTATTTGAGAAATGAAACAACACCAAATTGAATGACCGTTATTTGCCCACTAAAAGTGTCAGTATGTATGGGGAAACAGGAACCCTTGTATATTGTGGGTGAAAATGCCAAATGGTACTACCATTTTGAAAAATAATTATGTAATTTCTTATAAAGTTAAATAGAATCTGCCAGGTGAGGTTCCACACAGCTCCAATGCCAGCACACTAGAGGGAGAAGTAGGAGGAACACTGTGTGTTCAATGCCAGCCTGGGACTACAAAGTGAATACCAGGTCAGCCTGAGCTACACTTAAATCCTACCTCAAAAACAAAAACGTAAGTATAATTTTTCTATATGACTCAGCAGTTCAATTATTCAGTATCCATCCTAGAGATAGGAAAACCTATACAAAATTTATAGCTGTGTCATAGTAACTCATGTGGCTATCATAAGGTAGCTGAATAAAACAGACATATACATTCAGCTGATAACACAGAAAAACAGATTGATATTAATATTAATGTCTAGAAATGGCAAAACAATATATACAGAAATAATCAGGGATTGCTTTGCTCTCAGGATGAGACCAAGGAATTTCTGTGAAGTGGCAGGTGATACCTTTTAAACTAGATTGCCTCAATGTTCCAAATCTGAATTGCCTTGATAATTACCCAATTGTGTAAATTAAACATCAAATTGTATAGTTAAAATGAATGAATTTCATGGCATCTAAATTATATCTCAATGAAGTTATTAAAAGTTAATAGGAAATATTAAAGAAAAGCTCATTAGTGGGGAAATATATCATGTTCATAAATTACAAGATTCAAAATTTGAAAATAATTCTCCTGAATGTAACTGGAGGTAAAATTATGGCTATTTTATTTTCCTAAAAACTTTTTACACTATAAAGTATATAAAAATGCAAGGCATGGATGATCATAGATAATCTTAACAAAAATGGAGTCAATACACAAGCAGAAATAAAAGCTTACCAAGAAAGCTATAGTTATTAAGGCATGTAGTACTGTCATTGGGCTAAAGATACAAAAATATAACAGAACAGAACATAGAATCTGGAAGTAATCTGTGCTAGTTTTCTAGTGCTGCATAATAATTCCTATAAGCATGACACTATACCCAGTTAGTATCTCAGGCTCTTAGATCAGATGGCTAGGCTTGTTTTACTGGGTTCTCTGCTTATGGTCTCACAAGACTGAAATTAATCTATTGGCTAGGAAAGAAGCTTACCTGAAATTTTAGGGGAAGAATGTACTTCCAAGTTCGATTTGGTGGGCAAAATCCAATTACTTAAGGTGAGATCTGAAGTCTTATTTCCCTTCCTGGCTATCATATGAGAGCTGCTTCCTTCATAAAGCTGCAAAAATATTCTCTCACATGGCCCCTATTATCATTAAACCACCAATAGTGTGTTGAGTAAATCCTATCCTTCAAATCTCTGTGGCTGTGGATTTCTTCTCCATTCGAGAGCTCATACAATTATCTCAAGTCCATAATATGTCTACCATGTCATATGACACAACATAATTGAGGACAAGTTTATCATCATATTTATAGGCTCAAGGGAGTAGTGTGTGATATATCGGGGAATTTTCAAACTGCCTGCTCCAGAGTTTCGTACATAGTGGTTCTTATGATATATTCTCAAAATGCAACTCATCAGGGAAATTATTTTCTTTTCAATAAGTAAAGCTGTGTTAGTTATGTACCCATGTGAGAAAACAATAAAACTTACACTTAAAAAATTAATTTAGTTAATATTGGGCTGGAGAGATGGCTTAGTGGTTAAGGTGCCTTCCTCCTAAGCCTAAGAACACTGGTTCCAATCTCCAGGTCCCACGTTTAGTCAAATGCAGTGATGTAAGGGCGCAATGCCGCACTTGACCACAAGGGGGCACACACATCTCGATTTTGTTCGCAGCCCCTAAGAGGCTGCTGGCGCGCCCATCTCTATCTGTCTTCCTCTGCCTCTCTCTCTCTCTGTCTCTGTCAAAAAAATCAATTTAGTTAATATCACAGACCTAAGTATTGACATTAAAATAAGACTTATCAATAAGACTTGTGAATAAGACTTATGTAAAATAACTTTTTTGAATAATGGCACCTCTAGAAGCTGTAGACTGTTACTAGAAAATTTTCAGTACCTGGGATGGGATACCTTCCAGTGAGTTGTTGGCCAAGGAGGTCCCGGTAGCCTCCAAAACATTAAAGGCTTTTGCCAAAGCCCTTGGTTTCCCTTGAGAAACAGATAGTAAGACCCTATTGCTGAAGACATCTCTTGCCTGAGAGGCAAGGTCACTGAGAAAGCAAGCTGGTACGGAGCAGAAAACCATCTCCCTGTAGACCAGCCAACTGAAAGCTGGAAAAAGCTGCACTGCATGCAGAGTATGGGAGACAGAAGTCATCAGCAGTGAAAACAGTGGACGCTGAATATTCAAGTTTGGCCATACAGACCCAATGACTGAACGGGTGCAATAGTGGCATGTCTACTCTTGGGGTAACCAACTGCTCCATAATTGGACTGGAGGCCCGCTCTATGGGAGGGAATACATACCTGGTACTGAAAAACCTAAGCAAAAGTCTATGGCAGGTGAGGTCATGAGCCTTAGGGGTATAAAGCCTGCTCTTGTCTGACTAAATGTGTATATTATTCCCACCAAGCTGCCCTGAAAATACTACACTTCATGTTCATATTCACATATTAACACTACTCTCACTTCTGGTTAGAGAAGCTTCTCTTTTCAGATGGTGATGACAACTGGGTTAACCCAAAATGCAACATAGTGCTGAGAAGAAGGGATGGAGGAGTGCCCAGCACTGAAACACCTCTGTCACCCCTCCAAGGCTCAGGGACCATTGCGGAAGAGAGGACGGATAGAATGGAAGAGCCAAAGGAAGGGTATGACCTCTTACAATGCAACTGCCCAGACAGAAATTGGCCTCGATATCCATGACCTTGCAGTACCTAGCAATACCTCCGCAAGATCCTCAAAATAGAAGAAAAAGATGATGACATCAAATTAAGACAGAGACTAATGGAGAGAGGGAGGGGATATGATGGAGATTGGACTTCTAAAATGGAATGGGGGTAGGAGAGGGAAATATCAGGAGTTTTTTTGGATGTAAGTATAAAAGTTGTCAATAAAGTAAAAATAATTACTCTTAAAAAATAAAATAAAATAAAATAAAATAATAGGGTAAGTAGACAAAACAAAAAGTTTTTATTTCAGATAAGTGGATTTCTTAAATAGGATATTAAAGCATTCACTTAAAATACAAACTTGATTAATTATATCACATTAAAATTAAGAACGTCTATTTATCTGCAGATATAAAGCAGTGCAAAAATAAATAACAGTGTGAGGGAGATACTAACAACACATATGTGTGATGAAGAAGTTCTGTCAGGAATATAGCTTCATTAACAAATTGTAGCTGGGGGTGCAGATTAGTGGTACAGTATTTAACTCACATGTACCAGGCCCTGGATTTATTCCTCAGCAAATAAGAGAAAAATAATTCTACTCATGTATGAGGAGTTTGAATGTAAAATGTTCCCCATGGGATCATGTGTTTGAATACTTAAATGCAAATCAGTGATGCTGTTAGTGAAAGTTGTTGAACTTTTAGGAGATAGACTCTGGGAGGAGGTATGTGACACTGAGGTGTGGGGTGGGAAGGCTTTGAGGTGTGATAGCCAGATTCCACTTGTTTAACTTGTTGTTCTTCTCTGTTTCTTGCCTGCTGAGGTACTAATGTGATGACCAGTCTCCCATCTCTGTGATACCTCCCTATGAAACTTCCTGCCCTGAAACTTGCACTCAAAACTGTAAACCTAAACCTAAACTAGTGGTGCATGCCTTTAATCCCAGTACTCAGGAAGTTGAGGTAGGAAGATAGCTGTGAGTTCAAGGCCACCCTGAGACTACATAGTTTATTCCAGGTCAGCCTGGGCTAGAGTGAGACCCTACCTCCAAAAACAAACAAAAATTGCCTGTAAATACAATCAATCCCTTCTCCTTCCATAATTTGCTCCTGGTCAGGTACTTTCTATAAGTAATGAGAAAGTAACTAAAACAACATCAAAATAAAAAGAAAGAAAATTCAATTTTCAAATGGACAAAGAAATAGAAAATTCTTGTGCAAAAGAAGATATATGTGCATATAAACTATTTTTATATCTTAATTTCATTTGTATTACAAGAAGTACATTAAAGATATAATGTATTATCACCACACCCTAATGAGAAATATGCAAAGCTTCGTGTTCTTTTGCCAGATCTATGGGAATAGCTATCTCTAGGGAAGTGTTTACCTTTCACCCTCTGGTCTGTGTCACTGTGTAAACACGCTCAGGGGAGACCACAGTCAGGAATCAATCCTAGACAGAATTTCTATTTAGAATAGAATTATACAAGGGAATCTAACCTCTATCAGTCATGCTAGATTTATCTGCAGATGTGTGAGCAATAATTGTAAAATATCTTAAGTCACTTAGGTATATTTGTTTATGGTAGTAATAGGGACAGAACCCAGAACCTCACATATGCTAGGCAAATGTTCTAACCATGGAGCTACATGCTAGCATAGCCATTGAGTTTTGTGGTGATTTATTTTCCAGCTGACCACATCAAATGTTAATGAGGATGGAGAAACCTAGAACTTATAGGTGTTAATAGCAAGAATTAAAAATGATTGAGCCACTTAGGCACTATTTCACTACATCTAATATTAGCCATATTTTTTCATTCAACCTAGCAATGCCACTGTAATAATGAAAACATATTTGTATAAATATGTTCACAGCAATAGTATTCATAATACTGAATTAGAGATGTGCATATATATACACATAAATCATCACATCCATATATTGGTATGTATGTAGAACAATGACAACGAGTGAGGAAAAAACCATTCATTTAACAACATAGTTGATTTACAATCATAATTTAGGCTGAAAGAATACAGATGCAAAATAGTACTATATGATTTACTTCATATTTAATGTCAGAAATTGACAAATATAGGCTTACAAAATGATGTCTACCATTTAGAGAAATGTTTGCTACCTTTTCATCTCAGTCACAAATGCCTGAGGGAATCAACTTACAAAAACATTAGGATCATGGGGATACCAAAGGGGGAAGAAACACAGACCAAAGGAATGGAAAGCTTATTCAACAAAATAATTGAAGAAAACTTTACCGCTCTCTCAAAAGAAAATCCCATCAAATTGCAAGAAGCTAGCAGAACTCCAAACAGACTGGACCAAATGAGAAATTCTCCAAGACACATTACCTTTTTTTAACTATTTTATTTGTATTTATTTATTTGACAGAGAAAGAGAGAGAGAGGGAGAGAATAGGTGCACCAGGGCCTCCAGCCACTGCAAACAAACTCCAGATGCATGTGCCCCCTGTGCATCTGGCTAATGTGGGTCCTGGGGAATCGAACCTGGGTCCTTTGCCTTTGCAGGAAAATGCCTTAACCACTAAGCCATCCCTCCAGCCCCCAAGACACATTATCTTTAAGACTCTAAACATCAAGCACAAAGAGAAAATCCTAAAAGCAGCCAAGGATAAACAACACATTACATATAAAGGGAACCCCATTAGAATTACCTCAGACTTCTCAATTGAAACCCTAAAAGCCAGAAGGGCCTGGAATGGAACACTGCAAACTCTAAGAACCCATGGTTTCCAGCCCCAACAAAAGTATCCCTCATAATAGATGGTGAAAGAAAAACTTTCCACGATAAAACTCATCTTTACAAGTATATGAACACAAAGCCAAACCTACAGAAAGTACTTCAGGGAATTCTCCACATAGAAGAAACAAATAACCAATCTCAAGAACCCTCAAGAAGCAGCCCACATTAACCAAAAAAAAAAAAAACCACAAAGACCATAATCCACCACAATATGGCAGGTATTAAATCAAACCTCACAGTGATATCTCTGAATATTAATGGCCTTAATTCACCCATCAAAAGACATAAACTAACAGGGTGGATCAGAAAACTGGACTCCTCAATCTGCTGTCTTCAAGAAACCCACCTCACCACTAAAGACAGACACCTCCTCAGGGTGAAAGGGTGGAAAATGATATTCCAAGAAAACACAAATAAGAAAAAAGCAGGTGTAGCTATACTTATATTGGATAAAATAGACTTCAAACCAAAAGTAACCAAAAAAGACAAAGAAGGCCACTTCTTACTTATCAAGGGAACAATCCAACAAGAGGATATCACAATCATCAATATTTATGCACCAAACACCAGTGTACCACAATTCATAAAGCAAAATCTACTTGGCAACAAAACAGAAATAACCACCAACACCATCATAGTCGGGGACTTCAGTACTCCACTATCAACAATGGATAGATCATCCAAACAGAAAATTAATAGGGAATTAAGATAGCTCAACAACACCATAGAGCAACTAGACCTAACAGACATATACAGAACATTCCACCCAAAATCTACAGATTACACATTCTTCTCAGCAGTCCATGGAACTGTCTCTAAAATAGATCATGTACTAGGCCATAAAGCCTGCCTCCATATTTTCAAGAAAATTGATGTAATTTCCTGCATGATATCAGACCACAATGCTGTAATGCTAGAAATCAATAACAAAAAGTAAAAACCAGGAATCCCTCTACCTCCTGGAAATTGAACAACACACTTTTAAACAATAAATGGGTTGTGGATTAAATAAAGAATGAAATTGCAAAATTTCTAGAATTCAATAACAACGAGAACACATCATACCAAAACTTATGGGACACAACAAAGGCAGTCCTTAGGGGAAAAATCATAGCACTAAATGCCCTCATAACAAAAACAGAGAGATCCCAAATCAATAACCTAACCATCCACCTAAAGGCATTGGAAAAGCAAGAAGAAGCCAACCCGAAAAGCTCCAGACAGAAAGAAATAATTAAGATCAGAGCAGAAATTAATGAATTGGAAACTAAGAGGACAATTGAGAAAAATGATGAAACAAAGAGCTGGTTCTTTGAAAAAATTAACAAGATTGATACACCTCTGGCCAATTTGATGAAGCGAAAAAAAGAAACACTTCAAATCAACAAAATTAGAAATGAAAAAGGAGAGATCACAACAGACATGAGTGAAATAGGAAGAATTATTAGGACCTATTTCAAAAACCTCTACTCCACAAAACAGGAGAATATGGAGGAAATGCATGAATTCCTAGATACATACCACCTGCCAAAGCTAAGCCCAGAGCAGATTAATTTCCTAAACAAACCCATCACACCCTTTGAGATTGAAGAGATAATCAAACACCTCCCAAAAAAGAAGAGTCCAGGACCAGACGGTTTCTCAGCAGAATTCTACCAAACCTTCATGGAAGAAATGAAACCAATTCTTCTCAAACTGTGCCACACAATTGGAGAACAGGGAGAGATCCCCAACTCCTTCTATGAAGCTAGTATCACCCTAATTCCAAACCCAGGCAGGGATGCCACAAGAAAGGAAAATTATAGGCCCATTTCCCTGATGAACATAGATGCAAAGATCCTGAACAAAATTCTTGCAAACCGAATTCAACAGCACATCACCATGTCATTTTTAAAGGGGTAATACATGTTTTAATTTCATTGAGTACAGTCTAAATATTTCCCTCTGGCTTATGCTATTCCTTTTCAATAACAATAGAAGATTCTACGAGATAGACTACAGAGCTTATTTTCAATGTAGCCTCTGCTTTACTATAACTAGTTTATACTTACTTTAAATTTTAGTTATATAGAACTTTTGCTTTCTTCTTTTTTTGTTTTTTTAATTGGGTATTATATTCTACCATTCATTGAATTAGTCATTTGAGAAATACATGTATTGGGTAAATAGATTGCCATTTTCATCCACTTGTAGTTTAAGCATGAGTTCTCTAATTATAATGTAAATAAGAGTACATATAAGAATGGAAGATACTGTTAAATGCAAATTATAACCAAATAGTACAGGATAGGAACAGAAACTGAATTTGTTACAAGTATCACATAATGTTGGTTCATAGGCCACAATTTTTTAAAAAATTACTTTAAATAAAAATACTGATGAAAAACTATTTGTTCAAAATCACAATTCTACCATTTACTTTAGCTCTATGACTTGAGCTAATAGTATAGTTTCCTGGTCTAAGATAAGGAGCATAACAGTACCAACCACTGGAATATAAAAGATTAAAGGAAATGATGTATGTAAAATGTTTAAATGAATATAAGAAAATTAGTAAAAACAAACTAAATGATAGAAAGCTAAGAATGAGGCAATTTGGCTTTCATGTAGTGACAATTATAAAAATTATAAATTCACTCTCTGTTATTTTCTTAGCAATTGAATTTGCCTGATAAATTGCAAAATTAAATTCAAATCATATGAAAAAGAAATATGATTTAAAAATAATTTCCCAAGCTGGGCATGGTGGTGCATGCCTTCAATCCTAATACTTGGGAGGCAGAGGTAGGAGGATTGCTAAGAGTTTGAGGCCACCCTGAGAATACATAGTGAATTCCAGGTCAGCCTGGGTGAGAGTGAGACTTCAAAAAACAATAATAATAATAATTATTATTATTTCCCAGGAAAATGATATGGTAGTTTGAACATGAAATGTCCCCCATAGCCTCATGTGTTTGTGACTAAGCCTTATACTTAATGCCCTGCTGGTGGCAGTTTGGGAGGTGGAGCCTTGATGGAGGAGATGTTTCATTAAGGGAGGAACTTGAGGTTTATTAGTCCAGCTCTAAGCTCAATACGGTGACTACTTCTACCAAGATGATGTGAGCCAGATTCTTGCTTATAACAGGCTTTTCATTGCCATAATAAAAGTTTTCACTCCAGGTTTTAAGCTATAATATACCCTTTCCATCCATCACCTGCTTCTGGTCATGTGTTTTGTCCCAGCAACAAGAAGAAAACTGCAACATGTAATAGTCATACATAGCAAATATTGTTTAAAGAGGCATACATCTCTATGAAGCTGGATGAATGTGAAAACACACACACATATACAGCCTTAATTTAAAAGTATATAATAACATTGACATGCACAAGTTATTGTTTCCATCATACAGGTGAGGAAATGTGGTTCAAAGTACTTAAATTTGACCAACGTAACATAATTTTTCTCAAAATCACAACAAACCAATACAAATTTGCAAATTTATATTTTCATCTGATCTTAAAAAAATTATTTGCTTTTCTGAAATAAGTTCCAAGTACAATCCTTGCATGAAGAAATTCTCTATATTTTTTTCAGGTTCAGATGCTTCACTAGTAGACTGGTAAACTACAATTGTGCTACATCTGTTAGCTGGGCTGGTGCAAATGGAGACACAGTCAGTGTTTCCATACTGAATGCTGTAGGATCACCGACTCCGATACAATGAAT
Organism: Orientallactaga sibirica; assembly: GCA_036365145.1. Classification (NCBI taxonomy): domain Eukaryota; kingdom Metazoa; phylum Chordata; class Mammalia; order Rodentia; family Dipodidae; genus Orientallactaga; species Orientallactaga sibirica. The sequence goes on along the minus strand of JAEOAD010000056.1, from coordinate 1,558,345 downwards.
CTGTTGGGCTAAGGTTTATCGATAAAGTTCAGCTCAAGATCATTCCTTAAAATGAAAACTCCTTTTAATGGACTTAAGTAGTATCAGTTCTTAACCATAGGATGATTTTCATCTATTGTAATTCATAGCTAGGGATCCAATGTAACTGTTATGTTTTCCAGAAGATAGCTGTTATGCAATTGCACTTGCAAAAAGTAAGCAAACTGCAGAAAAAAAGCATTGCAGTTACATTTAGTTCTGTTAATGCCCTCTTCTAAAGAAAGTCTCAGCATTAATTTCCACTTTCAATAGGCTTACCATGTTATTTTTTTTCACCACAAGTAATGAAAAAATGAAGATGGGATTGTTAGTCAAATGTAATTGAAGCATGTATACAATTGCTTTGACTTTGAAACTAGATATACATCTTTCTTATGACTTGAAGAATTTAGTAACTGCAGAAACACACATGGAGATACAAAAGTATACATGTGAATCATTGTTATATAAACCACTGAAGACTTTGAAAATATCAATACAACCTATAAGAGTAGTCCTGACGTCACTTTACAAAGCCAATAGGTATGATATAAGTTCAAGCTAGTTATTTATGACTGGCAGTGTGCTTGAAAAATTGCTGTATAAAAAGTAAAATTTGGCTGGAAAAAGGGCTCAGTAGTTAAGGTACTTCAAAGCCTAATAACCTGGGTTCAATTCCCCAGTACCCACATAAAGCCGAATGCACAAACTGCAGATGCATCTGGAGTTCATTTGCAGTGACTAGAGGTCATGGTGTGCCCACTCTCTCTCTCTCTCTTTCTCTCTCTCTTTCTTTCTTTCTGCTTATGAATATAAATAAATAAATATTAAAAGATAGAAAGTATCTAAGATAATCAAACACTGAAACACACCATACCAAATATATGAAGTGCACATGAAACAGTGATTAATGTAAAATTTTAGTTGTAAATATCTTCAGATAATAAAGTGTTCAAGATAATGTGTTATTCAATCACAGAAAAGTACAAAAATAATAAGTTATGCTTAAAATGAACAGAAAGAAGGAAATAATAAAAATTAGATGAAATACAAAAATATGAAGCAGACAAAACAGTCATTGAAAATAATGCTTGATTTTTGAAAATAACAAAATTGACTAAACTTTAGTTTGAATGCCCAATGTGAATTCAACCCTATTCAACAAATGATAATGAAAAAAGTGGATATCCATTCAGAAAAAAGTACAGTGATACCACTTTGAACTACTACAATGTCTAAATTAAAACAATAGCAACCATCCAAAGCAAGTGTTGGCAAGGATATGGAGCAATATGAACCATAATAAAATGCTGGTGAGAATTTAAAACATTTCTTTAGATAACAATTGAGCACACACTCAAAATTTTAACATTAATTTATCATATGAAATAGCAACTACATTATTAGGCATATGCCCAAGAGCAAAGAAAACACAAAATAGAAATAAATGTATATAAACTGATGAATTTATAAGTAATATGTGTAATGCTGCTAAAGCACAACCCATCAATAAAAAATTGAAATTAGGGGCTGGAGAAGCAGTTAAGCACTTGCTTATGAAGCCTAAGGACCCTGGTTCAAGGATCAATTCCCCAGGAGCCATGTAAACCAGATGCACAAGGTGGCATGTGCATCTGGAGTTCATTTGCAGTGGCTGGAGTCCCTGGTGCGTCCGTTCTCCTCTCTCTCTCTCTTTGTCTCTCTCTCTCTCTCTCTCTCTCTCTCTCTCTCTATATATATATATATATATATATATATATATATATATATATATATTTCTTTCTCTGCCTCTTTCTCTCTGTCTGCCTGGATGTCCATCATTAGATGAATGGATAACTAAGATGTGGTATATCTACACTGTGGAATTCTACACAGCAGTAAGGAAAAAAATGACACAAAGCAATTTGAAGAAAAATGGTCAAACTTAGAACAGATCATTCTTAGTGAACTCACCCAATCACATAAAGATAAGTGTCCCGTGGTCTCACTCATCTGTGGCTCCTAATTTGTATTTTCCCGAGATGCTGACACACCTACTAAACATCTCAAGGACTGGACAATAGGGATGGTGGGGTGGGAGACCAGGGCAAGGGTGGGGGAAGAACAAAAAACTGGACCCAAATGGAAATGGTACCATAAAATCCTATATCCTGAAAGACATACTAAAAGGTCAAACCTGCATCAGGTGCTTAGAGAGAACACCTGAATCATAGGAGCCTGGAGAGGGTATGATGAAGACTAACCTCAATCTTCTCCTGTTTTTCTGTCTCTCTCTCTCACTCCCTCTTATTTCTATGTTTTTTATATATTTCCTATATTTTTTTCTTCCTTCTTTTCTCTTGGCACTGACATGTAACTCCCAGTACCAGCATGTGGTTAACATCCACAATGCTCTGTTGATCAGTGAGACCTACAAGGTTTCCCAAAAGAAGACAGATTTCTGTCACAGTACTTGATGATCCACCAAAGGTTAATGGTAAGACCCCACTGCTGAAGACACCATATGCTGTTTAGATGGAACATGGAGAGACCTGGCTGGAATCTGGAAGTCGGTCCCCAGACAGTTAGCTTGTCTAGTGCCAGAAGGTGCTACATAAGTAACTGAGGGAAAATGACCAACATCTGTCTAAGCAACTCGTGGTCTAAGTTACTCAGCAGCAAACAACCTGACTTGATGCTCACACAAGTGCAGAAGTGGCACACAGCCATGGTGGGTTACCAACTGCTCTAGATTTGGCTAACGGATCTGCTCAGTGGAACGGAACCCATACCTGGAACCGTGAAACAAGTCAGAACCATAACCAAAAATGAGCCCAATCTCCAATATCAAGTTTCCACCAATAGTGAGATACAAGAAGGCCTACACCTATTAAATTCTTTCTAAAATAATAATGATTATTCATGTATCTTGCACTGACCTCACTCTCTGTGAGAGAATCTGTTTTGCTCTTTCAGATGGACACAGAACCTGAGGAGAGAATCGGTCCATCACACCTCAACAGGGCACCAGCTAAAGCCATAGTTATTGGGGAAATAAGCAAGAGTGCTGCTTTCTCACTGAACCTGGTACCAGCACAAGAGTGAAGAAGATAGACACAAAGAACACTCAACCCCTACCAAATCAGACATACAGAGACTCCAAAAACCTCGTCACTGAAATAGACCTAAAATGAACTCAACATGGGTCAGGGAAATTCACGGAAGAGGGGGTGTAAAGATTGTTAGAGCCATGAGTTGTGTCATTATACACAGTCATTGCCTCTTCCGCATAACTGATGCCTACCACCATAAGGCAAGACCCACATTACCCATGGAGGAGGACAGGGAGAAAGCTAACGATGGTACTATCATGGTTTTATTTACACTTAATCAGGGATATATTCATATGAGTTTTATGAATGATAACCTAAGGAACACTTACATAGACAGATGTTTTTAGCATACAACTATTGGTCCTGTACATACCATTTCCTCTGCCAGATCAAATTCCATAGCCCCTCTTCTCTTTTGATATTCATTGATCTCTTTTCTACTTTACTTGTTTTCTAGAAAGAAACAACTATTAGTCAATTACAGCCTAGAATTACTGAGCTTGCATTATACCAAAGTTGATATGAGCTGACATACCTTAATATATTTAGGAAGATTTTCAGAGATGGCAATGTGCTGAGAATATTATATTATCTAGTCTGCTCCACTCATTTTTTCCCAAAACACTCATGATTCTCAATAGTTTGTATATATTTGAGAATGAGTTTATAGATCTTAGAGCTACACTGTTGAGAACTGATTTCAGGATAAATATATGCTCAGTGCTTGGTTGACTTATTAATGCCTGTGAATTTAATCCTATTTCTATTTCATAATATTTCCCTGGGAGTCAGAAGTAACTTTGATTTATTTTCTCTCTTCAGCAAAATCACAGTAAATTATAATTTCCATTCATCTACAGTATGATTTGCAAATCCAAATATTAACAATTGTCATATATTCCTTTATATTGCATCAATGTTCTTCTCCAGAGATAGTTAAAATAATAAACTTTCAAATTCATCCCACCTTTCTCTTTTTCAGAGGAGATATTCTTAGATTTTTGAATGTGAAGGCTGATAAACTAGATAAATGATTGTTTTATTCCTTAGAGAATTCACATCACTGTTGGTATGTTTGTTTAAAGCATCCACGGGGGAGGTGAAGGAAAACTGTGTTCACCATATCTCAGAAACTCTCTTCAATAACTGTCTATGCACAGTAGGCCGAGTCCTATATTTCTTTTTTTTTTTTTTAGGCAAAGTTCCCTTTCTACTCAGTAGGCACTTTCTCTGCATGAGGTTTCCTACTTCAGTAGAGTCTGGATTCAGAACAAAATATCCTCCCCCTCCCCCGTGGGCAAATCTTCAGACATAGGAATACAACAAAGTTAGAAATAAGATACTGTGGTAAAAAAAAAAATCTCTGCTCATGGTTGGGAACTACAGAAAGATATTTTGGAAATTAGTCCTTAATTTTATATCCAAAGAAATGTCCACAACTTTCAACCTTCCAGGAAAGCCAAAGCACATGGACCAAGGTTTATTCCTAGCATGCTGAATAGATAGCTAGATTAGTTATTTTTCTCTGTGGCAAAGTCTTTACTACAGCAACTTTAGGAAGGAAAGGTTCAAGTCGGCTTAGAGTTCAAGGGCATACATCATGGCACGGAAAGCATGAGAGCAGAAACTTGAGACAGCTGGTCTCATTCAGTCCCCAGCGAGGAAGCAAACAGCAATGAATGGGGTGCTCATCCAGCTCTTCTTTGTATTTAATCCAGGACTTCAGCACATGGAATGGTGTCACCCACAGTTAAGATGGTTCTTCCTACCTCAGTTAACCATAATCTAGAAATTGGCTCACAGACATTCCCAGAAATTTGTCTCCTAGGTGATTCTAGTTGACAATAATTATTGACCATCACAACCATCTTCATTGCTTAATTTTAGGGACATTACTTACAACTCCTCCCTCATAACTATCTTCCTTCCTTTGCTTCTCTGGCCTTACAGGTTTGAGGTACTGGAGTGCTCTGAAGGAGAAGTCTTTGAAGGAAGGAAGGTAACTAATACTTTCCCATTTGCCATGTTCAAGGAACTATACCATCATCTCAGTTTAATAAGGTAAAGATTTATATCTCAGTTTTTAAAACATTTACCTGAAGTGCAAGAGAGTTTATCAAACAACCCATGGCTACTCAGCTAGCAGAGGCAGGAACAGCTTTCAAATCCAAGTGTCATGTTCCAGATTCCATGCTCATACTACGGAGTCACCCAAAAACATTCAGGACATTGCTGCCAGACAGAGTAAAAGAGTTAATTACCCTATAGGATGGAATTTTATTGTCTGGTAGATTAGAATAGGAAATGGAAATACTATAATTTGAATTTTCTAGGAAATTTTCCAGGCTTAGAATGTAGCACAGTGGCCAAGCACTTGCCTAGCATATACAAGGTCTTAGATTCCATTCCCAGCAATGAAAAAACAGAGAAAAGAAAGTCATTTGCTTTTGAGGTGTTCTGAGCCTTAGAAATCAATTTAATATGGCCTACTCTGCCAAAGACTTTGTGGTGTCATAGGCTCTCCCTTATTCATATTCCACCACTAGCCACTATACCAGCAGCACATCTAAGATCTCCTACTGGCTTGTAAAGGCAGTATTTACCTCATTTCCAAATATCAATGAATATTGCTGTTAGAAATTTCTAGAGTTTCACTTTGGAAATGATTCAGCACCCAATGCTAATTTTCCTTAAAGAGCTATAAACTCAGTGCCAAGTGGACAATTTTAGTCTAGTTGCCTGTTTTCACTTGAGTAAGTCTATAGGGCAGATATCAAGTTACCTCCCATAAAATCTAAAACCAAGTCGAGGCAGAAAAAGGACCATCTCCATCCATAAGTTGAGTTCTTTCATTTTGCAGTTTTATCTGCTATCCAAAAGCTACTTGTTTACTGGGCACTCTTATCTTTTCTATGCATGAACTGCCCTTGCAATAAAGCTGGAGATTTTGACAGTGCATAGAGATTTGGTTTTGATTTGAAACCAATACAAGATTTCACTTTGATTCTTTCCTCTCAGATTCTTATATTTCATACAAAGACATAATACCAAACATGGCCTGAACTGTGAACACCTCTCTCTGTTATAGGACGAAGTAGAAATATCTCCTGAGTAACCCACCAATAACAAATTAATCTCTGAGTTTGTCAAGGAATTTTCTCAGAGTAATAAATGATCTGATATTATTGGACTGCTGACACCTAGTCAAAGAAATAGAAAATGGGAACAATCTATTGACTCATTGGAGCATTTCACGTTAGAAACAACAATAGATGTCAAAGAGTAAAATGAAAGCATCATCTTTTTCAATTGCCAAATGACAAGAATACTCTATTTAGTAGGAATTAAATTCCTCCTCTGCCCACAAATCTTATCCCAGACCAGCACAGTGAGTTTAGAATCCTGTCATTACCATCTCCTCTCAGAGACCTACAAGAGAAAGATATAGTTATTTCACTTATTTAAGAGACTTTTGATGTGTTTTGATCCTGTGCTATGTTTCTGCCTGTCATGTCACACATCATTCTACATCTTGATGGTATATTTTCTGACTTAAGCTAAAGTTTGGTATCCTTGGGGAAAGTGAAAATATTTAACTGCATTTTCAGAACCTAATATAGAAACCAAAGCCACTGCATTATAGAGTAAATATTTAATGAATAGCTAACTTAACAGAGAAATATAAAGTAATTAAGACATAAGTTACAGATTACTACAAAAGACATTTATTTGATTAAGCCATTTTCCCTCAAAGAAGAAAGTGGAACCCCCTATAAACATAGGCTGAGGACTGGTGGCATTTCAATTTCTTTGTTTCCCATATATAATTTTTTTGTTTGTTTGTTTTTCAAGATAGGGTTTCACTCTGGTCCCAGGCTGACCTGGAATTAACTATGTAGTCTCAGGGTGGCCTCGAACTCTCAGCAATCCTCCTACCTGTGCCTCCCTAGTGCTGGGATTAAAGGTGTGCGCCACCACGTGCGGCTACCCATATATAATTTTTATCTAACTTATGCAGCATGATTCAGAAAAGTCATTTATTGATTAACAGGATTCATTGATTAAAAAACAAGGAACTCTCTATCTTTGAAAATCTATGTGTCTGAATGTTCATAGAAAGACAGAAGATTTACCAATAGAGAGTCATTATTCTTATGGGGCAATTATTCTTTGCCCTTTTTAATAGGGTAAAAGCTTTCCAATTGTATAATCTGTACACAACTTGTTTTATTCTTTCATACTAGCTGAGTGGAAATGCACTATTTGAGATTGTGCCCTCGGGAAGAGGACACAAGAAAAGCATGTGATCTACGGAAGTTGGAAATGAGAGAACAGGGCACTGAATGAGAATAGAATCATCGGATCAGTAGACAGTGAGAAATACAAACATTATAAGGGTGTTGAGCATCTTGTAGAATTAGGCAGGTGTGCTCAAGCCAAGTTTGTCTTATGTCATATATTTCCTTTAAAGTGTCCATCACAGGCCCAGGTGTTAAGACATTCTGTTATTTTATCCATCATAAAGCAATATTTAGACTAACTTAGAACATCATGCTACAAACACTATTTTCACAAAAACAAAGGTTTGAGTTAATGTCAACACGAAACAAATGGACAAAGTGCCTCAGATGGTGTTTGCCCAATTAAAGAGCCAATCAGTAATTTCTTTTCCTGAACCTTGAAATATCATTTCGCTGTCTTCATTCACATGCAAATTCACTACTTCAAGTACACAAAAGATGCAAAAAGAAAAAAACTCAAACATTATGTATCCTAATACTAGGAAGATAGCATGCCAAGTGAATTTTTTAGGAAGCTTTTGTTTTAGTTTTTGTACAATAAGACAGCTGTTTCCATTCATCCACGAAGTTTTTTTCCTTTCGTGTTTTTTGAGGGAACTGTGAATACAGCAGAATGTCTTCCTAAATCATATTCAAAATAGCAAAATTGTCTTTTAAAGAGTGTCATTGACAAACGTAAAATGTTTCTACAATGAAATTATATTTTATAAATTCAAATGTTTGTTAGAAGAAGCAAGCACTATGGAAAATATTTTTACATATGGCTTGTAGGCCTTTAAGGCAGAAAATATTATCTTAGGGTAGAAAAGTGAAAAGGATTAGAAAGAAAGTAACGAATGAACTTTATACCAATCATATATTGGGATGCACCCACATATCATAAATTCCAGCAATATTCTTACTTGAAAACTGGAATACATTCAACGTGAAATGTTTCAGTACCCATACTAAAAGATAAAAATGTAAAATAGAATTGTAAATGAAGAAAATGTGCTTTGGATGAGAAAACAAAACTAATGTGAAGGGAAAAATAAATTTAAATTGTAGAAATGTTTATATTTATATTAAACTTCTAACTATATACTTTTTTTTTCTGAAAGAGAAGCATTAAAGTTTTCCCTAAATTAGTGACTAAAATGCTAGTCCTCAGACTTATATGTTAGGACTTGATTGTAAATATGGATTTTTTTAACAATATTATCATGATTTTTAAAAAGTTAACTTACAATCTTAATGGTTTCAGTGAGCACATATTTGACATGATTAAATAAGGAAGGCTCTTTAAAAATCCCAGATGCTTAATGAATATCTTATTATTTCTAATAATTAGAGAAGTAATATTTATTGAGGATTTGACAAGTAATTTTCTAACCATTTTACATAAATTGTTACTATTATTCTGGATACTTCATTCGTATTCTTTTTCCTTTTTCCCCTTTTTTCCTTCCCTATATATTTCTGAGATAATTTCCTCAAAAGTCAATATATATCTTATAAATGCATATATACCCACATTATGATATATATATATATATATATATATATATATATATATATATATATATATATATATCCCATTATATAGTACTGGATTCCAAATACTAAGACTTAAATTGAATACTAATAAGAATGAACATTTTTAAAACCATAATGATGCTTCCCATGGGCTTTTCATATATGACCTTTATTATACTAAGCTTCCCTTTTCTTGTAATTCGTTGCCTGCTTTTGTAAATCATAAAATGGTGTTGAATAACTTGTTACCTTCTTTTTCTTCATTAGTTGAGATGATCACATGGTTTTTGCCCTTCATTGTGTTGCATTATTCTGTCGTTATTACATTAATTAATTTTCACATGATGAGCAGTGTATAAATCCCAGGAATACATCCTATTTGCCCTTGTTTCATAATATTTTCATATGCTGATCCCAGTCTGATAGTATTTTGTAGGATGTTTACATCATTGTTGATCCAGGATAATGGTCTGTACTATCATCTCCTGCTCTGTCTTTTCTTGACTTTGTTATCAGGATTATGTTGGCATCATAAAATGAATTTGAAAATGTTCTGTACTCCTGCAGACTTGAAAGAGCTTGAAAATAATTGGTTAACTCTTTTTTAAATATTAGAGTTCACAAAGGAAATTCCATGGTCCTGGGTTTTCCTTGCTAGTATTTTTAATTTTTATTTATTATATTAGAGAGAGAGAGAGAGAGAGAGAGAGAGAGAGAGAGAGAGAAAGAGGCAGATAGAGAGAATGGGCACTCCAGGGATTCTAGCCACTGTAACTGAATTCCAGATGCATGAACCACTATGTTCATCTGGCTTATGTAGGTACTGGGGAATCAAACCTGGGTCATTAGGCAAGCACCTTAACTGCTAAGCAATATCTTCAGAACCACTGCTAATATTTTTTTTTATCATTAATGCTCTTATTAGTTTAGATCTATTCAAATTATTTCATCATGATTGAGCCTGTAGTTTGAATATTTCTACAAATGTATCCATTTTTTCAGTTATTCACATTATTCATCTATAAGTGCTAATAGCTTTCTCCCATAATGCTTTCTATTTTTAGTGCATTAATTGTAACAAAGGCTATTTCTTCTGAATTTTGTTATATCTTTCCTCAGTTAATCAAGCTGAGATTTGGGTGATGTTCTTCTTTTAAAAACACAGCTGATAGGTTTCTTTGTTTTTTTGTATTTATTTATTTATTTGGTTTTTCGAGGTAGGGTCTCAATCTAGCTCAGGCTGACCTGGAATTAACTATGTAGTCTCAGGGTGGACTTGAACTCACGGTGATCCTCCTACCTCTGACTCCTGAGTGCTGGGATTAAAGGGGTGTGCCTCTATTTCAATTTTTTTCTCTCCCAAACTTTTTAAAAATAATTTATTTTTATTTATATTATTCTAATTTTACATTCATAATGGTGACTCCATTATCCTCCTCCCTGTCCTCCCTCTTCCATAGGGACCCTCATCAATGGTGAATGTGGGTCAATTTTTCTGCTCTAATGTATTATTTCTTTTCTTTTGCTAATTTTTAGTTTTATTTGTTTTCAGATCCTTGGGATATAAAGTCAGGCTAATATTGTGAGATATTTCTCTTTTTTAAATTTAAGCATTTTCTAATATAAGTGTTCCTCTTTCTATTGTATTTTCTGTATCTCATCATTTCTGGTATGTTTTTCCTTCATTTTTCTTTACATCAATAATTTTTAAATATCTTCTTTGACCTTACTTCTTTGGCTGTTTAACAGTGCACTGATTAATTTCCTAATACATGAAAATTTCAATACACATTAATCTGCTAATGAGACTGAGCAATTCACAGCTTAATCACTATGTGTTTGTTGCCTTCATAGAAGTGTCCGTCAATTCTGTTGTTCACCTCCATTATCTGTGTTAATTTTCAGAAGTCCTGTGTGTAAATACATACCACCTGTAACATTTTTCAGTGTTTCATCTAACTTTTCAGTTTCATTGGGATAAACCATATAAAATACCTTTTTAAATAATGTTATAGTCATTTTTATTCCTGATAATGACTATTTTGTTTTAATTATTTAACTTTGATTGAAACAATGAAATTTTCAATTATTACATAAGTCGTTTTGAAGACAAAAATTTTATCATGTTGATCATCCCTATTGTGTTTGTTATGGCTTGGATCCAAAGTGTAATAATTAAGAAAAAAAATGAGACTTCTGGTCAAGATGGAGTCGTCTAAACATGCCTCACCTGGCGTGGAAGGAAAGACATAGAAAATACGATATGAAAATTCATATGGAATGGCCGAAGCCCTCAGATATCCAAGCATATGTTCAGCAAAAGAAACACCTCTGGAGGCATCACCACAACTGATCTAAACCTATACTACAAAGCCATAATAATAAAAACAACATGGTACTAGCATAAAAACAGTAATATAGACCAATGGAATAGAATCAAGGATCCGGACTTTGCACCAAGTAACTACAGCTACTTGATATTTGACAAAGTTCCTAATAATGTAGACTGGAAAAAAGACAGCATCTTCAACAAATGGTGCTGGACAAACTGGACAACCATATGTAGGAAAATGAAAGTCAATCCACACATCTCGCCATGCACAAAAATCAAGTCCAAATGGATCAAAGACCTCAATATAAGACCAGAAACTGTGCTACTACTGGAAGAAAAAATAGGAGGAATTTTCCATGATACAGTAGTGGGAAAAGACTTCCTGGATAAAACCCCAGTAACTCAGGAGATTAAACAATCATTCAACCATTGGGATCTCTTGAAGCTGAAAAGTTTTTTTCACAGACAAACATACAATAAGCAGAGCCAACAGACTGTCCACAGGATGGGAGAAAAATTTTTGCCAGCCATACGACTGACAGACACCTAATTTCTAGAATCTATAAAGAACTCAAAAATCTAAACAATAAAAAGTCAAACAACACATTCACAAAATGGGACAGAGAACTGCACAGGGAGTTCTCAGAGGAAGAAATACAAATGGCGAACACACACTTAAGAAAATGTTCAATATCCCTAATCAACAGGGAAATGCAAATTAAAACAACTATGAGGTTCCACCTTACCCCAGTAAGGATAGAAAACATTAAAAAAAATCTAACAAAAGCAAATGCTGGTGAGGTTGGGGAGAAATAGGAACCCTCCTTCATTGTTGGTGGGAATGTAAGCTGGTACAATCACTATGGAAAGCAATATGGAGACTCCTAAATAGGATGACTATAGAGTTACCAACAGACCCAGTTATTCCCTTACTGGGCATTTACCCTAAAAGCTCCAAGCCTCAGTTCAGAAAGATTTGCTCAGTCATGTTTATAGTTGCTCAATTCATAATAGCTAAGAGCTGGAATCAACCCAGATGTCCATCATTAGACGAATGTGGTATATCTACACTATGGAATTCTACACAGTAGTAAAGAAAAATGACATAATGAAATTTGAAGAAAAATGGTTGAAATTGGAACAGATCATTCTCAGCGAACTCATCCATCACAGAAAAATAATGGTCACATGGTCTCCATCATCTGTGGCTCCTAACCTGAATCTGCCCAAGATACTGACATTCCTAATAAGCATCTTGAAGACCAGACAATAGGGAAGGTAGGATGGCAAGAGAGGGTAAAGATGAGGGCGATACAAAATGGGACCCAAATGGAAATGTTTCCATAAAATCCTATATCCTGAAAGACAGACTAAAAGTTTCAACCTTCATCAGGTCCTTAGAGGGAAAACGTGAATCACAGGGTGCTGGAGAGGGTATGATGAAGGCTAATCACAATCTTCTCCTGTTTCTCTCTCTTCATTTGGATAAGTGATCCACTCAGTGGAATGGAATCATAGCTGGAACTGGGAAACAAGTCAGAACCATATCCAAAAAAAATGAGCCAGCTCTCCAATATCAAGTTCCCACCAATCCTGGGCTACAAGAGGGCCTACACCTATAAAATTCTCTCTAAAATAATAATGGTTATCCCATTTATCTGGTGCTTACTTCTCTCTCCTTTGGAGAATTACCTTCTCTTTTTCAGATGGATGCTGAACCTGAGGAGAGGATCAGCCTATCGCACCTCACCAGGGCCTCAGCTGAAACCATAGAATAGTGGGGAAAATGAGCAAGAGTGCTGCTTTCTTGGTGAAACTGGTACCAGTGGAAGGGTGAAGGAGATAGACACAGAGAACACTCAAGTCATAGTAAACCAGATATCCAGAGACATAGAGTCTCCCAAGACCTCATCACTGAAGAAAACCTAAAACAAACCCAGTATGGTTCAGGGAAATTCATGGAAGAGGGGGGCAGAAAGATTGTTAGAGTCACAAGTTGGGTCATTATGCACAGACATTGCCTCTTCCCCATAACTGATGGCTACCCCCACAATGCACAACCCACATTCCCCAACAAGGAGGGTCCCTTCGGAGCGGGGATGACAGGGGGAAGGCTCTCAATGGCACCAACATGAATGTATTCACATTCATGCATAGCTAATAAAAATAAATAATTTTTTAAAAATTCATGTATTGAAAGCCCAGTTCCTTATGCAGTGTTCAGATATGAGGCTTTTGGAAAATGACTGGATCATAAGGGTTCCACTTTCATCAATGAACTAATCCACAAACAAATTCAAAATTTGAATAGATGGTCAAGCATGGTGATGCACAACTTTAATATCAGCACTCGGGAGGCCAAGGTAGGAGGATCATTGTGAGTTTGAAGCAAGCCTAAGACTACATACTGCATTCCAGGTCAGCCTGGGCTAGAGCTAGAGTCTACCTTGAAAAAAAAAAAGTCTGGGCTGAAAAACTGGTTTGGTGGGTAAGGTGTTTGCTTGCATAGCTTAAAGACCCAGGTTCAATTCTCCAGTACCTTCATAAAGCCAGAAGCACAAGTGGTGCATATTTCTGGAGCTCAGTTGCTATGGCTAGAGGCCCTGCTGCTCACATTCTCTTTCTCTCTCAAATGAATAAATATTTTAAAAATAAAAAAATATGAATGGACTATTGTAAGATGGTGAGAACTATGTAAGGTAGGGGCTAGTGGGATAAAGTACGTCACTCAGGGTATGTCTTTGAAGGGTGTATATTTCCTCAACCCATTACTCTGTGTCACTACCAAGAGCTGAATAGCTCTGCTCCACCACACAATTCCATCATGACGATACTTCTCCCCACAGGCACCAAAATGGTGAAGTCAACCAACAATAGGCTGAAAATATAAGCTAAAATCTTTCTTTCCTTTCCTTAAAGTGTTTCTGTCAAGAATTTTGTCACAATGACAAAAAATATGACCACAACAGTCATTGTTCTCCTTGTACTTACATGCTACTCTAATTTCCACTGTTTCCTTTCTTCTTTATAAAATGTGATATTAGTGGTTTTTTATGAAATATTTTTCAGCTTTATTGAAGTATAATTAAAAATTAAATTTTATTAATTTAAGCCATATAAAAGTGATAAAATATATTCTAATATGTAACCATGGTAAAAGGATCATGATAGGGAAGCTAATTAATATATTTATCACATCATAGTTATTATTTTATTTGATCTTGTAAGTGAAAAAAAACTTTAAGGTTTAGTACCTCGGAAAAAATTTCAAGTACATATGTTGTTAACTGTGGTAACCATACCGTACATTAGATCTCCATAACTCATTCATGCAATCGGTTTTCAAAGGCTGTGTGATGCAGTCAGCATCTCATTATTGGGACAAACACCTGACCAAAATCAGCTTGTGGGAGGAAAGGGTTTATTTTGGCCTACAGATTTGAGGGGAAGCTCCATGATGGCACGGGAAATGGTTGCATGAACAGAAGGTGGACATCACCTCCTGGCCAACATCAGGTGGACAACAGCAGCAGGAGAGTATGCCCAAACACTGGCAAGGGGAAGCTGGCTATAACACCCATAGGCCTGTCCCCAATAGCACACCTGCAGGAGGCTCCAAGTCCCAAATTTCTTAGATGGGGATGTAGCATTCAGAACACATATGTTTATGGGAGATACCTGAGTCAAACCACCACACTGTGCCAATTCCCATTATCATAACAATGTGCAAGGTTCCATTTCACATTTGTAATTTTTGACTTTTCTTACTAGCCATCCTAAGATGCATTTGGTATGAGTTATCATTATATGTAGTCTTCTTGAACTTTTTATTGACAATTTTCACATATGATCTTAATGTAATTTGATTATAATCCCCTCCCATTACCTTCTTTTGTCCCCATTACTCTTTCACTGAACCCCTCCTTTGCTAACAACATTGAGTACCATTACTTATGATTTTTTAAAAATATTTTATTATTTATTTATTTGAGAGAGAGAGATACAGAAATAGGCAGGTAGAGAGAGAGAGAGAGAGAGAGAGGGAGAGAACAGGCATGCCAGGGCCTCCAGCCACTGCAAATGAACTCCAGATGCATGCGCCACCTTGTGCATCTGGCTTACGTGGGTCCTGGAGAATCAAGCCTCTAACCAGAGTCCTTAGGCTTCACAGGCAAGTGCTTAACCGCTAAGCAATCTCTCCAGCCCTACTTATGATTTTTATCATGCGTGTTTGGAGAAATATAGATTCAAATCTTTTTTACTTATGCACATTTTTTATATATAAAGTTTTAACTTTTTTAAAGTTTTTAAATCTTAATAGATAAATAACAATTTTATATTTTATGAGGCCAAATGTCATGTCTGATATATGCACATTAGAATATATATGATCATTTTGTGTATATTAAAATATATATATGCATTTTAGGGTCATTATATCAAACTAGCTAACCACATCACATTCTTTTTTTTTTTTTTGTAGTAAGTACATTGGAAATTGACCCTGTATGTAATTTTGAATTATATACTATATTATTAACTATAGTATTTTACAATTTGTATTTAGGTTGTTTTCTTTGCTATTAAGTTACATGTGTTCTTCATTTAAACCGTCATCAGATATATATCCCTCAAATATTTTTTCATATCCCATAATTTGCCATTTCAATTTTCTTTTCTGTGCAGAAGCTTTTGAAGCAATAACTCTACTCTGTTTTCAGTTTTGTTGCCTGTGACCAATGTCCAGTTCCCCCCTTTTGATTTTAATTGAATTATGTGTGTGGTAGGATGTACAGGTCCAGGGTGTGGCAGTGACAGGGTGATGCTAGGCATATCATGGTTCTGATTTCAAGGCACATGCACATGAAAACATGAGAACTAGAGAAGGAATATGCATGACTTCTAGAGTGTGGAAACATGAACTCTGGAAGCACAGGGAGTTGAGTCCATTAATTCCTTCTGCTCTACTTGTCTCACATAGTTTGGATTTATGATACAGGATTTTCTCTTGAAATTAAGGTTTGTATACTGGAGGATAGGATGATGGATGACACGCATAAAATATTTCTTACCCTTTTTCATCTAGATTTCTCCCTTCAGTGGTTTGCTACAGCATCTTAATAATACTCTGGAATTTTCCATAACCTTTTTGGGCATCTATGAATAATTAAGTCATATATGTGAGGGAATGAGTGCTGAGACCTCCTAATCTGCATTTTATTGATTTTTGTTTTTATCTACTTAGAATTTAAGATATATTAGTGGATTTTGACCATTATACTCTATTACATGCACTTAATATTAAATAGTACCTTTTAAAACCCATGGCAGATGATTGTCATGTTCTGATCTCTTTTGTTCCAATTTAATTCAAATATTTTGTGGTATTCATTCTATATTTTTAATTTTTATTTTATATACATATTTAGAAGTGTGCCAGTATATTCATTTATATTTGATTTTCTTGTGTTTGTTTCAGTGCTAGGGATCAAACTCAGGCTACACTAGTGCTCTAAGAACTAAGCTATACCTCAGGCTATACATTTTTTTTATTTACTGAGTATAATAATATTTGGTTTCAGAAGACAAATTAGTAATTTTTCTGTAGTTGAAATAGGCCCATTCTAATTATTGACAAAGCTGAACTATTTGATTATAGTTGTCTCATTTGTGGTGTTTTTATTTTCAATTGTAGAGATGGAACCCAGGTCTTGCACATGTCTAGCAAATGCTCTGCCACTGAGGTACATGCTCAGTCTGTGGTAGTTTTTAATTATGTGGGATTTTTGATTTATGACATTCATTACAATGATCCATTAGCAGTTTTGTAGATTCTGTGGGGTTTTATGTAGATAATCATATTATATACATATATTTTATTTTTCCATTTTTAAATTCTTTTTGAGAAAGAGAGAGACATAGAGAGAAGAGAGAGAATGGGTATGCCAGTGGCCTCTCAGCTGCTATGAACAAACTCAGGTGCGTGTACCCCCTTGTGGGCAAATGCAGCATTGTGCGCTTGAGTCACTTTACATCTGGCTAAATGTGGGACCTGGAGATCAACAGGAGTTCTTAGGATGGGCAGGAAGGCACCTTAACCACTAAACCATCTCTCCAGCCCTATTTTTCCATTTTAATCTGTTTGCCTTTTATTTATTTTTCTCACTTCCATGCACTGCTTAAAATTAGGAGTGATTAAAAAAAATAGGAGTAGTTAAAGTAGATATTTCTTGCTTGTTTTGAAGTCTGGGGAAAATATTCAGTATTTTACAACTAACTATAAAATTTTAATATTATTATATGTTGTTAAAGAGAAGTTTTAGTAGTAGTTTAGCAGTTATTAAGTTGAAGTTCTACTCCTTGTATGCTGACAGTTTTAACATTAATGGATAGTAAAATTTGTCAAATTTTTCTGTGCATGTAGTGTTATGGTTGTGTAATATATGACTGTGATTACAGGAATTTGGTTCATTTTATATTTCTGAATGAACTTTGTTTTCCTGAGATAAACTTTATATGATAAAGGTATAATTTTCTTTCCATAAATTGCTTGTTTTGATGAGCTTATATCCTTTAAAGACATTCACATCAATGTTCATGGGGGAAATGAGTCTAAAAAAACTTGTGTTTTTTTTTATGTTCTTTGAAATCAGGGTAATCTTGTCATAATAAAATAAGTTTTAATGTATTCCCTCCTCTACAACTTCATAAAAAAGACTGTATAGTAGTGATATTATTTTCTTGTTTTCATTGCTTGCTATAATGAGCCAGTAAATATATTTGAACA
Source organism: Orientallactaga sibirica (assembly GCA_036365145.1). Lineage (NCBI taxonomy): Eukaryota > Metazoa > Chordata > Mammalia > Rodentia > Dipodidae > Orientallactaga > Orientallactaga sibirica. The sequence continues at coordinate 1,540,300 of JAEOAD010000056.1, read as the reverse complement.
TGTAACTTTGTTCAAAGCTATTCTGCACAATGAATTTTCTTTAAGTGATAGAGAAATTTTTTTATTATTTTTTCTTAAGTTGGTTGTTGGTAACTTGTGTCTTCCAAACAATTGGGTTACTTACTATAGCCTGTCAATATTTTAAGTATATCATTGCTCCTACTATTGAGTTATTGTTATCCTTTACATTAACAATTTGTAAATTATCCCTTTTTATTATTTCTATTTTTAAGAACTGGCTTCTGCCTTCTTTGTATTTTCTCTTTTTTTTTTCTTATCACTTTTATCGGTTCCTGTTCTTAACATTATTATTTCTATATTCCTCCTTGTTTTGAGCTAATTTTGCTCTTGTTTTCCAAATTTCTTAAGGAAAAAATCATGATTTGAAATCCCTCTCATTTTTAATTTTTTTTAAGGTAGGGTCTCACTGTAGCCCAAGCTGACCTGGGATTCACTATGTAGTCTCAGGCTGGCCTCAAACTCATAGCAATCCTCTTACCTCTATGCATCCCAAGGGGTGAGATTAAAGGCATGTGCTACCACGCCCAGCCCACCCTCATTGTTTAAGTACTTCATCCTATAACTTTGAAAGGAATAGAGAAAAATTCAAGGTCACATACTAAGAAATCCCCTTCCCTTTTTAAATCTTGAGAGTCTTGCTAACCTAGACTATCCTCAGATTTACTATACAGCTCAAGCTTACCTCAAATTCACAATCTCTCTATTTTGGCAACAAAACTGCAACATTATAGACATTTGCCACTATGCCTGATACAAAGAACCATCTCAATAATGTAAGGCCCTCAAATTTCTAAGAAAAATAAAAATCGTTATTAATGCACAATTTTAGGCACAGTAAAAGTTTAGTCCAGCAGAGTGAATTTTAAAGTCACTAGCTAATTGATTTTCTAGTCATTAACGTTTTCTATAGAATATTTAAAGATGCATTTTATTAGTAGTGGCATTTGGCAAAAAAGTAGGTGTAGGAAGCAGCAAGGAAAATGGGAAACATATTGGTAATTATAAAAACTTAGGGGTAAATACACTCATGTCAATGACTCATATGGAATCTAAAATTAAAGTAGAATTAAAATATCAGAAAACACAATGTTAAAATATACTACAAAGCTATACAAAAGAGCATGGTAGAGGCAGAAAATAGGCAAGTAGACCACTGGGATGGAACAGGGGTTTGAGAAATATGCCCATAAAGCAACAACAGCCATCTGAGTCTTGACAAAAACATGCCTTTCAGATAAGACAAACTCTTCAAATTGGTGTTGGAAAGATTGACACTAGCTATCACTTCTATCTCTCTTTCTATTTCTCCCTTTCTCTTTCCCTCCCTTCTTCCATACCTATATAATAATCAATTCAATATGGACAAAATATTTTAATGTAAGACAAAAGTTTGAAACTACTGGAAGAAAACATATGGGAAGGACTTCATGATCAAGGCATAGGACTTCTAATCAGTAGGATTCCAATGAAATGATAGCAAAAATGCATAGATATTAATTACAAGGCATAATCACATTATCAAAAGTCACTGATGAGAGAATTTTGAAAAGAGCACAATGAAACATTTCTACCTACAAAGGAATTTCTATCAAAGTGTTTTAATCCCAGCACTCAGGAGGCAGAGGTAGAAGGATCACTGTGACTTCAAGACCACCCTGAGAATACATAGTGAATTCCAGATCAGCCTTGGCTAGAGTGAGACCCTACCTAGAAAAAACAAATTAAAAGTCTATAAATGGATTTCTGGATTTCTCAGTCCACACTTTGCAAATGTGAAAGGAATATGATGATATATTCTAACTAATTATAGAATAAAATTGATAACCAAATATACAAAATATGTAAAATCTGTCTTTACAAACTGAGAGAACAGGGAGGTTCCAACTTGATTTCTCTGTTTCTACAGCCAACAGGTATGGTGATGTCTTCAGCAACAGGTTCTCATGTCTCTTTTCTTGTGTGCAACCAAGAGCTATAACAATATTTGGTATTATTTTGGGGACTTTGGAGGCTTCCCTAGCAACAACCCACTAGGAAGTATTACATGCCAAGCATTGATGCGTAGTTTCATAGTCCTATGGCTACTAGATTAATGGGTGTAGCACTCTGAGGGATTCTATTATTATAATTATTACTACTGCATTACTACAAATTATCAAGGAAGGCTTCCAAGTTGAATTCAAAAACACTAAATACAACACAAACATATGCAATATAAAACTAATTGGTAAATTTTATATGATTATCAATATAAATAACATAGATGTAGATGTAAATACACACCAATATATAGAGAATACTATAAAGAAAGTTTGTGTAGCAATTTCAGTTTTGGAATGGAAATTACAAAAGGAAAGTACAAAATTCCTGCAAATATAAGAGAAAGTTAATGGACACACATTTAATACATCAATAACAATACCAAGCCCTTCTCAATCAATAAGCACTTTACATATAAATGGATACAATTCCAAATTCCAATGCACAGAGTGGAGGGATCAATAAAAAATAAAGAAAATTACAGGCTATAAGTAAGACACTCACTTTAGAAGTAGAAGCACACAGACTGTAAATAAAAGTATGGAAAATGTGCCTCGTAAATCATAACCAAATAATAGGACAGGGGGCCATATGTACAATAAAAAATGGACTTTACATCAAATTTATTATTAAAGAAAGATGTTATAGAATTATAAAAAGGCCAGGTCACAAGAGGTCTAACCACCATAAACATGTATATGTACTCTATCATCACAGTATCTTACTAATACATAAATAAAATATTGACGGAAAAGAGAGTGACAGAGAACATACTTTTTGATTTGTTTTGTTTCTTTGAGTTAATACCTCACCCTAGCCCAGGCTGGCCAAAAACTCATGATGATCATGCTCCCTCAGCCTCCCAAGTTCTGGAACTAAAGGCATGTATTACCATGCTTGGCTACAACACATTTTAATACACAACTTTCCAGAATGGCTAGAACATTGAGACAGAAAAACAATTAGGAAGCCTAATATAGTGGTGCAAATCTATATTTCCGGCTACTCAAATGGCTAAAGTGGGAAGATCACTTGATACCACAAGTTCAAGTCCAGCCTGAGCAGCATGGCAATAAATCACCTCAAAACCAAAGATCAATAGGGAAACAGGAGGCTTCATCATCAGCATAAACCAAATGGACATACTATATGTAGAATTGTTTCTAAAAGCAGCAGTATATACATTCTCTTCAAAATCACATGTTGTGTTTTTTTCAGGAAATGTCACATGCCATGCCACCAAAAGAACATTAACAAAATTTAAGACTGTTATTATCATACCAAGTATCTTTAAATAAAATTGAAGAATATTCAATAAAACTAAAAATGATAAAAGAGACATTGAGACTGATGATTGAGAAACAAATTGAATTTTGGAGTCTATCATGAACAATTATGTACCTAGAAGAAATGAATAAATTTCTAGGAATATCAAATTCCCAAGACAAAAAGTTCCCAAGACTGGATAATTGAGAATAGAAGATCTGAACAGATTAGTAACTAGGTCTAAAATTAAATCAGCAGCCAAAATCATCCCAATAAAGATAACCTCAGGAAACTGTGGCTTCATTACTAAATGTATAAAAAACTAACAAAGAAAAATCAACATTTTTTATTCTCAAATTCTTTCAAAGGCAATTACCCTTATACCTAAACTAGGAAATGACACTACAAGAATAGAAAATAGCATTCCAATATCCCTAATAAAGACTCAACAAAATACTAACAAGCCAAATTAAACAACACATAAAAGATTACAAAGTATGGGCTTTATCTGTGGGTTACACAGAGAATGCTACAAAGCAAAATCAAAATGATACATCACAGAAACAGAATGATAATGATATATGACCATTTCAATACATAAAGAAAAAAATCGACAAAATTGAACATCAAGATAAAAACATTCAACAAACTAAGAAAAGAAATAAGATCCACAGGTAAAATTTTATTCAGCCATGAACAAATCTTATTCTTCTCTAAGATCAAGTGGATCATACATAACTGAACTTAAGTTCTGGACAGTATAATTAGGCAAGAAAAAGTGATATACAAATTAGAAGACAAGAATTAAAACAATTTCTGTTTGCACAGGACAAGAGTTTTGTATAAAAATTCCTAAAGAGTTTACACACACACACACACACACACACACACACATTATACAAGCTAATTCAGAAAGTTACAAAATTCAAAATTAATACACAAAAATCCACTATCACTGTATACTCACAATAATCAATTTGAAAAGGAAATAAGACCATACTATTCACAATCACATCAAAAATTAAAAAATAAAATAATTCTGAATATTCCCTGGGAAAAGTGTGCTAGGTAATAGGAGAGATAAAAACAATGAGTATGCCATAATCTCCCATGTTATGGTGAAAGAAGAATAAACTTAACTATGGAAGTAATGACACATGCACCAAAAACTGGGAAACACTACTGGATGAAGTTAGAAGAAACAAACAGAACATACTCAACTATATTTTACTAAACAACGTGACCTAGAGATTCAAAGCAAACTCTCTGTGGCATTTTTCTTTATACAAATACAAAAACAATCCTACAATTTGCATAGATCAATTATTCTCCAAACAGAAAAATAACCCTATGTAACAATAACAATGCTAGGAGCTCATATTTTCTGATGTCAAAACATTATAAAGTAACAGTATTCCAAAAATATGGTATCAGCAAATAAAAAAAAATAGGCATGCAGGTCAAGGAAACAGAACAGAGTTCAGAAATAAGTGCACATATACACAATCAAGTGATCTTCGTTTGCTCTATTAGTTTACTATAGCATCTCTCTTTAGAGCCCAGGCACACATAAAACTTGCTTTTTAATCCAGGCTGGCCTTGAGTTCTTGATCCTTCTGATTCAGTCTCATAAGCACTGGGATTACAGGTGTGTGCCCTCCCACCTGACTCTAAAATGACTGTAAAGAATAAAAAATAGAGAAAGAAAATGATCTTCAACAAATGGTGTTCGGTAAACCTATGCTCATGTAACAGGATAAGACAGGATCATTATGTCATACCACACAAGACAAACAATTCATAATAAGTTAAAGACCCAAATGTAAAACCCATAACTGCACACCTTCTTAAGAAAACATAGGGGAGATCTAATGCCATTGAATTTGCCAATGATTTCTTAGATATACTCCAGAAAGTATGGACAACAAAAGTAACAATAGATAAGGAATGTATCAAACTAAAGGACGTTAACCAGTCAGCAGAATTAAAAGACAACTTAACTTACAGAATAGAATAAAATACCAACTACATATAATATATAACAATTAATATGACTCAATCATAAAAAAATCATGACATTTTACCAAAGAATATATGCAAATGACCAACATCAGGACAATAAAAATCAAAATTACAATGAAGTAGCACTTATGCCTATTAGTAAGGCCTTTATAAAAATAGTGGTATGGGGCTGGAGAAATGGCTTAGCGGTTAAGGTGTTTGCCTGCGAAGCCAAAGGATCCCGGTTTGATTCTCCAAGACCCACGTAAGCCAGATGCACAAGGGGCACATGCGTCTGGAGTTCGTTTGCAGTGGCCGGAGGCCCTGACGTGCCCATTCTCTCTCTGTCTGCCTCTCTTCTATCTCTCTCTCTGCTTGCAAATAAATAAAATAAAAAATAAAAAATAAAAAATAAAAAAAAATAGTGGTATGGGGAGAAGGCTCAGTTGGTAAAGTGCTTGCCATGTAAACATGAGGGTCTGAATTCAGATTCCCAGAACCCACCTAAAAGCTAGATGTGGAGTATGAACCAATGCTGGGGAGGTGGAAACAGAATGAACCCCAGGAATTGATAGTGAGGTAATCTAGCCAAATCAGTGAGTTCTGAGTTCAGTGCCTCAAAATAAAACAAGATGGGAGAGTGATCAAGGAAGATAGCCAAAATCAACTTCTTGCACACACACATACACACACAAACTGCATGTGCACCTACACACACATATGTCTATACACCTATATGCACACAAACATATACATATGCATGCATATTCTCCCCCCACACGCACTTAATAAGTCAGTTGGTGAGGATGGAAAGAAACCAAATCCTTTATGTGCTATTAATATGAACGTAAAATGGTGAAGTTGCCATGGAAAATAACATGAATAATCTTCAAAATATTACAAATAGAACTGCTATATGATCTGACAATTCCACTTCTGGGCACTTACCCAAAAGAATTGAAATTGGGAACCCTAAAAAATTGCATTCTCACATTCATGCAGCACTGTTCATAAGAGCAAAAGGTGGGAAGAAGCTAAATGCCCATCAATGAAAGCACCAATGATGTAAATATGTGACAAACATAATATTCTGACATAAGAAGGAAATGGTGTCATATGCTGCAATGTGAGTAAACCTGGAGGTAATAATGCTAAATAAAATAGCCCAGCCTCAGAAAAATAAGTACTGCATGATTTCATTAATGTAAAATGCCTAAATAGTGAGACTCATTGAAGCAGAAAGCAGAAAGGTGGTTTCCGGGAGCTGTTAGTTGAGAAAAATGGTGAGATGTTGTGCAGTGAATACAAAAACTCAGCTGTGCTAGAAGGAAATGTTCTGGAGATTTGCTATACAACATTGTGCCTACATACAGCAACACTGTACTACACACTTAAAAATTTAAGTTGAGGGACTGGGAAAATGTCTCAAAGAGTAAAAGCACCTACAGTAAAAGCACGAGGACTTGAGAGGGCCTGAGACTTCCAGAATTTGATTCTTCGGCACCCATGTAAAAGGCTGAGCATGGCCACATGTCTGTAACCCCAGTCCTGGGAGGGGGCAAGAATGGAGATCGAAGACTTACTGGGGCTTACTGATTGAAAAATGCCAGCTCCAGGTTTATGAAAAGAGTCATCACAATCAAATACACAGATGAGTGATAGAAGAGAGAATTGATGTTCTCCTCTGGCCTCTGCACATGTACATATAGACCACACGCATCTACACACACAGGTGCATATGCCACAGACATATCACAGTACACATACTCTATACACACATGCACACACACACACCCCACATATACATACATGTGCACACACACCAAAAAGATATATGATGGTAGGTCTCATTTTAAAAACATTTTTTATAAGAATGTTCACAACACAGTGGCATATGTCATACATTATGTAACAACACATGAATTAAAAGTTTCTATTTTGTTTCGTCATAGTGCAATATCATTGAATGAATTGTTCAATATTCTTCTAACTATATTATACTATAAAAGTATACAAATGCTTTTTTGTTCTTGAAAATGAAGCCTAGGGAGTGAATAATGGGGCTGGAGGGATGGCTTAGCAATTAAGGTGCTTGCCTGCAAAGTCAAAGGACCCAGGTTCAATTCTCCAGGACCCACAAAAGCCAGATGCACAAGGGAGCACACGCATCTGGAGTTCGTTTGTAGTGGCTGGAGGCCCTGGCACACTCGTTCTGTCTTTCTCTCCCTGTCTTCCTGCCTATTTCTGTATCTCTCTCTCAAATAAATAAATAAAAATAAATTTTTAAAAAGAGTGCATACTATTATAAGTTTACTAGATTTAAGGCTGGAGATATGATGCAGCAGTTACAGCATTTAACTGCAAAACTGAATGACCAGGTTTTGATTCCTCAGTATCCACTTAAAGCCAGATGCACAAAGTGGCACATGCATTTGCAGTTAGTTTGTAGTGGCTAGAGGCCATGATGCACGCATTCTCATGTTCATTCTCATTTTCTGCTCTCTCTCTCTCTCTACCTCTCTCTCTCTCCCCTTGCAAATAAATAAATAATATATTTCTAGATTTTTCATTACATCTAGTTACTATCACTGCAGAGGATAAACATTTTTGTGACACCATGTCACATATAATGAACTATAAAGATATATGATGAAAGATGTTCCTAAGAGTGAGTGCCATTGTGAATGTGAATCAAGACAGTATTCTTTTAGTCATTGAATGTGTTCACCCAACTGTGGTGCATGGAATGTAGCATTATAAAGAACCATGTATCAATGATATTTCTACTACTTGCAGCTACACTTTGCATGTGAGTAGAACTATTTCACTGAATGTGTTCACCACACAGCCTACACACAGAATAATATACGAAGGGAATGCACAAGTTTAAATGATGATTCTGATTATTCTCAGAGGTCTAGTTGCCTGTGTCTTGCGATTGAGAAACTATGACCATTAATATTCAAAGTTATTATTGAAAAATGTATATTAATTCTTGTCCTGTTGTTGATTTTGTTGTGTTTGATGTTTTCTCAGCCCTTGTTTACCTAACTGCTATTCTAGAATCATTATTGTTTTCTCTGTAGCCTCTTAGATGTGTTTATCCTTTTCTTCAATCTGAAGTATTCTTGCAGTGTCCTCTATAGAGCTGGATTAATTGTCTACAATACTGACCAGCCAGACAAGATATGCTCATTGCTGCAATAGTGGATGACTATTGTTGTTGGTAACCAAGTACTTTCTCTCTGGAGTTGAGGCCCACCCAAAAAGAGAATTTATTCCTGATACTATAATCTGGTCAAAAGCCAATAGCTGGGGAGGCCACAGACCCTGGGAGGTGGGGAAATCTACTACTGTTGTTTTACTAAATGGACAAGTTCTCAAACTGCCTTCTAAATATTTGTACTTACACACATAGATCAGTGCTTCTCTCAGCCCTAGTCAGAGAAGCTTTTTTGTTTATGATAGTGTGTATCAATTAATTCACAGACATATAACTGATCAAAGAGCTAAGAATAAGTGTCTCTTGTGTGCTCTGTCCTAAACTGGACATTTATATCACCTTACCATCCACAAGGCCAAGGAAAAAACACAGAAGGGAGGGGGAGAATGTGAAAGGCAGAGGGTGGGGAGAAATGCTATGGGAGACTGTCATTCAGACATGGCATGGCCATTAACTCACAGCAGCAATGGTTTTCTGTACAAGATTGGATCCAACATTCCATTATGGATGGGAGAAGGGCTCATAAGGCCCTACTCCTCCCTAAGGAGCTACTGCATTGCCAGGAGAGGAGGAGTCATTTTCTTTAGTAGTATAGTCACTGATAAGTTGCCACAACTCCAGTAAATTATATCCCACAGGCAACCCTAATTGAATTGAATGGATGGATAAAAATAAATGAAATTAGGAAGTTAACTAGTTGGGAAGAAGGAGTTGAGTGGGTAGGTGACAGCAGAAAATAGTCAGGAGTGAATGTGATCAAAATACATATGGCAAATTGGAAAATTGGAAGAGAGAATGCAAAAGAGAGAAGAAAGAAAGAAGGAAAGGAAGAAAGAAAGAAAGAGAGTCCTACTTGTACATGTAAATCAACAAATAGTATCTTTTGTCAGCAAAAGAATATACTTATTCCAGTGTAGTATTTGAAGTATTCTATGTACATGCATACGACTGCTAGTTATTCACTGCATGAACATGAATGTGGTAATATTTCACTGAAAGATTTGTCCCACACTGTGAAAGTGTAGTACACTATTAAAATACCCATATATTAAAGTTGTTTCTAGCTGGGCATAGTGGCACATGTCTTTAATCCCAACACTCAGGAGGCAGGGGTAGGAGGATCGCCAGGAGTTCAAGGCCACCTTGAAACTTCATAGTGAATTCCAGGTCAGCCTGAGCTAGAGCAAGACCCCACCTCAAAAAAAAGTTGTTTCTAAGAATCTTGCACTTATGAATTTATCATTTGTGTGTCATTCAAAGAAGGAATATATCCAATTCACTGTGAATTTTACAGTGTTCTACATAAAGGCATGCATTAAAGGTATTCCAAGTTTATTAGTCATATGAATCAAGACATTTATTTCAGTGGAAAAATATATTCACTACACTATTGTGTGAAAAGTAATATTCTTCTGTTGTCTATTTTTTTTTTTCTATGGTTTGGATAACTTCTGGTAAACTTGGCTTCAAAAATATTAAATGGAAACTTACAGAAAAAAAAGTTCTACATTGCATGATGTTCTGAAGAAAATAAATGAAATTCCAGGACATTTCAATCTGTCCCATTTGAGACAATTATCATCCCCTTTTCTACCATACCCATGCTGTGTGGGCCACCCAGTTCTTAGTTACTTGTCATTCAGTCGTCACATTGATGATTATAGTGTCATACTGCCAGCATTAAGGAACTCTTTTTATAACTAAAAATATTCCCATTGAGTAGTAGTGATCTTGACAATTCAGACATGCCAAAAAGAAGCTGTAAAGTGCTCCCTTTAAGGGAGAAGTGAAAGTCATCAATTTATTGCTAAAGAAAGGAAAAATGTGCTAAAATTGCTTAAATTTATGGTAACTTCTTAACCTCTTACTGTGCCTAGTTCAAAAATTAGATGTAATTATACACATTTGTAGAAAAAATATTCTATATAGGAAACAAAACTATTTTCAGGCATCAATGTGTCCCCAGATCCTATTTTATATAAGTAAAAAAACACATAAAAATAAAATGTTACAAGTAAATACAAATGTATTAATGGTAATAACAAAGGATATAGAAATAAATATTTCTGCTAGAAAACATTTTATCAATTTGATAAAGGAAATAAAGAATAACAGTTAGTTGTCATAATATAATTATTTTAGTAGCAAATTTTAAAATCTAGATATGCTTCAACAGAATTGTGAATAAATACATTGCTGCAGGGCTGGTAAAGTGCTTGCTTTGTAAGCATAACAAGTAAGTTTGATCCTCATAGACATAGTCAGCAGATCCCTAGGACTCCTGGGGCTCACTGGACACTCTACCTATTTCATGAGCTCCAAGCCAGTGACACTCTGTCTCAAAAATGGATAGACAATGCCTGAAAAGAACAACACCCAAGGTTGTTCTCTGGATGTACATATTCATGCAACCTCACATACATGAACATGTACACATATCCATCCACAAACACACATGAAATAGGTCTTATTCAATAACATAAAACACTCATGTCATACATTAGGTAAAATTCTGTATACATTCATGCTTAAAAGACATGCCAAAATTGTTACATTTGTTAAAATATTTGCTTATATAACATAGCCTTATAAATAAAAAGGCTAGTTTGGGAATAGGGTTAAATAGTTCACTGAAGAAGGGACAGATATTCCTTATTCATTTCTATTACAAAACATCAATTGGCTTCATCTCTGGGAAGTCATTAATTTTAATAGTTTATAATGTTTAGCATCTTCCAGAGCCATCACATACATGTAAGGGTATGATTTTAATTGTCCTAAATACACATTAAGAAACTGAACATTCAAACACAAAATCAGCAATGGAAAACAATAAAAATCTAGGAGTAAAATTATCAAGTAAATTAAATTGTATTATAATATTTAATAGTTCAATATGATAATGTTAGAACATTATATTTGTTATGACTTTTTAAATATTAGAATCACAAAATATTCAAACATTGTTGGTATTCTGTAGCAAATTTTGTATCTTTCAAAATAATTATCAGGGAAATATGTAATCCTAAAAAAAAAATTGGTCATTCAAATAGGTTAGTCTATTCTTTTGTGTTATTTTTTATTTTAATTTTATTTTTCCTTTTTTTTTTTAAATATATTTTATTTATTTATTTGAGAGAAAGAGAGAATGGGTGTGCCAGGGCCTTCAGCCACTGCAAACGACTCTAGATGCATGCACCACCTTGTACATCTGGTTTACGTGGGTCCTGGGGAATTGAACCGGGGTCCTTGCACTTTGCAGGCAAACGCCTTAACCACTAAGCCATTTCCCCAGCCCTATTTTTCCTTTTTCAAGGTAGGGTTTCAGTCTAGCTCAGGTTGACTTGGAATTAATTCATCATGTAATCTGAGGGTAGCTTCAAACTCACTGAGCTCCTCCTGCTTCTGCCTCCCAAGTGCTGGGATTAAAGGCATGCATGAACATGCCCAGCAATTAGCCCATTCTCAACACAAATGTTATTAGTGAGGAAAACAGTATTAACTCAATGTAGATTTACTGTGCTTATTCAAATAGCATATCATTTTAGCATTTTAGTTATAAGTAATAATTATATATTAGGCATAATAGGTTTTGATGGCTGTATATGTTATATATAACAATCAAACTAACGTAGTTAGTATAAACATAACCTAAACATTCATTATTTCCTTTTGGTGAGAGTATTTAAATCATCTCTTCTGACTATCTTTTTTCTTTCTTTTTTTTGGTTTTGCGAGGTAGGGTCTCACTCTGGTCCAGGCTGACCTGGAATTAACTGTGTAGTCTCAGGGTGGCCTCGAACTCTCGGCGATCCTCCTACCTCTGCCTCCCGAGTACTGGGATTAAAGGCATGCACCACCACACCCGGCTTCTTCTGACTATCTTAATACCATAATACACTGTATACTATAATCAGAGTACTGTATAGCATAATACCAGAAGTTACTACTACTCTACTTATACTTTTATACTCATTTATCAACTTTTCTGTATCACTCACATGCATTCCCTTCCCTAGGCTCTAGCAACCACTGCTCTACTCTCTACTTCCATGAAGTCAACTTCCTTAGTGTCCATATATGAACATATGGCATTATTCTAGATATAGGAGGACAAATAGCACATTTCTGTCAAAATATTTTAATATTAGCCACAATGCCCAAATGTGTATGTATACAAAAGCCCATGCTTTATACAATGTGTACATATACTCATCTTGTAATTTTACTAAAATATTTTTCCTATGCACTGATATAAAGGTTCATAAATATACATATGAACACATATTAGAATTATAATTTTATGGATATTTAAAAATACATTGAATTAATAAATGATTAAGTGAATTTATAGTTGTAACAAACATTACAATTCCTTTATCTTACAAACACATCACTGACCAAGATATATATATATATATACATATATATATATATATATATATATATATATATATATATATATATATATATATATATATATCTACATACATACATACATACATACATACATACACAGATATAGATAGATAGATGACAGATAGATAGATAGATAGATAGATAGATAGATAGATAGATAGATATATCCTAAAACTATTGTCTGCAGTGTCCTGGACCAGTTATCTAGGAAATTTGTTATTTGACTTTGAAGCAATTCTAATTATTTAAAATTATTTCATTCTGCTAGTATAAAAGCTAGCTACCATAAACATGCATCCATAAATTTATTTTTTCCAATAAAACAGGCATCCTCAAAGTGAAATAAATGCATTCCATGCTCTTATACAATGATCCACTGAAATACATAAAAAAGTCAAATACCCAATGCATATACCAAGATAAATAAATAAGCAAACAAGATCTTAAGCTCTGACCACAAGATAACCTTGAGGCTCTGCACAAGCAATAAAATAAATAAATAAATAAATAAATAAATAAGTTTCCTGGCTTGTATTTACAATATTTCAAATAATACAAAAATTCAAAGCATAATTCATTAGTCACAGGCATCCAAGGAAATCTCTGATGAACATAGGTGATAAGTCTAATTCTGAAGAAATTTCAAGGACATAAAATACAAGGAATACAAACATTATAGAATAATAGCCCTGGACATAAGGAGGAATCTAACTTTCAGAGTTGCCAGACTATGTTTTATAAAATGCCTAGTTTTTAACAAAACTCAAAAGGCATGCAATAGAAAAAGAAATGATGGCCCACACACAAATTTAAAAAAAAATAATGAATAGAAATTTCCTGAAAAGCAAAAGACATCAGACTTAAGGAATTTAATAAAAATTTTAAATGTGTTCAAAGCATTAAAGGAACTATGTCTGAAGAACTAAAGGGAGTATAAAAATGTCTCACCAATACAGAAACTATTATTTAAGAAATTATTATTATTCAGAAGATGCAAATAGAAATGCTGGGGATGAAAAGTGCAGTAAATAAAAGGGAAAAAAGACTAGTAGGTTTTAACAGTGTTGATGCAAAAGACACAGCTCTCCCCTCAAAGGGGATAAGAGATAGTTTATTCTGGAGTCAAATATGAGTGAGGATAGCCCAGGAACACAGAATTAGGTTATCCTAAATTGCATGTTCCAACATGTTAACAATTTCATGAAGAGATTATAGTTACAGAATAAAAACAAACAGTCATAAATCAAGGCACTTTTCAAATACATTGGCTGACCATGGGTTATAGCAAAGTGGGGGAAATCTCTACCATAGGCTTCAGATGGGATCTGATGACACTCTTAGCCCTTGGGATGGTGGAAGCTGAAGTCTCTCAGTACATTCCAAAAGGGATTACACCTGATCAACAGATAGTCACCAGGATGTTAGTTTAGACAAAGAGGTGGGTAGTAATGGCTATTGAGGAGCTAAAGGTAGCTCAAGGTAATTTGGCTCTGACTTGCAACATTCCATCTCTCTGTGATCACAGGAGTTTTATTAGTTCTTTCACCTTTGCAGGAAGTAGGTGCAGCAGCTATCTGCTGTTTTCTGGGAACTTTAGTTCACAACAGCAAAACAATGTGGGAAAAGATTCTATAAACTGAATGGTATGTTAATGGAGATTACTGCTTTTCATACTTCTCTCTCTCTCTCTCTCTTTTGGGGGGTTTTTCAAGGTATGGTCTTGCTCTAGTCCAGGCTGACCTGGAATTCGCTAAGTAGTCTCAGGGTGGTCTCGAACTCATAGTGATCCTCCTACTTCTGCCTCCCGAGTGCTGAGATTAAGCCTGGCTCTGCTTTTCAGACTTTTAACCCATATACTTTCCTTCTCATTCTTACTTCCCCCCTTATCCCATTTCCATTTCTTCTTCACACTACTACTTAAATACTGATATTCTTAACATCCCTCAAAACAAAACTATAAACTACATTTACCCCAACCTATACCCCAATGCCACACTATTCAAACCCATAGATGTTAAATACAGTCACCTTTCCCAAGAACATGAATTCAATTTATAAAAACTTATGACAGAATGCATATAAAACAAAACCAACAGTGAGGAAAAACTAAAAAGTGGAGGATGTATATATGCCAAAACATGTGTAAAACACAACAAGGAAACACACAAACTAGGAGACAACATTCTCTCCCCAAACTTCAAACAGAGGATCACAAAAAGAGACAGCATCCCCTCCCAAACCTGCAATCAAAGAAACACAAAAAGACAGTCTCCTCTCCCAAACCCCTAAACAAAGGAACACAAAAAGAGACAGCAATCACTCTCATACCCCCCACTAGCTGGCAACTTCTCAATACTAGAAAATAGGATGAGATAGGAGATGAGAAAGCTAAAATGTCAGGAAAGCATGTCAGAATCCAACTTTTTAAAAGGATCAATGAACAAATAGAGGACTCAGACCTACAAGGAAATCAATTCAGGACCTAGACAAGAAAGTTACCAGAGCAGATGAAAAAAATATCAGTAACTTACAGGAATTTTAAAAAATGGAGAAAAATTCAGCAAGGAAATTGAGATGCTTAAAACAGAAACAAATAGAATTATAAAAATGAAATAACCAACCAATTGAATACAAAAAAGCAGCAGAAAGCATCATCAATGCATATAAGCAAGCAGGACAAATTTTAGGCTTAAAAGACCAGGTCAAGATATGAGAAAGATTTAAAGTGAGAAAGTGAACAGAACCCACGATGTTTTAAGGATACCACTTAAGCACATCAATATAGGCTCAATGTGATCTCAGAATGAGGAGGAAAGGAAGAATGGGTTGAAAGTGTCACTGAAGAAATAATCACTAAAATGTTTCTCAATTTGATAAGATAATTCAACCTATTCATATGAGAAATTTAATGAATTCCAAGTAGAATAGTCACTTAGTTCGTAGAATGAATTCTAATTAAGATAAACAGTAGATTATAGACCAGAAAACATGTAGGCCGGAAGGCAAAAGTATGACAAATTAAATGAATGTGTTGAAGCAAAAGACTGTAAGGCAGTAAGTCTGAATGCAGGAATATGATCCTCTAAAAGTAAACAGAAAATTAAGGTATGTCCAAATGCAAGCTAAATAAATTTATCACTAGCCAATTTTATCTGCCATAAGACAGGAGAAAGAAATAAAAGGGATACAAATTGGAAAGGAAGAAGTTAAGTTATCTCTATTTGCAGGGTCATGATTCTATAATACATAAGTGAACCGGGAACCTCCATCTCAAAACTCTTAAAAGTGATTAATTCCTTCAGTAAAGTAGCAGGATACAAACTCAATGCAAAAAATCAGTAGCCTTTCTATATGCAAAAGACAAAGATACAGAGAAAGAAATAAGCAACATTGTCCCATTTTCAATAACACCAAAAAAATACCATGGAATAACATTAACCTAGGAGGTGAAAGACATTTACAATGAAAACATAAAAACACTCAAGAAAGAAATTGAGGAAGACTTGAGAAAATGGAAAGATCTCCCATGCTCTGGATAGGCAGAATTAACATTGTGAAAATGACAATCTTTCCAAAAGCAATATACAGATTTAATTCAATACAATGGTCTTTCAGGATATAGGATTTTAAGGTACTATTTCCATTTGGGTTCAGTTTTTTGTCCCCCCACCATTTCCCTGCCCTCCCACCCCACCATCCCTATTGTCCAGTCCTTGAGATGTTTATTAGGTATGTCAGCATCTCGGGAAAATACAAATTGGGAGCCACAGGTGAGTGAGACCATGTGACGCTTATCTATCTGTGATCGGATGAGTTTGCTGAGAATGATCTGTCCCAAGTTTGACCATTTTTCTTCAAATTGCTTTGTGTCATTTTTTCCTTACTGCGGTGTAGAATTCTATCTTGTAGATATACCACATCTTAGTTATCCATTCATCTAATGATGGACATCTGGATTGATTCCAGCTCTTAGCTATTATGAATTGAGCAGCTGTAAACATGGTTGAGCAAATATCTCTGAACTGTGGCTTGGAGCATTTAGGGTAAAATGCCCAGTAAGGGAATAACTGGGTCTCTTGGTACCTCTTTAGTCATCCTTCTTAGGAGTCTCCATACTGCTTTCCATAGTTTTTGCACCAACTTACATTCACACCAACAATGAATGAGGGTTCCTAGTTCTCCACACCCTCGTCAGCATTTGGTGTCATTAGATTTTTAATTTTTGCTGTCCTTACTGGGGTAAAGTGAATCTCATAGTTGTTTTAATTTGCATTTCCCTGATGATTAGAGATGTTGAACATTTTCTTAAGTGTGTGTTTGCCATTTGTATTTCTTCCTCTGAGAATTCCCTGTGCAGTTCTCTACCCCATTTTGTAAGTGGGTTGTTTGACTTTTTATTGTTTAGTTTTTTGAGTTCTTTGTAGATTTTAGAAATTAGGCCTCTGTCCAATGTGTTTCTGGCAAAAATTTTCTCTGATTCTGTGGGTAATCTATTGGTTCTGCTTATTGTATGTTTGTTGGTGAAAAAGCTCTTCAGGTTCATGATATTCCAATGGTTGAGTGATTGTTTAATTTCCTGAGCTACTGAGGTTTTGTTCAGGAAGTCTTTTCCCACTCCTATATCATGGAAAGTTCCTCCTACTTTTTCTTCCAGTATTAGCAGTATTTCCAGTCTCAAGGACTGGACAATAGGGATGGTGGGGTAAGTGGGTAGGGAAAAGGTGGGGGAAGACAAAAAACTGGACCCAAAAGGAAATAGTACCATAAAATCCTATAACCTGAATGACATACTAAAAGGTCAAACCTGCATCAGGTGCTTAGAGTGAACACCTGAATCACAGGGGCCTGGAGAGGGTATGATGAAAACTAACCTCAGTCTTCTCCTGTTTCTCTCTCTCTCTCTCTCTCTCTCTCTCTCTCTCTCTCTCACTCACTCCCTCTTCTCTCTCATCTCTTTCTCTTTCATATTACCTATACTTTTTCTTCCTTATTTTCCCTAGGCACTGACCTGTAACTCCCAATACCAGCATGTGGTTAACATCCACAATGCTCTGTTGATCAGTGAGACCTACAAGGTTTCCCAAAAGAAGACAGATTTCTGTCAGAGTACTTGATGACTCACCAAAGGTTATTGGTAAGACCCTACTGCTGAAGACACCATATGCTGTTCGGATGGAACATGGAGAGAGCTGGCTGGAATCTGGAAGAGAGTCAGTCCCCAAACAGTTACCATGTCTAGTGCCAGAAGGTGCTACATAAGTGACTGGGGGGAAATAACCAACAACTGTCTAAGTAACTTGTGGTCTAAGCTACTCAGCAGCAAACAACCTGAAGTGATGCTCACCCAAGTGCAGTAGTAACACACAGCCATCGTGGGTTACCAACTGCTCTAGATTTGGCTAATGCTCAGTGGAATGGAACCCATACCTGGAAATGGGAAACAAGTCAGAACCATATCTAAAAATGAGCCTGCTCTCCAATATCAAGCTCCCACCAATAGTGGGATACAAGAGGTCCTATACCTATTAAATTCTCTCTAGAATAATAATGGTTATCCATATATCTTGCACTGACCTCACTCTCTGTTGGAGAATCTGCTTCTCTCTTTCAGATGGATGCAGAACCTGAGGAGAGAATCAGTCCATGGCACCTCAACAGAGCATCAGCTGAAGCCACAGAGTTATAGGGGAAATGATCTAGAGTGCTGCTTTATCAGTGAACCTGGTACCAACTCAAGGGTGAAGGAGATATACACAAAGAACACTCAACCCCTACCAAATCAGATGTCCAGACACACAGAGACTTCCAAAACCTTGTCACTGAAATAGACCTAAAATGAACCAAACATAGCTCAGGGAAATTCGCCAAAGAGGGGGTGGGAAAGATTGTTAGAGGCATGCGTTGTGTCATTATACACAGAGTCATTGCCTCTCCCACATAACTGATGGCTACCCCCATAAGGCAAGACCCACATTATCCATGGGGGGAGGACAGGGAGAAGGCTAATGGTGGTGCCATCATGGATATATATATATATATATATATATATATAATATACATAGCTAATAAAATATATTTTAAAAAAAGAAATACAGAGGAGAGTCCTTTAAGCTCAAATTGAGGATACTTGACAGCACTTTGAGTCCATGTGACAAATTAAGGGTACCACAATCTATTGTATAGGTAATGTCCATAACACACAGATTGTATTCCATGACAACTACCTAAGTAGATATAAAAGATGAAATAAATTTGCTTTTTGTTTTTGTTTTTGGTTTGTTTTTGTTTTGTTTGGTTTTGGTTTTTGCTTTTTCCAGGTAGGGTCTCATTCTAGGTCAGGGTCACCTGAAATTCACTATGTAGCCTCAGAATGACCTTGAACTCATGCTGAAACTCCTACCTCTGCATCTCAAGTACTGGGATTAAAGGCATGAGCCACCATGCCTGGCTCATTTTATTTATTTTTTAAAATTTATTTATTTATATTTTGTTTTGTTTTTTCAAGGTAAGGTCTCGCTCTAGCCCAAGCTGACCTGGAACTCACTCTGTATTCTCATGGTGGCCTCAAACTCCTAGTGATCCTCCTACCTCTGCCTCCTGAGTTCTGGGATTAAAGGTGTGCGCCACCATGCTCAGCCTTTTATTTTTGTTTTTTTTTTTTAAGTATTATATTCTGTCTGACATAAAGGCAAATGCAGAAAGTAACTATATGTGCACATGTATAGATTACTATAGGAATAAGCTGTAAGAATGGAATATGGGAATGAATTATGGGAAAGAAGGGGGGGGATATTTCTTAAGGACTCTAAAATTAACCTTTATGGCAATTTTGCTATAAGATGCTTTTCTGAGAAATTCCTTACTTGTAACTTGCCCTAAAGTTAATCTTTAAAGTTAATCCACCGTCTTCAAGCAATGTTACTAGATTTCCTCTGCCTTGGCCTATCTTTGGCCTGAACAACACAGATGACAATACTGACAATAATGTTTAGAGATGCTGACTGATCTTAAACTATGCTCTTTACCCACTTTCCTTAGTATTAGGACTTGACCTAGAACAAGTATGCATGCATGAGAAGTGTTGACTCTAGCATTGAAAACTGCATGGTCAGTAACAAAGTGCCCACAGAACTCCCACAGATCTGTTGAAGACAACAGGTGGATTTAGTGTGTTTACATTTGAGAATGGAGTATCCGTGTTTCTGGATCAGCAGAAGAGCAAGTGATACCACTAAATCCCTTTATCAAATGTTTAAGGATGATTCAAACTCAAAAGTTCCATGTTCTTTGCCCATGTATTATTTATTTTGGCTGTTCAATAAATATACGAATCAGCACCTTCATGCAGAAAGCTACAGCCACAGAAACACCAGGGAAGCAATGATGGCAGATGCAGTGGGCCCACCCTTGGTTTAAACAACTCCAAAGTTCAATTTCTTTGTCCTTAGGCATGCTGCTAGGGGCAGTAAGATCACTATTGAGTAATTCTAAGGGTTAGTTTCCTGTCCCTCAAGCTCTGCTCCTGAAGTATTTTGCTCACTCTTGGATAAAAGACTCCAAAGATTATTTTCTTTTTTAAAATATCTTACATGTTTATTTATATGAGAAAGAGAGTGCCCCAGGGCCTTTAGCCACTGAAAATGAACATCAGGTGCATGTGCCACCTTGTGCATCCCACTTTATGTGGGTACGAAGGAATCTAATGATTGCTTTCTATAATTTCAGTGCATGGATAAAAGGCTCCAAGGATTACTTTCTATAATTCCAGGGCTGGGCAGATAAGCATTTTGTATGAAAATATAATAACAAAGAACAGAGTAGAAAATATAGCTGTATAGAAAAAATATATCTGTATACAACTGAAAGATTATCATTATCAATCTTAAACTGATTGCTGTAAAGCTATATGGTAATTATAACCCTCAGAGAAAATACTAAGAAATTTAACCCAAAAATCAAAGCAAAACAAATAACAAAGGACTTATGTGAATGTCACTTTTATCTGTCACTTTGACTGGTCAATTGTGTCCAGATTATTTTATCAAACGTTATTCTAGTTGTTTCTTCGAGCATGCTTTTGAATGGAATTGACATTTAAGTTTGGTAAGTTGTGTACATCAGATTTCCCTAACTAATGTGTGTGTACTTTGTGCAATCATTTGATGGCCTAAGTAGAACAAAACACCAATCTGCTCCCAAGCAATAGTATTGTCCCTGTCAGTAGCTGTCAGAATTGGATATGGGCCTTTTATTCTATCTTTGAACTTGAACTGAAGTAGAGTTTTGTTTTGTTTTGTTTTGTTTTGTTTTGTTTTGTTTTGTTTTGTTTTGTTTTTCCTCAGCCTTGAGTTTACCATTATGCAGAACAGGACTACACCATCAGCTCTTATGGCTCTCCAATATATTGACTCACCTGAGAGAGTTTGGAGATTTTTCAGACTTCATAACTGTATAAGTTAATGTATCTCTGTGTCTCTTTCTGTCATTGTTTCTCTGTCTGTCTCTCTCCATATGTGTGTGTATACATACATATCATGTATTTTTTATATTGGTATACATCCCATATGTCTGCCTGTGTGTCTCTCTCTTTCTATTTATCTAAATCAAAATATTCACACATATATACATATACATATGTTTGGTAACAATATGAAATAGATAAATACTTAAAAAGGCACTACTACTAAATCAGGCTAAAAAATAATAGAAAAGTCTACAGATCCATAACAAAGAAAAAAACATTTAATCAATAGTTTTCATCCAAGGAGAGATTCCCAACACCAGTCCATTCAAAACTGGACTCTAAAAAAAAGAATGGGCTCTTTAAAAGTATATACACATAGGTCTTTAGAACAACTATTTAAAAAGTTAGCCATATGGAAATCCAAACCATATCTTTCACGTGGTGTTTAGGAAAGCTACAGAAGAAGACCTAAATAATCTTATGGCCTTATAAAGAGGAACATTCTGGCACAGAAACATACAGGGCTCATGACCTGTGTATTATGAGGGTCTACTGCCATAAGCCATGAAAATAAAGAAGCAGGAACATGGCCTTGAGCATAACCTTCCTTAGTACTTTCAGATAGCAAAGCCCTGCTGACATCTGGAACCTCAGAGCTAGGAGACCACACATCTGTGTTAGAAGTTTACATAATGATACTCTGTGATAGCAGCAGTATGGAACTAACATAGGCAGACAAGAATATATGCTCTGCCCAATACCCTTTTCTATCTGTCTACCACATGAGAGCAGGACTAGGAGCAGAACCCTTCACAGGTCAAGACTCTGGCTGACTGGTAGGTCTTTCCTTAGGTCTCAACCTCCTGGGGCCAGTGGGAGGATGAGGAAGAAGAGGTTGGACTTTCTGGAGCTTGTAAGTCTCCACCCTGCTGTTCCTGGAGCCAAGAAGGGCCAGAACTTGACACTAGCCCCTGCCACCATCCTACATACACTGCAACTAAGTTGCAGGTCAGGCTAAATATCAATTATCCATCCATCTCACATATACTGTAACTATTGGCCTTGCAAGTCATAAGAAAGCCCATAGGATTGGCACAGGGCTCTTTCTGCACCGTGGACTGTTCCCCTGGCAACACATCACTGAGCTCGGGGATTTTGGAAGACTGGTGTCTATCCCTTCATCAGGCATTCTCCAAACTTTGAGTGACCCACAGAGCAGCAGACTATCTTCATTTGTGACCCTTTTACAACCAAGACATTTTACATCACCCATGTATATAGATACATACAATAAGGGTATAAATCAAACATTTACTGACAATAAATCATAAAGAAATTTTAAAAAATAATTGCTCTTAAGCTTGATTAGAGGAATTTAAGAATTGTGAACAGATGGCAAGTGCAGTTCTCTTCTACAGCTTTAGAAACTCCAAGTGTGTAGGAGTCCTCCTGTGAACAACTAAAAATGACCTTAGAGAAATTACCTGGAATTTGAACTAATTTCCCAATTCTGAAGAGAATAAAATATGTAAGTAAATACAACATATTATACTTGGTCATGATTTTAATAAATTAGAATTTTGATCAGTCATGAATTTGAAAAATGTCACCTTTCAACTCAGTCTAGTCTACTGGAAAAAAGTATGTTTGAAAATATAAAACAGAAAGTAAATCTAAGCCATATGTTTCTGAGGAAAAGGTTAAAGAGATAAGTCAATTTTTCACTCTGCCTATTTTTACTTGTTGGCTTGTATTACTAACAACAACAGTACCTCAAAGTACAATATAGGGGTAAGAGCAAGATATCACCAAAATAAAATTTAAGCTGCTGGTTTAAAAGAAAATTCAGATCATTTACATGAAATGAATGAAATTAGCCATCTGTATATATTACATCAAAATGTTACTTTAAATTAAAACTTACTGTAGCAACTTCTGCATTTTTATTTCTCTCTTCTTCAAAGCTCTGTAATTCCCCCACTTTTGGAAACTGATAATGAAAAGAGAAAAAGAAGGCAATTTCATAGCATCCGAGGGCTCTCAGGAATCAACTTCCAAGAGATGGCCCTTGTTTAATACAGTCACATTAATGAATTTGAGAAGGTAAAATTCCCTTGGCTCTTGTATAGATTAGAACCAATGCATTATTCACTAACTCCAGTGCAGAATAAAACTATACTTTGCTGTGTGTACTCTGATAAGAAGAATTTATTTTTTAGTTATTCATAGGTGAGGGGCATGTTACCATAAAAGGAAGAAACTTGATAAAAATAATGGAGATGGGAAGAGAGTGAGGGGATACATAAAAAAATGTGTCTTAAGAAGAAATATAGAAAGGTGGGAAATATCAAGGGAGGATGAGGATGAAGGAACAAATATGAGCAAAGTGCAATGATATAAATGTATGAATGTATTTTGCAAGTAAATGCCTTTAACCACTGAGCTATCTCCCCACCCCTTAAATGTTTTTATTTATTTATTTGAAGGGAGAGAGAGAGACAGAGACAGAGAGCATGCCAGGGCCAAGTGCCACTGCAAACTAACTCCAAACACATGTGCCACTTTGTGCATCTGGTTTTATGTGGGTTCTGGGAAATCAAACCCAGGCTGTCAGGCTTTGCAAACAAGTGCCTTTAACCCCTAATCCAGCTCTCAAGGCCCCTGCTCCATTATTTTGTGTGCCTACTAACATTTGATTTTTTTAAAAAAGAAAATAAATAAGGTGAGATATTATCAATGGAATGTTGCATGAACTCAGGAAGAATAGAGCTTAGTATTTAAATTTAAGTTATTTTAGCATCACTATGTGGTAAACAGCCTCATAGTCAAATAAGATTTTCTTTTTTAATGTTTGTTACTCATACAAACAATGATGTGTATGTCCACACATATCACATAGTACGGGAAAATAATTTTTTAAAGAAGTTTTAGTTTGACCTTCATGGCCATTCCAGCATTGACAATAGAGGTTATCTATGGTAGGTGACATTTGAGTAAGATGAAAAGTTCACTGGCTATAGGAAACTGGAGAAAGAATTGTCTTTAATTAGAACATGTGACCATGGAATTCACAGAAATGCTGCAAAGGATACATATCTTTCTGTGATATGCAATTCCATCTGCCTATCAAAGTACAAGGTTGCCACAATAATAATGAGGCAATGTTATCCAGAAAATGTTCAGATTCAGTAACGATGTATGACCTGGATTTAATCCCAGTTATGGTATTTGACATATCTGAAAAAGTAGTCTTGAACCATGAGTCTAGAACTTGAGTCTTGTCTATCCATAGATACCTATGGATAGACAAATATCTATAAAATATACACAAAATTTTACTAATAATATCATACATTTTAATCTGGCTTATTCACTAGATAGTATATCATTTCAAAGATAGTCTAAAAGTATCATTAACAACAGTTGTATATGCCCTATTGTGAAAAGGTAGACTTAACCTCTGGTCGACTAGAGTAATACACAGTCATTGCACATTTAATTTAAGCATTCAATAATCATTTGCCTCATTTGTGCATTGTTCCAGACAATGGTAGGTCTGTGTGACACAGATTGTCTTAAGTCTATAAATGAGCACAATAATATGTAATGGTGTAGTCATGAGCAAACCAATTTCCTCTCTCATTTCTTTTAAAGACATGATCTTTACATTGTATTTGCTTTACATTTAATTTTAACTAGTGTCAAATAAATACAAAGTTAGTATAAAATCAGTTTAAAAGTCAATTGATTTTGAATCTTACTTATTTCTTTAATGTCAACTGTTCTAATAAAGTTTGTTTTCCATCAACATAAAATGTCAACTGACTGAGAACCACTAATTTAGTAGAAGGTATAAAATATCACATGAAGTATATAGCAAGCTTAAAGTTCTAGAAACTCTTAATGACCTTAAATTTGAACATTTTCTTGATTTTCAACTCGAGGGGATATCTCAATCTCAAGGAAGAAGATACAATGTTGGAAAATGTTTCTTAACTAATAAACACAAATGATATTTAGTGGAAGCAATGGAAGGAAATGGTTTCAAGGTTATTAGCTTTTACATTAGGATGGAAATCTTTATAACACTAAAAATCTAATAGCAGTAACAACTAATGGGTCTTTAGTTACAATGACCAAAATCTGTGGCAGACTCAAATCTATGTTTGGTAATTATATACTCACTAAATATCTAAGCAATCAAGGCCATTGTTGATCCATATTTTCATAAACAAAGAAATACTCTTATTTTCTTGGGTAATAAAGTGGATACTTTTTCAGAGAAACTTAGTTAATTTAAAACAAAAAGCAGGTGTAGGTATTAATAAACCTGACTTTCAGTCAACTTATTTGTAGTTTAAGAATGGCATTTCTAAGCATTTCATTTATCAAAACTTGCTGTCTCGAGAGAAACTTCTTCCAGTTTTCCTCCACTCTCCTTATGCAGTCCTGTGCACAATGATGACATCTTGGTCAAAAAAGGTGGGCTCATAATTACCATGAGCTACAAATTCCTATCAACTATTCTGATTGTAACTTTCCTGTTTTTGGATACAAATACTTATCAATGGATAATATTTGCAGACAGTATTCATTGCAGCAATATGCTACAGAGACTTTCAGCCCAGGAGCAAGAATCCACCCCCTACAGCTTTTATCTATACCAGGCTGGATACTACTTGAATTTGTTTAAGTACACTGTGTTGTTCATACAATGAAAAAAAAAAAAAAAAACAGCTGAAAACCCATTCCTGGCAATGTGCCCTTATTAGGTGACAGATGACTATATTTAATTAATTAATTAATTAATTAATTAATTAATCTATTTTTTGGAGACACAGAGAGAGACAGAGAGAGAGGGAGAGGAAGACAGATATAGAATGGGCACACCAGCAGTCTCTCAGCTTCTCTGAACGAAATCCAGATGTGTGCGCCCCCTTGTGGGCAAGTGTGACATTGTGCCCTTTTATCACTTTGCATCTGGCTAAATGTGGGACCTGGAGATTGGAACCGGGTTCTTAGGCTTAGCAGGCAGGCGCCTTAACCGCTAAGCCGTCTCTCCAGCCCTAATTTATTTTTTAGAAACATAGAACAATTAAGAGTAACACAACCCATGGCTTCTGAGAGAAGAATTATCCATACCCACAGTATTTCCATCCAAACTCTCTTTTATAATACTATATACATTTTTATTTAGCTAAAAAATATTAGATTTCCTTATGACTTTCTCATATATCATTAGATGTGATTAATATTCTCACAACTCTCTCCCCACCTACACTCCCTTCCACTAACCCTACATTTACCATTCCACTCACAGTATTCCACCCTTCCAATTGCATATCTACTATCCCCTCACCTTAAGCCCTTCCCTACCCTCCTTATGGTTCCTTTCTAGTTTCCTGGTCCCTACTGACTGTTAATTCAACTTACATTCAAATCCGGTAATTCAAAGTTAGGATTCACATATGAGGGGAGAGCATGTTTTATTTGTCTTTCTGATTCTGGGTTATTTCTCTTTATATTATAAAGCCCTACGTAATTACAGGAAAACTCCAGTACTTGTGGTGAATATCCCAGTGAGATTTTGGTTAAGAAGGTCGATGAGGTACCCAAAACAACACAGTTATTGCATAAGCCTTTTTTTTTTCTCACCAGAACTGAATGCTAAGTGCCTATTGCTGAAGACACCACATGCTTCAGTTGCAGGACACTGAAAAATAAAACTGAAACTGAGCTAGAAGGCTCCTCCCTGCTGGCTAGCTGTGACAGTGCTGTAAACTGCTATCCAGGCTGCCAGGGGGAAAAGTCATCAACAGCATTAAATAGCGGCATATTCATAGTGCATGCTATACCACACAAACCAGGCAAGATGTGCCCACTGGTGCAATAGTGGTGTGACTGGTATAAGGCAACCAACTGCTCTCTAATTGAATTTGAGGCCCGCTCCATGGGAGGAATTCATGTTTGGTACTGAAACTTAGTCAAAAGTCAATAGCTGAGAAGTACATAGAGCTCTAGGGAGCAAGCTCCTACTGTTATTTGAAAAAAAATGGATATGTTGTGTGTCCAACAAATTATTCTCTATTGCTGTTTATGCTTATTGTCCCATTTGGTCAAAGAAGCTTCATTCTGCAGATGGTGGTGACTATAGGGGACATTCCAAACCGGTCAAAGTCCTGAGAATAAGTGGCTCTTGAGTACACAGTACTAAATGAGACAACTCTAACACACCTCAAAGGCTCAGGAAATATTGTGGAAGAAAAAGGGACCAGAAAGAGCCAGAGAATTCAAAGGAGTTCTTTTGGGGGTACTATCTTTTGGACATGAAGTGACAGCTGTGTTCATGAGTTCATACTGGCTATCTTTACCTTCACAACATAAGCACAATATTGAGCCCTTCAACATTCCAACATAAATGATGGGAGAGGGCCAAAAAAGGACACAAAGGGATTACCCACTCAGAACCACCCCTGTTTTACAGGAGCTTTTCCTTCTTTCTTCCTGTTGAGCTTTTACAATACTCTATAATACGCTCTTTTTAAACTTCAAAAATAGACACACACAAAAAGAGGATCTAATTAGAAAGAAGGGGTTCAGTTGCAGAGAGGAATGAAGGTAGGCAGACAATAGAAGGTAATGGGTGGGAATTATGATCAAAAATACATTTTGTGCATGTAGGAAAATGTGGAGAAAAAGTTTATTAAAAATTTTATGCAATATTTCTCTCCAATCATGTGATTAGAATGATACAAGGTAGAAAGATGATGTAAGTATACAATCTCTGTCACCAAAGATTTTTAAAGGATTTATTTATTTGTTTATTCGAGGGAAAGGGAGAGAGATGCAGATAGAGAGAAAGAATGGGTGTGCCAGGGCCTTCAGCCACTGCAAAACCATGTGCCACCTGTGCATCTGGCTTACATGGGAACTACAGAGTCTAATGGGGGTCCTTTCACTTTGCAGGCAAGTGCATGAATGGCTAAGCCATAGCTCCAGCCCTCACCAAGGACTTTATAGCTTTATTAGAGGAAAAAAAAATGAGATGAAGCAATCATAGGCCACATTTCAAATCAAAGACAATAAACTTTGGTACACATACCTCATATATAAAGAACTCTCTAACGGATATTGACAAAATAGTTTTGTTAAGCTGATTGCAGTCCTCCATTTTCTATATGAATTCCTTGCTAAGAGCTGTCTACATGAAATCATATCTGCAATCTTCACATTCTCTTTTTTCCCCATTCACAATCATTTTCTGTAACTTTATCAAAGAGCATACCACTCACTATCAGAAATTTTACTATATCACATTGCCAAAGGATGGAAAAGCCTGTGGTGTGACAAATGAAGAAACAATTTGAAATCACATTAATGAAGTAGATAATAATGAGTAAGTGCTGAGTAATACCCTTCTAAAACTGTTTTCTAATTATTTTAACAAAACTGAAGGAGGATCTAATTGAATTACAGCTGACAGATGATTAAAAAATAGTTTCCATGATAAATCAGCATGTGATTTTTGGCATAAACTCAAAATGTATCCAGAGGATTAAGAAACAGTGCGCAGCCAGGCGTGGTAGTGCATGCCTTTAATCCCAGCACTGGGGAGGCAGAGGTAGCAGGGCTACAGGAAAATGCTACCTAGAAAGAAATAAAGAAAGAAAGAAGAAAGAAAGAAGGAAGGAAGGAAGGAAGGAAGGAAGGAAGGAAGGAAGGAAGGAAAGAGGGAGGGAGGGAGGGAGGAGGAAGAAGAAAGAAGAAAGAAGTTGAAGGAAGGAAGGAGGAAGGAAGGAAGGAAGGAAGGAAGGAAGGAAGGAAGGAAGGAAGGAAGGAAGGAAGGAAGGAAGGAAGAAAGGGAGACGAAACTCTGGGCAATAAAATTCTTTTCATTTCAGTCTGATGTATAAGATAGCAAGTGTCTCTGTGCTTATGTTTGAAAATCAAATAAAATAAGGATAAAATATAAAGGCTGCCACATTATTACAAAAATAAAATCATCCATAAATATTAAAACAAGTTTAAAAATTAGTACCATTTTAAGAAATACATTTCCAATAACATTCTATCTTTTAATTATTTGTCAAAGTTTGATATGATCCAGCTGTTTAGGGACCAGTGTACTACTGATAATTCCTTTCAGAAATAACAAAAACAATTCTAAGAGCTTCATACATGCACACATACCTCTGGGATATAAAAATTCAACACATATATGCACATTTATATATGATGGTATATAATTGGTAAAATTTTAAGCCTCAAATCAAAGATAATATACTATATGGAAATAAGAATTAAAATGAGCTAAGGGAGAAAATAATGATGTAATTGTGACAACTTTTAATGTTTTATGAGCTAGTTTATAATTTTCCTAATAGATAAAGAGTAGCATTCAAATTACTATGGTATTTAGATTCTATTGAAAATATTAAAAGAGGATACATGACAATTTAATGTTCATACCATCAATGCAGTCACATCTACTACAAATATTTAAAAATAAAATAAATATTTTAAGATATACTAGGTATCTTATTTTTGGCCATTCAGTTTCATTCATAATTCTTCTTTATTTTTCTCTGCATCCAAGAACTAGATTTGGAATCATTCTATGAAATAAGATCTGTGAGATAAGTTGGTCTCACTTGTAATTCACATACATACATACAACTAATTAACATATTAGGAATTAGAACTATGAACACAAAGTTATTAATTACCATTTGTATGCTTAGTCATATTGCCCTTTAAAAATAAGAAATATTCAGTGTAGATAAATTCAAGAAAAAAATGGTGCTTTTATATACTACCAGTAGTAATATGACAGTAATGGAACTCAAAAAAGAAAATAAAACTTTCCTTCCTTAAATTGCTTCTTGTCAGGTATTTTATCATAGCAAGGAGAAGGTAACTAATGCATGTATGTATAACACTCATTTTTATTGTTGATATTTATTAAAACATAATTGTATTCAATCCTATTGGATATGCTAAGTGGTAATTACTATTACAATTTCCATTTGGCAAATAAAGAAACAGGACAGAAGAGTCAAATAACTAACCTATGATTGAAAAGCTAATAAGAGATGAAAACACAGTTTGCATAATGGTGTCTGGTTCTAGAGTTCATGCAGATTTCACAATTGTTTCCTAAATTACTTTACCAGATTTTGTTTGTCCTCTTGCTAATATTTTCTACAACAAGCTATTTCTACTTCAGGGGATATAACTACTAATAGTCATACCATAGTTTAACAGAGGGATATGAGAACCCTGTTCTTGTTGGCAAAAAAGAAACATTATGATAAGTTGATTAATTATAAAAATATGGTAGGAAAAGTTACTTTAACATGCTCTGGTTCCCTCCAATTTGATTACCACTCTTTTGGAATTTTGTTAACTTCATCCTTGCTCAAGTAACACTATAGTAGAAGAAAGTTACAGTGGCTTCCACAATAAGGCATTCAAAAGTTCTGATATGCTCATTGGGTAAGGTAAATCTCCCAGACTTCGTCCTTGGTGTGACACCCCAACAAAACAGCTTCTTTCAGAACTATGTTTCATATGCTAAGTTAATCAAAATCTTTAACTAGATTAATAATTACTAAATCCAAATGTATGTAATTATCTTCTTTATATGAGGAGTGCAAATGGACTACATCTGAAATTACTAATCTGGTTGTGGTGTACCATAAGCATCTCAAACAGATCTACATTTTACTCTCATGTAGTGTAGCATTTGTAGGATTTAATAACTACAATATTGTGTGTGGCCAAGTAGCCTTAATGCTGCCTAGAAAGCCTCAATCCTGTAAGACTCCTATTGAAGGTAACTGCAATCAGCAACCAGCTTTTGTGCATAAGGAACAATTTGGTAATTTTTCCTGATTGATGCATTTCCGGACTGTATTGAGAGCCAGGAACTGGTGTAAGTAGATGTATGAATAAGGAAAATTTGACAGAAAAGTGTGCATGCCAGGAAAAATGAATGAGAACAGGATATGCATGGGGAGCATCTGAAAGGCAATATTAAAGGGAAGTATAAAGCTGAAGTCCTTTGATTTTTGTGCACATTAAATGAATATTAATTTCATACATTTTTGGCAAATTGCCTCTTATAACCACTGCCATCTGGACTCATAAATGCAATCCTATGCCTAAACAAAGAATAGTACACTTTATAATTCAAAGCACAGAACCCACAGTTAGCAGCATTTTCTTTAATGCATGATTTATAAATGAACAATATATTTAAAAATCATTCTTAAGGTTTATGTTAGTATGTTATTATAGAAAATTAAACTTCTATATAACTTTTTCCTGCTAAGATAAGGAGGGACCCCCAAAGTTAATAAGGAAACAGAAAAATATAAGTCCAACTGAAAAATATGTATCTGATTGTAGTTTGAATACTAAAGTATAGAAATGTCACATTTACTTGCAACTTATGAAATATGTTTTTTGTGGATTTTTAAGGGGATAAGCCTACAGGCTTTTACAAATATTTGCTGGATTTTGTTATCCAAATGCTTCATTGGTTCTATGACATTTCTGAACTGTAATTAAACTGTGTTCCAAATCATACCATACCTGGAAATTGAACTATTCATGCTGTAAATTGAATTCCTCAAAGTGAATCTTTCATAAATAATGTACAATAACATAAAAACTATCTAAATTAAATGAGGTCATTTCTATTTCTCAAAGGAAGCTCGATTTGCAACTCCATCAACTCCAATAAGACATCAGAATAAGCAAAAGCAAAATGAAATTAAATACTATAGAAATTAAAATCAGCACTTCCTTAAGGGGGAATTGTACTGCTTAAGTACAGTTTACCAAATTTTAGATATATTATATATTTGAAAATTTATACATATGACATCTTCCCCCATTTTATAAATCAAAGGGACAGTGTACTCATACAATATTCTCTACCAAATACTTTTAAACATGGCAAAATAAGATGGACACTAATCCTATTAATATAAACACAGTAGTTTTAGAAATGGGATATGAAAAATGAGATATGGAATTACTAGAGAGTAGGCCATAAACAGACATACAAGTTCCACACTCATGGATAACACTTATGTATATGTAACAAAATGGGTTTCCAATGCCTTGAAGTTGACTCTCAAAATGTGCATTGCAAAATAAGTAGATATCTAAGAAGAAAGTATGAACAGAGGGTTACAGCAACATGGAAAACTAAGTGAACATCAGAAA
This sequence comes from Orientallactaga sibirica, assembly GCA_036365145.1. Classification (NCBI taxonomy): domain Eukaryota; kingdom Metazoa; phylum Chordata; class Mammalia; order Rodentia; family Dipodidae; genus Orientallactaga; species Orientallactaga sibirica. The sequence continues at coordinate 1,507,631 of JAEOAD010000056.1, read as the reverse complement.
TCCATCCAGCCATAGTACCATTAGGTAACATAAAAATTTAGATACCCCAGTAAGGAGATGACATAAGACAATGTGCTAGAACTCTAACTCATCTCAAAGGTATATTAGAAAAGTACCCCCAATTATTTCAGCTCACTCTCTTGCTGCTTTCTGGTGGCAAGAAGTAATGTCGAGCCTCTATTCTACCAACTTTTTCCTGCTATTTTGAAACTTTCCTCAAGATTGTAAGACAAAATAAATCATTTCCTCCCATCAGCTACTTTTGGATGGTTGTTTTCTCCCAAGAACACCAAAGTAACTAAAATATCATACATAAGTGAAATTTGTATATCCATGTTTAAAAAATATTTATTTATTTATTTTACAAGAGAGAGAAAGAGAAAGAATGGGGGTGCCAGGGCCTCTAGCCACTGTAAAAAAAAAAAAAAAACTCCAGCTGCATTAACCCCCTTGTGCATCTGGCTTACATGGGTACTGTGGAATCGAACTTGAGTCCTATGGCTTTGCAGGCAGGAACCTTACGTGCTAAGACATCTCTCCAGCCCCTATATCCATGTTTTTGAAGAGATGTAAATAGTAGCTAAGCTATGGATTAGCATAATTGTTCATCAACATACGAATGGATAAAACTGTGGTCTAAATATACAGTGAAATGTTATTTATCCATAAAGAATAATGAAGCTATATAATTTTCAACAAGATGGATGGAAACAGAAGATAACATTAAAAGAAATAAGCCAAATGCAGAAAGCGAGTTGCTTTTTTCCTCTTGTGGAAAGTAGAAATATATTTTAAATATTTTATTTTATTCATTTATGTGAGAGAGAGAGAGAAGAAGAAGAAGAAGAAGAGAGAGAGAGAGAGAGAGAGAGAGAGAGAGAGAGAGAATGGGCATGCCAGGTCCTTTACCCCTGCAAAAAACAAACTCCAGATGCATGCAGCACCTTGTACATCTGACTTACCTAGGTCCTGGGGAATTGAACCTGAATCCTTTGGCTTTTCAGGAAAACACCTTAATCACTAAGCAATCTCTCCAGCCTGAAAGTACAATTTTTTTAAAAAAATGATTTTTAAAACTTCACAAATAATTCCCTCAGATTTATCTGGCTTAATTCAACATGAAATTATTTTCTCTTTACAATCCTCCTGCAAATCTCTTATTCATGTTTAGTTTGTCACCTACTTTTTCTCTTTTCCATTGTGAAGCAATTAGTTGCTTTATTTAGGACAAGAATTATTGTCCTTTTTCCTTAATCAAAAAACACTGTGTCAGGAAGAAGATGCCTCAGTGAATAAAGTAATGTGTGAGCATGAGTACTGGAGTTCAGATACAAACACTCACATAAAAGCTGGATACAGATCCGGGCATGGTGGCACACGCCTTTAATCCCAACACTCGGGAGGCAAAGGTAGGAGGATCGCTGTGAGATTGAGGCCACCCTGAGACTACAAAGTTAATTCCAGGTCAGCCTGGGCCAGAGTGGTGAGACCCTACCTCAAAAAACCGAAAGAAAAAAGCTGGATACAATAGCACATGCATATAATCTCAGCATGCTTAGGATATGGTATTGTATATCTGTAATCACAAGATGGGATGGCAAGACAGGAGATTCTGACACAGGAAAATCAGATAGGAGAGTCAGAAGACATGGCCTGTCCAACCTGCTGACCACAGCACCAAACAACAGAGATCCTACCTCAAACAAAGACCAATACTCAAAATTGTACTCTGATCTCTTTAAACAGACATGGCATGCTAGCATCTACATTCACTCACAAATCACTGTCACAATGTATAGCTCTGTTGACATTATAGACACTTGACTCCCCTCTCATAGAGTTCTGGTTTCCTTACTAATTGTAGTTTGTTTTCATATATTAATTTGAATTTTTAATAACTAGTAATCTTAATATCTAATGAAAACTAGTAAACATTGCAAGGCATTTATATTGGCATCTGTAGCAGACAGCTTCAGGTTCGTTGAGATGAACTTCCAGACCAGGCACAGTTATGGAGGAAGGGATATTCTTTATTGAAGCTTACAGATCCAGGGGAAGTTCCATAATGGCAGTAGTAGTAGCCTGCTCTCACAAGGCCAGGCAGAGAGAACAAAAGCCAACCAGCCACCACAGCACACAGAGCAAAACTACAGCCAAAAGGTCACAGAGCACACTTCAGGAACTCCTGCTAGACACATTTGCATATCTTTACAATGGACTCTCAAACCATCATCACACCTTAAGACCAGGGCCCCAGTGACCTTGCCTCTAGCAAGGTGATTGCAGATGCAAACTATAAGTAATAAACCACTGAATATATTGGGGGACATATATTCAAACTACCACATTCCGCCCCTGGCCCCCAATATATTTAGCTCCTGGCCCCCAATAGATTTATAACTGTCACACATTGTAAATTGTACTCAGTCCAATTTCAAAGGTTCTCACAGTCTTGATCAACTTAAGATAGTTCTGTAAAATCAAACAAGTTAAATACTTTCAACATGTAAAGGCACAGAGTAAACATTTTTAACTGGTATAAGGCATAGCAAGGAGAAACTAAAACAATGCAAACTCAACCACCATCAGCAGTCATCAAACTTCTGCAGTTCAAGTTCAATATAACCAGAGACTAACAGTCTCCAGGTTTCCCAATTCCGCCTCTCCAGCTGGGCAGAGTCTCCAGGGAAAACTTTTATCCTATGCCAACACTGTACTCCATGGTAGCCCTTTTGCACAGTCCTGGTATATCCAAAACATCTTCAGGTCTCCATGAAAACTACGGTCCATCTTCCAAAGGCTCTTGCAGCCTATTCCTGAGGGTCTTTATGCCCTGTCTCATGCCGCATCTCAGCAGCGGCTCCTGGAACCGTGTGCAATTTAGGACCACTTTATGCATTTTTTATGCTTCCAAAACTAATACCAGGTGTGCAGGACACAGCCATATTCTAAATCCAGGGACAAAATAAACCATAGCCTTGAAAAGTAGGTTCCTTCTCCAGGCAGCTCTTTCCAAGAATTTGTATTTTTAACAGTCTTTCCTCAGGCATCCTTTCTATTGTTTTAATGTAAATGCAGTCGGGCCACCTTCCTTCCACCTTTCTTAAGATTGCTAATGTGTTGACAATAGCAGCTAAACCAGCCTCAATGCCTCTACTTTTAACTTGCTTTAGGTTTTTCAACTTAAAATCTTAAAATCTCAGTTCGATATCTTTAGCCAAGCATATCAGTCCATTACAAATTTAACCTTGATCAAACTTTTTGGGCCTGGATAGCAGAATGTAGCCATCCCTTATGTCAGTAGCCCAGTTCCAACAAAGTCCTCTGTAGTCTTTCTTTCCCCTTAGAAACCTCATAAGCCAAGCCTCGAAGTTTAGTACTATCTGCACTTAGCATTCTCAAACTCTCATCAGAATAGTCCATAAAACTTGGCTTACCACTCCAGAAGGCATCTTCAGTTGTAAGCACCAAGTCCATGCCCATTCCTCCAAAACAAAGGTTCCAAAAGATGAATATCCACACGGTCAGGTTCATCTCACCCCACTTCTGGTACCACTTTACTGTAGCAGACAGCTTCAGGTTCGTTGAGATGAACTTCCAGACCAGGCACAGTTATGGAGGAAGGGATATTCTTTATTGAAGCTTACAGATCCAGGGGAAGTTCCATAATGGCAGTAGTAGTAGCCTGCTCTCACAAGGCCAGGCAGAGAGAACAAAAGCCAACCAGCCACCACAGCACACAGAGCAAAACTACAGCCAAAAGGTCACAGAGCACACTTCAGGAACTCCTGCTAGACACATTTGCATATCTTTACAATGGACTCTCAAACCATCATCACACCTTAAGACCGGGGCCCCAGTGACCTTGCCTCTAGCAAGGTGATTACAGATGCAAACTATAAGTAATAAACCACTGAATATATTGGGGGACATATATTCAAACTACCACAGCATCTGTATTTTAACATTGCATAATTATTATTATTTTTTTGTTTTTGTTTTTGTTTGTAAAGGTACGGTCTCACTCTAGCTCAGGTTAACCTGAAATTCGCTATGTAGTCTCAGGTTAACATCAAACTCACAGCCATCCTCCTACTTCTACCTCCCAAGTGCTGTGATTAAAGGTGTGAACCACAAGACTGGCAACATTGCATAATTTTTAGAAACATTTTTATCTTCATACAATTTGTCATGTTTATTAACATAGCAAAATATATTTAGCTTGTAGAAAAATGCTAAATTCTCTTTATTATATAAAATGTCTCTCTCTCTGTTTCTCCCTCTCTCTCTCTCTCTCCACATATATATACAAACATGCAAATACATAAATATATATATATGTATTTTTCTTTTTCTTCTTTTGTTTTGGAGATAGGGTCTCACTCTAGCCCAGGCTGACCTGGAATTCACTGTGTAGACTCAGGGTGGCCTCAAACTCTTGGCAATCCTCCTATCTCTGCCTTCCCAGTGCTAGGATTAAAGGTGTGTGTCACCACAACCAGCAGGAGATTTCCACCCTCTTACTCCCTCCTGCTCTTACCCTCCCCCCATCCCACCCTCCCTATTGTCTGGTCCTCAGGGTACTTACTAGGTTTGGCAGCATCTCAGCCAGATTCAGGTTAGGAGCCACAAATGAATGAGACATGAGATATCTTTTTGTGATTGGGTGAGCTCATTGAGGATGATCTGTTCCATGTTCAACCATTTTTTTCCAGTTTCATTATTTCATCTTTCCTTGCTGCTATGTAGAGTTCCATAATATAGGTATACCACATCTTCGTTTATCCATTCATCTAATGATAGACATCTGGGTTGATTCCAGCTCTAGGCTATTATGAATTGAGCAGCTATAAACATGGTTGAGCATATCTCTCTGATCTGAGGCTTGGATCCTTTAGGGCAAATGTCCAGTAAGGGAGTAACTGGGTCTGTTGGTAGGTCTATAGTCATCCTTTTCTGCATATAGCTTTCCATAATGGTTGAACCATTTTACATTCCCACCAACAGTGAAAGCTTGTTCCTATTTCTCCACAGCCTTGCCAGCCTTTGTTTTCATTGTTTTTTTAATGGTAGCCATCCTTACTGGGGTCAGGTGGAATCACCTAGTTGTTTTAATTTGCATTTCCCTGATGATTAGGGATGTTGAACATTTTTGTATTTTTTATTTTTTATTATTTTATGCCTTTTTATTAGTTACCTATATAATGTGCATAGACCCATGATGGTACCATCGTTAGCCTTCTCCCTGCCCTCCCCCTCGGGGATTGTGGGTCTTGCATTGTGGGGATAGCCATCAGTTATGGGAGAGAGGCAATGTCTCTGTGCATAATGACCCAACTTATGGCTCTAACAATCTTTCCACCCCCTCTTCTGCTAATTTCCCTAAGCCATGTTGGGTTCATTTTAGGTCTATTTCAGTGATGAGGTCATGTAAGTTTCTGTGTCTCTGGATCTCTGATTTGTTAGGGATTGAGTGTTCTCTGTGTCTATCTCCTTCAACCCTCTGCTGATACCTGGTTCGCTGAGAAAGCACTCTTGCTCATTTCCCCAATTATTCTATGGGTTCAGCTGGTGCCCTGGTGAGGTGCAATGGGCTGATTCTCTCCTCTGGTTCTACGTCCATCTGAAAATAAAAAAGAAGCAAGTTCTCCAACAGAGAGTGGGGTCAGTGCAAGGGACATGGGTAGCTATTATTGTTTTAGAGTGAGTTTAATGGGTGTAGGCCCTCTTGTATCCCACTATTGGTGGGAGCTTGATATTGGAGGGTGAACTCGTTTGTGGAAATGGTTCTGACTTTCTCTCTCTCCCTATCTTTCTTTCTCTCCCTCTTCCTCTCCTCTCTATACTCACTTTCTCTTTTATATCACCTATCTTTTCTTCCTCCACCTTCCTTGGCACTGACTTATAACTCCCAGGACCAGCATGGGATTAACTTTCATGATGAGCTCTTGATCCGAGAGACCTATGAGGTTTCCCCAAAAAGACAGATTTCTGTCAGAGTTCTTGATGACCCACCAAAGGTTAAGGGTAAGACCCTACTGTTGAAGACAGCATACATGGGTGAGACAAAACATGGAGAGACCTGGTCGGAATCTGGAAGAGGGTCAGTCCCCAGACAGTTAGCTAGTCTAGTGCCAGAGGGTGCTACACAAGTGACCGTGGGAAAATGACCGACATCTGTCCAAATGACTTGCAGTTTAAGCTACCCAGCAGGAAACAACATGACACAATGCTCAAACAAGTGCAATAGTGGCACACCACTATGATGGATAACCAACTGCTCTTAATTTGACTAATAGATCCACTCAGTTGAATGGAACTCATTGCTGGAACTAGGAAATAAGTCAAAACTATGTACAAGATCAAGCTCCCACCAAATGTGGGCTAGAAGAGGGCCTACACATATAAAATTCTCTATAAAATAACTATGGCCAGTCCATCTATCTAGTATTAACTTTTCTCTCCTTTGGAGAATTTGCTTATCTTTTTCAGATGGACAAAGAACCTGAAGGAAGGATAAGCTTATCACACCTCACCAGGGCCCCAGCTGAAACCATAGAGTAATGTGGGGAAAGGGCAAGAATACAGCTTTCTTGGTAAACATGACACCAGAAAAAGGCTGAAGGAGATAAACACAGATAACATCCAACTCCTACTAAGCCAGTTATCCAGAGACTCAGAGGCTCCTAAAACCTCACCACTGAAGTAGAACTAAAATAACCCCAACGTGGCTCAAGGAAATTCACGGAAGATGGGGCGGAAAGAGTGTTAGAGCCACAAGTTGGGTCATTATGCACAGAGACTTGGCCTATCCCCCATAATTTTTGACTACCCCCACAGTGCAAGACCCACATTCCCCATTGATGAGGGTCCCTTTGGAGGGGGGAGGATAGGGAGGAGGATAATGGAGTCACCAATATGAATGTAAAATTAGAATAGTATAAACAAAATAATAAATTATTTTAAAAATAGCTATATATAACAGACCTAAGGTGATATCATATTAAATAGTAAAAAAAAAAAAAAAAAAAAAAACCTTGAAGCATTCCCACTAATGTGCAGAACAAGACAGGGATGTCCACTCTCACCACTGCTATTCAACAAAGTACTTGAAATCTTAGCTTCAGCAATAAGATAAGAGAAAGATATAAAAGGGATACAAATTGGAAAAAGAGAAGTCAAACTAGACTAATTTGCAGGTGATATGATTCTATACATAAGTGACCCAAAAGACTCCACCAAAAAACTCCTCAAAGAGATAAATTCTTTCAGCTAAGATGCAGAATATAAAAATCAACACACCAGAATCAGGAGCCTTTGGATATACCAATGCCAAATTTATGGAGAAAAAATCATGGAAGCAGTCCCATTAACATTTGCCACAAAAATAAATATTTAAACCTGGCATGGTGGCACATGCCTTTAATCCCAGCACTTGAGAGGCAGAGGTGGGAGGATCACCATGAGTTCAAGGCCACCATGAGACTACATAGTGAATTTCAGGTCATCCTGGGCTACAGTGAAACCCTACTTCGAAAAACCAAAAAATGCATATATCTTGGAATATCCATAACCAGGGAAATAAAAGATCTCTATAATGAAACAAAACACTCAAGAAAGAAGTTGAGGAGGACATCAGAAGATGGAATGACCTCCCATACTCATGGATTGGAAAAAGTAATATTGTGAAAATGGACATACTACCAAAAGAAATATACAGATTCAATTCAATCCAAATCAAAATTACAGCATCATTATTCACAGAGATAGGTAATAGTATCAAAATTCACCTGGAAGCACAAAAGCCTCAGATAGTCAAAAATATCTTCAGCAAAAGAATGCTACTGGAGGTATCACCATACCTGTCTTCAAGATATACCACAAAGCAATGGTAACAATAACAGCATGGTGCTGTCAGAAAAACAGATATATAGATGAAAGTAACAGAAGATACAGGCATAAGTCATAATAGCTACAGCTACCTGATCTTTGACAAAAAGGCCAAAAATATATACTGGATAAAAGACAACATTTTCAACAAGTGATGCTGGAGAACTTAGATAACCATATGTAGATGTATGAATTTAGCTTCTCTTTTCTCCCAATGCACAAACACCAACTCCAGCTGGAGCAGGGGACTCAATATAGGACCTTAATTCTAAACTCATTAAAGAAAAAAAATGGGAGAATACTCCAAAATATAGGCATAGGAGGAGACTTTCTAAATAAACCCCAGTATCCCAGGTAATTAGCAAGCATTCCACTATTAAGATCTCATGAAAGTAAAAAGCTATTATGCTGCTAAGAAAACCACCAACAGAGTCAATACACAACATACAGAATGACAGAATATCTTTACCAGCTATACATTTGACAAAGGTTTAATATGCAGAATATACAAAGAACTTAAAAAAACAAAGCAATTAAAAACTCAATCAACCCACTCAAAAATGGAGCAGGGAACTGAACAGAGAGTTCTCATAGGAATAAATGCAGGTGGCCAATAAATATACAAACAGAAATTAAATGTCTTTAGATATCAGGGAAATTAAAATTAAAACTATTTTGACATTCCAACACATTCAGGTAAGAATAGCTATCATCAAAATATCAAATGAAGCAGGGTATGATGGCACATGCCTTTAATCCCAGCACTCAGGAGACAGAGGTAGGAGGATCGCCGTGAGTTCGAGGCCACCCTGAGACTAAATAGTGAATTTCAGGTCAGCCTGGGTTAGATGAGACCCTACCTCGAAAAAAAAAAAAAAAAAAAAAAAAATCAAATGACAACAAATGCCAATAAGGGTGTGGAGAAAGACAAACTTTCATTCACTGTTACTGGGAGTACAAACTTTTAGAGCAACTATGGAAATCAATTCAGAGATTCCTCAAAAATCTAAAACTAAATCTACAATTTGATCCATCTATACCACCCCTGGGAATCATATAACCTGAAGATCTACTCTTTACTATAGAGACATTAGCTCAGCCATGTATGACACTGCTCCATTCACAATAGCTAGAAAATGGAATGAGCCCAGATACCCATCAACTGATGAATGGATAATGAAAATGAGTACATATACACAAAGGAATTCTACTGAGCAGTAAGGGAAAATGAAATCAAACTTGCTAGAAAATGGATGGACTTGGAAAAAACATACTAAGCAAGGTTGCACAGAATCAGAAAGACAAACACAGCATACTTTCTCTCATAAGCAGTTCCTAACATGGAATAGCTTGATTTGTTAGTAAGTTGTATTAAGCATCAGTAGTATTGGCAAATAACTAGAATGATGATGGGAAAGAGGGGAAACAGGGAGGGGTGAAAGGAGGGGTACTTGTCATGCAAGTGGAATAATCAGAATATAGGAGGTAGAAGGGAATTGGGGGGATGAAAGTAAGGGAGGGGAAATACATAAAACGAATGAGGGCCTGAATCAGTATAATAGAAACCTTCTTCCTGGTTAGCTAATTAAAATATATAACTTCTGAAAATATTCTTATTTGCCAGATTTGCAAGCAGAAAAGAGAGAGAGAGAGAGAGAGGGAGAGAGAGAAAGGATGAGATATTAGGCATGCCAGGGACTCCATCCTCTGCAAATGAATTCCAGATGCATGTGCCACTTTATACACCTAGCTGACGTGAGTACTGGGGAATCACATCCAGGTTGTTAGGTTTTGCAGGGCCCAAGAGACATGACAGAGGAAATAACAAATTAAATCTGAGTGTTGCGCTCCTGCTAGCCTGAAATCTTCCTCCAGAGATGTGGCAGTAGGCACTGAGGAAACTCAAAATTCATCAAAGCAAAAAATCAGAGACTTGGGCTGGAGAGATGGCTTAGCGGTTAAGCGCTTGCCTGTGAAGCCTAAGGACCCAGTTTGAGGCTCAATTCCCCAGGACCCACAGAAGCCACATGTGCAAGGTGGTGCATGCATCTAGAGTTCGTTTGCAGTTGCTGAAGGCTCTGGCGTGCCCATTTTCTCTCTCTCACTCTCTCTCTCTACCTCTTTCTCTCTCTGTCTGTTGCTAATAAATAAATAAAAATTTAAAAAAATTTAAAAATTAGACACTGAAGAGAGCTCAACACGAAAGGAGACTTACAACATGTCCTCCAAGTCTCGGGTAACATTGTGGAAAAAGGATGGAAAGGTTTTAAGATCTACAGGCATTGCTTCCCTATACAGCCTGATGGTGCACTCATGACCCCACTGTGAATATCAATAACCTCACTGAGGAGGCCTCTTAAGGAAATGGGAATAGGGGAGAGGGCACATATAACCCGATGAGAATACAACCAATATGTACTATGTTCATACAGTAAAGTTCACAATCAATTTAAAAAAACTCAACCAATGTCCATTTTATTCATCTCATGTTTAATAAACTTGTAAAATCTTTAGCCTAACTTTGTATTTCCAATGCACTATGCTGGCTAGGCTCGCGTTCTAGCAGTTTGTTCCTTTGGGTGATGTTTAGAAGTGGTAACATGTTCAAGACTTATGTCTAGTAGGAGGTGTCAAGATTACTGAGATTGTCAACATTGAAAGGGATTAGTACAGTTCTCATAGAAGCCCTGTTTATTCACACAGGAGTGGGTTTTATAAAAGGAACACTAGGGCTCTGATCTCTACCTTCAGGTTTCCTCATGTTATCTCTCCCTCTCAGTGTGTCTTCTTGCCACAATGCCACCTGCCAAGGTCTGCTATAGCTAGAAGGACCTTGGCAGAGCCAGACAGATGCTAGTGTCACATACTAGAATCTCTAGAGCTATATACATTTATTTTCGTTATAAATTAAATATTCCCAGGCTTAAATAGTCTGTTAGGGAAAAAAAAACACTAAATGACCTAATACAAACAGGAGTCCTTTTAGTTAAGGTAGAAAATTTAGATTTCAAAGGCATGAAATTTAGATTTTAGGGATTATTTTAAAGACAAAGTGCAAAGTGAGACAAAACAAACAAATTTAAGGCTTGTGTAATGTTCCTTCCTATTGAAAGAATTTCTTCTCCTTTGACTTTATACAGATAAAATTCTTACAATGACTTTAAAAGTAACCAAATAAATACTAGTGACTTTAGTGACCAATTTATTCTGGTACTCTTGTATTTAGTTTGTTTCTTATCTGGATTGCTGAGTTCAAATTGGAGCCAGATAAAACAAATTCTATGCCTAAATAACACCAGAAAAATTGTAAAGAAGAAGCAAATTCTTAGTCTGGGCCTAAATTTCATATACATAGTCTAGCCTCTTTTCACATTTAGGGTAGAATAAAAACTAAACAAAAATGTTAGAAGATTATATTACTTTTAATGTTTTTTTTTTCTCTTTATGACATTTCCATACATATATATTGCATCTTTGTCATATTTACCCCATATTACTTTCCCTTATCCCCAGCCCCATTTTACCCCTTCTTCTCCCTGACACTTACCAGTGACTATACCATTAAAGACAATTACTCCACCTCTCCAAGCCACAGTTAACTGTCCCTAGCACCTCAGTGACCCATTATTTTTTTTTATTATTATTTTATTTAGTTTTGGAGAGAGACACAGAGAGAGGGAGAGGGAGACAGAAATGGGCACCAGCAGTCTCTCAGCTGCGGAGAACGAAATCCAGATGAGTGCGCCCCCTCGTGGGCAAGTGCGGCATTGCACCCTTGCATCACTTTGTATCTGGCTAAATGTGGGACCTGGAGATTGGAACCTGGTTCTTAGGCTTAGCAGGCAGGCACCTTAACTGCTAAGCCATCTCTCCAGCCCAGTGACCCATTATTTTTATCATTATGTATTTAAGCCTTTCATTTGACTTTGTAACTAATCTTCTTAAAATAAATTTTTAAACTCTTTTAAATATATATATCAAAATGGGCATCCCATGGAGAGCAATACAGGAACCTTTATTTTCAAGTTTTTTTTTTTTTTGATTTTTAGAGGTAAGGTCTTGTGATAGCCCAGGCTGACCTGCAATTAATCTCAGGTTGGCCTTGAATTCACAGTGATCCTCCCACTTTAGCCTCCTGAGTGCTGATATTAAAGGCATGTACCCCCACACTCAGCCAGATATATTTCTTAAATGAATAGTTCTGTTCACCTGGAACATGGCACACAATGATCTTTAGTAATAGTTGACCACTTTGTAATCACTATCTGCTTTGAGAACGAGTCCTCATACAAAATGCTGGCACTGCTGGGAGCTGGACTACTCAGTTCTTCTGAAAATAAGAATTTCATTTTTTGTCCTGAATCTGAGGTCACTGGTTGAATAAAAATGAAGAGCCAAATGCTGTAAATTTGAGCCCAGTGATATATTCATAATGTCCTTTATTTCATGGAAAATTTTCTAAGGCAGGAGGGTAACTGTACCCTAATGTCAAAACCAAACAATCCATCCCCCAGGTTGTCCTAATACAAGTGTCTTATTTATAGATGTCTGCTGTTCTCACTAGCTTTTAAGCTCCCAATATCTCTTTACTAGTTAAGTTTTGGCTTTGTTGTTGAGATATCTCTTGACAAATTTAGCCAGTGATTTTCCATTGTCTAAACATGCAAGAAGAAGAGCTGAAGAGAGGAGAAAACAAATCTTTGTTAGCATCCACAATTTAGAGGCATACACCTCCTGTAGCAACAACCACTTCTTACAATGGACAGATTACATTGAAAGCCACAAGCCTCATCAGTCAACACAAACCACAAAGCCTGAACAAATCCTGGACCAAAAAGATTAAAAATAAGGAGACTCAATGAAAACACACACACACACACACACACACACACACACACACATTACAACCCCAAAGGAACTCCTACACAGCCCTGAAGCTTTATGAAGGAAACAGAGGACATTACAGATATTAGCAGTGCTGTTCCTGTATTCCTCTAAAGACACCAAGAATCATCAATAGTGTTTTGTGAGGGGATAGATACCTTTTGTAGCTATACAAAGTGTCCAAAGACCATATTACCACAAATTTCAAAATTTTGTTGGATTTTACTTGTTATTAGGCCATTAGGCAGCATTCTATTCTCTAAAATATAAGTATCTTAATTAGCTGCATAGGGCAGTTAGCTTTATAAAAGGAAAAAATGCTGAATAAAGTAGAAAAAAATGAAAAAAAGAAGAAAAAAGGAAACAAGATTGTTTATGTTTTTGTTGCCTTGCTTTTGAAAACTAGTAAGTTTCAAAAATCACTTTGAGGGACTGGAGAGATGGCTCACCAGTTAAGGCACTTGCCTGCAAAGCCTGAGGACCTAGGTTCGACTCCCCAGTACCCATGTAAGCCAGATGTACAAGGTGGCACAGGCGTCTGGAGTTAGTTTGCAGTGACTGGGCACCCTGGTGCACCCATTCATTCCCTCTGTCTCTCTCTCTCTCTCTAAGCAAATAAATAAAAATATATTTTAAAAATCAGTTTGATTACCTGGCATTTAATATGAGTAGCTCCACTATGGTTTGGTGTGGTACACTGGGTTCAGGGCAGGAATCTCTTCCAAACCATGGCTTCCCATTACTTCTGATTAACACCTGATAGAAAGTCTCTTATTTCTGTCTGTGTATGTAAGTGTTAAGTGTAACACTTCTGAAAGAAAAGCAATAGAAATAACATTCTTTACACACTTACATATGTCAATATATTTCCACATCCCTTGAAATATTAGTAAGCAGTATTTAAATATTTGATGTAAATAGGATATACAACATGACGAGTTATAGGTATTTTCGTGTCACCAGAAAACAATGTATTTAAAGTTGCATTGGTAACAGAGGAGAAAATGTGTAGAGAACAACACTGTATCATGGTAAATGTCTAAAAATATATGTAAATATAAATATGCATATGCTTATCAAAGTGTGAGTGTTGAGGACAATATTTATTAAGAATACATGTTATCATATCATCTTTTATATTTCATACCAATGGAGAATTTTATATTAAAAGGACATTATAATAATCTTAATCCAATAACAACCAGCCAACAGAACATCAAGTCCTATACAAATCTGGATGTAAGGGCCTGAGAGATGGCTTAGTGGTTAAGTGCTTGCCTGTGAAGCCTAAGGACCCCCATTTGAGGCTTGATTCCCGAGGACCCACTTAAGCCAGATGCACAAGGTGGCACATGCATCTGGAGTCCGTTTGCAGTGGATAGAGGCCCTGGCATGCCCATTCTTTCTCTATCTATCTGCCTTTTTCTCTGTCTTTTTCTCTGTCTGTCACTCTCAAATAAATAAATAATAAACAAAAAATCTAGATGTATTTGATACATTATCTCAAACATGCAAACGAACTTATATGGGCTTTTAATCAGCTAGATCATTCAAACGGTACCCTATAACTTAAATCTTTGTTTTAAAGTTTAATAATACATTTTCTAACTCAATCCAAAAAAGGCTTTAATATTTAGTTGTAATTGTGTTCTGATAAAAAAAAGGAGAAAATAAATGGCCAAAATCACTGCTAGGAACTCATTTAAATATTTGTGTTGACCATATCACTTCATTCATTTTATCAATACTTATTAAATATTTCTAATGTACGAAGATGAAAATGTTTCGAGGGATCACTCATGCTTTTGTAGGAAACCCCCACTCCTGTGCTCATTTTTTCAAGCTAAACTGAGTGTTAACTTTCCTTTAGTATCTCATTGGCACCCTACCTGGAGGGAAGAAACATTTGTTATGATTTCTCAGAAAAAGTGAACCAACAGCAGAGGATGTGATTGTTTATTCTTACTTAAGTAAAAAGATTAATTTTTTTTAAAAAATGGACTAAATTTTCTGAGATGATCCGTTAGCAGAGCAAGCAGTTTAAGATGCTATGACTTCAAAGCTAGTATTTCTTTAGTGTCTATATCTCAACAAGCAGGAACTTAACCAAAAATTCCAATGCTAATTTTTTATCAGTAATGATTATCATATTATTATTTCTGATATAAGGTGGTATAGCAGTGAAAGGGGTTTTATACCCATTTCTAAGCCTTCTAGATTTCTATTTTCAAAGTGAAGGTAAACATTCACTACTTTAGAACAGAATGGAAGTTTCAGCTTATTCCATTGGGGCATCATTATCATATGAGAGTTAAATGCCATTCATGACCCAGTTGATCAACAGATTAGATAATAGGCAATGAAAATTATTTAATGTGAAAGTTGCCTTAGATTCCTATTACTTTGCAAATGGGATATACACCTATAAATTACTATGTAATCCTTTCTCAGTGTGTATTTCCATAATATTTAAAGACTTAAAAACATAATACAACATTGTCCTTAAAAGTTCCTTGTGAACTGGGGAGATGGCTCATTGAGAAAAGTGCTTGCCTTGCAAGGATGAGGACGTTAGTTCAGATTCCCTTCCACCCACATAAAATGACAGGCAAGGACGTAGGCACTTCTACTCCAAGCACTGGGGAGGTAGAGTTGGGGAATCCATGAGCCTTGTTGACAAGCTAACCTAGCCAAATTATGAGCTCTGTGTTCAGTGAAATACCCTATCTCAAAATTTAATGTGGAGAGTAATTGAGGATGGCACCTGACATTAATCTCTGGCTTCCACATATACACAAATACATATGTATATGCACACCTGCACACATACACTTGAGCCCACAACCACATGGGAGGGATGACACACCTACACACATGAACACACCACACAAACATACAAACTCAAAAAAAAAATCTTCCTTACAAGGAGAGTTCAATAATCACTTGTATCTCTTCCAACTCTAAAAATTAAACAACGCTATGACAGTGGGGTAATTGTAGGGTCACCCTTCAAGTTTTGACAGCCCAGAGAACTGCCTTTTGTTCAGAAGAACTACAGAGACTCTCCAGAAACAAAAATGATCTCACATAATCTCAAAATTACCTTATTTTAAATAGTACTTTTACTATGGGAATTTCTTTCAGTAAGAATAGCTCAGGGCCAAATATATGTATATTATTTTGCAGAAAGTTATTAATATCAATGTTGTTTATGGACATAAATTATGAATGTAAATAACCTTGTGCTAAACGTACCTATCCTCAGCCCTTACAGAGTATCAAAGACGCCTCTGAGATAAAAGTGTAGAGATTCAAAGATAAGTTTTCACCATCACCACTTCTATATTAAGCTCATAACTCTGGAAGAAAAGAGGAGAAACATGACAACCTCTGATGACTCTTACTTTGAGGACCAAGTATGCCTGAGTGAAGTATTAGGAAAATGAAAAAGGGAAAGATCATAGAATAAGGTCAGTCAACCAGATGTGGAAGAGTCAGAATAGTAAGTCTGCAGTTTTATAACCTCTTCTAAGAAGCCTCATGTTACTGCCTAAACTCTATGGGACTGCCACTTACTCTTAATATACTCTGCTCACTATGCATTGCAGAAATGCCACTTGTGTGTTTTTAACCAAAAAGACTATATCAATCTAAAAGTTCTGTATTGCAAAGGGAACAATTAAAAGCTAAAATACAAGGCTGGGAAGATAGCTTATAAGTTAAGGTGATTGCCTGCAAAGCCAAAGGAACCAGGTTCTATTTTCCAGTACCCACATAAAGACAGACACACAAAGTGGCACATTCATCTGGAATTTGTTTATGGCAGCTGGAGATCCTAATGCACCTATTCTTTCTATTTCTGTCTGTCAGTCAGTCTGTCTTTCTCTCTGTGTGTGTCTGTCTCTCTTTCTACTTACAAATAAATAAGTAATTTAAAAAAGAAAAGGTCAAACTGGATGCATGTCAGTTCACGGTTCTGAAGAACATATCTTGAAGGGCTCCTGACTAATCCTTACCAACTCTGATAGCTTTTAGAAATGTGTTACAGAGTCTCTATGTCAGAAGAATGTTTTCTGAAACACTACAACCTACAAGAACAATATATTATCATTGTAAGTCTATTTTTGCTATGCTTATGTGTCCTTGTTAAGTGGTATGGCTTAATCATTCCATTGATAAAGGACCCTGTGAAGACTCTTTATGAGCCCAAAGTCAACTAGTGTCTATAGACGTGTTTACTCAGATTCTAGAGCACATACCCTGGGCAGAAGTACATGTCAACAGAAATTGTTGTGTATCTCCTGTCAAGTTTCCCCCATTCTCCAAAATGTTGCTCATTTTTAACTTCACCAAATCATAATACCCATTTTGATATTATTTAACTTAAGAGGCCATGACCCTTGTCCTAAAATTTTAGTAAGTCAAAGTTGGGCTAGAAAAAGCATGAAGACATCTCCACAATTGCAAATGTTTCCATATGCTACTACTCCTTTATCTATGCACAGGCAGTGTAAGTGTGCATGCTCAATGTCAGAACTAGAGACACTCAAGCCCCAAGCCATGATTCTGTCATATAATAATACTTGTGCACCTTTTACAAGTTAGTTACTCTTTCGTACTTCCTTTTGTTAATTTGGGGAAGATTATAGAAATGATAAGACCAGTAATATTTATAATTTGTTGAGACATTTTCATGTCAGGATCCATTTTAATTTTTTAACATGGCAATGTCATTTATATGCTGAGGTGCTGGTGAGGATTAAATTAAGATACTACTGGAGGATATACAACAATAACCACATATAAATGCTGAATACATTTTAGCCATTACGTTACTATAAGGTCAACATATGTGTATTGTATACTAATTATGTGGCACATAATACATTGAGCTTTAGGGTAATCTCACTTTAAAAAGACAGTTCACAGCTCCAAGGAATGCCCTCTGGCAGACTAACATGTATAAAACACAGTCATTTCTACATAGGATAATACATACTATTATTGTAGAATGCAGTGGGTTATTATTAGCATGATGGACAGAACACTTAAGTCAGCTAGAAATATTCTGGGATTGTGTCATTGGAGAGGTGATTCTTAAACTGAGCTTTCTGTCATCTACATAAAAAGAAGGGGAAACACATACTAAAAAGTATGAAAACCATGTCAAAAGGAAGCTGAGGTAAACAGGCAAAGCCTATTATACCTTCCTGTTCCCCTCTATCTTGTCCCTTATTAAACTTCACCTTCCAGTTTTACTAATTTAAATTGATCTTACCTAAATTAATTGATTTTTTATTTTTGATAAAATAAAACCTGAAAAATTTTCTCACAGTAGGGGAAAAGGTTATATTTCAAGAAAAGAATTGTAATAGTGACAGTTTTAATTGGTCAAGCATCTATGTTGGCTGTACAACCAATAACCTTTCATCTTTGGGCTTTACATCTATGAAAACAATTTGTCTTTTGATTTATTTTTGACATGATTGTTGTATGAATTGTTAACTCAATCTAGCCTCTTGAATATCTACCCATCAAATTTATTCCCATAACTTGAGTATTGACACACAATAATAACTGGATTAGAATTCATTCAAAAAATATTAGTTGGCTTCCTACTATGCATCAGGTATTATTTTAGAGGTAGAAAATCTAGCTGCTTATTGCATAGGAAAAACTAACCTTATAGAACTGGTTTATTAAAAATGATACATGTATAATACATTAAAATATAAAGTGTGTTGATATGTAGTAGGCACCATGAATAAACATAAAACACTTTTTCATCAAACATAACTCAAAATCCCATTAACATCATTTTTTACTTTCTTCTTAAAAGGTATCTATTTCCATATTTGTGGTGCAAAATCTCATGTAGAATGCTCTAAAGTAATACAATAACTGTGGTTATTTTAGCTGGTTATATATAAATGTACAAGAACCCAAGTTTTAGAGTAAATATCCCACTTGGGTATATTATTTTTCAAATTGTTATATGACCACAATCTATATTTTCATCACAGCACAAATTTCAAATATGTGTTTCCTTGATTAAAAGAAATAGTATGGAAAAGGGTGAAAATACATTAGTAAATCTACAATGCTATCTGAAGGAACAACTCCAAGCTCAGGCCTTATTGGAAACAGATCAGTAATGGTATGTTTCTAAATATATTGTACCTATCTAACTGACATATCAATATTTATGTTTATGCCCAAAGATTAGTACTGCTTTCATTTTTGGTCAGAGAATCTTCTTTTTGCAACTCAGATAACCAAGAATCCATAAGCTGTTATTCAAAATCTTATGGCTGTGGAGATTGATCAGTGGCTAAAGGAACTTTCTTGCAAAGCCTGAGGGTCTGGGTTTGATGCCTCAATTCCCACATACAGCCAGATGCACAAAGTGGCACATGCATCCGGAGGGGTCTTTTTGCAGTGGCATGAGACTCTGTAAGTCCCATACTCACTCTCTCTCTCTCTTTTCTCTCATATAAATAAAAATATTTTATAAATCTTATTTTATTAAAGATTTTAAAAGTTTTAAAAGAGAGTACTGGAGAGATTGCTTAGCACTTAAGGCACTTGCCTGTGAAGCCTAAGGACCCAGGTTTGATTCTCCAGAACCCACGTCAGGCTGATGCACATAATGGCACATGCCTCTGGAGTTCTTTTGCAGTGGCTAAAGGTCCTGGTATACCCATTCTCTTTCTCTTTCTTTCTCATAAATAAATAAATAAAAATAAAATCTTGGGCTGGAGAGATGGCTTAGTGGTTAAGTTGCTTAACAAAGCCAAAGGACCCATATTCAACTTTCCAAGTCCCACATAAGCCAGATACACAAGGTGAAGCAAGCAAGCAAGGTCACATGTGTGCACAAAGTGGTGCATATGTATGGAGTTTAATTGGAGCAGCTAGAGGCCCTAGCATTCTAATTCTCTCTCCTCCCTCTCTCTCTCTCTCTCTCTCTCTCTCTTGCTCCATCATAAAAAAAGAAAATAAAATCTTAACAAATATTTTTTTTAAAAAAGATGAGTTTCTAGGCTTGATAGTTTAATTTTGTCTATTCTAAATGCAAAACCACACAATACCAAGAACAATGTATCTGGAAGTATGATTAGCTTTCTAGGCATTATTCCATATAATTCCCACTTTTCACATTAGGAATTATGATAACAAATTATTAAAGAGAATGCATCACAGGATAAAAATCTTCACAGCTTCCAAATATTCACATATTTACAAAAGATCTGAAAAGTTGCTGTAGGGATAATGTTAAGTAATGTGTATTTTTTTGCCCTTACTTTACTCATTAATGTGTGCATGATGGGGGAATGAGTAAGTGCATGACCATGTGTGGGAATGAGTATGCACAAATGCCATGGAGCGTGTTTGTAATTCAGAGGAAAACTTTCCTTGCTTTTCAAGCTTGTTTTTTTTTTTAATTTTAATTATTTATTAGCAACAGACAGACATATAGAGAAACAGGCAAGAGAGAGAATAGGCACATCATGGCCTCCAGCCACTGAAAATGAACTCCAGATGCATACGCCACCCTGTGCATCTGGCTTACGTGGGTACTGGGGAAATGAACCTTGAACCAGGGTCTTTAGGTTTCACAGGCAAGCGCATAACTGCTAAGCCATCTCTCCAGCCCTCAAACTTGTTTTAAGGCAGAGTTTCTCTCTCTCTCTCTCTCTCTCTCTCTCACTCTGCTCCTCTTTGCCTCACTTACCACAAACTTTCCGGGAAATTCTCATCTCCCATTCCCATCTTACTGTCATCATGCTTGGATTATGGAAGCCTGTGATAGCTTCAAGCTTTTTGGAGGGGTGGGAGGATTCGAGGTAGGGTCTCACTCTATCCCAGGCTGACTGCAAACTCACGGCAATCCTCCTACCTCTGCCTCCAGAGAGCTAGGATTAAAGGCATGTGCCACCATGCCCCTGGACAACTTCAGGATTTTTATGTGGGGGTCTAGGGAGTCACACTTGGGCACTTCAGCTTTAGTGGTGAGCTATTTATCCACTGAGTCATCTCTAAAGCTCCAACACTTTTTTTTTTTTTTTTTAGGGTCTCCCTCTAGCCCAGGCTGACCTGGAATTTGCTATGTAGTCTCAGGGTGGCCTTGAACTCATGGCAATCCTCCTACTTCTGCCTCCCAAGTGCTGGGATTAAAGCTGTGCCACCATGCCCAGCTCCCCAGTGGTCATTTTTTTATTGTTTGACAAAACACTTTTTATGACAATACTTCTGTTTACAACAAAGCCACAACTACCACTTGTAGACTATGTTTCTAGTAAAATTTTTCTACCTTAATATACACAATTGATACAAGCTTAGCTAATCAACATATTCTATCCCACGGCCTCTGAAACTGGTTCAAGGCATTTGGCCCAACTGCAACAATAAAATTCAACTTTAAGACATTTCACAGAACTTTTGGCAGTGAGAAGTATCTTGGGATTGTAATCGCTGAGGTCACAAATACATAAAATTTGGGACCAGCAATCTTATGAAAAATATCAGCTAAAGAAAAAAATTCATACAAAAAATGTCATAGTCAATGGAATTTGGTGACATTAGAAAAAAAAGAAGTAATCTATTTTGCAAATTTGAACTTTTAAAACAGTTTGCTTACAGCCAATCTTATCTTTGCACTGCTCATAAAAATAAATCAGTAAGTCAGGTGGTGGTGTCCCATCTGCAAGAGGTATGCTTGTGCTCACTATTTCAGTTTCCTCAGGTAGTACCTATCTGTCCACTCAAAACCCTTGATTTATCCTTGACTCAGTTTTGGTAGATTGTATATTTCTAAGAATTTATTCATTTCTCCTAGATTATCTTATGTATAACGCTAGCATCCAAGCTTGAAAGCAGAAAAAGTGTATCTGTTCCCAAATGGTATAATTCCATATGTAGAAAACCCTAAAGAATCCACCCCTTCAAAAGAAAACATAATAAGTCAATTCAGTAAAATTTCAAGATATAAAATATGTAAAAATCAGTTCATATTCTCTACAACAGCAATAATCTCTCTGAAATGAAAGGTTAGATAACTATTCAATTCACAACATCTAAGATAATAAAATAAGAGTACATTTTACCAAGAAGGAAAAACATCTATATTGTGAAATTTGTAGAACAAGAATATATTAGTTACTTTGTGGTTCCTGGGACAAATATCTGACAAAAATCAGTTCCAAGGAGAAAGGGTTAATTTCAGCATACAGTTCCAAGTTATAGGCCATCAAGATGGGGAGGGTATGGAGGCTGGTGTTTGAGGCAGGTGTGCATTTACAATCAAAAGTGAGGAAATAGAGAACAATGAATATAAGTGCTCAGTCAGCGATTTCCTTTTAATGCAGAGCAGGACCTTGGCCTATGAAATGGCGCCTTTCACATTTAAGGTAGGTCCTCTCACCTGAATTAACCTAATAAAAATAATCTCTCAGAAGTATGCCCAGAGGCTAACCTAATCTAGATAACCCCTTGATTCTAGATCAAGCTGACAGTATGAATAATCACAAGTAATAAAATGAACTAAAGAAGACAAAATAAGTGGAAACATATCCTGAGTTCATGGATTGCAAAAGTATTATTAAAATGAACATAGCACTCAATGTGACTTACAGATTCAGTGCAAGTTCTATCCAAATGCCAGTGGCATTTTGAGGAAGAAAAAATAATTTTAAATTCATATGAAATGACAGAGCACCTTAAGTAGTCAAAGAAATCTTAAGAAAAAGAAAAAACATGGAGACAACACACATTCAAATTTCAAATTATCTTAAAAGCTATAGTAGGGCTGGAGAGATTGCCTAGTGGTTAAGGTACTTGCATGCAATGTCAAAGGACCAGGCTCAATTCCCCAGGGCCCGTGTAAGCCAGATGCACATGGTCATGCATGCATCTGGAGTTCGTTTGCAGGGACTGGAGGCCCTGACATGCCCGTTCTCTCTCTCTCTCTCTCTCTCTCTCTCTAAATAAAATAAAAATAAGATATTTCAAAAATAAGCAAAGGATATAAACAGATATTTTTTCACATACAATGGCTATAGTAAAGGTGCTCAACATTAATCAGCAAGGAAAGGAAAATGTAAACCACAACGATGATCTCACATCCATTAGTCTAGTTTTTATTACAAAGAAGGATAAGTGTTAGCAATGATATCAAGGAAAGGGAAACTTGGGCACTGTTGATGAGGGTAAGTATTAGCATAGCTGTTAAGGAAACAGAATCAAAGTTCTGCAAAAAAAAATAAGATAAAATTGTGATATAATTTAGCAATGTTACTGGTGGGTACAGATACTTCTAGACTTCTGATGGGGTTATGTCCCAACAAATTCATTATAAATTGAAATACTATAATTTGGCATTCATTCCATATATCCAACCTATGTACTATAGCTGTGATGGTTAAATTCTATTGTTAATTTTATAAGAATCAAACAAAAGGCAAGCCGTTTGGGCAGGTCTGGGAGAGCATTTCCAGGAAGGACTACCTGAAGGAGGAAGATCTCCAAGGGAGGGCAGCCCCACTAGTGGTTGTGGTGGCTCTAAGGAGGTTCTGGGAAAAAAGGCAATGCATTTTGCCTGGCTTCCCTTGCTACTTTCTAGTGCATGCATCTACTCTGTTGCTTCCATCCTTCACAGACACAAGAACCCAGCTTCTTCAGTCTTCCAATGGAGACTGAAGAACAGTGACTCCAGGCCTTCAGGACCCTATTGAGACTGCTATGGCATCCAGTAGCAAGGACTGAGCTGCTACCAGGTTTTCCAGCTGGCCAACCTGCAGACAGCCATTGTTGTACTACCCTGCCTGTATCCTGTAAGCCAATCTAATAAATCTCTCTGTCATAGTCAGCTTCACATTGCTGGCAGAAAACACCTGACCAAAAGCAGCTTGTAGGAGAAAAGTGTTTATTTTGGCTTACAAACTCAAAAGGAAGCTCCATGATAACAGAAGAAAACAATGGCATGAGCAGAGGATGGATGTCACCTCCTGGCCAACATCAGGTGAAGAACAACAGCCAGAGAGTGTGCCAAACACTGGCAAGGGGAAACTGACTATAACACCCATAAGCCCTCCCCCAACAATCCATCACCTCCAGGAGGCTTCAATTCCCAATTTGCTACCAGCTGGAGACCTAGTATTCCAAGCACATAAGTTTATGGGGGACACCTGAATCAAACCACCACACCCCCTTATGATATATATTTATTCTATTGGTTCTGTTTCTCTAGAGAACCCTAATACATAAGCTTAGCTTAATAAACTTTACATGTATTTAGCTTGCTTACATTTACTTAGCTGGAAATTATGAGTGTCATATTTCATATTACTCTACGGAAAAGATCAAAATTCACAATTTAAAGAAATTATGGTCTCTACTAAGTTTACCTCTTTTCTATGATCATAAAGTCAAAACATTAGAAGCTGAATTATTATAAGCCAGATAAATTATTATATATACCTGCTATATATGCCTACAGGAAATATCAGTACTACTAGAATTTGGATCTTAAATACCTCTAAACACCTATGTGTTGAAGGCTACGTTCTCAGCCCATGGAACTCTTCAGAAGAGGTAGAACATCTAGAATGTAGTGTCTAATAGAAAGAAGTGAAGTCATTGGGGCATATCATTAAAGGGGATATTTGAACCCTGGTCCCTGTTTTTCTCTGTTTCCTGGCCACCATGAAGTAAACAAACATCATCCTGCCATGATGTACTGTGCTGCCACAGGCTGAATGAAACACCTTTCTTCTTTATAACTTGACTTTATCAAATATTTTGTAATCACTGACCAATATCTCACTGTGGGGAGGAACCAATTCTGGCCCTGGGAATTACCAGCCAGAGTCCATGGTTTTAAGGTTTTGTTTTCTCCTTCTTTTATGGAGCTCTTCTGTTTGGGTCCCCTCTCCTTTCTACTGAAGGTAATAATTTGCAGAATGGTATCCAGGAAGAAGGTTTCTATAGAATTGATTCATGTTGTCATTAATTTTTTATATTTCCCCCAACTGATCTCCTCTTTATTTACTGCCCAAGGCCTATCGGAACCTTCTTTCCTTCCTTCCTTCCTCCCTTCCTTCTTTCCTTCCTTCCTTCCTTTTTTCTTTCTTTCCTTGTTTCTTTTGCTGACCATCAACTTGTTGTTGAGTAGCCATTCCTCCCTTCCTTCCCTATTTCCCCTTTTCCAATTTTCATTCTAGTATCATATCCATATTGTTGACATTTATTATGGCTTACAATTAACTGATGCTGGTCCAAGTTACAAACCACATATAAGTGTGGTCGTGCAACTTTTGTCATTCTAAGCCTGTATGACCTCATTTAGTATAATTTTATCCAAGTCCCCCCATTTTCCTGCAAATTTATTTCATTATTTCTTACCACTGAGTAGAATTCTATTGTGTGTGTGTGTGTGTGTGTGTGTGTGTGTTTATATACACATATACATATATGACATGTTCATTAACCATTCATTTGTTGAAGGGCATCTGGACTGCTTCCAGTTACTGGCGATTGTGAATAGAGCAGCAATAAATATGTCTCTGTGGTATATAGTAGAGTCTTTAGGGTATATGCCCAAAAGAGTTATAGATGAATATAATAGTGGCTCTATTTTTAGCATTTTGAGGAGTCTACATAATGTTTTCCATATTGGCTGTATGAGTTTGCACTCCACCCAGCAGTGGATGAAGGTCCACTTTCACTCACACCCCTGCCAGCCTGTGCTGTCATTTGACTTTTTGATGACTGCCATTCTGACTGGAGAGAGATAGAATCACAGCTCTCGGTCAGGGAAACATGAGGTCCCCAAAATAATACAGGCCATTGACAAAACACTGAGTTGCCCGAAAGAGCTATAAGTCCCTATTACTGAAGACAACACAGCCTACAGCCACAGGACATCAAGTGACTGTGCTGAAACTGAGAAAGAATCCAGTTCCCTCCTGGCTAGCCCTCATACTGCTGGAGAGTGCTATGAGAGTGCCTGGAGAACAACAGTTGCCAATAGATTGAATAATCAGGAGCTCTTGCCAGTTATGAAATCAACCAGCCAAGCAAGAAGTATACACGTGCAAGAGGCACACAGCCAATATAGGTAACCAACTGCTTACAGATTGGATATGAGACCATCTCAGTGGGGGGAGAGCTCATATCTGGCTCTGGAAACCAAGCAAGATTCCCTAGGACAGGAAACCAATAAGCTCCAGAAGGTACCTCCACTGCTCTCTAACTAAGAGTGGATGTACACATCAATACATCTCTCTAATAACTTGGTTTATCCCCTTTTATTCAAACTGTTATCACTTTTGTTTGGAGAATCTGTTTTATCTTACAGATGGAGAAGAATACTGCTGAAATAAGGATATGTCAATACATAAAGAAGAGAGAGCTAACAGTCTACCATGAGATGGGTCACTTCTACCTCATCTGCCAGGGCCCAGACTCATTACAGAGGAAGCAGTAATATGAAAATTGCTCTCACAACTAGTCTGAAAACCAGTTCCAGGGAAATGGTGACAGTCACTCAAACTTCATCAAAACAGAGATCCAGAGGCTACAGAGAATTCAACACTAAATCATAGAACATTGCAGAAGAGGGAGCAGAAAAATTGTAAGAGCCTCAGAGTGGGTAGGAATAGCCTGAGGTACCATGTCCTCCACCCCGCAGAGACTGACGAAGACCTCTTGGTCCCCACAATGAATACCAATAACCCCACTGAAAAAGACCCTCTGCAGAATTGGGGCGGGGAAAAGGAGGTCTAAAAACACAAACTTTTTATTTAAAAAAAATTGAAAGGGGGCTGGAAGGATTGTTTAGTGGCTAAGGCACTTGCCTGCAAAAGCCAAAGTACCCAGGTTTGATATGCCAGGACCCACATAAGCTAGATGAAAAAGGTGGCACATACATCTAGAATTCAACTGCAGCAGCTGAAGACCCCAATGAGCCCATTCTCTCTATCTGTCTCTTTCTTCCCCCCTTAAATAAATATTATAAATAAATAAAAATATGTTAAAAATAAGAAAGGAGTTCTAGGCAACAACCAGGGCCCTCGAGTAATTTCCCATTCAAATATCCCATTGGCAGTGCATTTCAAACCTTTACTGTGACTTTGTTCTCAATAAAGATTCTTACTGCTTCATATATATGTATGTATATATAGTGTGCAAAAACTAAATATATACAAATATACATAAATATAGTTACTTGAAGACATAGCCTTATCCCCATGTTCATTGCACATTACTCACAATAGCCTTGATGTGGAACTATGATATTTGTCTGTTAATGAGTAAATAGCTGAAGAAATTCTTATTCACATACAAAGAAATATCATTCAGGCTTACAAAGAAAATCCTGCTATTAGTGACAATACAGATGAACTTGGAAGATATTTTATGCGCAGGGACCATGCTAATCTTCTCTGTATTGTTCCAATTTCAGTGTATGTGCTGCCAAAGCGAGCATGGAAGATATTTTATGAACAGATATGACAGTCATAGAAATATGAATTCTGCATAATTCCAGTTATACAGAGAATTTTCAAGTTAAATACATAGAGTAAAAGTTTGATAAATAGGATAGAGAAATTGTGACATGCTGGTCAAAGAATAGATAGCTGTATTTATGTGATATGAATAAATCTAGATATCTATTAAACATTATTATAACAATACTTAATAAAACTATATTATATACTGAAACTTTGGTAAGAGAATTGATTTTGAATACTAGTCCACAAAGAAAACTATGAGATAGGACAAATATGTTAATTTACTTGGCTATAATACTCATCTGTATGAGTATGTATTTTAAAACATATTTTTGTACCTTAGATATATATAATTTATAGGAAAAGTGAATAAAAAGACAGTATAATTCTATTTTGAAGTTACTGTATATCACTAGCAGATAAGCTCATTCTAATAAATTTATAACTGCTTCAAGTGATAAGGATACCCATTTGGAAGTGACTAGATTTAAACAAGTCACTGGCTTTAAAACCTGAGTTTTATATCCCATTTTTCAATGCTGACTCAACATCATTACTATATATATATATATATATATATATATATATATATATATATATTCAATTATTCATGAGCTGTAAGAAAAATATCTGTACTTACACCTTGCTATTTATTTTTTCATTTGTTTAATATGAGTATTACCTTTTAATGGAGAAGTTTTGCATTAGATACACCAGAAGGCATAACAAACAGTACTATGTTTGGGTTTATGTATTCTGCAACTTGAAAGAGATTTTAGATTTTATAGAGAAAATATGTGTATGTGCAAAAAGCAAAACACTTGTGTAGAGGTAAAATACAGAAGAACTCAAGAGTAAAATGGTAATAATGAAATGAAGCAAAGACCAAGCATAGATATTCTTGTGAACAGAATCAAACAGGAAAGGGGCAGCCATGAAACATCCTGAAATTCAAAGCTAAATCTGCACTGTATATGGCAGATCCTTGCTGTCTGCCATTTAATGTGAAATTAACACCAACACACGTTGTCTTGAATAATCCAGTGACTGAAACTGTCCATACAATCCTTCCTGTGATCAATGTGCTTCTGTCACTGGACTGTCACTTGTTCTGTTTGCCTCTTCTTTTTTTAGAAGTAAAATTATCGTCATCAGTTCTATAGAATTTTAGTTGTGCCTTTGTTCATATAAGACTCCTTTTAAACACCATTATGAATCCTCCATGTTTTATTAAAAGAAATAATTTCCATTACTCGTGAGTTTATAAAGCAATAAAGAATTCATGATTACTCAGCACTTTTACCAAAACCATTTCTTGGTATTTATGTGGTAGTCAAAACTAAGTAAATAAAACTATCATCACTGTACTAAATTTAACTTTAAATGGTTGTCTCCTATTCCATGCGCTTAAAATTCTAATTATCATATATATTCGGTTAATAAGAAAGATACCTGATTTTAATCTCTGTCCATTAGTCTTGAAAGGAAATTGTCTATAAAGAAAAGCTATAGATGCTCACAGAAAGGAAAAATGCTTTCCCTTCATACATGTGGGCTCATTTTAGCAATCTTTAAAACACGCTGGATTGTTACGCTTTTTCTCTATATGTGGAATATTCTTCCTCTAAGTAGTCACAAACATTTTTCTTAAGTTTATTTGTTCTTAAACAGATGTCTTACTCATGCATACCTTCTTTCACAATTTCACAATGCTAATTAAAACGGCAACTACCATAACCTATATTACTTTCTGTCTTCTAGCCAGCATTACTTTTCTTCTCAGAAGTTATTATCCCTAGATAAGTGCTTGACTTATTTATTTAATATTTTTCTGACCCCAACTTTCTTGCCCAATACCTACATAAATGTTTGGCAAATAACAAGAACTCTACAATAAGTTTTGAATAAATAAAGAAATTTAGTAACCTAGTTTATGTATTTCTACTCCCTAGTTTCTTGTAAACTTTTAGTCTTCTCACTAATGATTTCCAAGTTCATATGATTCTAAGTACAGGAATTAAACCAAAAAAAGATAATGACTAGGACTGCATGAGGGAATTATAATATATAAGTGCAATATGTTCAAATATTTCATCATATTAGAAACAATAAAATACAGTCTTTATGTATCATCAATATCACCAGAATTTTGGTGCATATGAAAAATTTGTCAAGCTTAGACACTAATGGTGAGAAGATACATTTTTGAAGTATTTTTTTATTTTAATTTTATTCATTAAAGAGATAGAAAGAGGCAGAAAGTTGGGGAGAGGGAGAGAATGCAAACTCCAGACATATGCACTACCTTGTGCATCTGGCTTAAGTGGTGAAGCACTTGTCTGTGAAGCCTAAGGACCCTGGTTTGAGGCTCGAATCCCTAGGACCCACGTACACCAGACACACAAGGTGGCACATGCATCTGAAGTACATTTGCAGTGGCTGGAGGCCCTAGCGTGCCCATTCTCTCTCTATCTGCCTCTTTCTCTCTGTCTGTTGCTCTCAAATAAATAAAAAAAAAAAAAAAATTAAAAAAGAATTGTGATATAATACAAAATTTTATCATTTTCTCAAATATAATATATATACAATTATTTTATTTTTCTTTTTTTCTACTTAAAATATTATAAAATTAACTATTAACACAATCTTTGAACAGAGTTTAGTCTAAAACTTGATCTATTCTATTCCCCTGTACTGTTAATTAATTTATGTTTAGACAATTTCATGCATGTATATACTGTATTTTAAAATTTTTATTTATTTATTTATTTATTCATTTATTTATTTATCAGAGACAGAATGTGTGTGAGAGAGAGAAAGAGTGAGAATGGGCATGCTAGGGCCTCTAGCCACTGCAAACAAACTCCAGGAGCATGTGCCACCATGTGCATCTGGCTTATGTGGGAACTGGAGAATCGAAACAGGGTCCTTAGGCTTCACAGGCATGTGCCTTAACAACTAAGCCATTTCTCCAGCCCCTATTCTGTATTTTGATTCACCTCCAAATGCCTTCTCTTGTCCCCTCCTACCTTCTCATCTAGTCCCCCTCCTAAGAACTGAGTTATTCTAATGAATAACAATTGGGTTACTGTAAAACTAATCAATTTTACCATTGAGAAACTTGTTAAAATACCTAGTTAATAAGACTGGCTAGGTTTTTATGTATTTATGGTTACCACTTTGTCTTTATTAAAGATTAATAGTATCTTTTTTTAAACATGAAACTAATTCTCACTATTGAAAGAAGGCCATCCTAAATATGAAGAGTGTAAATATTTTTATACTTGATTCCAGATTTAACTAGATATATGTACTGTGTATGTATTGTGTTTAATATTTCATATATAAATTGATTATACTTTCTCATTTCTATAATAATAAATTGATTATACTTTCTCATTTCTATAATAATAATGTAAACGTGTTCAATCTGTAATATCTAAAAGTGAAAAAAATGCAACTCTATATCCCTTCTAGCCTCTAGATAAAAGGCTAATTATGTTAATTTTCAATGTTTCCTATAGCAGAAACAGCATGAATGCAATTATCTTTGTTTATTTTTTATTGAAATATAATACACTAGAACAAAAAAGAGGCTCAATATACTTAGGATATCATATTCGTTACACAAACCAAAAGATTTTTACTTACTGTCTATCAAAAGTTTAAAAATTGCATTTTCCAAGATGCTTTCTGCTCTTTCAATCTACACTGAACTTCTTTTTAGCATTTAAATTCAAGTTGAGTATTCTATGTGACCTTTTCAGAATATTCTCTAATTATATGTAACTCCTTCCTAGATAAACTGGAAAATCCACTGAGGATTGGAGATATTAGGTTCATTTCATATTCCTTACAGAGTAAATAGTATAGATTTCACAATTGGCTTATGCATTCATTTATTAAGTTAATACCATATACACTAAAATATATTCTTACCCAAAGTAAAAGTGCTATTTAAAAATATGTTTCCATGACATGAAGAGAGGGCAATGGCAAAGAACATTTAAGTTTTGCTCCTGTGATGTGCTAATTCTTATTGATCTTGAGTCTGTTTGCATGGCATTGCAAAGCAATGGGTGAAAGACAAAACTACGGTTAGCAAAAGCAGACGTCTGAGAAGTGGCCCCTGATTAAGCCAGGATTTCAAATTTCATCATTTGCAAATGAGAAAAATAATTCTGGAAAGCCTTCTTCAAAGGTAGATTCGTCTGAATTCCATCATGGAGAGAGGAGGAACTCATAGAGCTCCAACCCTCTCTGAGGATCTATGGGTAGGTATGGGTGGGGGAGAAAGACACTTTTTGCAGTGGTATAGCCACTGGAAAGTTGCCCATGTTCAAGTAAGTAAACCCCCACCCATGCCCATGCAAGTAACCCTAATTAAACTCAGTGGGTAATAAGAAAAAATAAACACATGAAAGTAGGAGAGCAAATAGTCAGGAAGAAGGGATTCAGCAGGAATAAGAAGGGTGCAAGAGAATGTACTAGGGGTGATTATGATCAGAATATATTATATACATGTATTATAATATCATAATGAAACTCAGTATTTTATATAACTAATATATGCTTATGAAAACATTAAACAAGGTTGTTAGTAGAAAATATAAAATGTATTAGAATAAAAACTAAGACAATTGACTAAAAACTATTATAAGAAGGTTCACTTGACATACTAGTACACAAATAATAAAAGAAGCTAGAGTATATTGTAATAATATCCTGAGTGTGTTGAGATAAAATGGATTTTAGAGCTATATTATTACAAATAAAATTATAAAAACAATCTTAAGAAGAAAGACACATTAACGATATCTTCATACAAATAAAATGAGAGTATCCATGACCAGCACACACTCACAAATGAAAAACTTGGAGAATATATAATCAGGAAAGAAGAAATACTATCCAAAAGTCAACACAAGTAAGAAACTGTCAAAAAATAAAAATTTTAAAAATTCAATGTTGGTTATGATGAATACATAAATTCCAAAATAAATCATCCATGGATTTATAACAAATATAAACAATTTCACAAAGAAACAAATGGAGAAAACTGAACTTAATTAAATCACACTAAAGAAGAACTCTAACTACAAAAGAAGGAGGAAAACAGAAATGTTCAGGGAACATTGTAGAAGAGCTCAATACTAAAGTAGACTTATAACACACCTGCCAAGGCTCAAGGAACATTGTGGAAGAGGGAGCAGAAAGATTGTAAGAGCCCCAGGGTGGGAAGGAGTATCCTGAGGTATTATCCCTCCCACAGAGACTGACTGGTGCAATCACGACCCCACAGTGAATGGGGTTGGGGGAGAGGGAACATAAGAGTATAACTTGATGGGGACATGACCAATAAGCAATATGTTAAAAATAATTTTAAAAGAAATTTTAAAACAAGGCTATAAAATAAAAATTATGGTATAAAATAAAAATGACAAATGTATTCCAACTCATTATTCAGAGCTGGTTATTCCTTATTGAGCATTTCCTCAAAATCCTCCATCCTTTTATAAACAACCATGACATCTTGGACTACTAATATTGTAGGAGGTTCTGAAGGAGAGATGGGTTTACATATACTAAGATAGTCACAATGACTAATATGACTAATGACCATGTTTATAAGGAAGGCAAGAAGTACTTACAAGGGCTACAGCATTCTGGTGAACAATAAAACAAACCTAAATGAGCATTGTTAGAGTCCAGTGAAATTTCCCCAGCCATACTACTGTTCATTCATCTCACAAAATAACTTCCACCTCAGACTTCAAACCGCAAGGGCTTGTGATACAGTGAATATTCTCTCAGACTAAAGTGATGAAAGAAAAGAAAGAAAGAAAGAAAGAAAGAAAGAAAGAAAGAAAGAAAGAAAGAACACAACAAAGTTCTATGGTTTCCCATCTTTAATTGACAATTGACGAGTTGGTCCAATAAACACAATCATTTGCAAATTCCAAGCAAGTCTTTATTGAGAGAGAACAGATAACTAATTATAAACAAGTACTGACAAATTGTGACCATGTTAGCCACATGCAAGAAGAAAGTGAGATGTAGGAACTATTCAAAAAACAAGAGCTCAAAGATAGCCGCTGTTTGGAAATCCCCAAAGGGAACAGGGCTGTTGTTAAGTTCCTGAAGCATCCCAGCACTCCCATTCTGCCATTTACTATCTTCAGCTGGCTGATGCATACCCACAAAAGGAAAGCAAAGGATTTCTTATGTGACCTTCCACAGAGAATTGAGGGTGGGGAAGAGTTAAGAGAGATAGCAAACCTTATAATCTGAAGTATCTGTTTTTCATTTTGCCTTATTATAGGATACCACAAATACACAGATGATTATATGAAAATGCCTCACTTTGCAAATTACTTTCTATTTATCATTTCATTCTATTCCCATGGTCATCCCAAATAATATGGTAAAATTTTCTGTCTGTATACTAAAGATAGGAAACTGACAAAAAACACAGAAGACAAGCAACTCACTCCATATTAAATGACATGCAAGTAGTGGCATTTTTAATTCTTGTTCCACTGCTCTATCAACATAATGGTACACATAGTTGATTCTAAATCATACTGTCCTGCCTGGGTTTGAATCCTGCCTCTACTTTTTGTTATTGATATGAAACAGAACATACTATATAAACTCCTTAGGTTTTTGACTATATTTTGTTTTATGTGAATGTGAGTGTGTGTGTTTGTGTGTGTGTGTGTGTTTGTATGAGAGAGAGAAACAACAGATTAGTAAGGAAGGCTAATTTGATAATGCATATAAAATAAATTACACACATTAAGTCCTCTGCGTGCAGATGCTTTACTAAACATTTTGATTTATTTTTCTCTAATCACTGTTATCTTAGTATTAGTATGAATTACCATTCTGGTTACTTACTGCCTCTTGGACATATATCAATGTATTCTGTCACTTTTAGCTATTAAAGTTTACTCAATTTAACATGACAATGACATGTTCAACTTAAATTCTATCTCTTTTCCTGTACGTGCCATATACTATTCACCTGGATGCCCAGGATAATGGCCCCAGGATTCACAATAAAAACTGGAAATATTAGTTGGGGTTCACTTACCTTTCTTTCCAGAACTCTGTGATTGTGGAAGTGGTAGTCTTATCAATCCAGTGATTTCTCCTCTCTCTATGCAATGCCCAACTTCCAGTGATGGGATAAAGACAAGCACAAACTTATTTCTCCAGTCGCTCACCGTCCACTTTGCTTGTTGTCATTGTTTATTTGCTGGCTAACAGTGACTAAACATGGAAACCTTCTCTGTACAAGCCATCAAATGGAATACATAAGTTTTATCTTTTTAAGGAACTGATTCAAAGGCCTATGTACAATCCAGCTCACTACTGTGAGGTAACTCCTTCCTGTTCTGTATCTTCACCTTCCCACACTACCTTGCAGTATATTGCACTTGACAGTTCATGGGTTGCCCTCTTGCATTGTGTACTGGTGAGGCAGAACAAGTCTAACTTTATCCCTTAAGGAACAACTCATGGATAATCCATGCATCCTCACCATAGGAATCCATGAGAGTTTATTAAGTTTATTCACTAACACCCATCTTCTCAACCTTTTGCCATTCTGTGGTTTTTCCCAGTTTAGCAAGGCACATCCAGTAACACACATATCCTGTCAGATAATGAGATCTGTCTCCTTGAAGAAGGCAAGCCATTATTATTTCTCCATTTAATTAGTGCAATAGCATCCTGAAAGTTTCCACCATTTACAACTTTGCCATATTCTGGTTGTAGCAACCATAATATATTCATGAAAACTTAAATCAGATAATATCACTTAGCTAGCATTCCCTTCTCAATAAGAGTAAGAATGAAAAGCCTTAAAACACCTATAAAATCCTAAGTGTTCATGTTACTTCTTATTTTTGTTTTTAGGATTCATTTCTTAACTATACTTTCTTCTCTCATTTATTCTGTTCAATCACAAAATCTACTTGCCATATTCTGGTACTTCTGCCTAAAACATGTTCTCCCAGATAACTGCCCAACAATGCTTAAGTTTCAGCTTATTTGCAAAGGCCTACCTGAACATTTGATGTATAATGAAAAAAAAAAATGCAAACCATATCCTCTATCATTTCTTATTACACATTTATACTTTAATTTTCTACATATTTATCATCTGTCATATTTCCTATTTGCTGAGTTTTTGTTCTTTCTTTTACTGTTAAATTCAAATTCTTTAAAGAGTCAAATTCTTGGCCTATTTTTTTTTTATTATTTTATTTATTTTTGGAGTGCCATAGCCAGAGAGGGAGAGGAAAATACTGCCCAACACACAGCAGAGGCTCAATAAACCCTGTTTTTAAGAGTCATAAAATGAAGATATGACACATGGGAGCAAGTAAAAGATAAAGTTTAAAATGCTCTGCATTTGATTCCATTGACTATTTTAGAAGTAAGAATGCTTATTCTAAGAAAATAAATATTGGAAACAAAATACCAACCGGGATTTCCCAATTGTCTAGGTATTACCAGTTATGACTCAAAACTACCTACCAAGCATTTCTCATTTCCAAAACCAATAAAAGTTTGGAGAAGAAAATTTCCTTAGGATTCCATTAACAGTTAATGCAATGAGTTCTGTTACTCACTTCCAAAAATAATTCCATAACTGTTATTTTGACTAGTTTATATGTAATAAAGATTCAACACTGCATTTTATTTTTGTTTCCTTGTAGCTTTTCAGTTTTTCTACCCTTTTATGATATTAATATTTTACAGAATATATGCCTATTATTATTCTATAGAATATACCACATTCTGGATTTGATATTTTCCCTTGTGGCATTTAAATTTTTTTTTACCCTATTCCCTGTACTTAAAACAGGGAATAGGGTAAAAAAATAACATTAAGATCTGAAGAACTGATTAAATTCAGATTCAGTATGTTGGGGAATGAGTATTTCAGATGTGTTTTGTTGTGTTTTTCCCACATGTAAACATGAAGGGACAATATTACAAGTTATTCCATTATTAGTAAAACTCTGAGCTCATTTCATTAAGATAGTACCAAATTTCTCCTATATGAAGATACATTTTCCTCTTTGCAAAATTTAAGTTATATGTTAGATAAATTGTTATGTATTTGGAGTAAAAGTTTACCAACATAAGACTTTACCCCAAAAGCCTTTAACCAACTGTTTTGAAAACAATTGGTGTCCTTTGCCTAAAATGATTATATTGGGTTTACAAAATAGTGATTTTATGAATCTATCATCCTCTCTATACTTTTAGGCTTTTTTAGTGGGGAACAGTGAGATAAGAGAGAGGAAGGGAGGAAGCTGGAGAGAGCAATGTCTATTGTAGTGCTAAGGATCAAATTTAGGACCTCATATAAGCAAGGCAAGTGTTTTACAGCTAAGCCTCCCATGTTCTCCCCAAAACCAAAAATATTATTATAAGATAATATAAAACAACAGTATATTATTTCTTATGAGATATATACACTATAACGGGGAAATGATATTAGGAGAGAGGGAAGAATATTTGGAGAAATGTCCTTAAGCAAGAAAGTTGGGATTTAATATACATTAGAGAGGACAGTCATTGAAAGAACAGTTGTTTATACTTTATGAAATAAATTCATCATCTGATTTATAGGTTGGGAAATAAGGCTATTGGATTCATTTAGTGTCAATAATCTTGAACTTAAAAGGAGGCTATGCAACATGGTTACATGTTTTATTCCACATATGTTCAGTGGTATTCATACTAGCATGAAGCTCAGTGTGAGCCATACTAATAGAAAACATTAGAGAAATTAGAATTAGGTTAGAAATTATAGTGATTTTTTCATGTAATGTACTTGATACAAAATAAAGACTGAACAAGGTTATTCCCAGTATTTGCAATGAAAATAATTTTGAATGGTAATGAGGAGGTACACATATGTGTGCAAGTACAAAAGAAATAGGTTTTTAATCAGAAACACACAGTTTTAGGGGGTAATTATTTGTATCCTGAACATAAAGTTTTCAAATTCTACAGAGTGGCATGGTTACTTTGAGAATTCAGGGGACATCAAGAATTTCTATCAACTCTAACCAAAAGATACCCATAAACCAAGAAAAGAGTAGTCCGATTTCAAGCATACAGGTTTCTTTTTTGTTTGCGTTGACAAGTATAGACCATTGGGCACACTGCATAACTCTAAAAGATAAAGAGATCATTTTAACTCTTCCTAAGATGACAAGATAAAAGGAGCTTTATTTTATGCATGGGAATATAATTTTTCAAACTATAATTTAATGATCAATCCAAGTCCTGAACGTTTTTGAAATCCTTAAAGTCTATGACATTGGATGCTCATTAAAATTATAAAATTGCTTCTGTACTGGGATTTCCAATAAGCATCCCAATCATAATCAGTACCTTGTTTATATCAGTACAAAATGCTCCTTTTTACTACCCCAATATACCATGATTTAATGCAGCTAACTTTCTTACATTTCAACTATTTCACAGTCGAATATGAGTATTAATTTTGAATCTCAAAACAGTAGAAACTTGTAGTAATTTCCAATTCTCAAATGTAAGTCCTTGTATACATATCCACAGCACTGTCAGAAATAAACTCAAATGTTTAGCCCCAAATCAGGACCTTACAGGAAGAAGAATACTTCCTTTTGGTTTAACATGAATATCTAATAACAATAACCATTTATTCTTAAAATAAAATGTCACATTTTATTATTACAGTAATTTTCTGGTCAAAATGAGTTCAAAATATTTCCAGTGATAGATACAACTACTTTTATGAACTGCTTTCTTCAGAATAACATTTTAATAGTTTATTATAGCATTCCTGCTGAAAACATGCAAGCATAATGAATTCACAATAAACTGAGAGGCATTTTGGACAGGATCTAGGCATTTCAAAATTAAGTCTGTGCTCCTGCATACTTTCCTACTCAATCAAAAAATATTGTCTATAAGATTATGTATTACTACATCCAAACCCATGAAGGATTAGTAGGAATTCAAGGACTTAAAAGGTGCAATTCCTTGGCCAATTTTACAGGGAATATGTGCTAAAATAGAAATGATTACTTTAAAATTGAAGAAAGTGATGGTGACAGCAACTCAATAAATACTGACTGACTTACCATTTACTAAAAACAAGGTATCTTTGGGGAGAGACAGAGTCAAAAGAGTATTTAAACTTTTATTTCAAAAATTCATCCTATGGTAGCAGCATTTAGCCATGGTCAGAAAAAATAAGCCAAGCCAAAAAACCAGAAGACAAGTTAGAATTTGCCAAGTTGCCAAGGGAGAAATGACAGCCAGGAGAGGAAATAAGGCAAAAGATTATTGATGGTTGAAATAGTCATAGAAATCGTAAATATTTGAAACATTAGTACAATCTGGAAAAGCAGGTAAGATTCAGAAAGGCACAGAAGAGGGTGATGAGTCTGAGAGAATAAAGTCAGGAGAAAATCACAAAGTGTTTGGCACTCATGAGGCATAGTGAGGACAGGTCTATGGCTGACTTTAGGAAATGTGCTGTATCAAATATTCTCTTAAAATTCTGAGCACTTTGTTCAAATGTCTTCCTCTGTAAATGTTCAAGGTTTCATTAAAATAAAATGATTCAGAAGTCTAAAATCAGTAGCTCTTACAAACTCAAACTCAATAAATTCAGAATACCTTCAAATAAGCATTCATCTGAATCTGTAACTAATTTTAGCATGCATACAGGGTTATTTATTTATTTATTTATTTATTTATTTATTTATTTATGAGAGACAGAGAGGTAAAGAGAGAGAGAGAGAAAGATAAAGAGAGAGAAAGGGAAGGAGAGAGAGAGAGAGAATGGGCACACCAGGGCCTTCAGCCACTGCAAACAAACTCCAGACACATGTGACATCTTATGCATCTGGCTTACATGGGTCTTGGAGAATCAAACTAAGGTCCTTTGGCTTTTCAGGCAAGCACCTTAACCATTGAGCCATTTCTCCAGCCCAAGGGTTTTATTATTAATATTATTTGACATAAATATAGCCTGTATTTTAATTTTCTCATCTTGTTATTTCATTCTCATTGGCCAATACTTATTTCAATCTTTAGATGTGTTATATGTCAATCTTTAAAATGCGTTATAAAGATTAGAAGTTTATAAAAGTGTTATAAAACTTAAACAGTATATTAGCATTACAATTTAAGTAAAAGTGGCTTTTCTTTAGTGTTCTGAATTAAGCAAGTCTGAATTTACCTCAAAGACTTCTGTATAGTAAAAGAATGAGGTTAGAACCATAATTTTTAAATCATCTAAAAATCTTTGAATGACTTGTTTTTAAAAAAAATAATAACTTATTCAAAGACAAAACACAGGGAGGGGAATGGCCTAAGCAAGGCCATGGGAAGAGAATGCATAAAAGAAGGGCAGGGGGAGGGTCAATCTAAATTCAAGATATTGTGAATAAGACTTATGTAAAATTACTTTTTTGAATAATGGCACATCTAGAAGCTGTAGACTGTTACTAGAAAATTTTCAGTACCTGGGATGGGATACCTTCCAGTGAGTTGTTGGCCAAGGAGGTCCCAGTAGCCACCAAAACATTAAAGGCTTTTGCCAAAGCCCTTGGTTTCCCTTGAGAAACAGATAGTAAGACCCTATTGCTGAAGACATCTCTTGCCTGAGAGGCAAGGTCACTGAGAAAGCAAGCTGGTGCTGAGCAGAAAACCTTCTCCCTGTAGACCAGCCAACTGAAAGCTGGAAAAAGCTGCACTGCATACAGCGTATGGGAGACAGAAATCATCAGCAGTGATAGCACTGGATGCTGAATATTCAAGTTTGGCCAGACAGTCCCAGTGACTGAACAGGTGCAATAGTGGCATGTCTACTCTTGGGGTAACCAACTGCTCCATAATTGGACTGAAGGCCCTCTCTATGGGAGGGAATACTTACCTGGTACTGCAAAACCTAAGCAAAAGTCTATGGCATGTGAGGTCATGAGCCTTAGGGGTATAAAGCCTGCTCTTGTCTGACTCAATGTATACGTTATTCCCACCAAGCTGCCCTGAAAGCACTACACTTAATATTCATATTCACATATTAATACTACTCTCACTTCTGGTTAGAGAAGCTTCTCTTTTCAGATGGCGATGACCACTGGGATGACCCAAAAGGCAACATAGTGCTGAGAAGAAGGGATGGAGGAGTGCCCAGCACTGAAACACCTCTGTCACACCCTCCAAGTCTCAGGGACCATTGCGGAAGAGGGGGCGGATAGAATGGAAGAGCCAAAGGAAGGGTATAACCTCTTACAATACAACTGCCCAGACAGAAATTGGTCTCGATATCCATGACCTTGCAGTGCCTAGCAATACCTCTGCAAGACCCTCAAAATAGAAGAAAAAGATGATAACATCAAATTAAAAGAGAGACTAATGTAGAGAGGGAGGGGATATGATGGAGATTGGAGTTCTAAAGTGGAATGGGGGGAGGGGAGGGAAATATCAGGTGGTGTTTTTGGTATGTAAGTATAGAAGTTGTCAATAAAAAAATAATAATTAAAAAAAGACAAAACAAAAAAGTATATCATCGTATCTACCTGAACCATAAGCAAGGGATCTATAGATGTCTCCTTACAGTGATCCCAAGGTAAATTTTTACAGAAACACAGGGTGATGAAGAACAAATTCCAAAAACCACAGGGTTTTATGATTTCTATGGGCCCTCATACTTTTAAATATCTCCTATTCTAAGAAAATTGCTATATAATATTTAGTCAATAAATATAAATATATGATTTTTACTTTGATAACGACTTATTTAATGAGAAGAAAGGTTCCAAGATCTATAAAGAGTTTGGAAAGAATTACTACATATGTCGACTACCATGCTTACTCAGCAATTGCATAAAAAATAGAATAACTAAGGGGGAAACTATCCTTGGTACTGCTCACTTTACCTTTTGGTATCTTTGGGACCAGTATCACAGAGTACCTACCACTTCATCCCCTCATCTCATCCCAAGAGTGATTCATTTGAGTTTGTCCACTATAGATAATAATACATTCTTTATATGTCTCTTTCATCCTCCAAATTGTATGTCCTGGCACATATTTCCTGCAAGAATTACATCTAATCTAATAACAGTTAACTCTGGTTGATAATCATTTGAATGTTAATGTGACAACTGATGTAACTGCTATTAACACTGGCATTCCATAGTCTAAATACATTATTACCACTGTGAGAATTTTAGGAATGATTGTTAGTAGAAAGGACAATATTGGAGGTAGATTATTCAGTGTCCTACATATCATAATACATAGTTGGAAGCATTTTTTGTTCAAAGGACCCATAATCTAAATAAGTTTGGATGAAGATGATGTAGAGGATCCTCAATTATTAAAGGAATTCATGTTGTGGGTTAATTTTTGGTGGGACTAATCTACACATATGTTGAGATCATTGTTAACTATATTGATGCCAATTTTGTAGTAGTTCACCATCATTAATGGAGATTGGTTTGAAACCTGAGCATATTTTATTAAGAATATTAAACTTGGGTTGGAGAGATGGCTTAGCAGTTAAGGCGCCTGACTGCTAAGCCTAAGAACGTCAGTTCCAATTTCTAAGTCCCACATTTAGCCAGATGCAAAGTGACGCAATGATGCAATGCCACACTTGCCCACAAGGGGGCGCACACATCTGGATTTCTTTCGCAGTGGCTGAGAGGCTGCTGGCGCACCCATTCTCTATTTGTCTTCCTCTCCCTCTTTCTCTGTCTCTCTCTCTCTCTCTCTCTCAAAAATAAAAAAATAATAAAAATTTTAAAAAAGAATAAAACTTTACACATGCAAGTATACATTTCCTCAAATAGCATCATGCATTCTGGAGCTTATACTATTATTCCACTACTTGACATATTAATGGTCTCCATTACTCTTTATCTTTAAAGAGTTGCCACAAAGGTCATCTATTTCAGGAAGCACATTCATTGAACTATCACATCCATCTACGTTGTGTTATTTTCATGGAAATCAGAAAATAGCAAAGCAACACAACAGCTTTACTGACATCAAGGGTCAGTGTTGCCACTCAGTGTTGGTAACAATAATTTTTTCAGGGATTGTCAAGCTTTGTCCTTTAGTGGAAAGATATTAGATTTTGACTATTTTATTCAGAAAACAAGTTTACAATTGATGGCAGCAAAGATGACCAAGAAATGGAATTTCATAGTTAGCAAGCAAAACAGGTCCGTGTTCATGTCAGGAATGGATCTTTGGCACTTTTACTTATATATAGCTTGCCTACTTGTGTCTGGACTCTGACCTCAGCTTACTTAAATTCTTCTGATCCACAAGGATTTTCTTCAAGCCTACTTCATGAACAATTTCTTTACTTCAGCTGATATGGATAAAATCTTCCTAAAAACTGTGATTAAAATTGAGAGATAACAAAAATTTTTCCTGGATATCCTTTAATTGTTTTAAGTGTAATATATCACTTTTTAAATTCAAATAGATCAAAAAAGTCCTTCAGGGGCTGCAGAAGATGGCTTAGCAGTTAAGGCATTTGCATGCAAAGCCAAAGGATCCTGGTTCAATTCCCCAGGACACATGGAAGCCAGATGCACAAGGAGGCACATGTATCTGGAGTTCGTTTACAGTGGCTGGAGGCCCTGGCGTGCCCATTCTCTATCTCTCTCTCACTCTCTCTGTACCTCTCTCTCTCTCTCCCAAATAAATAAATAA
The DNA here is from genome assembly GCA_036365145.1 of Orientallactaga sibirica. Classification (NCBI taxonomy): domain Eukaryota; kingdom Metazoa; phylum Chordata; class Mammalia; order Rodentia; family Dipodidae; genus Orientallactaga; species Orientallactaga sibirica. The sequence continues at coordinate 1,464,588 of JAEOAD010000056.1, read as the reverse complement.
ATAAATAAATAAATAAATAAATAAATATTTTTTAAAAGTCCTTCAGTATAGCAACAACAGCTTCTATTTAAATGTCCACAAAATTACTAAGTATTTACTAAAACTCAATAAATTACAAGCACTGATTGACAAATACAAATTCATAGCTTCCCCTTGGATTTATTCTCAATTTCTACAAGTGAGTAAGCCCCTAAAATCAAAATGAGAACAATACAGACCTAAACTTAGGTTGGAGCTGGAATATAGGAAACCACAAGATCGCAAATGTCACCACCAGTAGTACTTCCAGAAGTTATTTGGCAGTGCTCTGCCTTCAGGAAGATGAATATTTAACTAATCTCCCCTAAAATGGATATCCTGGTATTTTATTTATCCATCACTCAGAAAGCCCTAACTTTTATAATGGGAAATATCATACATGAATTTGAACTGTTTCTCCACCACACAGCAATTCCTCTGATTAGATGTACATTTTAATTGGCACTCCATATGGTATTATTCAGCTAAAACCATTTAGGAATTGTTTGTGCTAAATAAATAATTCACAACAGAACAATCTTTAGCCCCCATCTTGATGCCCAACCTCTATTTCTCATGAGTTTTGGTGAAGAGTGGAACATGTCCACAAATGAAAGAAAATTCCAAGCAAATCCTCTTCATATGAGCACACCTTAGTCTATGTTAAAGCACATCAGTATGTTGACCTGACATCTCATGATCTTACTGGTGTACAGCAAAATTCCTCTGCACTGAAAGCCATAAACAGCTTTGCCAGCTCTGTCAAAAGCAGCTGAGATGTCTCATGAGAGAAGGCATGAGTAGGGTGATCATACCCCCAACCGAGATCTCAGGCATCCCCCGTGCCAGCTCTATACAATAATGCATGAGGTCTCATTACCTCAGGGGGAGATAGAGTATATAAAGGGTAAAAGGTCAAGGAACAATGAGCTCGAGCTAAGTTGTGTCTCTGGATCCTCCATGCTCTGTAAGTAAGCCCTCACCCCAAAACTGAGAGAGGAGCATCCATGGAGATAAGCCCAACATAGTAAGTCCCACTGAAGTGCTGCTTTGGGGGTCTCCATACTCTGTAAATAAGCCTTCATCCTGAGACTGAGGGAGCATCTGCAGGGATAATCCAAACATAGGGAGTCCCACTGAAGTGCTGCTTTGGGGGTCTTGTGGTCTATAAGTAAAAACCTGCAGGCTGAGGGAGGAGAATTGGCAACAGTACTCACGACCTAGGGAGCCCCACTGAAGTGCGGTTCTGTAGTCTGCATACACCTGGACAGGGACCAGGCGATCTGGAAGCAGTCACAGGGAAGTCATTATTCAGGGTGGGATGAGACTCCTGGTGTTGCAGCTGCTCTGGGGTATCCCTGTTCTGTAAGTAAGCCCTCAGCCACAGGAAACATCTGAGGAGAAATCTTAACACAGGGAGCCCCCAAAACGTGGCTGCTTTGCAGAGACCACCTTCCTACAAATAACCCTTGTCTGTGTTTTGTAAATCACCCCAATAAACTCACTGGCTCACCAAACTGGCATTGGTGCAATCATACTTCAGTATGCCATCTGAGCCCTATTTGGGGTGAAGCTGTGTGTTCATCTCTCCCCAGGAGAAAAGATTCCTGTGATACTTATTATTTAGGAAATGAACATATTTGAATTCCTTTCAACCTTGAGATGTACCAAACATCAGGCCAAAGTGACAGAGATATCACCTTGGCTCCTAAGGACAGCTTCAAACTCTAAGGCTAGAGTCAAATACCATAATCAATCCCAAAAAAAAAAAAAAAAAGAGCAGAGGAACTGGACAGATGGCTTAGTGGTTAAGTGCTTGCCTGTGAAGCCTAAGGACCTGGTTCGAGGCCCTCTTCCCCAGGACCCACGCAAGCCAGATGCACAAGGTGGCACACTCATTTGGAGTTCGTTTGCAATGGCTGGAGGCCTGGTACACCCATTCTCTCTATCTATCTGCCTCTTTCTCTCTCTGTCTGTCTGTCACTCTCAAATAAATTGAGGTGGAAGGTCTTTAATCTCCATGGTTCCTATCAAATCTTATATAATTTTTTTGAAGTAAAAATGTCCATTCTCTGTCTGTGGTTAGAGAAGACATGTCAACATGGCTCAACATTTACACACACACACACACACACACACACACACACACATACATACTTTATCTTTGGTCTTGCCCTTAACAATGCTATCAATTATTTAAAGACTATCTTAGCAAAAATGTGTATTGAAAAATAATACCCAAACCTAAATTCCTTATATAAAATGAAATATTTATAAGATTTAATATAGTTGTGTCTGCATATATGGTTTTGCTTTCTATGATTTCACTTACCTATACTCAATACAGGTTTATAAATGTTGACCACGAATTTCACTAAAGAACAATATTAAGTCTTAAATTGTACACTGTTCTGGTTAGTGTAATAAAGTCTTAAACTGTCCCACTCTTCCCCACTTAGGTTGTGAACCATTACTTGGAGTGCCATATCCATGCTATATATGCTACATGCCCATTGCTTATTAATCAGGGTGACTATCATAGTATCACTGGTCTAGTCTTTTGGCCAAATGACTCTTATTTCACTTAAGAATGGCCTCCAAATGCAAGAATAATTAAGCTGGCAATGTAGCTATGCCAGCAAAAGCTGTGAAGTATTTGCTTAAAGTGAAAACATGAAATTCTTAACTAAATAAGGAAAGGAGTAAGTAGTAAGGATGATAAAATCAGCATAAGAACAAATCTTCTGTCCATGAAAATGTGAGTATGTAAGTTTGCTGTTGCTCTTCAAACTGATAAAAACTCTATGGTCTGTGACTCACTGTATCAATCAGGTCTTTTCAGTATAAATGGACCAGTAGAAGCTATATGCAATTATGAGATTTATTGGATGATTTATATAATTATAAGTTTAATAGTTCCACAATGACCCCCTGGAAGCTAGAAAGCAAGAAACCAATAGATGTTCAGTGTTAGAAGCTAAAGGCCTCAGAAGAATGGAGAGCAATGATATAGCCCCAGTGCGATTCTGAAGGTCCAGAAGTCCACTAGAGACTGATATGTGCACATCAACATTCAAAAGCTGAAGAAACCACAGTCTGATGCCTATGGATCATGGTAGCAATAAAAGTCAAACCACTCAAAGTGACTGTCTGTATATGTGAGCTCTCCCCTTGTTCCACTTTTATTTTATCCAGGTGAACAACCTATGCAATCATGTTATCCACCTTCACTATAAGTTTTCCTCATTTAGTTCATTGACCCACATGTCTAACATCTCTGAAAATAGCCCCAAAGACACGCCAAGAAGCATGCTTTATGTATTTAAAGACATCTCGAAATCCATTCAAATAGTCAACAAAAAATTTCATCACGTTCATAAAAGAAAATTGCCAATACTGAGAGTGAGAGAGGGAGGGAGAGGGAGAAAGAGGAAGGGAGAGAGGAGAGACAAATAAGAAAGGAGAGGGAAAGACTACATTCATATACTTTTTTATTATGATACAGATGTCATCATATTATAACTAAAATATATATACTAAGTCTAAAGTGTGTTTAGTACTTCAAAGTTGCCAAAAATTGAAGCTTAACCTGAACTACCTTAAGTGAACTCAGAACATTTACATTACACTATACCTGAGAGAAAAAAAAAATCATTTTAAGTAAAGCCTTCTTGAAGATAAAATTCTGAGTATCTCATGTAATCTATTCATTCTTTGTAATAATTGTGGCAAAAATATACTATTGAGAATGGGAGCCTTTCTTCATTATCTGTGACTAGCTGGGAGCTCTGGCTTGGCATTGCTCCTCACAATTACAAAGAGAATACCTGATATAAATCACTAGTCTGGAAAATTGGTAGGAGGCAGGATCCAGAGTATGGGTTCTACTGAATGTGAATTGCTTTTACACTATCACAAAATTTAAAACAATTCCTAATTTGTAAATTAATATCAGGTACATATACATAGGAAATTATATATATAATTTCTACGGGGTTTTAGGCATTTAATAGGGGTCTGTAAATGTACCCTGTGAACAAAGGGAGATTATTGTACATGCAAACTAAACTCCTACTTGCACACCAAGCACCAGGTTGTACACATGGGGAAATCAAAAGAAAAAGCCATTAGGATTATGTTTCTAGTCTTGTAAGGGAGATGAGACTTCTGTATGAAATCATTAAAGATCTATTATATTCAAAATCTGGGTCCAAAGAGAGAACCTACTTCACTAACCACATACCCTACCATGCCCTCTTTGAGAGAGCTATAGTCATTTCAAAAGTAACTGTATTTGTGAAGTCAGTTTTATCCTTTTTATAATTTATTTTTGTTGTTTTAAATATTTTATTTATTTATTTAACAGAGAAAGAGAGGGAGATAGAGAGATTGGGCACGCTAAGGCCTCCAGCCACTGCAAACAAATTCCAGACACATGCACCCCCTTGTGCATCTGGCTCATGTGGGTACTAGGGAATTGAACCTGGGTCCTTTGGCTTTGCAGGCAAATGCCTTAACCGCTAAGCCATCCCTCCAGCCCAAGTCAGTTGTATCCTTACTTTGAATAAAAAAGAAAATAATGACCGGAAAGTAGCATACCCACAGTAAGTGATTTTTTTAACATGTACTTTACTATTGTAGTTACTTCTGATATAAAACACTCTTGCATCATGCTGAAAGTCAAGCTTTCTTACCTCGCCTTAAATAAAACAAGATAAACTAGGCCATGTGAACATAGGAAATGGCCATTGTCCTTTAATTAAAGAAGCATCAATTAAACAAAAAATATTAAGTGTCTTTTTTGCTCAGAAAATTGTCAACACCATTTTAGAATTGCTGAATTCAAGAGGGAGAGTAGAGGAAATTACTTAATTACTAATGGTTTGGATGTAAAATGCTATAATCCTCCTGGAAAACAATTTTACCATAGGTAACACAAACATTTATGAAATATGCAAATTTTAATGGCTATTTCAGCATTGAGCTATGCAGGAGAGGATAATGTGTCTCTGCTCCTTTTAGGTAAATGGTAATACTTGACTCTCCCCACATCTTTGAGGTTAAATATGCCAATATGACTAGTTCTGAGCAATGAAATGTGAACATGAATATTTCACTTCTAGGCAGGAGCACTTAAAAGCCAGTAAGAACTTCATTTTCTTCTCTTTCCCTGCCAGTGTATTTATGAGAGCACATGCTGAGAGGGCAGGGTCAGAAAATGAAGGAGGCTCAGTAAGTTTGGGTCTCTATTTAATAATCAGAGCTCTCTCACCTACAATGGAGTTATAGAGTGAGCAAGAAACAAACCAGTGTTTTAAGCCATAGAATTGTTAAGAGAGTTATCACAGGATAACTTAGCCTATCTAGACTGACACCACAGTTTGTCCAAAATGTTAGGTATGAATATACATAAATAGATCTTTTTAAAAATTAATTCTGGCTGGCTGTGGTGGCACACGCTGGGAGAATATTGCTGAAGAGGCAGAGGCAAGAGGATCAGGAGTTCAAGGCCATCCTGAGCTACACATTTTCTTCCAACTCGCTTTTGCACCCCCACACACAATCACACCACACCACACAGTCTAAACACTAACACCCAAAAAATAGTAATTCTGTTAAATTGGAAACAACCCAAAATTCTCATAGTACAGAATTTTTTATATTATACTGTTGCATGCAGTTATGTAGCCTTTGAAATTATATCGTATTTATTTATTGACAAGTAGGATGGTTTGAACATGCAATGTCTCTCTACATACTTGTATGTTGAAACTCTGGTTCCTGGGCTGGCAAGGGCTAGTTGATGGAAGTAAACCATTGGGTACATATCCTTTGGGGCTCTATCTTGCCTTGGACCCTTCTTTTATTCCCCTCTCTTCATCCTGTCCACCAAGAGTTAAAGAAGTCCCTGTGATGATTGCTTCCCCTGTCAAAATGTTCTGCCCAAGAGCATGAGGCCATGCAATCATGGACTGCGCTCTCTGAAATTGAAATAAAATAAACATTTCCTTCTTTAACTTGTTCTCTAGGGTTTTTTGGCTATAGCTATGTAAAAGCACCACAGAAAATAGATACCTACCCCAGAAGTGGTATCATTGCTGTAACCACCTGACAATGTGGTTCTTAAACCATTGCAACTGGATTGTGGGAAGAATTTGGAAACATTCAGAAAAGCTAGCTAGAGAAGCCCTAAAATGCTGTTTACAAAGCTTAATGAGTTTGAGTGGGGTCGGGGGAGAGGAGCTCAAAAGAGCAGAATTCTGAGAGGTATGTGGACAGTAAAGACTAGGCAATCGGGTTTCAGATGAGAATTGAACCCTGTTGAGAGCTGGAATAGTAATGTGTTTTATATTGTGGCAAAGAATCTGTCCACATTTTATCCCTCTCCAAGGATATTATAGGAGGCTGAATATCAAAACCATAGAAAGATTAATTTTATAGAAGAATTTTTAGGTCAACCCATCAATCAGGCTGTGGCCTGGTCATTTCTTACTACTTTGAATCATGTTTACAGAGAGAACTGCCTGAAATATCTTGCAATTTGGTCAGAAACGCCTGAGTAAACTTAGGTCTGAGAAAGCCTTCTGGTGCCCAGCACCCACAGGAAAACAAATGTAGAGTGGTGCATTTATTTGTGATACCAGCACAAATACAACAATTGGAAGCAGAGGCAGCAGACTCTGAAGCTCTTGGGCCAACTAGTCTGATATTCCTTTGGAGTCTGGCAATTTCTCTGCAGTGGCAACAGACACTGTCTCAAAGAAGGTGGCCCACAGAGAATTTAAGGTTATCCTCTGATCTCTGCACATGCACTGCAGCACGAACACTCCCCACACATGAATAAATAAATTAAAATGTTTATAAAAACAGGTCATACAGACAGGGCTACCCAGACCTATTGGTGTTCATGCAATACTACCACTGCTCCTGAAATTGGACATGGAATTACAACATGCAATGTTTGCTTTGCTGGGAATTGTTCCTGATTTAGCCAGTTTCTAATTTCTGGGGCATAATTTCTCCCTTTTGAAATGGGGATGTTTATTGTTTTCCATTTTTTATTAGAGGTGTGTAATTTTTAATTTATTCTGTAGAGGCTTGTAGCTAAGAGTTTGCTTGTTTTAGAAGATTTTGAAGAAAGGCTTTCAAACAATGTTGGAACTGTTAAAAAGATTTTGGTCACTCTTTGAGATGGGCTAAATAGATTTTTTAGTATGAGGTGGCCATGAGTCATTAGAGCCTAGGCACAGGCTGTTATGGTTCAATATGAAATGGCCCCACAGGATCATGTTTTGAATGCAAGGTATCTAGCTGGTGGCACTATTTTGGAAAGTTGTGGGAACATTAGGAGGTAGGGCCTAGTTGGAGAAACTAAGTAACTAGAGCTGTGTCCTTGGAAACCACATCTTACCCTGACCCCTTCCTAAATCCCATTTTTCTGCTTTTCATCCACCATAAGATAAAACTGTTCCTCTAGTAGTGTTATTGACTAGTAGTACAAAGCCCTGAGTTCAGGATGTGAGGCGATCTGGCTGCGACAGGGTTGATTTGGCTGATCTGGCTGGCTAGGCGGGTGTCCCCTTCCTCCCTCACCGCTCCATGTGTGTCCCTCCAGAAGCTGCGCGCTCGGTGGAAGAGGACAACCTTCCCCAAATAGAGGAGGACAAGGGTATACGAGTAGCTGCTCTCCCCTGCTAGAACCTCCAAACAAGCTCTCAAAGCCCTGAGTTCAATCGCAGTATCATAAGAAAACAAAGCCCCAACAAAAATGCTACTCCTCCCTGTTGGATCAGAGTTGGGGCTGAACCAACTAGAGTGAGGTGGAAATAAAGAGAGAGCATATACCTCAATAGCAAGCTGTTCTTTTTTGGAGAATAAGTGAACAGTGAAGGACAGCCAACCCCATTCCTGGGGTTTGAGGCTGCTACACCCAGAAGCATCTGAGCTGCATATTTAAAGGGAAGGGACTTGCAGGGCTGAGAATGGGGGAAGGGAGAGGGGAAAGAGATGTAACAGAGTCATTTCCTTTGTTGACTTGTATTCCCAGGTAGGACTCAGGTTTTCACAAGTTCTTTGATGATTGCACCTGTTTGCTAGGCTCCTGCCCAGCAGGTGACCTTATCAGGTTGTTGTTTGGGAAGTTTTTTACAACCCAAAAGAATTTCCTCTGGGCTAAAGCTGGTTCCAGGGCCAACATGTGACTCTAATGATTGCTGAGACCCCAGACTTATTAACCCTTACACTTTCCACACTGCTATCACTATGATGCTCAGCATAAGTCCCTATGAAGCTATGAGCCAAAAGGTATTTTACTTGGTTTTAGCTATTCTTTTAGGTATTTTGGTCACAGCTACACAAAAGAAACCAATAGAGAAAGGAAACCTACTCATGATATAACATGTACAATAAAATCCAATATGTTACCAATATATACACCACATACAAAAATATCAATGCTGGTTATCACTAGCTGATGAACACCATTTTTCCTCTTTCTCTTACTCTGAATTTTAATTCCCTAAAATTAATATGCATTACCTTTGTAATATTAAAAATTAAAATTTAATATTAATGAAGTCACTTAATTCAAAGGCTTCAGTGAAGGTGATTTGTTTTTAAGGAATTATTTTTTTTCCTACAACTAGGCAATAAACAGTATATTCATTTATACCAAGGTAAAGATAACTTTCTAAAAATCAACCTCAGAAAATATGGATCTTCAGCATAAAGTGGATAAGTCTGATTTATTTCCTTTCATTTTCCTAGCAGATGGGCAGCTGTTCTTTTACTCATAAAACTCCTGCTACAAGTAGAAGACTCAAGCCAAGACCCTGAGGGGTGATTTTTAATCATTTATGGCAAACTCTAGAGAAGAAGAGAATCTATTGTTATGCTGCTCACGGTAGCATTCCACCTTCTCTTTCAACTTCATTTTGGTTCTATTACTTCAAGTTTCAGACACTAGCTGCACTTTGAAATGTGATGCCAATAAAACAGGTGGCTTTTAACAGGAATAAAATTTCCTTCCAATTATGAGAGTTATATTACTTATTGCCAGGATCAGAATGACAATTTATACTTCTTGTTATTACCATGGCACTTCACTACTGATCCCCACAGCAGGGTAAGTGGATAGGAAAACACTGAATATCCAAATAAAGGCCACATAATTATGGTAAAGTTGATGATATGGATGTATAAGTATTGTGAGGAATTCATACCATTGTTCCAACAATAAAAATATAAGAGATTTGAAGAAAATTAACACACTACAAAGAAGTTCACAGGCATAAGAATGTCTAAAGGGGACTGGAGTGATGGCTCAGTGATTAAAGGTGGTTGCTTACAAAACCTGACAGCCTGGGTTCAATCCTCCAGTACCCATGTAAAGCCACTTAATGCAAAATGTAAAGCCCAGATTCAAAAAGGGGCACAAATATTTGGAGTTTGTTTGAAGTGGCAGGAGGCACTGGTGAATCCATACTTATGCTCTCTTATCTGTCTCTGACTCAGAAGGCTAATACAAAAGTCAATAAACAATAAACTCTCTCTCTCTCTCTCTCTCTCTCTCTCTCTCGCACACACACGCACACACACACACACACACTCCCTCTCCTCTCTATGCTGTCCTTCTCTTTTACATTACCTATCTTTTCTTCCTTCATCTTCTTAGGCGCTGACTTATAACTCCCAATACCAGCATGCAGTTAACTTTCACAATGAGCTGTTGATCAGAAGACCTACAAGGTTTCCCAAAAGAAGACATATTTCAGTCAGAGTTCTTGATGAGCCACCAAAAGTTAATGGTAAGACCCTACTGCCAAAGACACCATATGCTATTGGGATGGAACATGGAGTGGCCTGGCTGGAAACTGGAAGAGGGTCAGTCCCCAGACAGTTAGCTTGTCTAGTGCCAGAAGGTGCTACACAAGCTACTGGGGGAAAATGACCAACATTTGTCCAAACAACTCACAGTCTAAGCTACTCAACAGTAAACAACCTGACGTGATGCTCAAACAAGTGCAATAGTGGCGCACAGCTATGGTGGGTAACCAACTGCTCTTGATTTGGCTAACAGATCCACTCAGTGGAATGGAACCCATAGCTGGAACTGGGAAACAAGTCAAAACCATATCCAAAAAATGAGCCCATTCTCCAATATCAAGCTCCCACCAATTGTGGGCTATAAGAGGGCCTATGAATATAAAAGTCTCTCTGAAATAATAATGGCCATCCCATATATCTGGTACTAACGTCTCTCTCCATTGGAGAATTTGCTTTTTTTTTTTCAGATGGATGACAAACCTGAAGGGCCCATCACACCTCACCAGGGTCCCAGCTGAAACCATAGAGTAACTGGCAAATGGGCAAGACTGCAGCTTTCTTGGTGAACCCAACACCAGAACAAGGCTGAAGGAGATAAACACAGAGAACACTCAACAACTACTAAGCCAGATATCCAGAGACACAGAGGCTGCCAAGATGTCATCAATGAAGTAGAACTAAAATGATCCCAACTGTGGCTCAGGGAAATTCATGGAAGAAGGGGTGGAAAGAGTGTTAGAGCCACAAGTTGGGTCATTATGCACAGAGACTTTGCCTCTCCCTCATAACTGTTGGCTACCCCCATAATGCACGACCCACATTCCCCAATGAAGAGGGTCCCTTTGGAAGGGGGAGGACAAGGAGGAGACTACCAGTGGCACCAACATGAATGTTAAATTAAAATAAATTTTTAAAATGGAAAAAAAAAAACAATAAAGTCCTAATCTAAGACAATGCTAGTAAGGTAAGTGGAGGTTGGGGAGATATTTATAATGTTAATTTTTTTTAGGTAGGGTCTCACCCTGACCCAGGCTGACTTATAATTAACTATGTAGTCTCAGGGTGGCCTCCAACTCAAGGCGACCCTCCTACCTCTGCCTCCCAAGTGCTGGGATTAAAGGCGTGCACCACCATGCCTGGCTATAATGTTAATTTTAACAAAAGTTGAAAATACATTATATATAATGAAAAGGGTCTAGACCACAAAAAAATCAAAGTATAAATACAAGGTTCTGCCTTTGGCAGCTATGTGACCCTAGATGTCCTTGAATAAATAAGATAGTAAGTGCTAGGGTAGAAAGTGGTAAGAAGGGCAGATGAGTAGGAAAACACTGCATGTGTCCAAATAAAGGCCTTATAATGATGATATAAGTTGATGCAGACACAGGGTACCCTGAGAATTTTATGCCCTTGTTCTACCAATAAAAAAAGAAATACTGAGAAGATTAAGACACTATATAGAAATGTAAGAATATGGGAAACATTAATAGTTCAAAGTATATTTATTCTAAATGGCAACCGTGACTAGCTATTGCAAATTCTTACTATCTTTCATAAGTGTAGTTAACTTCCAGCATTTACCATATTGAGTAACTATCATATTTCATAAAATATAATACATCTTTAATTGCAATGCATAAAAGTATCTTGGGCTGGGAATATTGCTTAGTGTTTAACGTCACTTGCATACAAAGCCTGCTGGCCTGAGTTTGATTCTCCAGTGTCCACATAAAGCCAGATGAACAAAGTAGTGCATGCATCTGGAGTTCATTTGCAGTGGCAAGAGACCCTGTTATGCCCATCCTCTCATTCTCTTTTACTCTCTCTCTTTCAAGTGAATATGATTTTTAAAAATTTGACAGTAGCCATGTTAAAATATCTTAAGTATCATTAAAAAGGCATCAATAATCTCCTTGCTATATTGAAAATACCCATGATAATGATATAGATGGCATGAAAAGTGTAGGAGGGAAAAGTACAAGCCAGAAGTTTGAGGCTTTAAAGTTTCAACTTGTAACCACTACTGTGTACTGAAAAGAAGAAATAGAATATTGTTTATGTAGCACTGGGGTAGACTTTAATTTAACCAGCACTATTTAAGCATGTAAACAAGATAAAATTAAGGAGAAAGTAGTGATTGCAACCATGATAGGTGGAATAATTTGTATTACAGCATCCCAGAAAGTGAGGAAGCCTTAAAGAAGGTGGCAAATGGAATAGTTCCTAAGGATAAAATTATACAGCAGCAGTTTAGGTGATATGATCCTCACGCTGGCAATTTATGTTTACTTTAGGTCAAATTCTAAAGTATTCCACCTAATTCTCTGAAATCTACAAAAATACAAGGATATCGATATATAGAAGGACAGTATAAGTTTGAAACCAGCATCTAGGCAGAAAAGTCAAAACCAGGATATAATAACATCACACAAAAAGAAGGAAAACAATGATTTCAGAACTTCCCTTTCTCCCTCATGACTTCTTTTGGGAATAGATTTGAACAATTTGGGGATGCAGGTGTAGTAATCAAGGGACATTTTTTTTCCTATTCTCATCTTTAAATAAATTTTTCTTAGTCAACATTAACATTAGCTCTATACTACAAAAAATGACTCTTAACCATCCAAACTCAGCTCAACTGCATTCTTTGGTTTGGGTATGCTGTGACTTCCTGATCCTTGAAAAATTGGTCTCAAGATGGGCAACGAGTAAAGGCGAACAGTTGCAAGCAGGGAAGAAGAGAGCAAACAAAAGCTCAAGAAAAGTTATAAAACAACAGCAATAACAACAATGAAAGCCATGGAGCTGTGTTGAAAATTAAGTTTTAACTACAGTAATGAAAGTTTACTAGATACCAAATCACAAACAGGCATCTGTGCTACCCAGCTAGAGAAAATTGCTGAGGCACGAATGTGCCCTTTTTGGTCTCTAAAAACTCAGCCCGCCATCTGCCTATTCAATGTATGAACAATTTCTGTGAAGGGCCACGAGAGAGAAAATGCCTCAATTTAAAAGAAATAGAAAGAAGAAAAGGATGAAAACATGAGGACAAATTCTATAAAAGCTCTGTGGATATTACTGCTCCCTATTTTTATTCTTGAACTGCCATGAGTGAACCTCTCTCCACCAGAGGAACATGCTGCAAAGCTGTCTGCCTATTTAGATTAATCACATCAAGATCAGAAAATTTTAGATAAATGGAGAAAAGAGGGGAGATGAATACTATCTAAATATCTTACACACATATGAAAATATCATAATGAAGACCCACTATTTTGTGAAATTAATATATACTAATAAAATTGGTAATAAAAAGTATTTAGAAAATTTTGATGATATCATCCTGAGTATGAGTTAGGCAAGGGAGTGTTTAAGAATTGATGTATGTTATTTTCTTTCCTTGTATGGACTCCATTTTCAGTACTAACTGTAGGTTTTGGTATCTGTAAGAGCACTGGATAATCCCATTCATTGAAGGGAAACTAGAACTCCACATGTGATTTGAACCAGACAAATTTGTTTAACCCATAGATAAAGACTTCAGGACAAGGGGAGGAATTAACTCAGAAAGAAACTCTACATGGAATAATAAAATGAACAGTGTTGGTCGAAGGGAATACTTGCCCCATGGAAAGAGAATTTAAATATAGCTAGAACTGAAGGACTAAGAGGAAATGGATTCACAATGTAGGAAGACATTTTTATATTCTAAGTAGGACATGAATGATCATAAATTCCACAAATACAAGTGTACATTGCTATAAATCACTTTTCTCTCCCCCAGTCACCTTCTGGTGGAAATTTCAACAAAACCATATACATTCCAATCCCAACTTCCCAGCAGTGCTAAGAGATGGCTTAGCAGTTGAGGCATATGTCTGCAAAGCCTAAGGACCCAGGTTCAATTCCCCAGTGTAAGGTTTGGTAGTGACCAAGACCTTGCCGATCTCACTGAGGCAAAGATGAAAGCTTTTATTTGGGAAAAGCATGAGATGCCAGGACTGACTCACAAGAGAGGAGCACAGCCAACCTGAGTTTTGAGGTAGTGGGCTTCATAGGGCTTTTTCAGTTGGGGGAAGGTGGGGAAGGAAAAAGAACTCATTTGTTAAGTTTAATAGAAAAGTTCCTTTGGGGGAGATCATTACATTAGCCATTTAATATAGCTAGGGTATGACACCAGAACAGTGACCATGTAACTTAGGAGATAAGGGGACAGGAAACCATGACCTGGGACATTGTTAGGCAAGGAGGGGAAAATGACGGTAGTTTCTTAAATAATGTGGATAATCCACTTCCTTATGCCTCTGTCACTATTCTGTTGTCCTTGGTGACTCCATCTTGGGAACCTATCCTGACCTAAAACCCAGGACCCACATAAGCCAGATGCACAAGGAGGTACATGCTTCTGGAGTTTGTTTGCAGTGGCTAAAGGGCCTGGTGTGCCCATTCTCCCTCGGACTGCCTCTTTCTCTCTCTCTCTCTCTCAAATAAACAAGTGAATAAATAAAATATTTATTTTTAAAAAGAGGGTAGTTGTTATTTCAAAACAATAAACATTTATACAATTGACATCAGTATATTATATATTGTGTGATGGTAAAATTCATAAATTGGCATAAATAAGAAGAAAATTTACCTCTCTTGTATTTCTGCAGATTGTAAAGCTATTATACACAAGGTTTGACTTGTTAGCCTGTACTGTCAAGACTGGGATGAACAGCCTCAAAGAATATTGAATCAAAGGTAAAAATGCTTCCTATTCCATAACAGAGATCTAAGCAAATGGCAAAACTTCTCAGCACTGACAACCTTAAACAAGGATTTTGTTTGTGACACAAGAGATAATGTTCACTCTCTTCCTGTCTGAAGAAGTAGCTATTTAAAATAGGTGTAGATGGGCTGGAGAGATGGCTTAGCAGTTAAGGTGCATGCCTGTGAAGCCTAAAGATCCTGGTTTGATTCTTCAGATCCCAAGCAAGCCAGATGCACATGGTGGTACATGCATCTGGAGTTCGTTTGCAGTGGCTAGACGCCTTGCCATTCCCATTCTCACTCTTTCTTTCTCTCTGTGCCTCCCTCCATCTCCTCTCTCTCTCTCTCTCTCTCTCTCTCTCTCTCTCTCGTAAATAAATAAAAAGTAAAATCTTAAAATAGTTGTAGAGTTTAAGTAGGGCTACTAATGACATTTCCAAGCCAAGGTGAAGACAACTTGGAAATTTAGGGCCCTCCATATTTGTGCACAGCTGACCTCCCTTCAAAATGTATTCCCATACAATACACACATATTGGCACCTACACATAGGAAAAAGGGAGAAAAGGAGGACCAGGTATGGAATAAAAATCAACTTGAACATACAAAATTCCCTTGCTAGCATAGTATATTTTCAAGTGCACAGAGGGTCAATTATTAGCACAGTGTTATTAATATTCATTACAGGATATTTGTAACTAAATCAAGAAACATCTTTTTTTTTTGTTCAGGAGACAATAGAATTTTTTTTTTTTTGGTTTTTTGAGGTAGGGTCTTGCTGTAGCCCAGGCTAACCTGGAATTCACTATATAGTCTCAGAGTGGCCTTGAACTCATGGCACTCCTGTTATCTCTGCCTCCCGAGTGGCTGGCTGACAGTAGAATTTTTAAAAACTTATTTAAAAGTAAACATGACCCAAACAGTTGAATAAGCCTCACAATCTCAATATTAGAGTATTAACTTGCTAGGTCTTGAAATGTAGTTGTGTGAAGTTACCTTCAGATGCAAAAATATACACAAATGAAAGCTAACCAAATAGCATGTTTTATCTGTCATGGATATACATATATGGCACAGCTTAGTGAAAGATATTTCAAATATTGTCTTACTATGAATTATAAAAAGGCATAAAATATCTATACTTGATTTCCCTCAAAAGCTTCTAAATAACTATTAAATAGCAATGACTGAGTGTGAAGTTTTTCTATATCTTTAAAAATGAGACAGTCCAAAGCTCAAAGCTTATGTCATCACAGATAAGAAAATGAGATACCTGCCCAGTGCACTAAGCTAGACTTTGTTTTCAACTTCTTTGCATATCTTCTCAATATTGAAAACCAGAGTGGACAGTCTTAACAAACTGTCCACTTATAGTTTAAAAATAAAGTGACAACGAGGAGTGGTGGTGCTTGCCTTTAATCCCAACACTGAGAGGCAGAGGTAGGAGGATTACTGTGAGTTCGAGGCCACCATGAGGCTACATAGTGAATTCCAGGTCAGCCTGGGCTACAGCGAAACCCTATCTCAAACAGCCAAAATAATAAATAAATAAATAAATAAATAAATAAATAAATAAATAAATAAATAAATAAATAAATAAATAAAGTGTCTAAGGGCATGTGGCGGGTAACTGTGAAAGACAGAATGATAGATTTTTTGTTATTTTGTTTTCTGTTATTCTCAGACAATATACTATCAATATAACCAATCAATAGTGCCTGCAATGCAGATATTTAAATGACCATATCTTCTTTTTGCCTTCTCACCACAATTTAGCAATTTACTCCTTTAAAAGATAAAAGAGGGCTGGAGAGATGGCTTAGAGGTTAAGCGCTTGCCTGTGAAACCTAAGGACCCCGGTTCAAGGCTCGACTCTCCAGGACCCACGTAAGCCAGATGCACAAGGGGGCACATGCATCTGGAGTTCGTTTGCAGTGGCTGGAGGCCCTGGAGCGCTCACTCTCTCTCTCTCTCTTTCTACCTGCCTGTTTCTGTATCTCTCTCTCTCAAATAAATAAATAAAAATAAAATATTTTTTAAAGAAAGATAAAAGAAACTATGCTGAAGCAACAGTGGTAACAAAAGCAGTTGAGAAATATATTGGAGGGAAAAAGAAGATTCTGAAAATTTCATCCCCCTTTTGGCTCACAATTCAAATACATATTCTTGTCATTTTATATGTAGTCATTTGTATTTCATATTTCATAATGTGTTGTTTCCAATAGCTGTGTATAAGTGAGATTTTGTTACTCAAATCATCAAACTTAAAAAAATACTAAGGATCAGGAATCCATAAATATCTTACCAGACCTTAGGCAAATCACTTATCTTCTTTTCCATTCCATTTTCCACTTGGAGGCTTAGAAAAAATGATACCATCTCTAGCTAAAAGCAAATAATTATTAATTTTATGAACCTACTTTTTCATATTCAGGCTCTATGTAAGATGGAAAATACTGACAATTGTATCTGAAATCGTTCTTCTATATATGAGATAGAAACATACATTTGACTTTTAAGGTTTATCTTAATAGAATGTACTTTCCAGAATCCAAATGAAAGCTAAAATGAACCTGTAGAAGGAAAGTAGAAGGGTGAGGCTAAGATCATCTGGGAGAAAGAAGTCTGGGAATAATTAAGTCGAAATCATAGATTGACTTATATGAAATCTGTAAAATCTGTAAAATAAATAAAAGTCAGTCAAGCCGTATTTGTCACACCTGCACAAAGTTGTTACAGAAAAACTTCAGTAAACTTGTTCACAAAAGCCACCTGTTACCTCTGTCAAGCTGAAATTACAGAACTGATTAGAAAAAATAACTGGATACTTGCCTCTCACTTAAATGATGTTAGGAAAACCCTGGAGCACCTACTTTGTGCAAAGACACCCAAACAATACCGGTTAAATGGAAGGTACTCAATGAGCCATAAGTCTTCCTACTCTTGGGTGAAAATATATTAACAACAACACGTCACGAATTGCCTTTTCACAAAGCAATTATGCACAGATAAGTAATCTCATGGTTTTCTTATGTTTCAAGTATTGCCAACTAAAAATGGCAAATCAGGTGGAAGTCTTGGAAGGGTGTAACAAGCTCACCTCTGAATGAGATCCTCTGGCGATGGTCCCCCCACAGACACACTAGGTTGAACAGCTATTCACACACCAAGCTACCTTCCCAAGAGCTAAGAAATCAGATGAGAGACTGTACTGCCTGCTCTTATTATACATAATAAAGGAAAGCACAGGGGATAGGAGACTAGAGAGAAAAGAAAAGGGAAGAAGGGAGAAAGAGCAGAATATTGGGGCAAATATAGTCAAATGTTGTCATATACTTGAAAGAACTTTTCTTTAGGAAACCCTGAACGATATACATGAATATAACCAATAAGAATTTTAAAAATTAAAAAAGGAGGGCTGGAGAGATGGCTTAGTGGATAAGGCATTTGTTTGCAAAGCCTAACGACCCAGGTTCAATTCCCCAGAATCCACATAAGCCAGCTGCACATGGTGGCACCTGCATCTGGAGTTCCATTTGCAGTGGCTAGAGGCTCTTGTGTGCCCATTTTCTCTCTCTCTCTCTCTCTCCTTCTGTCTCTCTCTATCAAATAAATAACATTGAAAACAAAATTTAAAAAAGAACAAGTGAACTCACTGAGGAGGAATGGAACGAATTGCCTTTCTAACCCCACCTCCAGTTCCAAGTAGCTGACCTAACAGAGAGAAGCCTACTGCTTGAGGGAGGAAAGGTAGTAAAGTATATGTCTCACCTATTAAGTGAAGGACCTGACCCACGACAGTGAGACCCAGCATGAAAAATAAATCAAAAGCCTGTTTATAGTCCAAAGTTCACAAAGTTGCAAGCCCTTTTTACTAGTAGGAGAAATTTATGTTTCAGCCTGCATTACTGATAGTTGTATGGTGGGCCCAGGGCCCCCACACATCACTCTGAGACTGTGAAGAGTTATTTGTGTTTGAGACTCAGTAATTATCCAGCACAATAAAGGGTATGGTATCCAAAGGACTATTTATATTACCTATCCCCAAATTTGGACATCACAGCACAGCTGTTGCCAAGTCATTCTAGAAGTTCCCTGGCAACAAATCAGAGATGGGCATCCTTTGGGATGGACTCATGGGCTTCTACCACTGCCAGCTATACTAGGAATCTTACTGCACCACAGAGATTCTGGCTGATGCAGGATTCATATTAGATATAGTTTGTGCAAGCCCAGATAGCCAAGACAATGCACTCACCAATACTAATCCAATCTAAGCAACATAATGAAGAACAAACCCCACCCCATTTTCAGACAATAGGGCATGGTAGTAAGCTTAGCTTAGAATCTTACCCTAGAACTTAGTGACGGGCTAATAAAACTTAACACCCAGCAGATGCTAACAGTCCCAATCCCAGGACTGCCTGTGCACAGAGTCTCTAGAATAGTTACAGAGGTAACACTCTGGAATAGTGTCAGAGGAAGACATAGATCCACAGCCTAAGAGATTTCTATTGTTGACATCATTTCTGGCTGGTTGTAATAGTCTTGGGCCACAAATACACTTCATCAATAGGCATCCCATAGAAGTATGGGCCTTGGTCCTTGCCCAGTGTATAACTGGTCTTAGTAGGTTATGTGCTTAGCATATGAGAAAGGATTGCTCCACTAGTGGCCAAAGGAATGGCATGGGATCCTTGCACTTGTCCATTCACAATGATTTTGCACAGAGCCAGAAGACTCCTACAGTGTTTGACCACAGGCCAATGACAGTGGATGAGGAAGCTGGGCCCACCTCAGAGCACATAAAGTGACTTGTGGTGACAGACTACCACCTAGGCCCTCACCTGGCTTACTATGCCCAATATACCAGCTGTGGGTGAGATTTGAACACACCAGGACTGAGACCATACTTTAATGATGAGTCAGTGATAACATAGAAACAGCAGACTCTAAACCTGGAACTGGGCACCAGCCAGTGCTGAAATCATTAATTACAGAGAAAAAGCATTCTGCTGAGAATCTCTGCAAAGACAAGCACAAATCAATCCAGATTCAGAAGTTTGGAATACATAACCAATCCTTCCATGCCCAGATGATACTGCTCTTCAGTAAGCATCCAAAGCTTTCAGGAAGCCATGACATCATCTAGGAAGACAATAGGAACTGACTAGATTAGTAATCAGAATGAGGAAAATCTCATAGAACTTAGAACATTGTGGTTTTTTTTTCCTCTAATATAAAATGATGTTGTATTTGCATATATGACAGGCAGATTCTATAATAAACTTTAATTTTACTTATGATACAATGCAGATGCCTTGTACAAACTTGTTACAGTACACTGTTTAGGGAAGGATGACTGAAAAAAGTCTACATACGGACATATGGACACAATTTTGTTCCAAATGTTTTTAGAGAGGGAGGGAGGAGGAAGAGAATTGGCACACCAGGGCCTCTGCCACTACAATCTAACTCCAGACACTTGTACCACCTAGCGGACATGTGCAACGTTGTGCTTGCCTCACCTTTTGTGTGTCTGGCTTATGTGGGATCTGGAGTGTCAAACATGGGTCCTTAGGCTTTGCAGGAAAGTGCATTATCCACTAAAACAACTTTCTAGCCTGTTCAAAGTATTTTTGAAATATTTGTGGTTAAATCTGAGGGTGGAGAAGCTGCAAATGGGAGGTCCAGAAATATGGAGGGTTGGCTGTGCTTCTCACTGGCTTCCTTCTCAGTGTATTTATTTTTATTTTTTATTGACAGCTTCTATAATTATAGAAAATAAACCATGGTAATTCTCCCCCCCACTTTGCCTTTGCAACTCCACTCTCCATCATATCCCATGCCCCTCTCAATCAGTCTTTCTTTTACTTTGATATCATCTTTTCCTCCTATTATGATGGTCCTGTGTAGGTAGTGTCAGGCACTGTGAGGTCATGGACATCCAGGCCACTTTGGGTCTGTAAGAGTGCAAAACATTGTTTTATGGAAGCTCAACTGGTTTGAGAAAACCCAGACAAATGGCATAGAACTGCAACAGAGAAGCCTAACAAAGAAATGGAAGCTGGGCTGGAAAGATAGCTCAGCAGTTAAGGTATTTGCCTGCAAAGCCCAAGGACCCAGGTTTGACTCTCCAGAGGCCACATAAGCCAGATGCATAAAGGTGAGGAAAGTACAAGGTTGCACATGCCTACTAGGTAGCAAATGTGTCTGGAGTTCAATTGCAGTGGCTGAGGCCCTGGTGTGCCAGTTCTCTCTAATTATTGAGATGAAAGATACTTTCAGAGAAATTAGAAATTAGAAATGTGACAAGGCATCTGTAGCAGAATATATCAAATGTAAGGGAAAAATTATGAGCTTAGAGGCAGGAAATATAAAAACACACATAGAATAAAGGATGAATATGAAAGGAGAAAACTTACTGGAAATTTGAGAAGAATTCAAGCAGCAAATATCGAGGATATTCAGGTTGAAAGGAGTTTTGAGATTTTCAAAGTGATACAATGCTTATACAAAGAAATAATTATAGAAAACTTCCAAATCTTAAGGAGTGAAAGTCAAAATATCTTAACAAATTTAAGTCAACCAAGTCTATGCCAAAATTGTCAAACTCTCAAAGGAGACAATTCTAAGGATGCAAGAGAAAAGAAACAACACACAGGGGAGTACCAATTCACCTGACTTCCTTCTTCTCATAATAAATTACCAAAATTTGGAATTTTCACAGTACTAGAGGAAAAAAAATCCTGTCACCTGAGAATATAGTACCAGATGCAATCAATAAAAATACAAAGATATTTCCAAATCAGAAGCTAAAAATAACCACCAGGAGAACTCTCCTGGAAGAAATACTACAGGCAATTCTTTAAGTTTAAAGGCAGATCAATGACTAAAACTAAAATACAATAAGGCATAAAACACACTACTAACAGATATCATACAGATAAATTTGCAATGCTTTGATAGTGCTAAAATAGATTATGAACCATTCCCACAGTGTGAATACAAAAAAGAAAATAACTGAAATGGATAATAGCTCATTTGCATTTTAAAAAGTCATTAAAGAGGGCTGGAGAGATGGCTTAGTGGTTAAGGCGCCTGCCTGCCAAGCCTAAGAACGCCCATTGTATTTTCCGGGTCCCACGTTTAGCCAGACGCAAAATGTGATGCAAGGGCTCAATGCTGCACTTGCCCACAAGGGGGCGCATGCATCTGGAGTGCCTTCACAGCAGCTGAGAGGCCTCTGGCACACCCATTTTCTCTCTCTCTCCCTCTCTCTGTCTCTCTCAAAAAAAGTCATTAAAGAAAGATATTAAATGATATATAAAAATTCAAAATGTATAGCTGGGGAGATAGCCAGTAAGTAAAGTGGTTGCTCCATGAGCATGAGTACCTGAGTTCAATCTCCAGCATCAACATAAAATGGTGGATGTAATAGCATGTGCCTTTAATGCCAGCACTAGAAAGGTGGAGACAAGAGCATACCTAGGTCTCACTGGCTAGCTATTCTACTCTAATCAGTGACTTCCAGACCAGTGACCAATGGTATTAATGGAGGTGGATTTCATTATACACCTGAGGTCATCCTATTGCCTCCACATGCATGCTCACTGACATGCACACAAACCTACACACATATGTGTGTCCATATATGATCATGCACACATACACAAATGTACATCATACATCCACACAGAAGTTTTCAAAAAATGGGGAGTAATGGAGTACAAGTGTAATGTTTTGTTAGTATATGTTTTTGTTGTTCCTGTTTTATCTTTATTATTTATCATCATAAGTTGTTATCATTCCAAATTAATCTGTTATAACAAAAAACCAGGAGCTGGAGAGATGGCTCAGTGGTTTACATGCTTGTTTACAAAGCCTGAAGGCCCAGGTTCAATCCCCCAGTACCCACATAAAGCCAGATGCACAAAGTGGTCCATGTGTCTGGAGTTCATTTGCAGCAGCTGGAGGCCCTAGCATATTCCCAATCTCTCTCCTTATCTTTGCAAATAAATAAAAATATTAATCCTCTCAGTGACCATAAAGCAAAAAATGCATAAAGATGAGCTAAAAATGATGAGTGAATAAAAATATGCTCCTAGACTAACTCAGCCACAACGAACATTGTAAGTCAGATAATGGAACTAAATAAACCCAGAAGAAACATTATAATATGCTTGTAGTAAATCTTTACCTATTAATAATTACTCCAATTAAAATACTAAATGAATTTTAAAAGTAAGACCCATCTATATGTGGCTTTTAAGAAATTCCCTTGACTATTAAGGAAATGCAAAGATTGGAAGTGAATAAAATAGCAATTAAGTATTCCATACAAGTGGAATCCAGAAGAAAAGAGGACTCATCATGTTTCTATCAAATAAAGCCAGGTGTGGTGGCACTCGCCTTTAATCCCAACACTTGGGAGGCAGAGATAGGAGGATCACCATGAGTTGAAGACCACCCTGAGACTACATAGTGAATTCCAGGTCAGCCTAAGCTAGAGTGAAACCCTACCTCGAAAAACCAAAATAAATAAATAAATAAATAAATAAATAAGCAGTAAAAAGAGAAAGGGAATGCTGTTATATAATTATGAAGAATCCATTTTGTAAGAAGGAACAATTACAAATGCATATAGACCCAATATTGGAGCAGTCAAACATATAAAGCAAATATTAATAGACTTAAATCAAGCAACAAACTCTAATATAATATTATGAGAGGAGCATAACACTCCGTTTTCAGCAATTGACACCTTAAGATTAAAATGTCAATGAAGAAACAGCAGAGTTAGATTGCATCCAATACTAAATGGCCCTATGGAACATTACATCTCTATTAGTTACTTTTGT
This sequence comes from Orientallactaga sibirica, assembly GCA_036365145.1. NCBI lineage: Eukaryota > Metazoa > Chordata > Mammalia > Rodentia > Dipodidae > Orientallactaga > Orientallactaga sibirica. The sequence goes on along the minus strand of JAEOAD010000056.1, from coordinate 1,441,134 downwards.
CATATAAAAATGACAGGCACCCTAGCATGTTCCAGTAATCCCAGTACTGGGGAAGCAGAGACCTGGAATCCCTGAAGCTCACTGACTACTTCTAACTTCAGCAAGAGACCCTATCTCAAAGACTAGGAAGCAATCTCTGGCCTCCACATGCACATGCATATGCACCCTCATACATGTGTATCCACACAAGTACAAACAAATCCTGTAACTTGCAGAACTATTAATGATCATTAAATTAAGTGGAACAGGAGGTCATATTTGATATCTAAGAGTTCACTTCACAGAAGCTGAGAACTGAATGGTGGTTACCAAAGAATGAGAAGAATAGAAAGGAGTTGGGATAGGAAAGATTGATCAATGGGTACTATACTACAGTCAGAAGGTACAAGAAGTTTTGATATGCAAATGCAGTGTGAAATGACTATATATGATGAAAATATACTACATATTTCAAAACACTGAAATAATTTTGATGTTTTCATCCTCAACACATGGTGTTTGAGGAGATAGATATGGTCAAGTTTTCTCTCTCTCTCTCTCTCTCTGCATGTGCGCGCGCACGTGTGTGTGTGTGTGTGTGTGTGTGTGTGTGTGTGTGTGTGTGTGTGTTAGAGGGAGGTGGGCAGGGAGGGAGAGACATACAGCACAGCTACATAGGCTGCCATTGAACTCACTATGTAGACCAGGTTGGCCTTGAATTTCTGACCCTCCTGCCTCAGTCTCTGAGTCCTGCGATTATAGGTGTGGCCCATCATACCCTTCTTTTGTTGGAGTTAATCTAAATATTCAATGCAGGTATCTATTATAGATAATTCAATTTAGTTAATATATGTGTTATATTTGTATTTGTTTTTAAAGGGTTTGGGGATGCCAAAGTGACAAAGTATAATGAATAAGCATTTTATTCAGAATAAATTATGAAGTTCAGCCAACATAAACTATTTTTAGACAAAAATAACTGTGAATCAAATCCTGTGATTACCCCCACCAAAAGTCTTGAAATAACTTGCATTTGATGGGTGAATTATTATTTGATTTCAGGAATTCTACAATAAAATATTTTATAATACTCCAGACATATCTTCCCTTTCATTGTTATGCAGGTTTAACAACACAAGAGTAAAATAAAAATACTATATGTATTATAGAAACAACCAAAGGCTTAATAACTCTTAATTCCAAGTTCTATACCAGCAAGAAAATTAATCAAGATTTGTGTGAATTCCAAATCCTCCTTAACCTTTGGAAGGTAGAACTACTCCCTTGGGGGGGGGGGAGCAGTATTGAAAAATAAGCTGGTCTTTTTATTTTCAAAGAATACTACAAAAATTAAATTAAAAATAGTATGCAGTATATTGTGCTGAAAGTACATCATTTTGGCTTAACAAATCTTAGGAAAATGCTCAGAATTACTTATTGGCAACCCATCCAAGATACCCATGCTAGTATAATCCCCCAATCATCATTAAAAGCTTCGCTCTTCTCTACAACAATCCATCTGGTGCCTGAATCACTTTCTTGTTTTAAAATTCCATCTATCATTATACCTGCATAGTATAACACTTAGAGCATACACTGGAGTAATCACTCCAATTCTCAGGAATAATCCCTCATTCCTCTCCCTTGACAATTTATGTTTCCAGGATTCTACCCCTTTTTAATCACTTCTACAACTTCTCTCTGCTTGCTACTAACCCCTAAACATGCCACTTCCATCTTTTCCAGAACCCTTCAAATCATTGGAGCTAGCCTACAAGCACACAGCAAACACATAAACAGGAAGACTTCTTTGAAGCAGTCACAGATAAATTTCATAAGCATTTTAATATTCTTCTGATTTACTAGGAGAAAAACATGCAAAAAACTTTTATTGCAGTGGCATAGCTATTCACCAAGTCATTTCCCCCCACTCCAGCTCTACCTCTGTGGTAGAAAGGTCCTTGAAATACCTGCCTTGTCTTAAACCAAGAAAACTAGTCTATAAATGCCTAGTTTGACTCTCTTAAGTATCTTGCTCCAATAACTGAGATACTACTGAAAGAGGTTAAGCAATACAATCAGTCCAACCATGGTAAAGTCCTTCTTTCTCTCGCTTATCACATATTTAGGAATAGAACAGAAGGCGGTGATTTATTTGGCCATGGAGAGCTTTACACATGAAATGTTATTGGACAGTGGCTCATGAGGTATACCAGGGAAAAAAGGCATCCAGGGTAAAGGCAATAGGGCACTGTTAGTATACATTAGTCAGTGGAAAACATTCACTATTTCTTGACCTGTATAACAATCAAATGTCAGTGGAAATGACCAAATCTATGCTGTCTCCTGCCAAATAATCTGAATGGTCTATCTTCTTGGTCCTAAGGTTTGGGAGAAAGATGCTGAGTTCTAGCACTATGTAATACCAGGAAAAGAAAAAGAAGATGCATGACACCACTGCAAGACTATTTATAATAATTAGCAAGGAATATAAGAAAACGTGGTGTTTTTCAAAAGCAAAAGAGACCATAAGAAGTAAATACTCCATTTCTAAAAAAGCATTAAATATCAAAACCTACAACTTACTGGAATCCTCTTCCATATTCTGTAATGATCCTTGTTCATAATATCGTGAAAATAATTACACCCCTGTTCTCTTTCCCATTTATCCCTCTCACCAATTCTATTCAGTTAAGATGAAAGGGGTGAGGAGTATGAGTGTTCACACACTCTGTTAAGTGTGATTGTATCCTGTCTACAGTGAGTGCACAACACACTGACAGTTTTGCTCTGCCCTACCAGTTCACACTTGAAATCATGACTTGGAAAGGGCAACATCAAGATCAACATGTAGTAGGAAGTGATGTAACTGGAAACCTTCCTAATGGTGGCTACATGTAACAACTGAGCATAGGAAGAAAAAGTCTGTGATGTTAAAAAAAAAAAGGTAGAGAGGTGGGTGCTATGTAAATGACCTATACAAGCTCATAATGCTCATGGCCTAGGGTTTGGGGGGTGTTTTTTCCTAGATAACCAACCCACTCTAGTTCTCAGGAGCACATTTCTCCTCAATTAACCATTTCTATCTATATTTGTTGCTATGTGTCTCTGGTACAATTTCTTGTACTAGGACACAAGAACCTGGAAACTTAAGCAGACAGAGGATACCCTCCAATCTTGGACTCTTCTACATTGTCAGCTGAAGAGCATGCCAGGAAGTGAGATTTCTACCTTTCACTTTAGTGAAGGCCCTTGTAAACCTTACACTAGATGGGTGTAGGGACATTTTCCTTTCTGTGATGGAGGCTAAAGGAAAAAATGGACAACAGAATTCTAATGAAAAATAGTAACCCACTCCACAGAGTTCCGTCCCATCCCTACCACATATTACCACAGAAAAGGCAACCCAGTCCTATAGGACATGTTAGGAATGCAGACTCCTATCAACCATCTTCTCCTTTGCCTACAGTTCTTCCCTTAAGGAAAATACCTGGACCCACATATTAATTGAGGCTTTCAGGAAATTCACTAACCTAGATTCCCCACTCCCAGAAGCACACACTCAAGCCAAAATTTCATTAGCCAAGCCTCCAATTAGGACCCTCATCCTAATTTGGTCCATCTAGGGTATGTGGCACTTCTAATGGCCTACAAGAACAGTCATTCAGGCAATCACATTTAACCATATAAAAACAAATCCCTAGAACATGACTGGGCACTTGGTACCTACGAAAAGGCCATCTATAAATCTGTCTCCTATCTCGATTTTCTCTTTCTTCATAGGGGTTTCCAAAAATGCAAATGCTCTACTTCCATGTCACAACAGGATTTTGTCTTCCTGATGCTTTCCCAAATGTATAAAACCTCCTTCATGTCAGATCGAGTGCTATTTTGTTTTTATTGTCCAAAGACGATTCCTGAAACTTACAAACACAACTATGCTGCAAACTCTCAATAATGTAAGAACTTCAAGCTTCATTGACTCAGTTGTTGAATCCAGATAAACAGCTACCCTACAGGACTGAAAGCAGCCAACATATAGACTGACAGACAAAATATAAACAAAAGGTAAAGGACAGCCTAGCAGGTCCCTAAAAAGATATGCAAAGGTAATGCTTAGCTTGTCAATGCAATTTTATCATGTGTTTGTAATTGTCGTCATATGATCGGATGTCATTCTGTATTAAAATCACATAAAACAAACTCATTCTGCCTGATAAAATTATAAAATGACTGAGGAACAAAATTTTGGCCACATTATTTGTTTCATGTATTTTTATTGTACATTATCATCAATATTTTTATTTTTAATTTAGATTTATTATTATCTTTGATTTTGATTTATTAGCATGCCAACTTAAGATGTGTTAATAGATATGAATGAGAGTGTTGGGGATATATATAAAGGTCTTATAATTACACACTTATAAACTTAGATACAGTTAACTTTTTAAGACCTATTAAAATGATTACTCTGGGTCTATTAAATGTTTCATAAAACCTTAAAATGCTACTTGTTAATATAAAACAACATCCATTGGGGTCTAAACATAAAACTTTCATTAAACTATAAAGTTCAGCATTAGACACATAGATTTTAATAATGACTTCCTTCCAAAACAGGTTCTAAAACATTTAATTAAATCTATTACATTTTTAAAATAGTCATGGGTAATGTTAAACAAAATACTTCTAAGTAAAGGTCCCTTTATAAGGTAGATGGATTTCTTTTTCAAAGAATATTATTAATATACAAGTGCCAAATGTAAGGTTTTTATTATATAGGTTTGTCAAATATATTTATGTTGAATTTCCTTTTCACAATAAAATTTCCAGGTTATACAAGCCCAAAAAAGGGTAACATTCAGAATCTTGGGATGTTTATTTGTATATCATAAAATGGCTATATTATTAAGTGTTAAATAACATTTTTATTTATTTTATTAGAGACAAATAGAGGGAAAGAAACAGGAGAGTGAGAATGGGCGTGCCAGGGCCTCCAGCCACTGCAAATGAATTCCAGATGCGTGCGCCCTCTTGTGCATCTGGCTTACGTGGGACCTGGAGAATCGAACTGGGGTCCTTAGACTTCGCAGGCATGTGCCTTAACCGCTAAGCCATCTCTCCAGCCTTTAATTAAGTCTTAAACTAAAACCTTACACTTTAAAGATAAATTTTACCTTACAGTAGTGACATTAAAATATAAAGAATTTTGCTTTTCTAGCTATGCTGTCTTCTTTCAAGACAGATTTATCAAGGATTGTACTTTGCCCAATGTAAGCAAACAAAAAAGAAAGTCATGTTAAAAACAAGCTGTTTGCTTTATTAATAACTATGATTTGCTTTACTTCTATTGAGAATCATGTCATTAGGTGTATGTCATTAAATAGTCTTAGTCAAGTCTTTTTGGCTAAATGATTGTCTTGGTTCTGATTTCAAAATAAGTCTCTATTGCTTATATTGGCTCTTGGGACATGATGTCTCCTGCCCTCGTCTAGGCTCTACTATTGCTAGAATCCAAAGATTTAGACAATGACTTATCACTGCTTTCTGCTTTCCCTCAGTAATTAATTTTCTTACCTACAGAGGCATGCAGATTGACAAAAATATAAATCTTTATCAAATTGATTAATTTAAATATGTTGACTAAAACATTCTCTCATGCCTTCTAACATGTTTTGGCTGTACTTATCACTATTAGGTATTTAAAGATACCAGCTAGTGAGTTATAGGCCAGAGAGGCCCATGAGGCTCCAAAAACAATACAAGCTATTATCAGTGCTCTTTGTTACCCACCAGAATTAGATGGTAAGACCCTATTTCTAAAGTCACCACATGCTGCAGTCACAGGACAGTGAAAGATCAAGGTGGAACTGAGATGGAAGATACCTTGCTGCTGGCTAGCTGCCTTAGTGCTAGAACATGCTATGCAGGTTATTGGGTGAGAAAAATCATTACCAGTATTAAGCAGCAGACCCTGAAAGCTACATCATCAACCCTCCTGAAAGTTGGTTACCCTATAACTTATGGGCCAATATCAACCTGCCTGACAGTTACCCCATAACTATTGTGCCAATATTGTACCAACTGCCCTCTGGATGTATTGGAGGCCTACTCAATGGGAGGGAATTCATGCCTGGTACTAAAAACCAAGTTTAGGGCTGGAGGGATTGCTCAGTGGTTAAGGCACTTGCCCATAAAGCCTAATGACCTGATTTCAATTACCCACTACCCATGTAAAGCCATATGCACAAAGTGGTGCATGTGTCTGGATTTCATTTGCAATGGCTGGAGACCCTGGTGCACCCATATTCCCCCTCTTCTTTCTTTCACTCTGTCTCCTAAGTATGGTGGTACACACCTTTAATCTCATTACTCAGGAGGCAGAGTTAGGTGGATTGCTGTGAGTTCAAGGCTGAACTGAGATTATATAGTGAACTCCAGTTCATTCTGGGCTACAAGACCTTACCCACCCCCCCCAAAAAAAAAGTCTATAACCTATGGTTTGGAAGGCCACAGGTCCTAGGCCATAGGTCCTAGAGGGAAGCTACCATTATCATTTTGCTAAATGGCTAAGTTGAGTCCATAAAATTGCCTTCAAATGTATATGTTTAAGCTCATTGACTACTGCTGTTCTCGCTTTTGGTTATTCTTCTTATAGAAGGCAGTGGAAACTGGGGAGATCCAAGTCTTATCAAGATAGTAAGAAGAGGAAGCCCAGTGCTTAGCACTGAATGAGTCATCTCTGTCACATTCCTGCCATTGCAAAGGAGATAGCAGAAAACTTCTCTCACTGCTAGCCAGAGAAGCTTCTCTATGGAGATGGCAGTATACACTGAGTTGACTCAAATCTCATAAAAACTGAAAATAAGCAGCTATTTAGAGCACAACACTAAGTAAGTCATAGCTATCATGGCCTCCCATGATTCAGGGAAGACTGTGGAAGAGGGGGTAGAAAGAATGTAGGAGTCACGGTGTGGGAAGAAGTAATTTGGGGTACTGTCCTTTGGACCTGAACTAACTGGTATATTCAAGATCTCACCAGTGGTTGTTACCTCCATAAGACCTGCACAATCCTGATCCCGTTAAAATTTTGACATAGGGGATGGAGAAGGACAAAAAGAATGAGGCATCAAAACAGAAGAACCTTCCCCCATTAAATCCATAATATTGCCTACTGACATGCCAAGTAGGACAATCACAGGCACCTGAACTATAATGCAAAGATAAGTTCTATTTATAAGCCCATCAGGGGTAATGACTTTATGTTTTAGTTTTTCTTTTGACATTGTTTTTACTCAATGGTTAAAATCTCATGCTATCTCCCTTTTGATGTGTTCCATCTTTGGATCCCTTCTAAAATGTTTTGCTTGATATTTTGCCACAGTATCAATATATAACACTGGGCATGTTTTTTTTTTTTTTTAACAGCTCAAGTGAACAACCCCTGCCCCAAAGTATGCTACAGTAATTGGCTCTCCTGGGACAAACATTGCCATAGCTTTCCTGGCTCGCATCCTTTCTGGGGCCATCCATAGACAAAATCATGTTACTCATGCTTAGACCTTGTATTTTTAAGCATGTGATTACAATTTTGTATTTTCTAGTATATGTGACTATTTAAAACTCAACTCCTATGACACAGGGATTCTACTCAATTCCTACTACAGAAAATCCAAATGCTCCTTTCCAACCAACAGGGACAAAATAAGAGAAAGTCTCAGGAATTTTATTAGGCAAGGATTAGATCCTTCATCAGTATGGAACAAGTCAAAGAAGACTGATCATCATCCTTCTGTTCCCAAAAAATATTTTGAGGACTACAGCTCTCTGGGAAGAGCGTTACCAGGATAACAAGGACTTGGAGAGGGCAACATCAAGATCAACATATCAAAGGAGGCAATGGCAACTAGACCTTCCCAATGCTGGCTACATGTAACAATGGAGCATGCATGCAAACAAAACCCTAATATGCAAATGTGAGAGATGAGTGATATGTAAATGACATATAAAGGGTCATGACACTTGTATCATAGGTCTTTGTAGTTATATGTGTTTTTCCTGCTCACTAGCCCACTCCAATTCTTAGAGTGTTTTTCTCTTTCTTAATAAACCATATCCATTTCTGTTACCTTACTCTGGGTATCTGATACAATTATTTTCCTGGGGCACAAGAATCTGGAAAATTCAGTGAGTAGCAATTGCCCTCTAAACTTGGCCTCTTCTCGGTTATTTCTTTGTGTGAAGTTAAAGCTACTGCTTGAATCAGATCCAGAGGGTATTCTTCCTAGGTAATAATGTGTTTTTAGGCCTTTACCTGTCATGTTTGAATTTCCTAGAACTATATAATTGCTTAACAAATATTCCCATATTCATTCTGTTTTATCTCCAATATCTGGAAACTATCCAAAGGTCGATCAAGAATACAATAGATAAATCATAGTACATGGAATACTAATTAGCTAAAAGAAAAAAAATGACAAAGTATATAAAAATATAAATGGCATTCACAAACATAACATTGAGTGAAAAAAGACATAGAATTCATACTGAATAGTTCCATTTAAATAAAATTTTAGCCAGGCGTGGTGGCTCACGCCTTTAATCCCAGCACTCGGGAGGCAGAGGTAGGAGGATTGCCGTGAGTTCGAGGCCACCCTGAGATTACATAGTGAATTCCAGGTCAGCCTGAGCTAGAGTGAGACCGTACCTCAAAAAACCAAAAAAAAAAAAAAAACATGCAAATGTGGTTTTCCAAGTCAAAAATAATGCTTTCTATGTTGAATGCAGAAATAAGGTAATAGTATTATAATAAAACATAAATAGCATAGAAACTCTAACATAGTCTTTGTTATTTGTGCTACTTTCCTATGTTATCCAATCTTTTATGTGGAAAATGAAGATTAGAAAGAAATAAAAGATTGGGCAAACAATAGTTTCTTTTTCTTCGTTTTTTCCTTATTCATCAGTAAACCAATGCTAAAGAGTTTTGATAGAATGTTCTTAGAACAAGAAATAAAATTTAAAATAGTTTGGTTAGTTTTGTGTAAGTTTTCATTGTTCTGGTAAGGATGAATTGCATATGCATGCATCAAGTGTAAAATTCAAATTATATAATTTGGGTGAATCTTCATGGAAATTAAACGCTTACATTTACATTAAAACTGGCATTGTGAGAAATAAATAAACGGGTAAAATATACTAATAATATAAAATTTTAATCTTCCTTTACTTAAGAATGGCAGAAAATAGGCAATAAACCAACATAGAAAATAAGAGACAGGAAGAATGAGTGAGGCTGAAATAGACAAATAGGTAGAGAAAGGATTTATATTTTAGTAATCTGTGGTAGAAAAGTAATACCTTGAAGAAATATTTTACTGCAATATGTTGATTATACAAAAATGGGTTTCACTGTAATATTGTCATTGTGGGCCAATCATGGTGGTGCACACCTTTAATCCCAGCACTCAGGAAATAGAGGTAGGAGGATCTCCATGAGTTCAAGGCCACCCTGAGACAACATAGTGAATGTCAGGTCAGCCTGAGCTAGAGTGAGACCCTACCTCGAAAAAAACAATATATATATATATAGTCATTGTGGTGTGGAGGTGATGTCCAGCCTCTGTTCATGCCATGCTATGCCCTGCCATCATAAAGCTTCCCCTCAAGAATGTAAGCCAAATAAAAATCTTTCCAGGCCAGAGAGATGACTCAGCAGCTAAAGGTGCTTCCATACAAAGCCTAATGACCTGGGTTTGATTCTCCAATACCCACATAAACACAAAAAGTGGCACAAATATCTTCAGTTTATTTGCAGTGGCAGGAGGCTCTAGCATACCCATACTCATTTTCTCTCTTCATCTTTCTCTCTGACTCTCTCCATAATGAATAAATAAAATATATTTTTAAAATAAAAAATGTTCCTCCCATCAGCTCCTGTTGATTGGCTGTTTTATCCCAGCAATGCAACATTAGCTGCAACAGTCATACATGAATATATTTTTAGTATTGTAATGTTAATTATTTCATGCATTTTGAGCAAAAGGATTCATGTTTTACTTGTGTATCAGACCCTCAAATTAAGTATCCAGTCTTCATTTGTAATCTCCTCATCTAAACCACTGAAATAATACTAGTTATAAATAAAATTCATATTTTCTCTGAATCTAAACATGTCTATATATTCTTTATTTCTACAAAGACTCCACTGTTCATTCCTGGCTCTTACTGATTGAGGAGGCAACAGGCTGTTCTTTCCTTTCACAAACTCCCATAATTTTATACACTTTTTTATAATAAGATGATTTGATAATAATCTCCTTCAAGAGAATATACAGGATATTGAAGAACTATAATGCTTTGAAATCTGTATGGTGATGGTATGTAAAAATTACCATAGTAGAAATAACATTTACCTTTCCCCATATTAGTGGGAAAATTTAAGAATCACCATAGGAAAAAAATCAGCTAAAATAATTTTTGCAGTACTGAGGATGGAACTTAGGTACTATTTGATTACTGTAACTAGGCAATTTTACTCTACCACTGAAGCATATGCCCAGCCCCTAAAGTGATTTTTAAAGGAGACTAAAGATACTAATAGGTTAGTATATAAGAAAGCTTCCAAGCAGAATCTATTGGACCTCTTTTTCCCTATCATAACTTACCTTATGTTCTACAGCAGATAGTCGCTATAGAGATCCATAAAAGCATACCTACCATGAGAGGCTAGAGAGATGGTTCAGCCACTAACAGCACTTTCTAAACAAGCCTGGGGCCTAAGGATGCCTGAGTTTGATTCCCTAGTACCCACATACACACCGGGACATGGTCACACATGTCTGTAATTCCAGTCCTGGAGCACAGAAAGGGGAACTGCATGGGCTCATGAAAATGATAAACACTAGAATTAGTGAGAGATTACATATGACAAGCAATTGAGGGGGCATCTGAAATTCATCTATGCTTCTTCACAAATATGTATCTGCACACACACATGTGCATACACCACACCCACACCCCCACACCCACACACACACATCACACCACCCACACTATACACAAGCAAAAACAAGAACCTCTATCTTAAATTTCTTCCACACATTGCTCTCCTTAGACAAACCAGAGACTACTGGTGTGAGAAAGAAACTACATAATCACATTGTTCACATGAATTTTATGGATGGAATGGTAGAAGGCACCAAAGGAAAATGACTAAAAATATAATCTTAGAATATGCAGGGATCTTTAAAGGTATTGTTGCCTAACCTTACTCAACAGCTGAAGGCACTTATTTGCAAAACCTGATGGCCCAAGTTCAATTACCCAATACCCACAGTACCCACGTGAAGCAAGACACACAGGGTGGTGCATATTACCAGAGTTTGTTTTCAGTTGCTGGAGACCTGGGAGTATCCTCATTCATTCATTCATTCATTCATTCATTCATTCATTCTCTCTCTCTTTCTCTCAAATAAATAAAAAATATAAAAAAAATAATTTTAGGTGCTTCAGATTCCAGCTACTCATTAAGTATGGCATGCATTTATTTGTCTATATTTCTCTCTCATATTAAATCAAAGTCAATATTTACTGCAGTTTCTATCAGATCATCCTGCCTCATATCTTCAGGGCACTTAACAAAAGTTATTTGTTGCATGATCCTTAACATGTTACTGAACTTTATTTTCTTAGTCAAAATATCTGCAACTATTTCTCAGTATCTCACTTGAGCCCTTATAATTCAGAGAAAAAAATGATATAATTCAGAGAAAAATATATTTCAGGTCTCCTAATATATTTTATTATTCTCTATCTCCTTCACCCTATGACTTTTAAGTCATGATGTGTAGAAATGTGGAATCAAATGTACCTAATCAAGTAAATTGAATTTTAAGCCTAAGCAGGGATTATCTAAAGCCCTCTATAAAACTTAACTCAGACAAGTTATTTCCATTCTCACATTTCCTCTACGGTATCTCATTAAAATCCTCTCTATTCAAAGGACTACATGTTCCCAAACAGTTCCTTGCCACTAAGCCTCTACTGGGTTGCCATTTATCTTATTTCAAAAACTCATCACTTGTAACATTTTGCATGGAGATAACCACAGTACATTAAGAGAGCAAGGACACATAGAGATGCCTCATCAGTAAGATGAAAACTATTTGAAGCCTTGTAAATCTAGAAATCAGGGCCAAAGAGAATTCATCATAACCATGACTACCTACACTGATTAATTTGTTTACTATTCTGTTATTCAAATGTGCCCCTAAGTTATTACTTTCATCTGGGGTGTACACAATGACATAATAACAATACATATCATTTATAGAACACTGTATGCTGGGCAACTATCTGTTACTTGTATAATAACATTATTAAAATTTCTTTTAAGTCTTCTCTGAGGTCATTGATATTTTCTCATTTTACTGATTAGGAAACTAATGTTAAGAAAGATTGAGTTACCTATTCAAGGTCACACGCCCAGTAAAATGAAAACCAAGATTCATCTATTTCCAGATCCCAGAATTTAACCTTCCTCCACTGTTTCATATACAGGCTTTTATTAGAGGTCTATTATGGGAAGGGGTAATGAAATATATATTCTATAACAAACGGGCAGAGCCAGTATAAGGTATATCTTCAGGAAAAAAGTAGAAGGAAATCTAGAGCCCAGTACATCAGTTAGATTGAAGGAGAAGCAGCAATGGTAGAAAAAAAGACGAAGGGCTTGATCCTGGGTATGCAAGGCTGTAGTAGTTATGACTCTACCATTCATTGTTTTATACCCAAATGCAGAGAATGGTGTGTGGACTATATTAGGTACTCAATACATACTTATTGAATGACTAAATTATATTCAATTGCTTATAATGAAATAACTTCAAAGCAGTATGAGTATGAAATAATTCAAATTCAGAGACCGATAATCTTGGACCAGGCTCATTAGAGTAGTATTTCTAAAAATTTCTGCTTAAAAGTTATACTGAAAACACTGGATACAGCTGGAGATTCTGTATTGCATTGATCCTCTCCACAACTTGCTCTTTGCACAGACTTATTTTCTCTCTACTTTTTAGGTATAATTTCTCCATCCATTGTTAAACACGAATGAACACAAATCCAATGGCCTCATTTACTATTCAGGAAAGTAGTCAACCAAGAGATATAAAATAAAGCCTATGGTAAATTTCTCAATGAGCTTTTAGAACCCAGAATAGGATACTATCTGATGCCCAAATATGATAGGTAAAAAGATATTTCTTGAAATGAATTATATTCTATTTGGATAAGTAGAAACTCCATCATAGTGCTTGTTTATTTTCTCACTGAGTCATAAGACTTAATGAATGGAATGAACTTCTTTGTCATTTATTTTAATTCACTGCTCAACAACTTTTACAGTAGATATTAAATAAGATAGTTGCCAGGGTGACTATTACATTATAAATAAATACCATAAAAATCTCAATTAATTGTAGCCCAACTAATAAACCCTTGAATTATGCCACTTCCCTCTGTGTTCATAAAAATTTATAACAAGATGAGCTTGAATCAGAGATTTTCAAAACATAGCAATAATAACAAACCAAATTTCCGAGGAAGCTCTGAGGTCAATATACATTTGACCTGCTTGTTTTGTAATATTTATTTATTTATTTATTTATTTATTTATTTATTTATTTACTAGAAGAGATGGAAAAAGACAGAAAAAATGGGCATGTCAGGACCACTAGCCATGCCAAATGAACTCCAGATGCATGCACCACTTTGTGCATCTGGCTTTACATGAGTATTGGAGAAAGGAACTCAGGTCATTGGGCTTTGCACCCAAGTGCCTGAACCACTGAGCAATCTCTCCAACCCCAACATGCTTGTTTAATACTGGATCATGATCACTAGTTTACATCATAATCCTTTTGAAACTATGGCTTGTATTTTGAGTTGGGGAGGACAGGATACTCTATGTAGGTATGCATACTTGAATTTATGGACAAGAAAATCCAGGCATTTGAAATAGTCAATACCATTAAGTTTTATCACAGTTGAGGGACAGGTTGAGAGCATATCCAAAACTGACTGTTTTCATAAGAAAGGGTTTGTAAGGAAATGGAAAGTAAAATAATTCTAAAATTGCTGGTGTGCAATTAAGTATAAAGCTACCCAGTTTGAACAGCAAAGATCCTAAAGCAAATATCCTTAGTCCCAGAGAACAAGGTCATAGAAAGACAAACTCAGTTATTTAAGGGGTAGATTTAAATGTTTCATCCATTAAAATACACCTATCTGCAAAGCAAAACCTCAAATACAAGGAAGCAAGAAAGTTCTATTTTGCCTTAGTAGTAGGCCATGAATCTATTCAATATACAAACTTATTCCCTGGGTTCACACACACTAATCATGTTAAAAACGGAAATTAGAGCAATTTCAAATTGAAGTCTATCTCAGTTTGCCAAAGTGTCCAAAGTCCCCCATCATCTAATAGTTGGCAGGGAAGAAGGCCAAAATAAATAAGCAAGAAAAGGTCAAAATATGCATACTTTCAGGCCTCCCATTTCTCTGTGACATCTGAACATTTGGTCCTAATTAAATTATTTCAATAGGGTTTTTTTTTTCACATTTAAACTTTATACAATTGTAAATTCCTTACTTTTCTGTAGTCTCATCAGTAAATTATCTAAGAACTCACGTGACAGTTACCAAAGCCTAATTATTCAATAGTTGCAATTTGTTAAGAAAATGTTTGAAAAGTGATGTAAACCATGATGCTAATAGGTGTTTCCAGTGGTAAATCCTTCAAAGTCACTTCAATTTGATAAAAAAGAAAAAAATCTATTATATGTATGTCTTCATAGAAGCTAGGGATTCCATAAGGGATTACTGCTCCAGGATGGAATGAAGGAATAAAACTGCATTGAACAAGAAATGAAGAGAGGGAAGTCTCAAATAAATCACATCAACCTTCCCCCAAACCTGCACAATATAGCACAGATAGACACATCAAACACTTGAATTTGTCTCTCACCATTTCTGTACAAGGGAATCTGAGAGTTAAAAAAGCCTCCTGACCTAGGCTCCAGGACCATTTCAATGCTAATTAGCTCACAAAATAGGCCTATCCTTGTGGAATGAGTTGTGGGTCCATGTTATTGCAAGGATAATACCTGGGTCCCAAAGGTTTAGGGAAGTCATTTGTACTAGAATACAAGCCCACCTACATACCAGATATAAAATATGAGCCTACTGCAAAATAGGCAAAATAGCTCTGAACAAATACTAGTCCTTTTTCTTTCCTTAGCCATAACTACTTTTGATGGAGTATTAACTATGGCTGCCAGAAATGAAGAATTGAAAATATGTTTAGGAAATGTAACTAAAAATCACTTTTTTGATTATGATATGAATATGTATTTAGAAAATCCAACTAAGTCATCCACAATGTTACAAGGAGTAATAAATGAATTCATCACAGTTATGAAGTGACCACAAATATAAACAGAATGCATTGCAATAGTGCAAAAAATTACAATGAATAACATGAAAAGAAAATGAAATCCATTCAAAACATTTACATTTATAACACAAAGAAAATTGAGATTCTATTGACTAAAAGCTGGAATATTGAAGTAAATGTGGATCTATACATTTCTCTTTCAGAAAGATTAAAAAAAGAATACTTAAATCACTAACACATACTACAAACCACAGTTGACAAAATTACATAATAATAAGCTAATTGAAAGAGACTGATTATTGAAATGATTCTTCCAGAAATCAATGCAAACTATTTATATCATTTTATTTTACTTAAAAGAAAGAGAGAGAGAGAAAATGGGCACGACAGGCCCTCCAGTCACTGCAAATGAACTCCAGATGCGTGCACTAACCTGTGCATCTGGTTTATGTAGGTCCTGGGGAATTGAACCTAGGTACTTAGGTGCCTTTATCCACTAAGCCATCTCTCCAGCCCCTCCCCCTTTTAAATTATTTTTATTTTATTTATTTGAGAGAGAGAAAGAGGGAGAAAGAGAGTATGGGCATGCCAGGGCAAACTATATAATAACTAAACCTATTGTGGAAACATAAGTAAAATACCAATAGATAAAATAATCACTAATAAAATGTTAGTTTAGCAACTAATAATAAAAATTAAAAGCTGGGCTTGGTGGCACATGCCTTTACTCCCAGAACATGAGAGGCAGAGGTAGGAGGATCACTGTGAGTTCAAGGCCACCTTGAGACTGCATAGTTAATTCCAGGTCAGCCTGAGCTAGAGTGAGACCCTACCTCAAAAAAACAAAATAAATAAATGAATAAATAAATAAATAAATAAATAACTTAAATACATACTTCGTGCCATTCATCTATAAAAGATACTTAGATGATATAAGAAGCTTTCATGACAATAGACACTTTGTTAAATTACAACATATTTTTTGTTTTTTATTAGTTATGTATATAGTGTCTATACAGCCATGATGGAACCATCGTTAGCCTTCTCCCTGTCCTCCTCCTCAGGGATTGCGTGCCTTGCATTGTGCAGGTAGCCATCAGTTATGGGGGTTAGGCAATGTCTCTGTGCATAACGACCCAACTTATGGTTCTAACAATCTTTCCACCTCCTCTTCTGTGAATTTCCCTGAGCCATGTTGGGTTCATTTTAGGTCTTTTTCAGTGATGCGGTCTTGGGAATCTCTATGTCTCTGGATCTCTGGTTTGGTAGGAGTTGAGTGTTCTCTGTGCCTATTTCCTTGACCACTGTACTGATACCAGGTTCCCCGAGAAAGCAGCACACTTTATCATTTCCCCAATTATTCTATGGCTTCAGCTGGTGCCCTGTTGATGTGACATGGGTGATTCTATCCTCAGGTTCTGTGACCATCTGAAAAAGAGAAGCAAATTCTCCAACAGAGGGTGAGGTCAGTGCAAGATACATGGATAACCATTATTGTTTTAAAGAGAATTAAATAGGTGTAGACCCTCTTGTATCCCACTATTGGTGGGACCTTGATATTAGAGAGCGAACTCATTTTTTTTAAATTAAAATCCAATCAGTATCTGGGGAGATCAGTCTAGTAAAGCTAGTCCCTGAGAATTAAACATCTTCACTACATAAGGACAAGATAAAATCAATCAAAACCAGGGAAGTAGAGAAACAGATAGTAAGACCCTATTGCTGAAGACATCTCATGCCTGAGAGGCAAGGTCACTGAGAAAGCAAGCTGGTGCTGAGCAGAAAACCTTCTCCCTGTAGACCAGCCAACTGAAAGCTGGAAAAAGCTGCACGGCATGCAGCGTATGGGAGACAGAAGCCATCAACAGTGAAAACAGTGGATGCTGAATATTCAAGCTTGGCCAGACAGGCCCAATGACTGAACGGGTGCAATAGTGGCGTGTCTACTCTTGGGGTAACCAACTGCTCCATAATTGGACTGAAGGCCCTCTCTATGGGAGGGAATACATACCTGGTACTGAAAAACCTAAGTAAAAGTCTATGGTAGGTGAGGTCATGAGCCTTGGGGGTATAAGCCTGCTCATGTCTGACTAAATGTATATATTATTCCCACCAAGCTGCCCTGGGGACACTACACTAAATGTTCATGTTCACATATTAACGCTACTCTCACTTCTGGCTAGAGAAGCTTCTCTTTTCAGATGGTGATGACCACTGGGATGACCCAAAAGGCAACGTAGTGCTGAAAAGAAGGGATGGAGGAGTGCCTAGCACTGAAACACCTCTGTCACACCCTCCAATGGCTCAGGGACCAATGCGGAAGAAGGGGCGGATAGAATGGAAAAGCCAAAGGAAGGATATGACCTCTTACAATGCAGCTGCCCAGACAGAAATTGGCCTCGATATCCATGATCTTGCAGTGCCTAGCAACACCTTTGCAAGACCCTCAAAATAGAAGAGAAAGATGATGTCACCAAATTAGGAGAAAGACTAATGGAGAGAGGGAGGGGATATGATGGAGACTGGAGTTCTAAAGTGGAATGGGGGAGGGGAGGGAAATATCAGGTGGGGTTTTTTTGGTATGTAAGATTAAAAGTCAATAAAATAATAATTTAAAAAAAAAACCAGGGAAGAAGAAAGCCAAATTCCTGGTTGGGAATGGTCAATGGCCTTTCAGGTTGCCAGCCTTCAGGGAGCACTGAAAAGGATAGAGTGTTTGCTAGTGACCAGTTAACAGGTAAAGAAAAGCAGTGTGACTAGTAAGAGAAAATGGGAAATATTCGGATAAGAAGTTGATGTCTCAGGTTATTGCATCAGGCTTTGGAGTACCAGTTCCTTTTCTGTGACTCAGAGTGGCACCTCAAGTTCTTAAAGGAACAGGAGAAAGGCACAAGAAATTTCAGTCTTGGGAGGATCAAACTAGTAGATGCTTTATCAAAGCAGAGGCCCTGCTGTACAGCTATTATGTAGAATAGCACAGTTACCAAGATGAAGAAGGAAGATTTAGTACAAAAGGATTGATCTAGTTCAGTATTAGTGTCCAAGAAAAGACTAAAGATTTCTCACCATAAAGATTTTTTAAAGATGTTAGGAATAGTGAACTAGGTAGCTCACCTATCAAATAGAATACTTATTCTATCTGTAGAAGGGAGACATGTTTTTGAAACTTAAAGACATGAAATATATCATCACATACAAGATAAATGTATTCAAATGCCTTAATAATAAAAAGGCAGTTAAACTATGAAATTCAATATATCAGATCTCAAAAGAAAGCATCATAATGGGAAAAATTCATGAGAAAATGTAAATGGTAAAAGTTCAGTATCCAAGCTGGATAAAAAAAATGATGCACATATATCAAGCTAATATTCAGATTCTATTTGATAATTTAACAAAGATGATGAACAGGGAATTTATAGGAAAGGAAATTGATATAAGATATCATCATGTGCAAAGATAAAGCTTCAATTGCAATTAAATGAATATAAATTAAAACAACTTAAAAGCTGCATTGCTTATCTACTAAACTATCAAAAACATAGTTATAAAGTCAATTGCTAGTGGGAATTTGAGAAAATGGGTGCACTTAAACATTGCTAGTGGCACTGTAAATTGATTTCTTTTTTTGTAGAAAAGTAACTTTGGCAATATATGACAAGGATAAAGAAATCATTCATAATTTGTCTCCAAGTAATTCCATTATAAGGGATATACCCAGAAGGAAATAATCAAAGTGGAAAAAGTAATTTGTACTACAATTCTCAAGGCAGCTCCCTATATAACTATTATAAAAATACCAAAAGACTTCAAAAGTCCTACACCCTACTGTCCTGTGATAATGTTTTCTATAGTCACTGAAAGTGAAAAATGCATACTCTGGTTTCTCTTCAGACCACAGAAATCTTTAACCTTTTACTAAAAGTAAAAATGCAAGGAATGGCATGACATTATATGTAATCTCATATGAGAAACACTCACAGGCAAAAAAAAAACAGCACAGAAGAGTAAGTACATAGCAATGCAACCGTCTTATCAAGTGCAAGATTACATAGACCATTTCACTACTTCTGTTGGCTTGACAAGTTATTATTTCCCTAACAATGTGTTCATACCATCCAAATTATCAAATTTCCTTCTATAAAGTTGACAGACATTTTTACACTTAAATATATTTTAATATTCATTATTTCATTATTCATATTGGTTATTTGTGTCTTTCTTGGCTTTTTCAAGTTTAGACATTCATTTGTCTTTTCAATAACCTGTTGCAACAGAATTTGTCTACCATATATTTGTCTCTACTTCATTTTTTATCATTGTTATTTCATTTTTACTGTGTTCTCTTAACTAATTTTCTTTGTTGTTTTCTGACTTCTTGAGATGGATATTTATTTCCATTGATCTATCCATTTGTATTTATTTTCAGTCCATCTTCTTTACAGTGTATTTATGGCCACAAATCTTATTCTAGCCACAGCTTACACAAACATCCTACAAATGTTGAAGCATATATTTGCTCTTCAGATAAAAATATTTTCTTACTACCATTTTTATTTATTTGACCTATATGTTATAAATATCTTAATAATTTTATAAACATATTATGATTTTCTAAACATCATTTTTAAACTTTTATTTATTTGAGAGAAAGAGAAAACGACAGATAGAATGGGCATGCCAGGACCTCTAGCCACTGCAAACAAACTCCAGACACATGTGTCATCTTGTGCATCTGGCTTACAAGGGTACTGGGGAATCAAATTTGGGTCCTTAGGCTTCACAGGGAAACACCTTAACCTCTAAGCTATCACTTCAGCCCTAAATGTCATTTTGTTGTTGATTTCTAACTTGATTTCACTGGGGTCCAACAATACATGTGATATATCTTAGGACTACTAAAATTTATTCAGATTTGATATGTGATCTGGTACCTGGGAAAATTAAATTTCATCTGTAATTGAAAATATATATACATGAAAATATTACAGATGCAATGTTTAATACATGAAAATATATACTGATGAATATTTAATACTTGGATATCCACAAAACATAAATCAGCTACCTAGATAGGTACTGTTGGTCCAATGTCACTGCTGTGAATACCTATGTCAATTTCTAGCTCTCAACTTAATATCATTGAATAAGGAACTGGAAAAAGTTGGTATGTATGATTTTCCTAGGAATGAGCTGGATCCAACATACTACTATAACTATGTATGTTAAGTAAACTTAAGGATGTGACCCAAGTCTAAATTTCTGAGACCTGCCAGATAATGCTACAAAATGTTATGAAACAGATAATGAGATGTCAGCCCAACATGGAACAATGAATAATAAAGAAACATAGTCTGGAATAGCTGATAACTGAGTTGCTAAATCTTGTATAATGGATAATTAATGTTGGAACAGAAGAACAAAAACCATGAATTTGTGTGAGTGGGAGAGAAAGAGAGAGAGAGAGAAGAGAGAGAGAGAGAGACATGAAATGAAAGTGGAGTAAAGACACTAGCAGAAGTGGCCAAGGTGAGAAGGGGAGGACAAAGAGAATAAAATGGTCAAGGCATGAAATTGGAAGAAATTGTCTTTATGAAACCCAGCACAATGTACAATAAATATGTCAAATAAAAGCTCTACAATGTGAACTTAGCTCCCCCTTCTTTCCTATACTGAAGAAAGCATAATATCTTAAACACAGTAATTTTTGAACATTTAATCTCCTTTTTGTCTTAAATGTTGTTCCTGTGACAAAAAAAGTCACATTTACTGTTACATTATAGTCCAGAAATCCCTCTGTGACTTCACATTTACTTAATGTAACACACAGTTCCTGACAACTGCTTGTGGCACTTTCATGTTTCTTTTTCCAGATTCCTATGACAATGTGAGAACTCCCAGATGCAATGCTTTTTCAGATCTTTATAATTCATTTCTGGGATTCCAGTATCACCAGCTGACAGCTGGTATTGTTTATATTCACTTCCATAGAGTTTAAAAAGATCATTGTAACAAATTATATTATAATGAACATATACATGTATGTTCCTACAGCACTGAATGTGGATCATGGTGGTTAAATCTTATGTTGTGTTATGTATGCTGCTGTAGGTTTTAGTCCTGTTATAAGCTTTTTGAGAGCTTTATCATCTATGGAATCCATAGCATGCAAAATAACACCCATAGGTACTAATCATATTTTTATTAGTTGACTAATTAAAAGGCATAAAACTTTGAAGAAATAAGTACACATCTCCATTTTAAAACGCTATAGGTTCTTTTTACATTTTGTAATACTTTGTTTTAAGAGAGATGGTAGCACATTTACAAAGCTATTTCTGCTAATAAAAGAAGATTGTGTAACTACAAGGGTTTTTCAAAGGATGAACTGAATATGAAAGCAGATGTATTTGATTTTGTGTGATGGTTGCTAAGGGAACACCTGAATGTAAATTACATTTTACATAAGACTCTGTTAAATTATTGATCAGAAAAGAGAGCAAAAGCTTCAAGACATTTAATAAAGTGACCGAGAAGCTGCTTTCTTATTGGAAGTATAAGAGTGATTATGTTTTATATAATCAATCTATTTCAGCCACCATGCATAAATGTAGAGAAGAAATTGAAGAATCAAAGATAAAATGATTTTCTTTCATTCTCTGACAGTTTCTGTCTTGTGTTAAGATTCAAAATTTTCTAAGAACTAAATGCAAACAATTTATTCAACATTAAGGGCATAGATTTCAACATAAAATTCATATCTGATGGGAAACCCCTTTTAGATACTCTGAAGTGCCTTAATGTACACCCATTATACTGTGTCATAATTCCCTCATACTCCTCTGAGGTCTACTTAAGGTAAACTCTGGAAATCAGAGGCCATTTCTTATCAAGACTGTTTCTATATCAATTGGCCCAGGAACCTTATTCCTTTCCCTCCTCCTCTCATTTTTCCTTTCATAATACAAATTCCAAATGAATTAGAAAACTTAATTTCTGTAGCAAGCCATTTTTTCTCTGACCACTAGACATTTTCACATACCATTCTCTCAACCTTGAGACCCTAAGCTCAATTTCTTGACAAAGCCATTGTCAACCTCTGTTCTCTACTTATAAATCACTTTCACTCAGTCCTCCCTAACTCTTCAAGTCTAGGAAAATGAGCTTATTACATGTTCTAGGTCCACTATAATATGATGTGATACTCACTGTGTTGCAATCATTTAATCCATAACAGGAAGGATCTTATGTTATCCCCAGCATTTACACAGTTACTTACCATACCATGTCAACATAGTAAATGTTCAATGATTTCATAAAAATGATGACTGGTGACAGAAATCTGACAGGTATGGGGTGATACAGAAATGTATATGACACAAATTTGTTTAAAATATCAAGAAGGATCCAAATAAAGATATAATTAATACCACAAGGTGGGATGTGATGAGTGCTACAACTTAGATCCACATGCACTCCAGTCTTTCCATTTTCAAATAATCTATCACATTATTCCTATCAGCATATTTATGATAGTCAGTGTGTGCATCTGTGATGCTATAGAAGAGCAAATGCATTCAACTGTATTTACAACTAAAGAATAAACAAATTTTATAAATGGATGGAAAAGAAAGGATTCTAAGGAAGGTATATTAGATGGAGCACAGTTTAGACTGGGATTTAAATGGGGGAAGGGATGATAATCATATATAGTTAGAGTGGAGACAGACATTAAGCAAAATGCAAAGCCTGAGCAAGAGCTCTTGGACAAGAAGGAGAATGGTGGAACTAAGAAATAATGAATAAGCCAGTATGACTGGAATAGAAAATCAAATTTCATTTTAAATACAGAGAACATTGGAAATACTAATGGAGTTCACAACTTTTAATTAGTTATAATTAAGTTAGTTATGTTTCTCACAAGGAACTAACTGTTCCAGAAGAAGGGAGATAATGGGGTCTGACACTTTATAAGGTTCCTGAGGTTTGAGAACAACTTCTGAACAGTATGGAGAAATGACAGCTCAAAGAAAGGTAAAGAAAACCATCAAGAGGCTGGGGAGATGGCTTAGTGGTTAAGGTGTTTGCCTGTAAAAAAAGGATCCCAGATCAATTACCCAGGACCCACATAAGCCAGATGCACAAGGGGGCACATGCATCTGGAGTTCGTTTGCAGTGGATGGAGGCCCTGTTGCAGCCCATTCTCTCTCTCTCTCTCTCTCTCTCTCTCTCTCTCTCTCTCTCTCTCTCAAATAAATAAATAAATAAAATATATTTTTAAAAAAGAAGAAAAGAAAACCATCAAGCAGAGGGATGGAAAAAATAAGAATGCTTGCTAGGGCTGGGAAGATGGCTTAGTGGATGAAGCATATGAGTACCTGCATTTGGATCCCTAGAACCCATGTAAAGCCAGATGCTAGCAGGGTTCTGTAATCCTACTGAACCTGCAAACAAGATGGAAGGCAGAGACAGGAATTTCACAGGCCAGTTAGCCTATTATTCACATCAGCAAACAAGAGACCCTGCCTCAAACAAGATGGATGGCAAGGCTCAACACCTGAAAATTATCTTTTCACGTTTACACAAACACACACATGATAACACAAATACACCTGTGCGCGCATGCGCGTACACACACACACGTGAACACATACACACAGCAAAAAAAAGAATTCATGCTGTATTTACATTTTGTTTTACTTTAATAGAGTATCTTTAATGGTGATGTATATCTATGTAATAAAGAATTGTACTAGGGGTAGAATACAACTAAACAGAATGTGTTAATCTACTTTTCAGTTAAGCCTGCCTATAAAGTATCAGTTAACCAAGTCCAAGCAAAGCATCTAAAAGTAAACAGTGTTGAGTTCTGACATAATGAAAGTAATATTCTGATAACTACATCTAATTGATCTGTACATATCTGAATAGCTACAATATTAACAACAAAATTATCCTTTTAGGGTTATAGCTGGATAGCATATATAATCCTTGCTTAATTAATTGCTTCATTAAAGTGGGTTTCTGTTGAAAACACCCAATTTACTTGAATAACTGCTTTTGCATCCTTGGTGCTATTTATACTTAATTTTTATGCAGCTCACATCCTAGCAAAAAAAAAAAAATGTCTTCAAATCTTTTCAGTTAACTTTATTCCTAGTCCTGGGGATATGTGAAAAAAATAGACATTTTATTTTTGCTGTTTTACCATAAGCTTTATATATGAACTTTTTTGTGGCATGGGTAAACTGAATGAGAAAATATGATGGAAATTCCAGGCAGCTCCCCTAAGCTTCCAGGTCCAGATCTTTCCAGTGTCATGCCTTTATTTGTTGTGTTCAAATTCCTTTTATCAGATAAGCATGGATTCACATATTTTCCTAAAAAGCATGCTATCAATTATTTTTTCAATTCTCCATATATTCATAATAGAAGAGGCATGGTAAGCAATTCACTTCAAACTTTTCTTTTTGTAGACAAAGATACTGAAAGCCACTAAGTTAAAGAACTTATCTGGAATATGATCATGCAAGTGATTACTGTGACCAGCAGCACTAATACAGAATTCTTTCAGTTTTATGGTAGAATATTTGTGCAACCATGTGACAGCCCTCATACCCTGGGTCATAGAGCTAATTACTGCAGCAGAAAGATAATATAGTCTCACTTTTAAGCCACAAAGACACTATCATCAGTCCGGATGAATTTAAATCTCACCTCTCCCACTTTCTTGCTATTCAAGCAACCAACCCTTTTTAAAGTCTCATTTTCCCTGCATTTAAAATGAGGACAATAGCATTATTAGTATAAAGCTGTTGTAAATATTAAACACACAGTAAATACCTAATAAATGCTAACTTCTTATTGCTGTTGCTGTTATTATTAACTAGATTAAATTACATGTCTCCTAACTTCCACCCAGTATTACTTCTATTGTCTTTCTTCATAAGTAGAGAGAAATTTACCACACAGAAAAGTACTGACTAATCTTGCAGTGATTTCTAACAATTTTTCATTTAGTATTTGTACCAATAAAAGTAATAAACATAGCACTTATGCCAGACCCAGTGCTATGTACCTATATACAGATCTTACTAAATTTTCACAATAATTTCATAAAAGAAGTTTTATTTTATCTCTATTTTACAAATAGGGAAACAAAATGTTGTTAATATTAAGTCCCCTCAGCTACTCAATGGCAGCACAAGATAGAAGTCAAACCTAAATGTATTTATTTATGTATTTATTTAAATTCCCCACTTAAAATTACCACATGTATTCAGAGATTAGAGCATTTCAACACGATCTCATAGTCCACAGACTTTCATTTCTTGCTCACTTACTGAGCATCCAGACAAAATCTTTAAAATAGTATACAGAAATCCCTTTCCTGTGATATATTTTCAGAAACAAATGATAAGAGTCTCAATCTGCAATCTTCTACAAGGGCTATCATGAGGGTAAATAAGTTAGGTGATAACTGCCTGTTCATCTCATCATTCTTCTGGTTCACCTCTAATTTGCTGATGTTTTTAAAAATTAATAGTTTAATTTCCAGTGTTGATTTATTAAACAAACAGTGACAGGGACATATTAACTACAGATTTAAGTTCATCATTTACATTGCAGGTGATGGCACTGTTATAGAGAGATCTGGGGATTCATGGGAGAGGGTAACAGAAGAAAATGTCTTTGTATTTCTTTCTTTGCTTTACTTCAGAGGAAAAGAATCAGAGTCAAGCATAATGAGAAGCTTTGAAAAACAGATAGAAAAGAAAATCACACCTTACTTTTTATATGACTCAGCATCTTCTCCAGAGTTAACATCAGTTGCAATGAAACCTGGATGTAAAGCCTTGTTTCTAGGCCAGGGGTCAGCATATGTTTTCATAAAAGACAGACAATAAATGTTTAAGCTTTGTTGGCCATACAGTCTAGCTTTGCCACTGGAAAAGGGGAAAAAAAGCAATGTATATAGTCTATATAAAGAAATAAGCATGGATATGGTCCAATAAGACTTTATTTATGGACACTTAAATTTGAATTTTATGTAATTTTGCAGGTTAAAAATAACACTCTTCACTTGCTTTTGTTTCAGCCATTTAAATATGTGAAACTATATCAATTCACAGACTGTAGACATATAGGCATCAGGCTAGAGTTGGGTATCAGGCTAGAGTTGCTAACCCCTGATCTAGGTATGAACCAAGCACACAGAAGATAATACATATTATAACAGAATGTAGTTTTATATTTACCAAAAAAAGTGAACAAAGGGAACTAAAATATGTCCATATACTTCCTACCCTCACATATGCATAGTAATTATACTATCAATAAGTAATATGCAATTTGATTTTTGTTTTCTAATAGAGTCAGAAATAGAAAATGTTACGCCTAAGTAGGCTATGATAACTATCATAATAAGGCTTATATTTGTGGGAAGCACAAACCCCTATGATACCTGAAATATAAGTATATCTTAACTTTGACAGTTACTGGCAGAGGAATAAAAAACTGACAATGGGCATGATGTCTGTGTTAACAAACACTTTTGATCCCATGGAGACACGACCAATATTTTTTTTAAATCATTTCTTTTATGTTTGCTGCATAACAGAAAACTGAGAGAGAGCCTTCATCTTTACTGACCTATTTTATCAGCAATTGCTCATCTTAAAATATTTTACTTTAGCTCTCTGAAACAAATGCTTCCTCTTTCTTGGATTGATCAACAACTGATATATCCACTTCCTGTCATCATATAGGAATGAATAACAGAAAATAATTCATTTTCCTTCTATCTCTCTCCTCTCTCCTTCACATTCACATCGAAAAAGATGGCATTGGTCATAGCAAAGAAATATTCAACCAATAAAAGATTTAAATAGGGCAAACATTAAACTCTGGCTCCAAGACCAACCACTCTAGTCAGTGACAAGTCTCCAAGTCTTGCTGATTCTACCAGTGACAAATCTCTGGAGTTCCAATTTCACCTGTCCACCTAGGCTACTCACCATCCCAGAAAACTTCATCTAATGCCAACAGCTCTTCTTGGCAGCCATCCCATAGTCCTGGCATCTCCATTGGGTCTCCAAATGCAACCCATGGTTTATCTTCATGGTTCCTTTGGGCTTCCGTGCAGGTAATAAGACTGCTTCATGGCCATTTCCAAAAAAAAAAAAAATGTGTTGCAAATTCAATGACCCACTCTTTCCTGCATTTGTTATACTTCATAAAACCAAGTGGGCTACCAAATTGTTAACCAAGGACGGGGTAATAAAGAAGATTTTGAAGAATAAGATACTCCAGCATTTAGGCCCCTACAAAAGACTCTACATTCTTCCTATTGTTCCAATGAAGATCAGCTGGCACAATCTCAAAGGTTGTAATATCTCTTAAAATTGCAGCAGAATGGACAGAAGGTTCAGCCCCTGGAATCTTGCTGTCTTTTTTTTTTTAAAGGTTTATTTTTTTTGTTTATTTTTATTTATTTATTTGAGAGCAACCAAGAGAGAGAGAGAAAAAAAAAGAGGCAGAGTGAGAGAGAGAAAATGGACACACCAGGGCTTCAGCCACTGCAAACGAACTCCAGATGCATGTGCCACCTTGGGCATCTGGCTTACATGGGTACTGGGGAACTGAGGCTTGAACCAGGGTTCTTAGGCTTCACAGGCAAGTGCTTAACCACTAAGCCATCTCTCCAGCCTGAATCTTGCTGTCTTTATGTTTCTCTCTCTCTCTTGCTCACTCACTCTCACTCTCTGCTCTATCACACTTTCTGCCATGATACTCAGCCTTGCCTAAATATAAATAAATAAATAAATAAATAAATAAATAAATAAATAAATAAATAAATCCATCTGACTTTGGACTAAGGCTTTTGATATTAAGAGCCAAAATATTTCTTCTTTATAAATTATTTCTTTTATGTATTTACTTCAGCATCAATAAATGGACTAAAACTCAAAGTAGTAAATACGTGCCAATTATGGACATTCTCTTCCTTCTATTTGTGCTTGGCACTGTTTCTCCTCATCGAAGTGGTGTACTTCATTTTATTCACACAGCCTCAAGTCACTGATACACATTTGTTCCATTTAATTCTAGCTAAGGGGATCTATTAACCTGGAGATGTGGCCCGTTAGCCCCACAAAGGTTTTTACAGGGGCCTTAATTAATAGTTTTCTGATGTTTACTGATAAGCCCAGATAGAATGACCAGTCATTCTGGATTACTCAAAACTGAAGGCGTTCTCAAAACCAAGAACATTCATTGCTAAAACTACTATGGGCAAGCAAGGATGAAATTTTGCACACTACCCTTACATTTCTTTTCCTTGTCATGCTTGTATTGTGATGTTTAAAAACCAATCTGGATTTGGTTTGATAGTGAGTGGATGAATAAGAAAAGAAAGATTAGACTCAATGCCTCTGGTTGAGGCTAGAATAGAACACAAAACAAGAGAGCCTGTCATTCTTCAGCCCCAAGTCTAAGGCACTTCATACAATGCTTAATCAACAGGCTCTAGACTATAGTAGAAGTAGTATTTACATTCATCCCCCTCAAAAATGCTAATTGAAATTATTTGCAGCTAATAGAAGTTTGAAAACTTCTTTCAATGTACAGACAAAGCCAGGAAAGGTAGTATTTCTCTCTTTTATTATCTTTATTGTATGCTCTTGTTCCACAGATCAAGGAGCAGCTAGGTGTTTCACAGCTGGCTATTCTAATTTCTGAAATTATATTCAAATGAAAATCCAAACATAAGCCTCATACTTGCTTTCTAAGAGGCATAAGAATACCTTTGTTGATAAGGTTACCACCATAGAGCTGGAAGAATTCTTTTTCTGCTGGATATAATTCCTTCTGATTTGTTTCAGTATACAGATAGCCTTGGAGAGAACTAGCTCACACTGAAAAAGTGATCACTTTTTCCATTTTACCTTGACAGAAACCTTATAGAATTAACTAGAGACTATAGGCTCCCATCAAAAGAGGTGTGGAGGGCTGGAGAGATGGCTTAGTGGTTAATGCTTGCCTGTGATGCCTAAGGACCCGGGTTCGAAGATCAATTCTCCAGGACCCACGTAAGCCAGATGCACAAGGGGGCGCACGCATCTGGAGTTTGTTTGCAGTGGCTGGAGGCCCTGGCGAGCCCATTCTTTCTCTCTCTACCTGCCTATTTCTGTATTTCTCTCTCTCAAATAAATAAATAAATAATAAAATATTTTTAAAAAGAGGTGTGGAAACCTGCCACATGCAATCTTAGACAGGCATGTCTGTAACTAGCCTTAAAATAATAAAATCAGATTTCATTACATATTACAAGTAGTTATTCAAAGTTTTACATACATTAGGAACTTTGTAAACAATATATCACAAATCTTTGCAATGACCCTGTCAGGTAATAGATATTGTTTTTAGCCCTAGTTTACAGTGGTAAAAAATAAGGACCTGGGCTGGAGAGATTGCTTAGCTGTTTAAGGCGCCTGCCTGAGAAGCCTAAGAACCTCCAGGTTCAAATCTCCAGGTCCCACGTATAGCCAGACACAAAAGTGATGCAAGTGCACAATGTCACACATGAGCACAAGGGAGTGCACATGTCTGGAGTTCATTCACAGCAGCTTCAAAGGCCCTGACATGCCCATTCTCTCTCTCTCTCTCTCTCTCTCTCTCTCTCTCTCTCTCTCTCTGATTCTTCTCTCTGTCTCTCTCAAATAAAAAAAATAAGGACTTAAGAGATGAATCTGTCCAAAATCCAATGTCCATATTGCTAAACTTAGATCTTAAAGCTAGATAGTATAATCATAGAGCCTGCAAACATAAATAGGAAACTATGAAAAAAATGTTCCGTTTATTTTCTCTGAAGGAAATGGAATCAAAGGAGGAGGTGATTGCAAGATGAGTAAGGGTGCCGACTAAGATATAATCAAGAAAATGATTGGAAAATGTGTTTTTACATGTACTACCTAAAGGTCAAGAATGACCCCACAAGGAAATCAGTCCTTCATGGGAGAAGCAATACTAATGTTGTATTTATAGTGCAATATACAAGCTTATTTTTCTGAAGAATCAGAGATATGCCAAGATTAAAATGGATGCTAAAGGTCTTCTAAGCCAAACTTTACAGCTTTTTATTTCTTTCAGACATGACTTGTCATTTATATTTAAACAGCTTTAGGATAAGATAATCATTATTATGTAAAATCATTTTTGAATATGCTTATGTGCTAGTCAAACTTTCCGTTGCCATGACAAATTCCTGACACAACGTAAAGGGAGGAGATTTACTTTAGTTTTAAAGGTTTTGGTCAGTAGTCCTTGGCACTGTTGATTCTGGGCTTGTGGTGAAGCAGAACATCATAGCAACAGGATCATGTAGCAGAAGCTACTCATCTCAAAGAAGACAAGAACTACAGAGGAAGAGAGAAAGGAGGGCCAGGACCACATACAGGCCCCAAGGACATAATCCCTGTGACATACTTTACTCAGATAAACCCCACTTCCTCAAGTTTCCAGATCCTTCCAAAATAATGTGAATGTGACCTGCTGGGACCAAGTCCTCAAAATGATGAACTTCGGAGGGCAACCATTCATATGCAATCATAATAATCTATAAGAAAATTTATCACTATACAAAGTATAAATCGAAGTGTTTAAACCTAATAGAGTTGATTGCACTCTCTTAAGATATATATTCTATTTTCTCTACCATAGCCTTACCCAATTTTTTAACATGTATAACATTTATTACATACTCACTTAAGTATTTTATATGTTGAGTTATTTTATTCAATCTTATAATTATTATTCTCCATTTTACAGATGAGAAAATTCAAGCAAAAAGAAATGACATTGTGAGAGTTCCACAGGTAGCAATTTTGGAGCTTATGACAGAATTTATCTGCTAACTACTACACTCATTTTATAATAGTAACAATACCACTTCCTCTAAAGTTGATATTGAATGCTTTTGAGTTTTTGCATTACAGTAGTCATCTTTTTATATATATTCTATTTTTTACTTATTTATTTATTTGACAGAGAAAGAGGGAGAGAGAGAGAGAGAGGCACTCCAGGGACTCCAACCACTGCAAATGAACTCCAGATGCATGTGCCCCCTTGTGCATCTGGCTTATGTGGATCCTGGGAAATCAAACCTGGGTACTTTGGCTTTGCAGGCAAATGCCTTAACTGCTAAGCCATCCCTCCAGCCCCAGTAGTCATCTTTTTATGAAAACAGAAGAACTAATTACCCCACTTTACACATTCTCTGATAGTAAAGGCACAAACAATGTATCACCTTCATGCTAAATATTTTTTGTTATCTCTTCCAAATTACTCTCTAATCTTCCTTATGGTTCACAAGACTGACCTGCTCACTTAACCTATGGCTTCCAGTTTGAAGTATGAAAATCACTTAAAAAAAAAAAAAAGAATGAAAAGGGGTAGGGAAGAGTTCAAAGGAGGGCATTTTATTTCTTTGGTGCTAACTCCTGCAGGATCTCAGGGTTGGCTATAATTGCACTTCTCTACCAAAGGGCACATTCTTATCAATAAATCCCTATAAACTATTGACTTTGAGTTCCAGAAACTGTTCTCACTCCCTTTTTCCTTCAGGCCAGAGGAATAGTTACGTATTATTAACAGTGTTCTCACCATCTTTGTTAGCATCCCTTCTAACTCTCCATATCTCTGTAAATTGTCCTTTAATTCAATTCCCCTCAAATTTGTCTTGAGACAGTAATCTTTTCCTGCTAGGTATGTGACTGGTTTAACCTCCTTCTCTCTAAACTGCATACTTTAGTTAATTCAACCTATAATTAAATTAACTTGTCAAGAATACTGTACAGCAGGGGATGGGGAAATGGCTTAGCAGTTAAGGTGATTGCCTGCAAAGCCTAAGGACCCCAGTTTGATTCACCAGGACCCACATAAGCCAGATGCTCAAGGGGGCACATGCATCTGGAGTTCGTTTGCAGTGGCTAGAGGCCCTGGTGTGCCCATTTTCTCTTTCTCTCTATCTACCTCTTAGTCTCTCTCAAAGTAAATTAAATTTTCAAAAAGAATACTGTACAGCAGACTAATTCAAACATCACATAAGAGGTTGGACCATATAACTTTAGGGTTTTCTTCAATTCTGAGATATAATAATACTGTAGTTTAGAATCTGTCCTCTTGTCCTTAACCATCTAACAGAAAACCCATTAATTACCTAAGTCCCATGTGCAATAAAACTAAAATGAGTAAACAGAAATCAATAATACACCATAGTGCTAAACCCTGTTGTTACATAATTTGGGGCATACAAAGGCCACAGGAAACCCTTTGAGGCTTAAAACTCCCACACAGTAAAGGCCTAATACAATTTCTCTAAGACAATCTGCCTTTCCTAGATAGTACATTAAGAAAAGAAAAGAATTTCACCATATATCAGATGCACAAATAAATCAACATCTGAGAAGACAAATGTGGAAATGTTGTACTCTAAAAACCATTTCTGCACACTCTGTAGTTATGAGTTCAGAAACACTAGAATCTAATGATCTGTTACCAAAGTGAAGTGTGGAACAAATATTGATTTAGCTTTAGTTACTTAGAAACAATATTGATTCTTAAGAGATACATACCAACATTTTGCATTCAGGGCATAAAGAACTTCCATCCAATTGATTAACAGACTTTGTATATCATTTTTGTTCTTAATGAGTTTTTTTCCCTGGCTCTTATACTAGGACAGTGGTGAAAGATTGAAAGTGGACTTTATAGCTCAAAGTTTAACATAAATGAGCTCCCATTTCATTTTGTAAAAAGAAAAAATACCTCATGGCATATTCATGTTCAGAAAATGAGTGATTTGTGAAAAATGGATAAGAAGGCTTGGAGGCAATGGAGAAGAAACTACCTCTCTGTTTCCCAGACAATCTAGGATTTTCCATGCATATTTTGATATTCACAGTTGCAGTGAGAGCTTCAAAGTGTGCATCCTAAAAATCTCTTCAGATGCACATGCTGCAACAGGGAAATAATCATGAAAATTACAAAGGTTTTCATTTGCAAAGTCTCAAATGCGCTTCTGAATCCTCATTTCCAGTTTAGTAAAAACTGACACTGTTTTGGCAACAAAAAGAACTTGGCCATTTATCCATTGACTGATAAATGAGAAATGTACATAATGCAGCCAGATAAAAGTAAATAATGCAACAAAAATGAGAAAAGCTGTGATATGTGATGGAAATATCTAGTTCTGAATCTTAGCTCATCATGGAGTTCATAGCATGACCCAGCACAGGTTGGCTTAAGCTCTTAGCACCTCATCTATAAAAACAGAGAGAAAAATCCCATTTCACATGAATGTTTTGAGGATTCAATGAAATAATGTAAGTGAAACAGCCTAGCAAAACAGTCATAACAATAGAATTTTTCTCAATAAATTACAATTTTATTTCATAAAAGAATATCTGTTTTTAAGTGGTAAAATCTAGTTACAGCAATAAACCAAACATCCTTGAACTAAATGGACAGCATTATCGGGTAATAAAGAATAAACTGTTACATGAAATAATGTTGGGTCTCAAAATCTATAGTTTGATGAGAAATAACTACTATTTAGATTAGTCAATGGAGTAGTTAATTCTTAAACTATCAATATTCTATACCTATATTCAGAGTATTGTATTTCCAGCAGAATTAATGAAACAAACTAAATATACAATATGATACACTTCTAACACTAATATGAAGGATATTTACATTATGAGTGTCTTTTGGATTACCTGTGCTAATGTTCTCCTCCAATGGGTAGAGATAATAAGAAATTTGCTGATTTGTTTCTGTGTCTGACTTAGCAGGCTCTGCCTACTAATGTGTAATTTTCAGGGGCTATGTTGTGTGCTTAAGTGTTTATGAGCATCCTTTACAAGGTATGAAGTGATTTACACCTTCTAAAATGCTTTGACATAGATTTAAATTTCATACTGAGCATTGTAAGCAGGACTTACACATTTGATTGTTATTTTATGTGCAAAGAGGTATGTGTACAAAACACACACACACATACCATATAGCAACTAAATCCGATGCACACTACACATATTCAGCATAGGAGCCAGCACACTCTTTGAAGAAATGTCAAAACTACCTCCTTATGTTAAACCTTAGTATCATTCATGCATAAGGAAACAAGAAGCATTTGAACTTGGAACAAGCCACAGAGAAATGTTCTGCTCCAGTAGATACCTGCAGTTATGAAAAGTAATACCAAATAGTAAATTTTAAACAAGAGATTATAATGATAATCACTTACTACCTGAAGTCAAACAAATGAAGAATTGGCCTTTCAGGACCCTAAGAAGGAGGGTCAAGGATAGGTGAAAATAAATAGTCTCCTCTGTATCTCTCAATCTTTATGAAAGCAATCAATTCTACAGCTTCTTTTTCCTCCTATAGTTTTTACTAAGAGAAAGTATTCACATTCCAAATTTCTATTGTCTTTACTTTCTTTAAAATATCCACATTTATTCATATAGCTACCAAACCTATTGCCACTGGACCATGTTTCCCATGTAAATAGACTCAGCTCTAAAAAAGCTCTGAACAAAAGTAAAACAAGTCTCTAGTCTCTCATAAACTGCCCCAATGGTCCACTAGTCTCCTGCAACTCCAGGCACCTAGACCTGTTACTAAAAACCTTATGGAAAAGTTGTCCTTTTTTGATTTTTTTGATTTTTTTATTATTTATTTATTTATATTATTCTTATTTTACATTCATAGTATTGGCTCCATTGTCCTCCTCCCTGTCCTCCCTCTTTCATCAAACAAAATATCACTTAGTTTCATCATTTGAAAAGGGAAATATTTTGGCTCACAGCTTCAGTGGGTTTCCAATGGCTACTGGGTCTCATGCACTTGAGTAAGACATTATGCCAATTTTAACATGTGGCAGAGGACAGAAGTTTACTCATAGTAGACAGAAAGTAGAGAAAAAGGACAGAAAGTGACTATGGATAAGATACCGCCAGAGGCCTAATTTCTCCAGGTTATTCCTCTGTCCTCAAGTTTCCTAGATCTTTCAAAATAGTACTATCAGCTGGGGCCAAGTATTCAGCACATGAGCCTCTGGGGAAATTTTCTGATTCAAACCATAACAGGTTCTAATTCATTGTATTCAAAAATGATAACCAGAAAATTAGAATAGCTTATTTGTGCTGAGGTGTCAAATGAGAGCCAATGAGGTACAGATCCTATTAGTAGTATTTCATAGAGGAGAAATTCTGGCAGTATGCCCTGATCATAAGAAAATGATCTCTAATAATGGAGCCATTAGTTGCTTGTGACATGTGAGTAGGATAAAGATTTTAGATAACATCTTACCTCTAAACTCTACAACTTGTCTCCCGAGGCTTGTCATTTATACATGTTTCCTGATTTATTTATTTATTTATTTATTTATTTATTTATTTATTTATTTATTTATTTATTGTTTCTGTTTTTCTTTCAGGTAGGGTCTCATTCTAGCCCAGGCTTACCTGGAAATCACTATGTAGTCTCAGGTTGGCCTCAAATTCATAGTGATCCACCTACCTCTGTCTCCCAATTGCTGAGATTAAAGGCATGCACCATCACACCTGGCTTTTCCCTGACTTTTAAACCTTACTTCCCTGCAGACTTTGGTGTCACCTTATCCATTAATACTTATTGTTCCCTAGTCTCTGCTCCAGCAGTGGCCCATTCGAACCCACATTCCATTCCCAACATTGAATAAAGTCTGCCCACTTAGCCCACACAAAGGGAAGAAATTGGTTATAAACAAAACATAGCAAAAAAGGAACAATCTCTGTGAAGAAAAACAATTTAAGTAACTAATGGGTGTAATAATTATAATCTTAATATGTTACTTTGCTAGAAACCTGAAACAGCATTATGTAGAAGACATTTACTAAATATTTAATATCAAACGGAAGTGTTTTGGTCATGGAAAAGGACATCCTAGAAAATGGGATTAAATATGAAAGATGACAGTATGTTCTGAAAAAAGATACTTGATATTAGCAATTATGTGACACATCAAGGCATGCAATAATATTTTATTACTGTAGTAAAAAAAACAAATTGCTGTTTTAACCATTTTAAGTATAAAGGTCAATGAATTTAAATACATTCTCATTGAAATTGAAAGTCTAAAAATATTGAGTGAAAAAGCACAGAAATAAATGACTTATAAGTTTAAAAGTCAATACTGATCTTAGTAGCATGCTTAATTCTCATCCTACCTACTGCCCAGGACATGATTCATTCCTTTGTCCAGAATATTACTTAGTAGCCATCTTGTTCATCAGATCAACTATCACATTATCACCATGTGTATTGTATATTTCAGTAAACTATATGTAGTAGTCTTACACTATGTCACAATGCTTATATCATTCACCTCACACCATTTCATCATGTAGGCATTATATTATCTTATACCATTACAAGAAAAACAGTGAATATTGTAAAAGAAGATTTTTAGAGCTAGGTGTTGGTAGTCCTTTCCTATCATCCCAGCCCACAGGCAGCTAAGTCATAAGGATCTCCCTATTATTGTGACTAACTCATAAGTGTAAAAAATATGTAAGTACAAAGCAAACAGTGGATCTGAGACTGAATACCAGTTTGTAGTTTCAGAAATCCACTGAAAATCTTTAAAAATATGCCCCGCACAGATGGGGGAATATTGTAATAAAATAGTAAGATACAGTATTGATAAGGAGTATATTCTGTATGTGGTTGGAAAATATTTGAAGCTTATAAGCATAAGAGGAAAAAGTAACCAAAAGGTATTGGGACACAAAATATATAATGATTCTCAACCTCTCACTATACATTAGACTTTAGAAAATAATCATAGGGCTGGAGAGATTTCTTAGCAGTTAAGGCACTTGTTTATGATGCTTAAGGACCCAGGATGGATTGCTCAGTACCCACATAAGCCAGATGTACAAGGTGGTGCATGAATCTGGAGTTCATTTTCAGTGGCTGGAGCCCTTGGTACACCCATTTTCTCTCTCTCTCTCTCTTCCTCTCTCTCTCTCTCTCCCTCCCTCCCTCCCTCTCTTCCTGTCTCTCTCTTTCTTTCTCAAATAAATAAATAAATATTAAAAAATAATCATAACTATATCTGTGTCCCACTCCTTACCAAACAAATCACAAACTCTGGAAAACAGAAGTGGAAGAAGTATCCACTAAAACTATCCAGATATTCCCAATGTGCAACTATGACTCCACTGTACTACAGTTGAGGGATTCTCAAACTGTGGCCTCCAGAACATCAGCATCTTCTGGAAACTTCTGAAAACTCCAAATTCTCAGTATTCATTCCAGACGTATTGCATCACAAACTCTGGAAAGAAGACTGAGAAATGCTTGATGAGGTGCTTTTCATGAACAGTAAAGTTTGAGGTCCACTCATCTTTAGGTATTGTAGTACACTATGAATTGATTGGAAGGGGTAGAAAGTGACAAGGAGATAGCCATCATGAAAATGTCCAGATTTTACAGATTTTATTTCAGCTGGAAGATGGAATGATTATACAGAATATGAAAAATGGAAGATAGTTCCCATGAACAGTGTTTATGAAGAGACTCTTAAGAAGAAGAGTAGAATTTATCCAGATCATTTTTCTTAGAACCACAGGAAGTATAGTACTAAAAGTTATGAGCACACCAACACTCTTCCCATACTTTTAACATGGAGGGCTGCTATGATTGCTCTCCACATGGACAATGTTAGAAAAGGATACAGGCAAATAATGTACCATAGTCTGTTCAAAGAAGCTTTAGATTAAACTCAGCAGTCCTATACACATACTGAGGCATAGCCCATCTTCCCCATATTCTCTCAACGCCATGTGCCCAAATAACCCATGCTCCGACCTTCTTTCTGTTAATGGATCCCCAAGGAAGAGTGAAAATAGCTTATCTTTCTAAGCATCCTATTTTTGTTGTTATACTGTTAAAGGCCAAGACTGAATACCCATCTGATTTTTCCAAGCATGTGCAGCAATGGTACACTTACAAGAGCTCACTGCCTTCAAAGAACAGTTCAAAATTCTGTGAGGGTTAAATCTAAAGTTACTTCACAGGAGACTTAACAGCAATGCTTCAGAAACACTGGCTGTCTGAAGTGTACTTCAATGTGTATATGCTGTAATCGATCAGTTTGACTGACAAAGATGTTTGCTAGGGAAAACTTCAATAGTTCTTTTGTCTTCCAAGTTCCTGTTGTACTTTTGATTTGTTTATTAAAAAATTAGAATACATGTTAATAAAGCCATTTCTTCGTTCCAAGCATAAAAACTGACAGCTTTGATTTTTTATTTCTTACAGAGTGTTAGAGTCTCTTCTTGATAAGTAAATGTAAGCTCAATGAAGTTAATTAACGTGATTTCATCAACATGGTTTAAGCATATCTTGAATGTCATTATGGGCAAAACATTTTATACTAGATTTCATGGCACTCCACTCTCAGAGATTGTGATATTATCAGTCTTGTTTGATTCTTGGCTTTGAGATTTTTAAATGCTCTATGGCTTATTCTTACATATAGCAATGGTTGAGAATCAATTTATGATGTTTTAAGGGCTGAAGATGTACCTCAGAGGTAGAATAATTCCTTCCATGCAAAAAGCTGTTAGATTGAGTCCCAACACTGAAAATATTTGTTGTTACCATACAAAATAGGGAGTGTTTCATTGTAACATTTTATACACACACTCATATATATACATGCATATATAATATATATAATTATATTTCATTGTTTTTCACTTCCCACTGCCCTCCTCCACCCTTCTCTCAATCCCTTCTTTCTGGTCCACTTTCTCACTCCCATAGTCCTTCCTTCTGCTTTCATGTCAAACATCCCACGTGCTTCTCTTGTTCTCCTCCTCCCTCCATTTAGACCTCTGTGTCCCCTCCTATATTTCCCTTTCTACTTCCATATATATATATATATATATATATATATATATATATATATGTATGTATATATATATACATATATGTATATATATATGTATATATATACACATATACCTGCACATGCTTATACAAATTGGCATCTAGATTTCACATGAAAGAAAACATGCTATATTTGTCTTTTTGAGTCTGAGTTACTTCACTAAATATAATGATCTACAGCTACATCTGTTTTTCTATAATCTCATAATTTCATTCTTTATTACTACTTAATAAAATTCACCTGGGTTAGCTTCATACAATTCCTAGCATGAGTAGTGCAACAGTAAACATGGATGTGTATCTCTGTAGTATATTGACTTAAAGTTCTTTGGGCTTATATCTAGAAGTGGTATAGCTGGACTTTATGGTAGTTCTAATTTTAGTTTTTTGAGAAAACTTCATACCAATTTCCATAGTGATTGCACAAGTTTATACTCCCACCAACAGTGGGTTCCTTTTCTTTATATCCTTCCCAGCATTTTTTTCTTGATCATAGCCATCTGACTAAGGTAAAATGAACTCTCAGTGGAGTTGTAACTTACATTTGGTTAAGGAGGGTTAAGAATTTATTTTCAAGTATTTATTACTCATTTGCATTTCTTTTTTATATTTTACTTTTTGTTTATTCATTTGAGAGAGCAATAAAGAGGCAGTGAGAGAGAGAGAGAGACTGTGCAAGCCAGGGCCTCCAGAAACTGTAAACAAACTCCAGACACATGTGCAACATTGTGCATCTTTATTTACATGGGTCCTGGGGAATTGAACCTGGATCCTTTGCCTTTGCAGGCAAATGCCTTAACTGCCCCCATCTCTCCAGCCCCCATTTGCATTTCTTTAGAGAACTGTCTATTCAGTTCATTTTTCCATTTATTGATTGGAATGGTGTTGTTATGGATTAATTAGGTGTCCCCCATAAACTCATGTGTTCTGAATGCTATGTTCACAGATGATGGCAATTTAACACTTAGGGCCTCCTGGAGGTGATGTACTGTTGGGGGCAGACTTATGGATGTTACAGCCAGCTTCCCCTTGCCAATGTTGGCACTTTCTCCTGCTGCTCTTGACCACCTAATGTTGACCAGGAGGTGATGTCCAGCCTTTGCTCATACCACATTTTTCCCTGCCATCATGGAGCTTCCCCTCGAGTCTGTAAACCAAAATGAACAAGTTTCTTCCCATCAGCTGCCTTTGGTTGGGTGCTTTCTGCCAGCAATGGAAAGGTGAGTGCAACAGTAAATTTGTAGTAGAGAAGTGAGGCCATTGCTGCTTGAAGCCTGACTGTGTGACTTTTGGATTTTTGGAATTTATCTGTGAAGGAATGTTGGAGGTTTGAAATCTTGGTTTAAGAGATACCTTGCAGTGCTTTAAGTATAGGTTGATGATTTCTGGACCTAGTTGAGACACCTGCATTCTATAAGAACTGTGGACTGTGAAGGGAAGAAAAACTCTATAGGGAGTAGGCTAGAAGAAGTTTGTGTGAGAGGCTTGCTGTGTTCTGCCTGCTTATGTCCTGAGAACTTGTTCAGGGTAATCTCATCTAATACCACTTGTCAATTCTTGGAATTATTGCTTATGCTTTTAGGGTCATTTTCAGAAAGTCCTTACCAATGCCAACATTTTGAATTGTTCCAAAAGTTTCCAGTTTGAAAGTTTTTGGTCTTAAATTAACGACTTTGATATATTTCGTATTGATGTGTGCATATTGTGAGAGATACAGATAGATTTAAGTTCATTCTTTTGCATATGAGTACCTAGTTTGTCCCATGCCATTTGTTAAAGAGATTTTTTTTAATGTAGGCATTTGATGGTTTTTTTAATGTTAGGTGGCTGTAACTGTGTGGATTTATTCGTAGCTCCCCTGTTCCCCTGGTGTCTAAATCTTTTTCTGTGCCAGCACCATGCTGCTTTTTGTTATTGTGGCTCTCTAGTATAATTTGAGATCAGGTATTGTGACATCCCCAGTATTATCTATCTGCTTGGGATTGCTCTGGCTATTTGGGATCTTTTGCACTGGCACAGGAATTTTAGTTTTTTTTTTTTTTTTTTTTTTTTTTTAGTTTGGTGAAAAATGTAATTGCAATTTTGATAGCAACTTTTTTGGATTTGTCAATCTCTTTTGGGAATATAGTCATTTTAACACTATTAACTCTACCAGTCTATGAGCGTAGGAGGTTATTCCAACTTCAAATATGTTCTTCAATTTCTTAAAATTTTAAGTTATAGTTCTTTTACCTTGTTGGTTAGCTTTTTACCCAGGTGTTTTACTTCTATGAAGCTGATGTGAATGAGTTTTTTACCCTGAAATCATTTATGTGAGTTCATTATTGATATATAGAAAGGGTACTAATTTTGTATATTGCTATTTTATTTTGTTATTTGACTGAAATATGTATCAGTTCTAAGAAAGTTCTGGTGGCATCTTTAGAGTACTTTAAATATAGGATCATGCCATCTGTACATAGGAATACTTTGAATTCTTCCTTTTCTATTTTTATCATTTTAGTTTTTCTGGTATCATTGCTCTAAGATTTTTTTTTTGTTCATTTGTTTGTTTGTTTTTTGAGATAGCTTCACTGTAGCTCAGGCTGACCTGGCACTCACTATATAGTCCCAGGCTGGCCTGAAACTCATAGCAATCCTCCTACCCCTGCCTCTTGAGTGCTGGGATTAAAGGTGTGCACCACTACGCCCAGCCTGCTCTAACATTGAATAACAGTGGAGATATTAGGCATCCTTGTCTCATTCCTGGTTTTAGAGAAAATGCTTTCAGGTTTTCCCCATTTAGTAAAATGTTGGCTATATGATTTTCATATTTAGTATGTTGAACTATGTTCTTTTTATTTCTAGTTTCTTCAGTGTTTTTACATGAAGCATTGATGGACTTTGTTCAAGGCCTTATCTGCATCTAGGAGATGATATTGTGTTTTCTACTCTTAATTTTATTTATGTGCTATGTTACATTATTGATTTGTGTATATTGAATGAATTTTATATCCTTAGAATGAAACCAACTTAGTCATAGTATATGATCTTCTTAATGTGTTCTTAAATTTGGCTTAAAAGAATTTTCTTGAAAACCTGCACCTATGTTCATCAAGGAAATTGGTCTTTAGCTTTCTTTTTGGTGGAGGCTTATTCAGTGATT
This sequence comes from Orientallactaga sibirica, assembly GCA_036365145.1. NCBI lineage: Eukaryota > Metazoa > Chordata > Mammalia > Rodentia > Dipodidae > Orientallactaga > Orientallactaga sibirica. Next base: position 1,398,544 of record JAEOAD010000056.1, on the reverse strand, counting down.
GTATCAGGGTGATTCTCACTTCACAGAATGAGATTGCTCATGTTCCTTTACTTTCAAGTTTATGTAATAATTTAAATACCGTTGATGTTAGCAGTTTTCCAAGGATTTGTTAGAATTTTGCAGTCAATCTGTCTGGATTTATGTCTTTTTTGTTGGTGGCCTTTTAATCCTGCTTCAAACTCATTGCATGCTATAACCTATTTAACTTGGTTATATAATCTTGGTGTGACTTTAGTAGGCTATATTTTTCTAGGAAGTTATCAATTTTCTATATTTTCCAGGAGTTTATAAGTTTTCATAGGATTCCATAATTATACCGTAAATTTACTTAGAATCTTTTGTAACCACCTCTATTTCATGTCTAATTTTAATTTAGATCTTTTCTAACTTACTTTTGGCTAATTTGTCAATCTTCCTTACCCTCAAAGAACAAAATCTTTGTATGTATTGCTTGATAGTCTCTATTTCATTAATTTCTCTTCCTTTTTATTTTTTTTTTTAAATTTCCTTTTGAGATAAGGTCTTGTCATACATTCTAGGCTTCCCTGGAACTCAGGGTGGCCTCAAATTCACTGTAATCCTCCTGCCTCAGTTTCCCAAGTATTGAAATTACAAGTGTTTTCCACCATCTATTCCAGTTATCTCTGCCCTGATCTTTATTATTTCTTGCTGCATCTTGCTTTTGGGTTTGGCTTGCTCTTGGTTTACTAAAACATGCAGATGCACCATTAGATATTTTACCTGACACCTTTGTGTTTTTACTGTAAACTTGTACAGCATACATATGAACTTTCCACTTAGAAGTGCCTTAACTATATTCCAAATGTTTTGATAAATTGTGCTTTAATTTTTAGTTGACTCTGGTCATGCCAGAATGCATTGTTCAATCTGAAGGCATTTGTGTTTCTTCTATATTTTCTCTTACTATTGGTGTCTGGGTTTACTCTTTTATGATCTGTTAAAAAAAAAGTATTTATTTCAGTTCTTTTGTATTTTTTAAGACTTGATTTGTGGACTAGAATGCTGATTATTTTATAGATGGTTCCATGGACAGCTGAGTAAAAATGCCCATTATAGATCTGGGGATAGAGTATTCCGTAGGTTTCTGTTAAGTACATTTGATGTATGGTACACTCTAACACTGAGGTTGCTTTGTGGAATTTAAGTTTAGATGACATATGTAAAGATGATAGTGAAGGGTTGAAACTTCAACTCCCTTTTCTATCTTATGGATTTTTAGATTTGTTCTCTTGATCATATCCTAGAGTTCTCAGACATTATGTTACTGTGCGTTTAATATGTTTTTTAATGTTTATTTATTTATTATTTGTAAATACAGAGAGAAGGAGAAAGAGAGAGAATGGGTATGCCAAGGCCTTTAGCTATGATAAACAAACTCCAGACTCATGCACTACTTTGTGCCTCTGGCTTTACATGGGTATTGGGAAATTGAACCTGAGCCACCAGACATTGCAAGCAAGTGTCTTTACCACTGAGAAATCTCTCCAGCCTTTTTTATTTTTATTATTTATGTGTGTATATGATGTGTGTATGGGAATTTATCTGCAGTGGCGTACATGTGGAGGTCAGAGGACAAACTTGGAGTATTCACCTTTCCTTCCACCTTCTTTTGAGACAGGGTCTCACTGCTGTAAGCTTAGGATCCATCTTACTCTGCACCCCCATTGTTATATGTGGTTGGGATTACAAATGTGTGTGTTGTTTCTCATCCAGTTTAACAGGGGAACCAAGGAAGATCGAACTTAGGTTGGTAGGCTTCTGAGCAAGTGCCTTTAGCCACGGCACCATATCCCAACCCTTATTTTATTATTGATGTTTGAATGTAGTATTTCTTTGGTCCTGTATTCCATTTCTGATATTATTTCTTATATTTTGTTGAGTATAGTGGTGATACTTTCTACTATATTTTTATATGTTATTTTCATTTCCAACATTTTTATTTAACACTTTTCCGAAAAATTTCAGTTTCATTGTCTATTCCAGTTATCTCTGCCCTGATCTTTATTATTTCTTGCTGCATCTTGCTTTTGGGTTTGGCTTGCTCTTGGTTTACTAAAACATGCAGATGCACCATTAGATATTTTACCTGACACCTTTGTGTTTTTACTGTAAACTTGTACAGCATACATATGAACTTTCCACTTAGAAGTGCCTTAACTATATTCCAAATGTTTTGATAAATTGTGCTTTAATTTTTAGTTGACTCTGGTCATGCCAGAATGCATTGTTCAATCTGAAGGCATTTGTGTTTCTTCTATATTTTCTCTTACTATTGGTGTCTGGGTTTTACTCTTTTATGATCTGTTAAAAAAAAAGTATTTATTTCAGTTCTTTTGTATTTTTAAGACTTGATTTGTGGACTAGAATGCTGATTATTTTATAGATGGTTCCATGGACAGCTGAGTAAAAATGCCCATTATAGATCTGGGGATAGAGTATTCCGTAGGTTTCTGTTAAGTACATTTGATGTATGGTACACTCTAACACTGAGGTTGCTTTGTGGAATTTAAGTTTAGATGACATATGTAAAGATGATAGTGAAGGGTTGAAACTTCAACTCCTTTTCTATCTTATGGATTTTTAGATTTGTTCTCTTGATCATATCCTAGAGTTCTCAGACATTATGTTACTGTGCGTTTAATATGTTTTTTAATGTTTATTTATTTATTATTTGTAAATACAGAGAGAAGGAGAAAGAGAGAGAATGGGTATGCCAAGGCCTTTAGCTATGATAAACAAACTCCAGACTCATGCACTACTTTGTGCCTCTGGCTTTACATGGGTATTGGGAAATTGAACCTGAGCCACCAGACATTGCAAGCAAGTGTCTTTACCACTGAGAAATCTCTCCAGCCTTTTTTATTTTTATTATTTATGTGTGTATATGATGTGTGTATGGGAATTTATCTGCAGTGGCGTACATGTGGAGGTCAGAGGACAAACTTGGAGTATTCACCTTTCCTTCCACCTTCTTTTGAGACAGGGTCTCACTGCTGTAAGCTTAGGATCCATCTTACTCTGCACCCCCATTGTTATATGTGGTTGGGATTACAAATGTGTGTGTTGTTTCTCATCCAGTTTAACAGGGGAACCAAGGAAGATCGAACTTAGGTTGGTAGGCTTCTGAGCAAGTGCCTTTAGCCACGGCACCATATCCCAACCCTTATTTTATTATTGATGTTTGAATGTAGTATTTCTTTGGTCCTGTATTCCATTTCTGATATTATTTCTTATATTTTGTTGAGTATAGTGGTGATACTTTCTACTATATTTTTATATGTTATTTTCATTTCCAACATTTTTATTTAACACTTTTCCGAAAAATTTCAGTTTCATTGCTGAACTTTTTTTCCTTGCTGTACACATTTTCTTCCATTACTTATCCACTTGCAAAAAAAAAGTTTTAAGTGACTGACAAACTATCTACCACTGGGACAAAATACAGAACAACATAAGAGAGCTCATCAGAAAACCTATTTGAAGGTAAAAAGATACCAAAATGTCAGGTCCTGGAATGCATTGTTTAGTTTTCTATTTTTTTCTTGGTTTTTCAAGGTAGAATTTCACTCTAGCCCAGGCTGATCTGGAATTCACTATGAAGTCTCAGGGTGGCCTCAGACTTTCAGTGATCCTCCTGTATTTTTGCCTCCTGAGTGCTGGGACTAAAGGTGTGTGCCACCATACTTAGCTACCATTTAGTTTTTTTCAGTAGTAGATTAAAGATGTAAAATAGTTTTAGGAAGATCTATTTAGTCATATTAAGGATGAAAAGAAGTACTATGAATGGAAGCAAGAGCAGAAGCTATTGAAGAAAACAGCAAATGATGATCTTACTACTTGCATAGTAAGGTTGAATATCCTTAGCACAGAACTCAAAACCATCCACAGGATGTTCTCAGACAACACTTCTAGTCTTTTCTCTCACCCTATCTCATGCAGGCTGTAATCCTCAAAGGGGACTAGTATGATAAAGTATGATAATAAGTCGTGCAGGAGAAAAGAGTCTTATACTAAAAAAGTTTTTAAAATTCTAATTGAATGAAATTTAACCTTCTTTACTGTGAGAGTTACCAGAGGATTTAATAACCTTCCTTTGTCAACCAGACCATGAGGTTAAGATGGTTCTTTCCTTAGTACCACCCTTAACGTTTATATGTAAATAAAAATTACAGAACAATAGCCTTGTTACATGCTCTGATTGTTTTCTTTTGCTTACATGGGAATAGAAACCTTCAGATGTAATATGATATGAAATATTAAGTGAAATTTTCATTTTCTGGTATGTTTAACATCATTAATCTATTATAAAATAGCCTTTAAAAACTTCAACACTTTCCTGTCTTCACACTTTTGACCCTCATTACTTTTCTTTCAAAAGATAAATCAGTCATTAGAGAATAAAATGGCATAGTATCACTGAAACATATCTGATACTTCAAACCCAAGCTGGGCTTAAAGCTATTACAACTGCTTGACAGTTTAAAGGGATGCTTCTTTTTGCAGTACTACATCATCCATTAAAAACTAAGTCCTGTCAACACTTCCATGCTGAAAGATAATCTTCAGAACTTTCTTAGTTCGCCTGGCAAATCTGTTTCTAGTTGACTGGGCATGCAAAGTTTCACCACAGGGGTGATTTTATTTTTTAAATGTTGAAGTGGAAAACACCACAAAGATCTATATAATTGACACCTCCACTGGCAATAGCTGCAGAGGGAGAGTCAGTGAATGTTCTCAGGGGCAAGATTTGACTTCATTTTCATGCAGTGTGTAGCATATGGGGGACTACAAAAGACATTTAAAATATGTGGCCTTCCCTTAAGAGAAAAGTTTCAAATAGAAATATTTTCTAGAGATTATACTTGTTTCTTTGTTGGGCTCCATTACATTTTATTTGTGTTTTAAAAGACAAGCTAGGGCTGGAGGGATGGCTTAGCTGTTAAGGTGCCTGCCTACGAAGCCTAAAAACACTTGTTCGAATCTCCAGGTTCCCCACTTTGCCAGATGCAAAAGTGACGCAAGTGTGCAAAGCTGCACATGCCCACAAGGGGGCACACACATCTGGAGTTCAGTCACAGAGGCTAAAAGGCCCTAGTACCCATTATCTCTCTGCCTCTTCCTCTTTCTCTCTCTCTCTCTAAAAATAAAAATAAAAGACAAGCTATTTTTCACTACTTCTTACTGGAATCCCATAACCCTTTATCTATATTAATGTATAAAGCACTAATGAGTGACTGGTAAATGTGTAGTCATGTGAGTCAGAAGACATGCATTTCAGACATAATCCTGCCTCACCTTAGCTTAGTGTGACTAAAGGCAAACCCATTTTTCATTTAAGGTCTCAGTCTTGTAACCTTTCCAAGAGATTATTATTCCTACCATATTTCTGACATGGAATTAGGAGTGAACAAAGGAAATAAGAGGTTTGAAAGGTCTTTGGAAATACAATATATGCTTTTGTGTACCACGTTTAATTTATTACAATTTTATATTATAAGTGCAAGGAGGGAAATATCACTTGTAGAAGTATGAATTGACATTATAGTATATAAAGTTCAAGAGCAGTTTCTCTTTATCTCTTCTTCTCTTCTATACATTTGCCTTACTCTTTCTACTTACCCAACATATGTATATCCTGACTCAACAGCTTGGTTTAGTTAGCCCTTATAATCTTAATGCAATAGTTCCCAGAGATCTATGCACCCATTCAAATGCCCTCAAGACATAGATAGCAAGGAAGAAAGAATCACTTCAGGTTAGGTTGTGGTGTTCCCTCTCAGTATGAGCAAATAAAGTACTTTAAGATGGTGATGGTGAAGTAAATGGTTGGCACTCTAGGGCAGAAATGTGATGACTATAAAATTACATAATTTATCACCTCATTAGTTTCATTAAAAAAAAGTAGAATCACTCTTCTCAGAAGCTCAAATGAGATTGTCTACTTGTAACAGGCAGAGGAATGCCTTTGTATCATAAAGAGAGGACAGACATGGTTTCTTGCCTTTAACATGTGTTAAAGAGAAAAACTTGATCATTATCAATGCCTTGCTATTTCTTTGGCTTGCATGAATCATAGCATAAACAAAGTGCAATTATTTACCTCCCTGTCCCCATTTGCCTCTGATAAAACCCATGGATATAATAAAGGTGATGCTTGTCAGGTGTTTGTAGCAGTTAACATGCTTGGGAATTTATAATTTGTAAACTCAATTAGTTAAATGAGCAAAACACCTCAACTTCAATGTTACATTTTACAACCCTGAATGAAAATTATCTAGGTATAGGCAAGTATATGAATTTGTCAAAGAAAAGATAATTTGGCAAAGTGTCACTTTTGAACTCTGATTAGTAGTGTATGTAACTACTTCCTCCCTATTTCAACCAGAGAAATCACCAGTTTCGTCCCTTGGCCAAGATCAGCATTGTGTAGGAGTGCATCTAAGAATGCTATCTAGCAGATAGTTGTGAGGACCCTAGTAAAAACAGAAGCAATAGAGATTTCTTATGAATCAAAACATTTATTTGATGGGCAATGGGCAGAAAGGTATAACATACCCCAAATCTATAAATTATTTGTAAAGGACCAAAGTCTCTTACTGACCACCCTTCCACAAAGTCACATGGTCACTCAGCAGCTGTACAGTTTACTGCAGGAGCAGAAATTCTTTAAGCTGAGCTTGGCTTCTCTGCAATCAGAAAGGAACTACTGTTTGAACATGAAAATAGATAAGTTATTGTACCAATTCTAAGAACAGGCAAACAATACTCCTGCCCCCAGCTACAAGGCACTTGAGTCATATTTTTATTTTCTAGGTATCTCTTCAGTGAATCTAGATATCTGAGTTTTATAATATCCACCCATGTGAAAAGATTAGAGTAGAGCCCAAGGGAAAATGTCTTTATAATCTATTCTTGTTTTCTTTTCCTTCCTATCTCATTTTCCAGGATACACATGAAGTATGAACCCCTCCAGAGATAACAAGACTACAAATAAAATACTGGCATCCTTTGAAAACTTCTCCATTTACTCATTCTCTTCTTTCAAGTCAAACTGCCTTCAAATAATAAAGGAGTAAGTTGAGTTCAAATTTTTTGTTGATGAAATACACTACTTCCTGCCATGTAGCACATGAAGTTATATAGTCAGGAAATATTCACTAGACAGTCTATCTTACTGTACAGCAAGACATGGATATACAGTTGCCGCCAGCATACAAGAGAAACAGCCAAAGGTTCATGGGAAGACGACTCCAGACTCAGTCCAAGATTCAGATCCACTGTATACATTTGGTGGTGTGAAGGGAAGAGACAATAATGATATTCAAAATGTTAATGCATACACTTCTTCAGTGAGATTAACAATGATTATTACTTCTCTGTCATATTTGAACACCTGCAACAGAAACTTTAATTCTAGGCCATGTGGCAGTAGGCAGATTCTCGGAGACTGGAGAGATGGCTTAGCAGTTAAGGCCTTTGCCTGCAAAGCCAAAGGATCCTGGTTCGATTCTCCAGGAACCATGTAGGCCAGATGCACAAGGGGGTGCATGCTTCTGGAGTTTGTTTGCAGTGGCTGGAGGCCCTGGCATGCTCTCTCTCTCTCTCTCTCTCTCGCTCAAATAAATAAATAATATTTTTTAAATGCAGATTCTCAGATCTCACGTCCTGAGCATGTAATTAAGAAAATCTGTTTTACATAATATTAATGAATATTTTTCTCAAGTACTTTAAGTGCTATCTCAGGTGCCTTCAATTAAACTATTTCCTCTAAGAGTCTATTGTTAAAATCATATAATATAAGCTGGGCGTGGTGGCACAAGCCTTTAATCCTTGCACTTGTGAGGCAGAGGTAGGAGAATTACCGCCAGTTCAAGGCCACCCTAAGACTACTTAATGAACTCTAGGTCAGCCTGAGCTAGAATGAGACCTTACCTTGAAAAAAATCATATAATATAAGCATATTGATCAATGAATTCTTAGTGGCTCCCTAAAACAAATGTGGATGACAAGATGATTGCTTTGTAGAAATCTACTTGTTATGTAGGGAAGAGGAAAACTGTAACTTCACATGATTACAGGTCAAGACAGCAACAATAAAGAGTATTGAGCCAGGCGTGGTGCTGCACGCCTTTAATCCCAGCACTTGGGAGGCTGAAGTTGGAGTATCACTGTGAGTTTGAGGCCACCCTGAGACTACATAGTGAATTCCAGGTCAGCCTGAGCTAGAGTGAGACCCTACCTTGAAAAACTTTTTTAAAAAGAGTATTGAATCAGCCCAGGAACAGTCTTAGACAATCATACATGAGCAGAGGTGAGAGGGCAGTTAAAAATCAGATGTATACAGAGAGATGACGGGGAGCAAGTATTAACCAATTCAAATTCACTTGCCCTTCCTTTGCATTAAGCATATATAATCTGGCAGGGGCTATCCTGTCAATAAAAGCCTTTTTCCACCACCTCTGCTCTTTTTGTTGCATGCATCCTACCTGTGAAGGTTGGCAGTTCCTATAGGCAACCACTGCATCATCAGCAATATGCCCAGGAAGGTTCCCAACAGGATGGTGTCACATCAACCATGATGCTTGAGTTGGAGACCTAGATCAACACTAATTCACTTTAGTTTTTTGAAGCTCATATAGTTCCTCCATTCCAAGTCTGTAATTCAGTCTCAATAAGCAGGATAGCTGAGGCAACCAAAGGCTAAGGCAAAAATTAATTTTAAAAAGGAGGTAGACTGAGGTAACGGGATCAAATGCATACTTCTTTATGCACTGGGCAGAAATAGAGGAGTCCTCTTTGTCATTCAGCCTGCTGACCAACCTCAAGTTTAAACTGCAAGATGGAGAACAAAGAAGGAAATAGACACACAGGCAGATTCTTTAATGCTGTATGTGTCACAAGGAGTGCATCCAAATTTATCAATGTCCGGCTTTTAGAGAAAAGTATGCAGAAACCAGACTGCCAGGAAAGCATTTGTGCAGAAGGCTGAGAAAGCAGAAATGCAAACGAGAGAGAAACTAGAGAGGCCAAGCTGCATCTTGAGGGAATGTCCCAGGTTAGATCTGTGTATGAATGGGAGGAGGGGTGCAGATCCTGCCATATGGACAGTTGTACCCCTGGCAGTACCCTCAAATTGCTAATTAGACAATATGGGTCTTCAAAAATCCAGTTGTCCCTATAATGTATCTCTCCACTGCTCTGGGCTTCTAACTCCTCCAGTAGTCGCTGTCTTCCTATTGCCCATCCCTGGCATCATAACAACCCCCCTGACTTTAATAATGCTTTCTGCTAGGTGATTGAAGGCCTGAGTCAGATAAGTAATTAGGTTACTTCTATCAGAAAACGTACACGTTCAACAAAATGAAAATGTACATATTTCCATGAAACTTCAGAAATTAATTCTAATGGGTCAAAATGTCTAGGGTTTATAGAATAGGAATGGAAGCTAGGTGGTCTAGACCTAACTGCCAACTAGAAAAAAATCCAGTCAAATGGTCCTAGTCAAACCTTTCTGTACTATCATTCTACTTTCTTACCCTCTAAAGGTAATCTTTTTTTCCCAACAAGGGGAACAGTACCTTCATCCTTTCCTTTCTTTTGTCAAAATCTTCTCTCATCATAAATACTTCAATTAAAGTAGTATGCATGTGTTTCTCCCAGTGGTGGTTGAATTCCAAAAATCTTGCAATGGCAAACATTATTTTATTTTATTGAGAGGGTTCCCCTTCCTATTGAAGAAACTATACTTTACTGATAAAATGATATGTTTGTAAGGTACATTACATTCTTAGAGTGCCATTCAGTTACTCCATCTAAAATTAATACTGATAACAAGTGCAGGCTTATTATGAAAGGTATATCTACATATTTTTCACACATGATACCTTCATGACCAAGATGAAGAGTTTCTGGCTAGCTACTTGATTTATCACAAACTCCACTGATTGACACTCGTTTGGTATCAACCTGGGAGAAGGGCTGAGGTAATAATGTCCTTCACTAGTTCTAAGCAATATAGTAGTCAATAAACTACATTCAGATAGAAAGATGGTTGGTCAGGAATCTAGCTGACAAATGGTTTAAAAGAACAGCAAATGAACCGGCTAACAGAATCAAAACACAAGAAATTGAAACCAAAAGGAATAAAGCACAGTTGTTTTTTCCAAAAATCCTAATGTATAATTGTAACAAGCGAAAACTGACACACAAAACATTTTACAAGTATCTCTTGACAACAAATTCAATTGAGTCAATAGTGTTGTGCCTACTTAAAACTATAAATATAGCTGCTTTAAAAGAAGGTACTTTTAGTCATCACAAAGCTAATTATTGCATTAGACTATTGATTAAGAGTATCCCAAAGAGAAACAATGCAGTGTTCTTACTCCGTGATAATTTTGTATGGTTCTGGTTTAGAGGGTGTAGCACTCCCAGGAGCACTATGAAAATGCTTTGAGAAGTACAGGAGGATATCTCAGTGACTAGGAAGAGCTACTACCATGCGGGGGGTGGGGGCAGGATGCAGGATTGCCAAGTTCTTTGCAGTGTGCAAGGTCATCGTACATTTATGCAGAATACTGGCACTCATCTCCAGTGAGAAACATTTACAAAATCAGTAAAACAATTCAGGATAGGGAAGATTCTAGAAACCATGTCACTAGACAATGTATTGGAAGGCCTTAGAGTCCTTAGTCTGCAGATAAAATGGGCTCAGGAAGAATGACTCTTTCTAAACATATGTAATATTTCCCCATGAAAAAGAGAGAGATCACATGTTCTATTCTATTACTAGCATTTCTGCTATTGATAATAGTTATATTTTTTACTTACCAAATGAAGGAATTATGGTACATATTCATATCTTAATTCAGTGGATTATAACACTTCTTTGAAGAAGATAGTATGATTCTCATCTTGTGGATGGGAAACCTGTCAAGTTTTAATTACTTTTCCAGTGTACAAACAGTACGTAGTTCCTTCTATCCTTCTGGTTCTTTGTTTTTATGCTCTATTATTTCTGAAACTAACATCTCTTGTTTCAGCTTTAAGCTGTCCAAGAAAACTAGAAGATTAGTCTATCTATCTATCTATCCATCCATCTATCTATCTATCCATCCATTTAGGTGCCAAGTTTCTTGCTAGTTTGTCTTTGGCCTTAACTCTTGCTAGTTTCTTCCTATATGTCTTCAGAGTCCCCAGAGAGTATCTCCATAGTTAGCTTAAGGGAAACTCTCAAGCCCTTGATAGTTCTGCTCTTGGAACATTTTCATGGCATGGTCTTCCCAGTTTTAGAAAGGAATTTGAGAGAGGAGTCATGAAAATATTTTACATTAACTTAGCTCTTTGCATTCAGTAGGATAGCTTCACATTTATCATCTCATTTAGTTGTAAATACTATGAAATGTACAAAGAAATCATTACTATTATTTCCATTTTAAACATAAGAAAACTGATGCTGGGCTATGTTAATTGTCCAAGGTCTCAGTACAGTATAGTAATAGGTCTGAAACTCAATATCTGAATGTAATCATGATTACTGGCAATGGAGGAGAATTAAGGAAATGTGGGGATAGGGAAAAGTTGGTCAACAGGTAAGAAGCTACTGTTAGAAAGAGAAATAAGTTCTGATGTTCTACTGTACACTGGGATGACTATAGATAATAATGTGTTGAATATTCCTAAATGTTGGAAGAAACATTTTTGAATGTTTCCACAACAAAGAAGAGGTGCTTACCATTATTTGAATATCACAGAATGTATACATGTATAGAAATATCATATGCCATATCACAAATATGGATAGTTTTGTGTCAATGAAAAATAATATATAATGATAAGAGAAGAAACTCAGCACCTAGATGCAGATGATATGGGAAATTGACTTTTAGAATCTTCTAGGTTATTATTTTTAGTCCTTACTATCTGATTTGCTGTGTATTGACATTTTAGGCTATCATGAAGATCAAATAAAATAATGACAATGAAAGCTTTGCTTTCTCTTCATCATTTCATAAGGACCCCATAAATCATCACAATAGACTGAGGGAAGATAGCATGGAAGATGAGAGCATGGGGTTGAAACCTTTGACTAAGGCTAATTAAGGTTGATTAACAACAAAAAAAAAGGTATACAAGGTGGTTAGGGAGGTAAATTTTAGAGCCAGGTAGCCTGAGTTTAAATACTGGCAAGTCACTTAATCTTTCACATCTGTCAAGTGGCAGTAATAATAGCACTGTCATGGAACTATTGGAAAGATAAAGTATTGTAAATCATGTTTGGAAAACAGAACATCACATAGCGAGTATTATATAAATCTTAACATCTATCTACTGTGTGTGAGTTTTGTAACCTTGGACAAATTAATTTTCATGGATTCAAATTATTTTTCAGAAGAATGTGAATAACAAGATTTTTGTGGGAATTAAGAATAGTTATTTAGGTAAAGATCCAAGTACAACCACTCCCTGGAATAAACATGCAAAATATTAGCTCTCATTAGCATTGGTTTTGAAGAGCAACAAACGCACCAAGAAAATCAATTCCTCCATCATCCTCATTAGGAAATGGACAGATTATTCTACAAAAGCAGAAATAAAGGAGTTCTGGCGAACACTGAGGAAAAGCACACATCTCCACAACAAGATGCTTAACTAATTTTTTTTCCCTTTTGTCTACAGTAAGGATAAATCCAGGGTATAATGTAACCAAAACAGAAGCTATAGATATGGCATCTTTAGTATGTCTTATTTTTATTTTTAATATATATCAACTTTTGCTACTCCATGATATAGCTACATTATGACTTTAATTTGTATTTGCTACATAATGAAAATGCTTCTCCAAGAAGACACTGCATGATTACCTACAGAGGCTCATACAACCATGGAATAATAACTACCTCTACCAGACAGATTTCAAAAATGGCCTACAGTAATCTCTGTTTGTTGGTATTCCTGATCTTTTACAACTCCTGCACCCTCACATTGGAACTTGCTTCCAATGTGCAGAATATGGTAAAAGTGATGGGCATTGCTTCCAAGATTAAGTCAAGAATTCCTGTGACTTCCATCATTGCTAACATTCCTTTACTTTCTATCTGAGAGAAGTCACCTGTCACCTTGTGAGCTATCACTGGGACAGGTCTGTGTCCCAAGGAATCCACCAGGAGCCAAAACCTGCTAATAGTCACATGCATAAATTTGGAAGCAAGCCTTTCCACAGAAGATGGGTCTAGTGAGGCCTTATAATACAGGATCCAACTAGTCTATGCTCAGATTCTTTACACACAAATAGACAGTGAGAAGATAAATGTGTGTCTTAAGCTGCTATATTTTGGGGCAATTTTTAATGCAACAGTAAGTATGTTATATGAAATTATTCCCATACTATAACTATACTCACTTTAATGCTGCTGCTATTATTATTGGTACTTGTAATAAGAATAATTTTTATTATTTGTTGAGCCCTTGGATTTTCCAGGTACCATGCTAAGCACTTTACACATAAGATTGTTTTTTCAAATCCTCCCAGTAATCATACAAGGTTGGTGCTATTATCATCATAATGCATCTACATTTTATAGCTCAAAAATAGGCATGAAAAGTGAGATGTCACCAGCATATACACAACCTAGGAGTTAAGAAGTAGCAAAGGTTGAATTCTGACTTCAGTGATAGGACTTCAAAGCTTATATAATATGCATGCATACTAAGGTTTGAGTTTCAGCCTCAGTACTGCCAGATCTTCTTCTTTTGACCTTAGATAAGCTGTTTTAATTTGTTGAACTTCAGTTTCTTTATCCGTTAAGTGAAGACACTAGCAGTGCCAAACTTACAGAGTTTTTATGAAGATTAAATAAGATTTTAGACCTAAAACATATGGCACAGAATCTCATTTGGTAATCTGTTGCCATTATTAAAGGCCCTTGACTAGCATTTGTGGAGCCTGGGACAAGAGTACAAATGGAAACCCACATAACAGATGTCTACATATTTTAAAAATATATATCAAAATTTAAGAATAGTCAAATATGTTCTCTCCTCCCACTTTGAAAAAATGTACTTTACAAAAATTTCAAAGGCCAGGTTCAAATTTTGAATTCTCAGATTCTCCAAAGTTCTGAGTCATAATATATCAATGCAAATATAAAGGGCCCTAGGTCCTTGGCTTATTCTTTCTCTTTCCACTACAGGATCTATTTCACAGAGTGAATAAACTTGCACACATGCACATGGACCTCCAGCCTACAGGTTTAAGTTCTGACTAGGCTAATATAGCCACATTGATCAAATAAAAATAAAAATAAAGAAGGGTGGTGATTTGAATGTAAATGGCCCCATGGTCTCCGGTATTATTAAGCTTTCTACTTAGTCTCTAGCAGGTAGAGCCCTGCTGGAGGTTATGTGTCACTGAAAGCAGGTCTTGAGTCCATCCCCAAGGTGTGTTCAGACCAGCTTGAGCTCTGGCTATGTTTTCTCTCCCTTCTGTGGATGTATGATGAAGTCAGAGATCTTCCTGTACCATGATGAAGCTACCTCTGGAATCTGCAAGCCTGAAGTAAAACTTTTCCTCCCATAAGCTTCTTCTGTTTGGATGTTTGTCTCAGCAATGAGAAATTAACTACAACACAACGTTTACTATATTTTATCTGCTAAAACAAGACTACATTCTCTTTGCACAAAATATCTCTCTAACATAGGCGTATACAGTGGCAGCACAAAATGCCCTCATTATGGAAAAGGGTATGGCCCTATATCCAGAGTCCTCCATTATAGTCAACCAAGTTGATATGAGCTGTGCAGTGACTAATCAATCTGCTCACAAAAGTTGTGCCTCAAGTACCTGGCAAGTGGAAATAGACTTCTTCAAACCATATTAATCTGTGGGTTTTAAGAGTAAAGACTTTGTAAAACATAAAATCCCAAGTCATTGGTACTTCTTTCCCAGGTCTAAGAGTCCAAAGGAATTAAATGACCACTGTTTTAAGGCTTTGCTGGAACATCTGTTTGCCTATTTTGTAGGTTTTTTTTTTCTCACATCATTGTCCTTATATAGCTTCAAATTTCCCATTTCCCCATATAACTTGAATATTTTACTCTCCTGATTTCTGTTATCACAAGAAGACGTGACTATACTAGAAAACCACTGTTAAACAGTAAGTGGTTATGGGCACTGTTAACGGAATGATTTTACTTGGTGATTTTGTGCAACAAAGTAAGCTAACTGGTACCCCATAAGTAGCAATCTCTAGAGAGGGCTAACTATGTGCCACAGGACTAAATAGAACAATTTTCAGGGGCCAGCTAGACTGGGAAGAATAAATGAACATAGATGGTCAACATGCCTGAGTCTTTGCCTATGTTCCCAGTTTAAGTCTGGCCCAGCAACACTGATACAAATCTTTAAGTATATGATTATGTTCAGCTGCTAATCTATCCACATCACAATTCTCTCCTCCTCTCCCCACTCCAATTCTCACCCATTTCTTACTCATGATTACTGACAAAGATTGCTGGCAAGCTGTGAAGGGAGGGCAAAACTATACACGTGTGCTTATGTAATAAAGAAATAAAATCAAAAACAGCAATTAAGGTAAGATTCAAAACAAGGGGATAGACATGGCCAATGTAGCCAAGCCACAATTAAATAGATTGTGCTAAGAAATGGAGTAATTTTTGGTCAATAATCATCTTGCAAAAACATATTTATCAAAGACTTACCAAATGTAATGCAATGAGGCACACATAGAATGGGCAACATTTCCCCCTATTGCTTGAAGTGATATATTTATAATCTGCTCATCTATAGAAAAAGTTCTCAGGCTGAGGGAGGCCACAGTCACATTTCCATATTCATTGAAAACCCAGAGGTAAAGAAAAGTCAAGTCAAGGGCAATGATCCCAGGACGGAAATTACCTCAATCTCTCAGGAAGATGACATACAAGCCAGTCAAATAGACAGAGTTGGTCAAAACATGTCTTAAAGAGGTTGGTAGAGGCTTGACATCTGAACATAGCTCTGAAGATAGAAGTAATTTCCCTGGAAAACAGAAAATGACATGGGGGGGTGAGGTGATTACAACTTTAGAAGGCAGTAACAATAAAAATGTACCTGCCAAAATGCTGTTTAACAAATATGAATAAAATGATGTTTTATTATTCATTAGGCACTCTCTTGCCCAGTACTAAGCTAAGTGTTTTTATGTTCATTATCTCGTTCCATCCTCACATTGGTCCGTGTAATCCCTCCACTATTCCCATGTTGTAGAAGATAAATAGGGGTCTAGAAAGATTAAATACTTAGCAAGGCACAGAGCTACTATTTGAACCCAGATGGCTCTAAATATTTGTCAAACCACTCTTAATTTGGGGTCTAAAAACTCTGGAGAAAAATAGATTGAAATGTTCAGAGAAAGCTTCCCAAAACTGGTGGGGGGGGTCAATAAACCATATCACACATGGAAAAGTTCAAGAAACTAAAGATAATTTACATGAAGGAGAAAAAGACTCAGGCAAAGACACAAAGTCCATGAATATATGGCTATTATGTCTTTTAGTTACACATATGCTCCTACTTTATACCTAAATGGCTAACTTGTACTGAGTTCTCAACAAATGTTCACTGAAAATAAATGAATTAATTAATGAAAACATGAGTTCATAACTTTAGTGTTGCTTAAGATTTACAAATAAACTGGGTGTGGTGGAACATGCCTTTAATCCGAGCATTTGGGAGGCAGAAGTAGGAGGATTGTCATGAGTTCAAGGCCACCCTGAGACTACATAGTGAATTCCAGGTTGACCTGAGCTAGAGTGAAACCCTGTTGCTGGTAGTCCCATGAGGACCACTGGGGGTGGGGGCGAGTTGGCGCAGAGTCAAGACACAGACTCCAGGAGTCCAGTTGGAGGCAAAAATGGACTCGTTTATTAAGGGAAATACATGCTTTTGACATCTTCCCAATGTTCCCCATTGGTCCCATGGTGGCTGTCTGTGGTGTTGTCTCTTGCTGGATGGTCCTTCAGCCCCCTCTGATGGTGATGTCATTTGTCACTGGGTACTCAGGCAGGGTTTACTTTGGCACCACACGAAAGCATTAGCACCCACTTTGTTGTGTCAGCCACACCCTCTTTGTTGTGTCAGCCACATCTGGCTGCACCTGTCACATTTTTAATTGCCACAAAACCCTACCTCAAAAAAACAAAACAAAACAACAACAAAAAAATTACAAATAGAAATTAAGTGGAATAAATAGTATTCTAACATTCTATGTGGCTCTCAAAGCAGAAATTGTAAAGTATCAAATTTTAATCTAAAAGAAATTCCAAGATTTATTATGGTCTATTCTTTGATAATTAAAGGATTTTCTTTTATTGACAATAATCAGATGATTTTGCAGGTTTGTTTTCTTTACACAAATGAAGAATAGAACAGAGAGGCTTTTGGTCTTACTCAAAGTCATAGCTGAACTTTTAAATTCATGTCATCATGAAGTCACAAAGTATAATGATGTAAAATTGGAGTTTTCCTGTGTTTCTAAATGACATTCTTATTGTTCTAATTAGTTATATCTTTAAGCTGAACTCATCCATAGAATTACTGAAAACTAAATTGCTGATGAATATATATGAAAACACAGTTTATTCTTATCAGACACTTGGAACACAACTTCCATAATATCATTAAGTGGTCACTGCTTAATTCATATTAGCCTGGTTGATTATAATGGAACACCCTGAATAACATTAAGAATTCTATCATATATATATATATACACACATATATACATAATGTCATGGGCCCAACATCAAAAATACAATAAATCCTCAATATTCACAAGCTCTATATTTGCTAAATTGCCTACTCACTAAGATTAATTTGCAAATGTCCAAATAAATGTCCATGGTGTTTTCACTATAAATCACAGGCATCAAATGCTCAGAGTGGCAAAAAATATGAGTCACTGATGTGCACTATGTGGGATAAAACAATGTTTTGCCTTCTTTTTTAAAAAAATATTTATTTATTTGAGAAAGAGATAAAGAAGCAGATAGAGGGAGAGAGAATGGGCTTGCCAGGGCCTCTAGACAGTGCAAATGAACTTCAGAGGCAGGGTCCACCTTGTGTATCTGGCTTATGTGGGCACTGGGGAATTAAACCTGAGTCCTTGGGCTTTTCAGGCAAGTGCCTTAACCACTTAGCCATCTCTCCATCCCTACCTTCTTAGCTCAACTCTCAGACTAAAAAAAAAAAAGATTGTTTTTTGCTATATATTCAGAGCCAGCCATATTTTTCACATTTTGTGGTGTTTTTCTTGGTAATTTCTTTATTTAGACCAGCTCTCAAGCACCACACTGAAGTGATATCTAATTTTTCTAAATGTGAATGGTTTTTGTCTTATAGACTAAATATGTTTAGATAAGTTTCATGTAGGCATGATTATCACAGTTACCTGTGAGTATGATGTTAATGATTCAAAAGAACATGTTAAGTGTGCAGCTTTTAAACATAAGTGCACATAAAACAGTTGTGTATTGCTAGGTTGACCAATTGGGTCATAGGAAACTAACCTAATTCGATGGTCTTAGCAAATTGTGAGTATATAAATACTGTGAATAATGAGGTTTGATTTGCATATTTGTTGAGAATTTCCTCATGCTGTCTGAAGTGAGAAAATTTGTGATCAACCATCTACTATCTCACCATGAGCACACCTGTAGGTAGATAGTAGTCATGGAGACAAGGATCAAAGCTTGTATAAACAGAGCCTCCAAGGTTTCAGACCCAAACTCAAGGTGCCATGTTTATAATTCTGAAAATCTCATGCTATAAAGGGACACCCCCCCCCAAAAAAAGAACAAGAAGTTCCTGGTCAGCATTAGTAATTCTACTAAACACTCAGCAGTTCTCACAGGATTGACATTACTTCTGCCCTAGTCAGTAAGACTTCCTTTGTCCTGCACAAGTTCCAATGTAGGTTTCTTACTGAACAGCAAAGCTTTTCAATGATTTTTATTTGTGTTGATAAAAAAGTTACCCTGGAAAAGGGTTTTTGCAGTTGGGAAGCAAGAAGTGTGGACCTTGTCCCCTTATTGACAGAGGACATTTTGCTATTGCTATCCAAGTTCAGCTGTAGTTACACATACCATTTTCAGAAGGCTAACAGGGACCTGATAGAGTTGAATTGGCACAATTAGAAGCCTCCCTCTTCAACAGGGAAACTAGTAAAGTTTTGGAGGCTAAAGTGCTTCATACTGACAAACTCAGCAAAATAACCACCACAACGATTAGGGAAAATAAATGTCCTCCAAGGCAGCTGGTAAACAACATACCTAGCAAAACGTCCAACTAAGAGCAATTAGCCACTAAGCTTCTGAAAGCTTCAGATCACAGTACTTGCCACAAACACATGCCACCCACCATCAAGAGAGAAGTTTCTAAAGAAATGCATTTTTTAAAGTTCTTGACAAAAGATACAAAAATGTTCAGAATAAAATCTCAAGTCAGAGCTGTCAAAGGCATCAGGAGAGAGCTCTACAAATGTATACATGAATTCCCTGTGCTTCTTCAAACCACACTGCCATCTACTGAACAAAAATGCCCTTTCCCTTAGCCTTGTCTATACTGAATACTTCGTGAATATTCATTCTAAGAAATGTGGCCATTTTTCTCTCATTCTCAGGGCAGTTTGGCAGCAGGACAGCCAGCCCCATCAGTGAGCTAGCAGCACCATCTTTTCTAGCGCCCACCCACCAGAGGAAACTTAAAGCCAACACCATTAGATGCTGACTCATTTGTTCTATGACAAAAGTTGGGGGAGGCAGATTCCAAATGAATGTGAGGAGATGCACACCACACCAAAACAACTGAATCACAAGGCAACCACAGGGAAGAAACTGCTGACAAGTATTTGAAGCAAAGCACCCATAACCATGAATCATGCAGCCTAACAGCTGGGTACCAAATGATTTGTAAATCCAGAAGATTCCGAAATAACTTTTCAGGTACAACACATGTGAGATGTAGATCTGAGCCCAAATACCCTGGACTGAAGCAACTCCAAAGCTGTCATGGGCACAGAATTAATGTCTTTTCAGACTATTATTTGTCATCAAATACCTGCAAATGGTCCCTGGTTTTCAAGCCTGAAAGTGCAATTTACAATGTGGGTGAGTGAAGTGGGAAATGGGATACCCAGACCAAAGGCTGATATTCAATTTTCCAGGGAAATCTTTTATAAGAATATTAGTAAAGACTATTTATCTTCTCAAATAGAAACAGAAGGCCAAAAAAGTAAAAGAAAAAATGGATAAGAAAAAAGGAGGGAATGACAGCTCCCTTTATCAAATGCACAGTGTAAGCTTGCAAATTATCCAAGTAATTTGTTATGTCACTATGTCTAACCCTCTCAAGCAAGATGATTCATTTTATGGAAGAAAAAAATTTGAGAATCAAAACAGTAAAAATACTTTCCCAATACCATATAGATAATGACAGAATCTAAATTATAAACCAGAAGTAGCTATCTATGTGCTAAAAACAGACTAAGAGAAAAAACTGTTTGATCATATCTGCTGCCTATAAGAAGATGAATGTGAAGTTAACGTTTTTTTTTTTTTTTTTTTTTTTTTGGTTTTGCAAGGTAGAGTCTCACTCTGGTCCAGGCTGACCTGGAATTAACTATGTAGTCTCAGGGTGGCCTCGAACTCTCGGTGATCCTCCTACTTCTGCCTCCCTAGTGCTGGGATTAAAGGCGTGCACCACCACGCCCGGCTTTGAAGTTAACTTTTTATAAAAATTAAGCACACAAAGGAAGCTCATTTGTAAACTGATCAATTTTGCTAAGCATAGAAATGGTTTCAATGTGGCTATGCAATACAAAACCATACCTTTGAGAAGACATTTTATTTTATTCTACCTCTGACTGGTTTTCATGCTCACAGAAATAGTACCCCAACTCTTTTATTATTATTACTATTATTTATTTATTTTTTATTTATATTATTTTGATTTTACATTCATAATGGTGACTCCATTATTCTCCTCCCTGTCCTCCCTCTTCCAAAGGGACCCTCATCAATGGGAAATGTGGGTCATGCATTGGGGGGGAGTCAAGAGTTATGGGGGATAGGCCAAGCCTCTCAGTCTGTATTTCAGTGGGGACATTGAGACTTTATTGTCACTGGGATATATAACCGAAAATGTAATGACAGCCAAGTGTATCTGTGCCTAAACTTTAACTTGTTATTCCAAACAGTGGGGTCTTATACTGAAAACTCATAAAGCTTCTAAAACTTTCCATCCGTTTCAATAATCCATAGCATTTTCTTTTTTTAATAGTGGAAAACCAGAGTTGATATGGATGTCAAGAACCACGCTAAAAACTGGCTTCTCTCAAACTTTCCCTAATGCTCTAGCAACCGCTAAGTTCTTAGAATATGTCAGAGAGAAGGATACAACAACCTATGATGCTGGAGCTAGAAAGGAACACAGTCATCCCATCGTCTGATATGCCTGATTGACAAATGAAAGGACTGCAATACAGAGAAAGGAATTCCTCATCCTGCTTCTTTGTGCTGTCTTTCATTCAAAAGGCTCAAAGCCCTGTCATGCTAGTGTAGCAGCAAGTACTGCACAATACAAAGAGAATGGAAGGCACAATATTTGCCCTCCACGAGCTTTTGATGCTAAGTGCAGTTCCTTTAAAAAGTATCCTTGTAAAACACAATTTTCTGTGACTCTGTTCATGACAGAAATTATGTTTGTAATGTTGACTGATCACAAAAATTTATAATGGTCAAAAGCCAGTATGAATGCAGTCTTGCTGTTAAATATATTTGTGATTAAATAAAGTCTGGACATGGATCTGGAAAGTGATACAAAGGCGTTCCTGAGAAATTATTTCTTTAGTCTCTACATAATTTGTAATGAAATCACCTAGATAGTACCTAAAAGTTAAAAGATCCAACTTCATACTCGGGTAAACTTGAAAATGACCTACATGATATGTCATTGGGGATACCACGATTAACCTGCCCAATATATTACTTCCATGTTCCTTGAAAGATATGCTATATTCAACATTCAAACCGTTTTAAAATTTCAGCAAATCAAAGCAGATATAGGTTCCACAATGCAGCTCTCTATGAAAGACAGTCACATATGCCTGCACATAGATTATTTTACCTCTCTAGCTGAGTATAGGTCAAGGGCATTGTGAAAGACGGATAAATGGAAAGCTACTTACTCTAAAAAGAGTATAGGAAGGGTATATCCACAGCTGTGTAGAAGT
Organism: Orientallactaga sibirica; assembly: GCA_036365145.1. Taxonomy (NCBI): domain Eukaryota; kingdom Metazoa; phylum Chordata; class Mammalia; order Rodentia; family Dipodidae; genus Orientallactaga; species Orientallactaga sibirica. The sequence continues at coordinate 1,376,234 of JAEOAD010000056.1, read as the reverse complement.
GACAGCTTAGAAATATAGAGAAAAACATGAAGATAGCAGATGCACCTGAGAAAGAATGGTAAAGCACTAAGGCTATCAAATAGAAATTTCCCTACACAATTTCTCTTGGATCAGATTATATTTTATAGGATAATAAGATTACATGAAGCATTGAGTTGTAAGTCTAATTAGCAGAAAAATTAAGAAATAAGACCCCATTGCATGTTGGACTACTAAGAGGTCTCATGGAAAAGTGGGATATAAACTATTAAGCAGGTCTTAAATATGTGAGGAAAGAGTATTCTAGATTTCAAGGAAATCATCATGGAGAAGTTACTGTTTGAGATAAAAGGCAAAGTCCACCTTGATGAAGCAATGTGCAGGCATTGAGAGCTAAGAGAAATGAGATTGGAGAGACATGATGGCATGAGACCATGGAGCACCTTGTTGTTGGCAATGGAAATTTACATGTGTCCTTACATAGGCAAATACCACAGCAAGGGAAGTACCTTATTCTTGCCAGAGTTTATTATAATGAATGAGCTTCATCATGAAAACTATTGTTTTTTTTTTTTTTTCCTAAGTTTGCCAAGAGGCCATGGAGGCATGATGTAAATTCTCTGTACCACAGCCTTAGACCTTTTTCTCTTTGTGCCAAAGGCTTTTTTAACCTCTAAAATGGAGGTAGCAAAACAATATGAGCAGGTTGTTATGAGAACTAAATGAGGCATTCTCTATAAAGCATATGAGTACACTGCCTGACACAAAATGCTTCATAAATTGCTGAGTCATCATTACCACCAACAATAACACTGGGAAGGGGGGCAATTGCAAGGCTGAAGTGGTACTGTAATACTTAGACCAAGAAACCCATAGACTGGCTATTATGCTAACATCACAAAGAGGAAAAAAAAACTCTCCAAAGTGATTTCAGTGGTGAAGAAGAGTGTGAAAGAATATTCCAAAGCATAGGAGAGTTTGATGATGGAAATACAAACAATAAGATGAACAAACGGTTTAGAAAATAATTATAAGGACATGATTCTTGAAGCTCAATGGTAGATAATCTTGCCAAGTTTTTGACAATATCAGGAGAGTGAAGGTCAGATAACAGAATCTGAAGGAATAGCCTCAATTAGGGGAAAAGTTAGAAGGAAAGTGTAGAAAACGTTTTGGAAGCAGGGAGAAAAATGAACAGTGATTTCTTTTAAAAATATGCATATTAGTTTTCAGCATAAAGTATTCAAATTAATCACAAAAGAGAATTTCCAACCTAACTTTGGAATGGTCTTTAAAAAAGGTATGTTAATCTGCCTAAAATAATTTAACATTCACTGATAATTTAAAAGGTAATTATCATTTAATATATTCAAAAGGCATCTACCAGAAGTCTGCAAATAAGTATAGTAAGTGTTGTAGAAGAAACAATAAAGTATACAAACCCTGTCATAAAGGAGCAGGGTCAGGTACATTCATATATGCATATGGAAATATTAAATCATAAAGCTAGAGTAAATTATCTACTTGAGAGAATATTTATCAGTGGTAAGATGTAACTATGTGCAAAAAAAAATACTAAGAGTTCAGAAAAGAAAACCACTTACTTGGACGAGAGGGAGTGAACCTTACATGGGATTTTTAACCATAGATTAGTGAAAAATAATTGGAGCAAAATTCTGATACATTAAACAATTGATTTTGACTATGAAAATTATCTAAAGGAGTTTATGTTGGATTTGGACTACCACAGATCTTATAAAATGGGAAGGTCCCCCAATCTGGTATTCACAAAAGTTCTTGGCATGTCATTATCATGTTGGCCTTCCCCCCCAGCTTCACCTCACAGGGTTCTTGCAAAGCTCATTGATATCTCTAAAAGTTTGCAAGGTGTATGAATGCAGATTCTCCAAACCTGGTTACTGTGATCACAGGAAAAACGTCATCAGTGAAGATGGGCCTGCCTTTGATCCCCATTTTTTCAAGCTTCTACTGGAAATTAAATGCCGGAGTGACTAGGGAAATAAAATGTAGCACTGACCGGATCTGGCTGAGGACTTTATATTCATGGAATGGAAATATACATTGCAGAAAATTAGACAGTTATGTAATCATTTTAATCCTGATCCATCCAGATCTGAAAGAAGGGAATGAAGGGGCAAAATGAAAAGGAAAGGGTTTGGGTGAGTTTTGCCTGTAGGAATATTGGCTTTAAGGAATGAAAGATGGAGGAAATGGAGGAAAAGGACTTTGCTTTTCTAATAAAGCTTGATATTAATATGCAGGAGATAGTTTCCACATTATACATCTGTCTCATTCTATAGAATACCAGACTACTGTGTCTGAAGTATAAAAGTGACCATGTCCTCAAGAAGGCATTACTCCAGGAGGAGAATATCAGAACATTGCCCTTTTGAATTTCCCAAAGACAGTCCACTGTATGTTTCCATAGCAATAATAGAAGGACTGCTTTGCAGAGAAAGGAAAATCAGAAAGGTCTGTACTGACACAGTGATCTTACTTTAAGGAAATTAGATGTGTGATTTTTTTTTCTTTACATAAATCATTTTGGGAAATTATCAGATTTACAAAGTGTTCTTTGCTTGAAATAGTAATAATCACAATCATTATTGTTCCTATGATTATTGCTTCCTTCAAAGCAATGGACTAAATGCTCCATGGCAATTACCTGCTTCCCTAGAATTCACTCAGAGCAATCATAACAAAGTGAAATCTAGAAATAAACACAAGACACATTAGTTAGAAGTCTTATGTCACTTAGTAAAATTTAACCTGGAATAGAAACCTTGAGAGGGTAAAAAGAGATGCCAAGGAAGGGAAGGGGGAGGGCAAAGGACACATGTGACATGAAGGAAGAAAGGAGATAGGGAGGGGATACAAGGTAGGGATAGGGGAGTGGAGGAGATGAGGGAGAATCAATTCAAGCAAATTGTGTTTGTACATACCATAGTTATACTTAAAAGCCTGCATGCTAATTAAAATAAATAAATAGCAACTAAACACTTAATTTAAAAAACTGCAAGGGGCTGGAGAGATGGCTTAGCGGTTAAGGCGCCTGCCTCCTAAGCCTAAGAACGCTGGTTCCAATCTCCAGCGGTTCCAACCTCCAGGTCCCACGTTTAGACAGATGCAAAGTGACGCAAGGGCGCAATGCCGCACTTGCCCACAAGGGGGCACACACATCTGGATTTCGTTCACAGCAGCTGAGAGACTGCTGGCACGCCCATCTCTATCTGTCTTCCTCTCCCTCTCTCTCTCTCTCTCTCTCTCTCTCTCTCTCTCTCTCTCTCTCTCTCTCTCTCAAAAAATAAATAAAAATAAATAAATAAATAAAAATAAAATATTTTTAAAAAACTGCAAGGCTGGATAGATAGCTTAGCAGTTAAGGTGCTTGCCTGTGAAGCCCAAGGAAGCAAGTTTGATTCCCAGCACCCATGTAAGCCACATGCCCAAGGTGGCACATGCATCTGGAATTCACATCAAGTAGCTAGAGGCCCTGGCATACCAATTCTCTTTCTCGCTCTGACTTTCTCTCCCTCTCTCTCACTTTCACTCTCTACTAAATAATTTTTTTTAAAAAATGCAAAGTGAAGACCAATGCTCAGGCAAACCATAAGGAATGCACAATTTGGGGTGAAGCCTAACTAACAATAAGTTCAGGTGGGATTGGGGCAAGGATATGTCATGGCAAAGAGAATAAGGGATAAATGAAGGTAAGTAGTCCAACGTCCAATAGGTGAAGAGCATCACCAGTGCTAATATGATATGCAGGCTATTCTAGATTTTGTCATGAAGCCCTCTGCCCCTATTCTCATTACCCTTTCATACTTTCCTTCAAAGCTCCTAAGATAGTCATTTTTGTGAAATTGCAGAAGATACCTAAGAAAATCTAATTAAAAAGGAACTGAGCATCTCTGACTTTTAAAACTGGTATCCTAGGGCTGGAGAGATGGCTTGGTAGTTAAGGTGCTTGCATGTGAAGCCAAAGGACCAGGCTCAGTTCCCCAGGACCCACATAAGCCAGATGCACAAGGAAGCACATGCATCTGGAGTTCGTTTGCAGTAGCACGAGGCCCTGGTGTGCACGTGCACATTCTCTCTCTCCCTCTCTCTGTGTTTCTACCTGCCTATTTCTCTCCCTCTCTCTCTCTCTCAAATAAATAAATAAAATAAAATTTAAAAACACTGGTATCCTAGAGACCATGCCTTAACTTTTACTGGCTGAGATGATTGCTAAAGATTTTCAATGAGCACTAAGGCTAGATCAGAACAACACAAGGCTTTTCCATCTCAGCTAAAGACTTGCTTGACTAAGGGCAACAGTGTGGGGTGCTGTTATGAAAAATTATATATCTCTGTCTCTAAGTCATCTAACTAATTAATTTGAGCTTCATGTTGCCAACACCTCTACCCATATCCAGACTAGTACAATCTAAGCTTAGCATACACAATGGAAAGTTATGAAGTGTTCCACTATTTAAGAATTTGCTTCTGCTGTAGTTGCTACCTGCTTGTTAATATCTGAGCTTCCAAACAAGAGTTTTAGAGAAGGCCAACATCCTTGTTCTTTGTTCATAGGACAAGCATCTACTCCTGCATGAGAATAAGAATCAGAATGCTATTTGTTATAATTCAGCTAATTATGTCTTCCCAGGGGCTGAGAGTGTACCTCATTGTAGATCACATGTCTAGCATGAATGAGACCCTGCACCTTACCTGCACCTGAACCACTCAAAGCATGTTCATCCATGGAGGCCTAATTTAATTCCTACATGCCTCCTTGTATTTTCTTAGCTGACTTGGCCCTATACTGACTAGTCCACGTATATAAATACAACTTAGAATCAAAGACTACTTTCTATTTCTATGAAATCCTATTCAGAACTTAACATAGTACCTGTAAAGGGCAGGCTCTCAAACATCTGCTTTCGTGGGCATATGAAAGAGGAGAACAGAAAAGAAATCAGCTTTAGATAAAACAAGGAATGACAGTTGCCTTTATAATTCTGGACTATGGCCTATTTAAACATGGCCACCAAAGGTACATACACACAGCCTGAAAAGTTTTCCATTCCCCATTCTAATAATAGATGCAAGTGCAAACAGCATAATCATCTTGCTGATCACCATCCGGGTTGGAACAAGGGTGTGATAAGAGCAGTGAGGAAACTTTGTAGCATAAAGCCATGTAGGAAAGAAGTATATAGGTGGCTTTTAAAAGGAAGTTCTAAAATGGACATTTGTTTGATATGTTCTGTCACACATATTTACTTTGAAATTTGAAATAACAGTCAAGACATGATATTTTCATATTTATGAAAGAACAGCATGGATTAGAAAATAAATTCTTTGTTATTTTTAGGGGAGTAAATCATGATTAACTCTACTTTTTGTCTGTAGTAACTAGTACGGATCCTGGCATATAAAGGGTGTGTTCAGTAAATGTGAGAGTTGTATAGCTAGATGCAAGGATGAGAATTAATGACTATAGGAAATGTGAAGCATCAACAAAAGTGTTCCCATGATCAAACTTGAATTCCTAGGGTTTGTTACCACTAAGTCTAGTCATTGTATCACTGGAAGTATTTAGAATTAAAAATAGAAGTCTGAAATTTACTAGATCCTGTTATCAAAAAACAACTAAGGGCTGGGCAGATGTCTTAGTGGATAAAGTGATGGTCACACAAGCCTGAGTACCTGAATTCAGATTTCCAGACCCCTCACAAAAAGTCAGAAACCATGCAGGCTTCTGTAATCTCAGGAATCCTATAGTGAGATGGGAGGTGAGAACAGGAGAACTTCCCAGAAGCTCATGGACAAGCGAGCCTGGCAAACACAGTCAGGAACAACAAGATAGTCTGCCATAACTGAGGTTGAAGACAAGGACCAGCACCTGAAAGATGTTCCATGACCTCCACATGCGTGCACACACACACACACACACACACACATTCTTGCACTCACACACACGAACATACATATACTTGCAAAACTGAAAAAAAATATTTTTTAAAAAATCTAACAGCTAGTATCACTGAAACCAGAAGAAGATTTCACAGAGAATGCTGATAATATTGTGCTGGTAATATTAGGAAATTGACCCTTCAAGCAGATCTCTGAGGCAAATACAATTATGGGCCATGCATACAGAAAGACTTTCCACAGAACTGACAAAGAAAGCCAACCTCTTCTTTTATCAATTTGAGACCTCAAGATAGGAGCAATGTAGTAAGCTTGTGTTCATCACTAGTGCTGCCTGCCAAAATATGGAGCTGTTCCCTCTTCCTAGCGCTTAGTAGAAATGCACTTCCTGGCCCCTTCATGGTTCTAAATGGTTCTATATAACCAATCCTGGCCAATGATTTATAACTGGATTTTTTTTTCTTTTTCTTGTTGAAGCAGGGTTTCACTCCAGCTCAGGCTGACCTGGAACTCACTCTATACAGCTCCAGACTGGCCTCAAACTCATGGCAGTCCTCCCACTTCAGCCTCCTGAATGCTGGGATTAAAGGTATGTGTCATCACTCCCAGCTATAACTGGAAATTTCATACATTTATTTTTAACAAAAGATTTGTCATCATGATAACCTTCATAGTTTGTATTTTCCTCTGCCACAAAGACTGGCAGAGTGCCTGACATCTGCTTCTTGAACATGCTGAGTCACAGACGGAGGGTGATGGCAATGCAGAACAGATACCCCAGAAGACTTGTGATGGACTTGTACTAAGCAGACAGAACATAATCTTTTTGTTTTTAACCATTGAGATTTTGGAGTTTGCCAAAATTCTTCATCATAGTCCAATATATCCTGACTAATACTACTTGGTTTACTACAGGTAAGGTAGTTTCTATCCCTTAAAGTGCTATGACCCAGTCAGTAAAAGTTAGACTCTAATTGCAGCTAAAAGTGAATCTTCCATTAAGAATGAAATGGAGAAAAATATCCATGGAAGCTATGACTACAGAAAAAACATATAAAAAAGAAAACATGTCAGCAAGTACAGTAGGTCTAACCTTAAAAGCAGAGATAAATTTTGAAGCAATTTCACATGACAAGAACAGACTCTCAACATTTTTTCCTGTAATGGAAATCCATTAAATACAAAGCAAAATGTCCTAAGAAACTAAAATAGCAGGCCACACTCAAGATGGCCTACTGAAAATAGACTTCCTTTGGGATAGTGATGGAATTCCACAGAGAGACAGTATGAGGGCAGGGGAATTTAATGAAGACATGTACATGAGTCATTCCAAAGCTGACACAATAATCTTTCTCCTCTATACAGCATTTTATATTATATGACACTTTTTCATATGTATTTCCTCCTTTGATCCCCATAGCTCACCAAATATAAGAGAAGAGATAATATTTACGTTGAATTCATGAAAAACTAAGACTAGTGAGCTGTGGATTGTCTAATCTTAAAATATCTAACACACAGGCTGGAGAGATGGCTTAGCACTTAGTGCTTGCCTGTGAAGCCTAAGGACCCCAGTTCAAGTACCCCAGTACCCATGTAAGCCAGATGCACATGGTGGCTCATGCATCTGGAGTTCTTTTATAGTGGCTAGAGGCCCTGGCATGCACATTCTCTCCCTCCTCCACTTTCTCTGTCTCTAATAAGTAAATTAAAAAAATTAAATATCTAACACACAGCATAGGTAGGATTAAAATCTATGTCTTCCAACTTCTTGTGTATGCTCTATGGATGATATACTATTTCTAGTAAAACCCATGATGTCATTTACTTTATGTAAAACCATTTTTCCAAAGCTAAAATCAAACTGTTGAATTCCTGAAAAATCCTTTATAATCTAAGGGTAAGCTTTATTTGTTTAACTAACACATGAACAATAAGTACACTAATAAAGTTTATGTTTGAAGATGAGGCTCTTACAATGGAAATGCATTAAACATGCCATCTAGTTAATTCATTTCTTAGCTGCTGATGGTTCTGGATGTAAATTAGCTCTGTGCTTTTTCAGACCCAACAGATGTTTCTGAATGTTTATTTTTATATTTTTCTCATTTGAGCTAGTGCATGAAGAACACAAACAACATATACGCTCATGGACCACTCTCCTAAACATAGAACACAAAATTAGAACCTAGCATCAGTCCTTCAGCTGTGGCTCTTGGAATAAGCCTCTTAATTCTACATTATATATCTATTTCTTGGACATACCTTACCCCATACCTGATCCTATACACTAGAATGTCAGAGATACATGCATGGGTTTATTTTCTCCCAACAGAAATCAAGTACTACCATAATAGTTTTCTATTTTTAGAACTCAGTAACATCTTTAATTAAATTTATGTAACCAGATTCAGTAGAAATGATTAAGGTAGTCGGCAAGGTAGTTCTGACACAGAGGAAACACTGCTGACTTTCCCAATCATTACTCAAATACAGAGACATAGAAGGAAAAATATAGCTCACACTGTCCTTAGATGTATGATGAAATGTAGTTTATTCATTTATTCTGTAACTAATCTAATATTTCTCATATGCCCTCACCTACTTAGGAGTATAAAACATTTTATCAAGTTAAATTTGTTCATCTTAGCTTAATGTAATAATTTTAACTCTTTAAGTAATTCAGTTTCTTTAGATGAGTTCAGTCTTTAAAATGGTCTCTCCATTCCCCTACTCACAACTGAGATAGCACTTGGGATCTGTAGCAGACAGCTTCAGGTTCACTGAGATGAACTTCCAGACCAGACACAGTTATGGAGGAAGGAATATTATTTACTGAAACTCACAGATCCAGGGGAAGTTCCATAATGGCAGAAGAAGTGGCCTGCTCTCACAGGGCCAAGCAGAGAGAGAGAAACCAACCAGGCACACAGCACACAGAGCAAAAACTACTGCCAAAAAGCACAGCACACTTCAGGAACTCCCGCTAGGCACACTTTGCATATCTTTACAAGGGAATCTCAAGCCCACCATCACACCTTAAGAATGGCCCCCAGTGACATTGCCTCTAGCAAGGTGATTGTAGATGCAAACTATAACTAATAAAACACTGAATATATTGGGGGACATATATTCAAACTACCACAGGATCTATGCAGAAGTCTTTGCTAAGTGTAAGAAATCATTAAACTGGGGCTCTTTCAATCTATTTAATTAGACAGCATGAAAGACTAAGAATAAAAAAAAATTGGCAAGCATGTCTAAGTCCCAAAATGAATCTCTTGAACTACTCATGCAAGAATTCTGAAAGAGGATCCAACTCCTGATTTGCAGCTGTACTGTAATGTTCACTCTGGCATAAACGAGTTCAACCTGAAGAGGGGTTGGAGATTGAAAAGAAACAATACCTTTCACAAACAGGACCTTTCTTTCTCTCCAAAAGGGAAGGGAATGGCTATTTTCCCCTATTGCAAGCTACATGAGAGATACCTCAAACTGAGAACGCAGGCAACATTTATGTCCCCTGCAATTTGGAGGTCACAGGAAACTAGCATCTAACTTAAACAGAGCAAGAGCTGTGACTGGTCAGCTGCTCCGATAGTAAAGAAAGGCTGGTGCGCTGGAGGTGGCCTGCATTCTCAGAATCTGTCTACATAAAGGATGCACTACCATCTCCTTTGGGCCATGTGTTAATTAACTATTGCTCCTGTAACAAACGTCCCCAAACACCAATATATTATCTCATGTTTCTGGAAGTCAGAAACCCAAAATGAAACGTACAGAGCTAATATCACTCAAGGGTTGATGGGTTGTTCCTTTGAGAGGATTCCATTGGAGGGGTTCTGTTCCTCATCTATTCCCACTTTTAGTGACTACTGGTACTCCTTTGCTTATGACTACATTATTCCAATCTCTACTCACATTGTCACAGTACCTTTGCTTATCAGTGATCTCTTGCCTTTTTTTTTTTTTTTTGGAGTCAGAGTATCATGCTCAGGCTGGCCTCAAACTCACCATGCACCCAAGGATTAACTTGAACTTTTGCTCTTCCTGCCCCCACCTCTTGAGGGCTGGGACTGCATGCATGTGCCACCACACCTGGCTCTCCTGCTTCCCCCTTATAAAACTGTGTAATACATGACAATCTCTACATTTCAAGTTGTCATCACATCCTCAAAGTTTCATATGCCATGCAAAGTAACACATTCACAGATTCCAGATTTGGACAGTGTCATGTTTGGGAGACCATTATTCAGTGGACCACAAAGGAGAGGTGAACTTCTTCTAACAGTTTGTACCAAGACAGCTGCCAGCCTTGAGCAATGGGACCTTGGAAGAAGCTGGAAATATGCTACCTAAATCAGGTTAACAACAGAAGCTAAAGGTGGTCCTTTAATGGCTGTGCAAAAAAGACATTTTTAACCTTTTTAAGGAGCCTGGAGGTAAGGTATCAATAGATAACACAAGAGGACAAACTGAAGAGTCAGGAATATTTAAATATGTATCAAATAGGACATAAAATTCAGAGCAAAACTGGGAGTGGTGGCGCATGCCTTCAATCCCAGCACTTGGGAGGCAGAGGTAGGAGGATCACCATGAGTTCAAGGCTACCCTGAGACTGCATAGTGAATTCCAGGTCAGCCTTGGCTAGAGTGAGACCCTACCTTGAAAAACAACAACAAAAAAAAAGTCAGAGCAAAAGAAGATCTTTCAGACATGACTTTTCTTGCTCCTAACCTTCATTCTTCAATTCACTATGACCCAGAAGTCCATGAACAGTGGCTATCCACTGGAGGATGGTATGGGAAGAGATAGATGCCCAATGAGAAGCAGGAGAGGAGGGTAAAATGTACCTCCTTTTCTATTGCAGACTAAGTCTGAAACTGATCATTTTCAGAGAGGACAGGGGGAAAAGCTTTGAGTAAAATTCAGAATAGTGACTATTACATAGGACTTAACATATCTTATTGTTTTGTGTGTGTGTGAGAGAGAGAGAAAGAGAGAGAGAGAGAGAGAGAGAGAGAGAGAGAGAGAGAGATGAATACATGAATGTCATGGCATGCACATGCAGGTGAAGGAAAAACTGCCAGTGTCAGTCCTTGCCTTCCACATCTTCTGAGGCAGGGTTTCTCTGTTCTTTGCTGTACTCTCCCTGAATTTCTGAGCTCCCACCTCCCACCTCTCTGCCAGCATGCTCAGATTACAGTAGTCAGCCACAACTTCTGGCTTTTTTACACAGGGTCTGGGGATCGGGCTCTGTCACTCAGGTTTGGAGAGGCAAGTGCTTTGTCTACTGAGCTATCTCCCCAGCCTTGACTTAACATTTTAATTATGGAAATGAGGTGAGTTTTTATAGTAAAATGTGATCAGAGGAATTTTAATTATCCAAGAGCTTTAGGATCTGCTGAGTTTTCATCTAGTGACAAGGAAAGGACCAAACTAGCAAGTAGGTTTCAGCAGGCAGTGAGGGAGATAGGAAGAATACAGATGCTTTATGCATTTACTTTGCTGAGTTTTCCTTTTTCCCAGTGTAACCGTTATGTAACCTGTGACACAGGGAAACATGGGGGAGATGCATAAGCATGCACATTCCTGTACTGTCCTCTGATTGCTTGATTCATTATGTCTCTGCTCACTCTGCTGCTATTTGCTGATGAAGTCAGAGATGGGTGAACTCAGGGTTGTGTCCTTCTACCATGGGCACAGCCTGATGATCTTTGCTATTAATTAGGTACCATTGTGGTGCTTGTTCGGAAAAGGAACAGCCAGATGTTTGCTTGTGATTCATAGTTGGTCTCCAGTCCAGGCTAATCACCTCACATTGTTCATCTAGAGAGTCACTTCATTCCTGCTACTGAATACCACTTGTATACTCTCCCCAGACAGAGTCTGTGCTAACTTCCCTATGCCCTTTCTCCTAGAATGATAAAGAAACTTCTGGTCTCATGGCTCTATAAAAAATGGCAAGCAGTCCTATATCAGCAATAGCTATATAATTTTTTGGCAACAAACTGATTCTAGATAGTCATGGTGGTGCATGACTTTAATCCCAGCACTTGGGAGGTAGAGGTAGGAGGATTACCATGAGTTTGAGGCCACCCTATGAATATATAGAGTGAGACCCTACCTCGAAAAACCAAAAGAAAAAAAAAAGAAACTGATTCTACCATCATATATTTACCTATCATGGGTTAGTTTGGGTTATACATTTCAGAAAAATGGAAAATCAGTTGGAATAACATCACTTGGTGCTTGTATCTCATTCCTAATTTTTTCAATTGTGTATTCTTGGATGAACACTTTACTGTCTCTATCCTTAAATTCATTGAATGTAAAATGAAAGTCATACTTACCTACTATTGTAAGATGATTGTTGTAGCAAGAAATTGCTATTTAATAATATCCAACTGATGCATTTAAAATAATCCCCTCCAAAATTGCATTGCCTTTTGTATTTTTGGCTGGGAAAGACCATACTCATGTAAAAACAGTGGTTGTAGCATGAGTACACAGTTTAGTGCTTCTGGGCAGTCACACAGATCCCCATACTTAGAACCACCTAGCGGTTGGTTTTATACTATGTGCCTATCATCTTGGAAATCCTTAACTTTTGAACAAGGAGTCTCACATTTGCATTTCCACTTTGAATTTTTATTCTTCTTGCTCTACTCTCTGCTATGCAGTGTCAGAGGCATGATCAGCCACAGCTGATCTCTACTGAGCAAGGATACTAGTCACAACTACATGTTTAAAATATTAGGTAGACACCAAATAACTATTTTGGAAAGGGGTGCAAAAAGGCTATCATCCAATAAACTATTCTTTCCACAGATTATCTATGTTTAAAAATCTCTTGTGAAATTGTTTCTGTGGGTTTTGTCAGTTTATTCAAATGCAAATGCTTTAGGATAATGACATTTTAAGCCATAAATTACTCAAACTTTGCAAATTATATTTTCTTATCCATCCCTAAGATTAGATTTGGTGAATCTATAGAAATACATGTTGGGTGCTAAACTAAGGTGACTATCTAGTGGGAACAATTAAGAGACAGCATGTTATCCTGTACCTACACCCCTTGTTATGCCTCTTGCTTTCCCTTTTCTTACATAGCTTTCAAGTGATAGGAACACAAATACTTAAGAAAGCAGCATCTTATTAGGTTTCTAACCAGATTTTTTTCCCTCATGATTGATTCTCTTATTCCCAAATGAAGAGGGAAGCCTGTAACTGTGATATGCCTGGATCATTAGGGAGATTTCAAGGATTCTCTCTCTCTCTCACACACACACACACTCACTTTCATATGTGTGTGTGTCATTTCCATTTAACTTTCCTCACAATAGTTAAAAGGTAAAATAAAAACTCTGAACAGCAATCCCAGTCCTGTAGAGATGAAGAAAAATCAATAGTGGTTTACAAAATATAAAACCAAAATTACATATAAAAGGTTCCTGTAAGACTTAGTTTTCAAAGATAATATATACTTGACAAGAAGTGCATTCAGATACTTATCAAGTTACAGTTGCAGTTTGCTCAGATGGTTGGAAAATTAAAGCAGTATGAGCCAAGGATGTAAACCTTATTTATAATGCAGTAGCACTGAATTAATAAAAACCTGATATCATTAGTATTACAGAGGTCACAATGAAAACATGATTTACATCTAAAATAGGTATAATTTTTTTTAAGGATAAAACATTTTAAGCACTTTTACCTGTAACTGCTAGAATACAAAGCATGTCAGTATTGAGCTCTTTGAAAAAGATGCCAAAAAGGCTCTTTCATTGCTTTGTGGTAGCCATATTTGACTAAATACCACTCTATCCTCCAGTTTTTTTTTCTTACAGAACTACCACCTACACACTTCTCCTCAGAAACAATTACCCTTTCTCCTCTCCTGACACTAATCTTGAGTGTCTGAAGTCTATAGTTCAGGGATAAAAGCAATCCAGCTCTGCAGGTAAAGTCAGTATCTAGCCAGAGAGAGGCACCAAGGGACAAGCAGATAAGAGAAGTTTGTGTCCTTATCTGCAGCAGGAAGCCTGGTAAAGCAAGAGATTTCAGAAAAGTGCCTGAGCCACATAGTTCTGTCCTTTGAGGCCGCAGCCCAAGAATACCTAGCATAAAAATAGACACACTCATCAATTCCCACAGTTGCAGGCCAAGCACCCCAAGACTGACTGATTCATAGCTACCAATGAAACTGAAATAGGCAATTTTCAAACTGAGATGTAAGGTGTTCCTCTCAGAAGTTAAGGTCTGTTGTTATATAAAGTACTCCCTTTCCTACTAAACTCTTCATCCTCTACTTGAAAGGAATCTCCCTGAGGATACAGAGTAGGCCTCATTCATTGTTTAGGTGCTGACACCAAGTGGTTGATCAACAAATCAACTGATGGCTGGGAAGTCCAACCTTAGTCACAAGGTGTCTCACAATTACCAATTTCCACACCCTTTTTCAGACAGTAGGGGGACAAGATGTCTCCAAGTAGTATAGTTTCAGAACATGCTCCCAGTACCTGCAATAGATACACAGTAGTAAGCAAAAAGGCTAAATACTGGGTATTGAGGCATTAAGGCTTAGCACTAATTCATGGAAGCCTCAGTGGAACTTAACTTTAAGTGCTTGTACAGGCTTGAATGAGGAATATATCTATAGTAAACAGTATGAATCAAAGATCAAAAGACATCCCTGCATGCCCTATTCTGACCTATACCCCAGGACCATTGCACAATACAGGAAAAAATACTAATAACAGTTGAAACTAAATTACCATCCAGCATGATAAATTGGGGAATCAAGGTAGATTAAATTTGATTTGAAAGAAAATACAAAATATTTTTATATACTTGAGTTTATGAAATATAACTTATAGTTACTATACTATATTTGCTGACCCGCTCATCCTGCCGAAAATTCAGACTCACTGAGTATATAAAAAAATAAAGGCTTAAGCCAGGCGTGGTGGATCACACCTTTAATCCCAGCACTTGGGAGGCAGAGGTAGGAGGATTGCCATGAGTTCAAGACCACCCTGAGGCTACATAGTGAACTTCAGGTCAGCCTGGGCTAGGGTGAAACCCTACCTTGAAAAACTGTGGCGGGCCGCGTCCAGGGCCGCACCATCCACGTTGAAGATGGCTGGCTGGCACCTTGCCAAAGGGCGTTGAGCTCGAGTCTTGTCAGTAAACAGGAAGTTGTGGTGATTGGCTAGGAGGCATATCCTCATTGCATCAACGTATCGGCTTCAGCCAAGTTAGCTTTCTTGCCTAGCAACTATGTTATGATTGGTCTTCATAGGATATATAAGCTGTGCTATTTCCTGTAATAAGAGAGGTCTCCCGTCCAAGCAAGCAACAAGAGTGGTGCGTGTGTCATTAGTTTCCCGACTGGTCGGCGACAAAAAACCAAAGGGGGAAAAAAAGACTTAATGCCATTGGAAGTTGTAAAGGATGTTTCACTCATTTTCAGCAGATTCATCCACAAAAATATTGAGCTCTACAAAAGTCACTCCACATGGGTGAAATCAGCATCCCAAAGAGGTAGGTATAAGGTTTGTGACCAAGACCATGCAAACCATGCTGAGGCAAAGATGAAAGCTTTTATTAGGGAAAAGCCCAAGCTGCCAGGAAGGACTTTCAAAAGCAAAGCACAGCCAACCTGAGTTTATCAGGTAGTGGGTTTTATAGGACTTTTCAGTTGTAGGAAAGTGAGGAAGGGAAAAGAATTCCTTTATTCTTTTGTTAGCCATTTCAAATGGCTAGGGTTTGAGACCAGAACAGTGACCGGTGACTTATGAGAAAAGAGGAAGGAAACCATGACCTGGGGGCATTGTTTGGCAAGGAAGGGATAATGGCTGGGAGGTTTCCTGAGGAATGTGGATAACCTACTTCCTTATTTCTGTCTTCATTCTGTTGTCTTTGGTGACTCCATTTTGAGAACCTGTCCTGACCTAACAGTCCATCCTTTTGTTAATGAATGATAAGAAACAAAGGTTAATTTCTTCATGCTGACTGTAGGGGGGCGATGAGTTCTTGCAAGAAGCTGGATAATTCAGTTGATGGGTCTCCCTTCAGGGCAGGTGATGAAGAGGCAGTTTCATGGTGGCTAGAGGTGGCAGAGTGCTGAGATTGATAGTTAGCACCCTCCACTCGTGCCAGTGCAGCATGCTGTTATGACTTGGTGCTGAGCGAGGCAGAGACTTCTCTGTATTGAGTTGGCTTTGGGCAGTCGCTGGTGACATCTGTTATAGAAAGTGAGGGAGATGGGCTCTACACACCCAATGAGAAGACAGAAGGAATAATTAAGGAGCTTGTTAGTCTTGTCAACAGCTACAACGTTAAAACACCAGGCTCAAGGGGAGGATGAGCACTCAGAGGCAAGGGATAGAGGGCTTGGGGCAAGAGAGAGTAGGCAGAGGGGCATCTGTGTATTCAAGAAGAGCATTTTGGGATCAGGGAAGAGAGAAGGAGAGAGAGGTTAAGTTTCAGAGTGTCCCTTGGAGTGGTGGAGTACTTATCTCTAGATGAGATAGGGTAAGGGCTAAGGAAGGAGAGGACCCAAAGAATAGCTCTGATTCTGTCTAAGGCAAGTGGGAGGAGTTGGGGGTCAAGATAGGTGAAGTTAATCAGGGACAGGCAGAGGCAGAAGGCATGAGTTAATATTAGAGTTTAGTATTGTAAGTCAGCATCAGGCGGGGAGCCTATTAGTCTGAATCTTTGTTTATATTGTACTTATATTTTTTCTTACTGGGGGATTAAGGCTGCCAGAATTAACTGTATATTTTGGACGTCAATAATGGAGCTGTAGGAGAGACTTTTAGTGACCTGTGAGGAGTTCTATGACTCTCAGCATTGTCATCTGCTAGGATAAGTCAAGGCTGTACTGACCAAGTGGCCCTCCCTCTTTTGGGAAGCCTGTAGGATAGATTTTCCTCTGATGTGACTCTCCTATTGCAGATACACTAATTTGGAATTCATCTCTGGGTCTCCATATCCTTTCTGATCAAGAAGACTAGTATCTTACCAGAAGCTAGAAGTTAGTAAATGTCCTATCAACTCCTGTGGCCTTCTGACCTGGGAGCAGGAACCAAAATATTGGTTATCCTTTTAACTCCAATGTTTTCAGTTGATTTTGGCATCTACATATGGTTATTAATCACTCAGAGATACTGTACATATCTGATTAGCAAAACAGATTAGTTAAAAAGGAACAGAACATATCTGTTTAACAAAGCAGATCTGGTTATAGAATGACACAATAGTTTAATGTTATTCTGATTAATGATTAAATTTAGTTGTCAGGTGACAGTGTAAGCTATATCTGGGACATAGAAAGCATACACATTCTATCTTTTAAGTATCTGTCAGTTATAAGTATATATATATATATATATATATATATATATATATATATATATATATAGTAAATTGATTTAATCTAGAAATTGTGTGCTAGAAAAAAACAAGACAGTATAAAAACTTAGCATCTGTGTTTGAAAACAACTTCGGGTAGTCTGTATACCAATGTATACCAATTACCCACCAAACTGGAAGCAGAACAGCAATTTAAGATTATTTTTCTAGGGCAGGAAACATGTCTTAAGTATCTTTACACAGTGAACTCAAGATACCAGAAACGATACATCAAAAGCATTATCCACCTTGATCAAGTAGGCTTCATCCCTGGAACTCAGAGGTGGTTCAACATACGGAAATCTGTCAATGTAATATTCCACATAAACAAGTTTAACACAAAAACCACATGATCATTTCAATAGACGCAGAAAAGGCCTTTGACAAAATACAACATCACTTCATGATCAAAACATTGGAGAGAATAGGCATGGATGGCCCATATCTCCACATAATAAAGGCTATATATAAAGCTCCTAAAGCCCAAGTAATTCTTAATGGGGAGAGACTAAAAGAATTCCCACTGAGATCAGGAACAAGGCAGGGGTGTCCACTCTCACCTCTGCTCTTCAATATAGTGCTAGACATATTAGCTCAAGCAATAAGACAGGAGAAAGAAATCAAAGGAATACAAATTGGAAAGGAAGAAGTTAAGTTAGATCTATTTGCAGATGACATGATTCTATACATAAGTGACCCGAGAACTTCCATCTCAAAACTCTTAAAGGTGATTAGCGCCTTCAGCAAAGTAGCAGGATATAAGGTCAATGCTCAGAAATCAGTAGCCTTTCTGTATGCAAAAGACAAAGATACGGAAAAAGAAATAACTAACATTGTCCAATTTTCAATAGCAACAAAGAAAATAAAATACCATGGAATAACATTAACCAAGGAAGTAAACGACCTATACAATGAAAACATGAAAACACTCAAGAAAGACATTGAGGCGGTCCTACAAAAATGGAAAGACCTCCCATGCTCCTAGATTGGTATAATTAACATTGTGAAAATGGCAATCTTACCAAAAGCACTATACAGATTCAATGCAATGCTGATAAAAATCCCAACTTCTTTCTTCACTGAGATAGAAAAAACTATCTCAAAATTCATATGGAAAGGCAGAAGGCCTCGGATATCCAAGCATATCCTCAGCAAAAGAAACATCTCTGGAGGCATCACCATACCTGATCTAAAGTTATACTACAAAGCCATTGTAATAAAAACAACATGGTACTGGCATAAAAACAGGAGTATAGACCAATGCAACAGAATAGAAGACCCAGATTTTGAGTCAAGTAACTACAGCTACATGATATTTGACAAGGTCCTACAAATGCAGAATGGAAAAAGGACAGCATCTTCAACAAATGGTGCTGGACAAACTGGACAACCATATGTAGTAAAATGAAACTTGATCCATACATCTCACCATGCACAAAAATCAAGTCCAGATGCATCAAAGACCTAATATAAAACCAGAAACTCTGCTACTAATGGAAGAAAAAGTAGGAAGAACCTTCCATGAAATAGTGGAATAGTGGGAAAAGACTTCCTGAACAAAACCCCAGAAGCTCAGGAAATTAAACAATCACTCAACCATTGGGATCTCATGAAGCTGAAAAGCTTTTTCACTGACAAATATACTATAACCAAAGCCAGCAGACTACCCACAGAATGGGAGAGAATTTTCACCAGCTATACAACTGACAGAGGCCTAATTTCTAGAATCTACAAAGAACTCCAAAGCCTAAACCATAAATCATCAAACAACCCACTCACAAAACGGGGCAGAGAACTGCACAGGGAGTTCTCAGAGGAAGAAATACAAATAGCAAATGCACATTTAAAAAAATGTTCAGCATCCCTAATCATCATGGAAATGCAAATTAAAACAACTATGAGATTCCACCTTACCCCAGTAAGGATGGCTAACATTAAAAAAAAAAAAAAAACAATGAAAACAAATGCTGGTGAGGCTGTGGAAAAATAGGTACAAGCTTTCACTGCTGGTGGGAATGTGATATGGTTCAACCATTATGGAAAGGTATATGGAGACTCCTGAAAAGGATGTCCTTAGACCTACCAATGGATCCAGTTATTCCCTTATTGGGTATTTACCCTAAAGGCTCCAAGCCTCAGATCAGAGACATTTGCTCAACCATGTTTATAGCTGCTCAATTCATAATAGCAAAGATCTGGCATCAACCCAGGTGTCCATCATTAGATGAATGGATAACAAAGATGTGGTATGGAATTCTACATAGCAGTAAGGAAAGATGAAATAATGCAATTTGAAAAAAAATGGTCAAACATGGAACAGATCATCCTCAGTGAGCTCACCCAATCACAAAAAGATAATCGTCACATGGTCTTGTTTATCTGTCGCTCCTAACCTGAATCCACCCGAGAGGCTGCCAAGCCTAATAAGCACTCTGAGGACCAGACAATAGGGAGGATGGGATGGATGGAGGGTAAGCGTGTGAGGGAGGAAGAGGGTGGGAGGAAGGACAAGGGTGGGGGGATACAAATAGGGAACCAAAAGGAAATTATACTATAAAACTCTTTATTCTGAACAACAGGCTAAAACATTGATCCTCCAGTAGGCACACAGAGGGAACACCTGAACCACAGGAAACTAGAGAAAACATCATGAAGACCAACCTTGTTTTTTTTCTGCTTTTCTCTCTCTTCTCTCCCCCCCCCTTCTCTCCATCTCCTCTCTAAACTCACGTTCTCCTTTATATTATCTATCTTTTTATTCCTTCACCTTCCTAGGTGTTGACTTATAACTCCCAGTGCCAGCACGGGATTAATTTTCACTATGAGCTGTTGATCCGAGACACCTACAAGGTTTCCCAAAAAAGACAGATTTCTGTCAGAGCTCTTGATGACCCACCAAAGGTTAATGGTAAGACCCTACTGTCGAAGACAGCATATGCATGTGAGACCAAACATGGAGAGACCTGGCCAGAATCTGGAAGAGGGTCAGTCCCCAGACAGTTAGCTATTCTAGTGCCAGAGGGTGCTACATGAGCAACTGGGGGAAAATAGCTGACATCGGTCCAAACAACTTGAAGTCTAAGATACCCAGCAGGAATCAACCTGATGTAATGCTCAAACAAGTGCAGTAGTGCACACAACCATGGTGGGTAACCAACTGCTCTTGATTTGGCTAATAGATCCACTCAGTGGAATGGAACTCTTTGCTGGAACTGAGAAATAAGTCAAAACCATGTACAAATAATGAGCACAGTCGCTAATCAAGATACCACCAAATGTGGGCCAGAAGAGGGCCTACCCATATAAAATTCCCTCCAAGCTATCTATGGCCATCCCATATATCTAGTACTAACTTCTCTCTCCAATGGAGAATTTGCTTATCTTTTTTCAGATGGACAATGAACCTGAAGGGAGGATCAACCAATCACACCTCACCAGGACCCCAACTGAAACCATAGAGTAATGTAAGGGAAGAGCAAGAGTTCAGCGTTCTTAGGGATCAGAACACCAGAAAAAGGCTGAAGAAGAGAAACACAGAGAACACTCAACTCTTACTAAGCCAGATATCCAGAGACACAGAGGCTCTCAAAACCTCATCACTGAAGTAGAACTAAAATGACCCCAATGTGGTTCAGGGATATTTACGGAAGAGGGGGCGGAAAGGATGTTAGAGCCACAAGTTGGGGCATTATGCACAGAGACTTAGCCTATCCCCCATAACTCTTGTCTACTCCCATAATGCATGACCCACATTCATCACTGATGAGGGTCCCTATGGAAGAGGGAGGACAGGAAGAAGGATAATGGAGTCACTATTATAAATGTAAAATTAGAAAAATATAAATAAAAATAAATTATAAAAAAGATACCAGAAATGAGACAATTAAGTGAAACCTTGACTGAGACTGATTATACATAGCTTAAGAATAAAATAAAACTTGGATATTGAAGATTTTAACATACATTAGAGACAAGATGACAGACATAAAGTAATTTTTAAATAAGTACCTTTTACCATTGAACACTTTTAAGGCTTAACTAAAGAAATATTTATGACTGTTATATGAAGCTTAAAAAAACTATATTAATATGGTTTGTATTCAGTGGATTTACCTAAGACATGGGAAGCATGTTGAGTCTTTCCAAGAACAAGATTACAATAAGTCACCTGTTATGAGGCGTAGATTATAACCTCAGTGATAATCACCCAGCAAAACTAGCATGAACAAGAGAAGAACCATCATAAAACTACAGAGTTTTAGCCAGGCATGGTGATGTATGCTTATTGATACCCAAAATATCATGTACTTTGTATAAACTAAATTACATTATTCTGATATCTGGAAAAGTCTGATAGTAACAAAAGTAGAGTTCACATATTTAAGGCACATGAGGCAGAGAGAGTAAACTATGAACAAAATATCTGCTAACAGAATTTAAAATAAACAAGAAATCTATATTATATAGTAACATTTTTGGCTTAGATATGAAGACATGAAAAATTTTATAGTTTTTAAAGTTCATCAGGATTGGGATATCTATATATATATAATATATAAAGAGAGAGAAATTTAGCACTTTTAAAAGCTAAATAAGTTGTCTATCCAATCTATAAGTCAGTTTCTGAAATCAATTCAACTATATTTAATATACCCAAAGAATAGAGGAACTGGATTAAATTGTCATGATCTAATGAAAAAGGAGACAAGTCTCATGGAAAAGAGAGGGAATGTGTATGCCAGTGCCACACACCACTGCAAACAACCTCTAAATGTATGTTCCACTAAGTGCATCTGGCTTTGCAAATAAGCATGTTTAACTGCTGAGCTAGAAAGAAATATGTTCAATTTTCTCCAAATCATACATAAATCATACACAAAACATACACAAAATTTTATGACACAATCTATAACTACTCAAACCTTAATCAACTCTATAATTTTGTCTGTGGCGCTTTGGTAAACTTGATTAGTAATGATGTAATTTAAATCTAAAGTATTATGATTAATGGAGGAATTGAGGAATTAGATCTTAAATCACAACATAACTTTGTTTAGAAAATTTTTTTTGCTCACCATGAAGTAAATAGTTTCCAAGTGTATGACAGATAAATTCTGTTCAATGTCTCCAAATGTCATCTATTTACCTTATAAAATAGGGGAAAAAAAAGAGTACATAATTTTTCTGTGAAAGTTTTAGTTATAATAACTGTAAGAGAGAGTTAAATACTAGTGAGTCAATTTTAACCTTAAGATTTAGTTAAAAGGTTGACAAACAGAGGAAATTAATTAACTTGGTTGGGTAGTTAACTTGGTTGGGTACTCTAAATTCAGTCTTTCATAACCATTATCATGACCAGATTAACATCAATGAATTAAAGTTAAGTTTACATCTGAATACCAAAGCAACCTGCTACCAGCCAGGGCCATACTTTATTAGTCTGATGTAAGCCGTAGGCTAATAGTCATTTTATATCTCAAGAAGTCTGTAATCTGATTAAGTACTTTGTCTTTAACCTTCTGTTCAAGTTTACTCATATCTTCATCTATATACTTTACTTAAACCTTCTTCTACATACTTTTATTTTACAATCTATGTAACCACTCTGCAATAATCTTTTTCATCAAACATTTAACATCCAACATTTAAAGTTTCCTCTCCAGTTTATCTTCTTAGTCAGTTCATCTCCTAACTATAAAGAACTTACCATAAGACTTTTAATACAACCATTTAAGTTTTTTTTTTCTCAAAAGGCCTTTTGAAATAACTTTCTTATGAAAGAGTAGACCAGATTTGACTTATACTATTTACCCAGAGTAAACATATAGATTTTATCATTTATTGATTTTGGAACTTTGTTTCTTATAACTTTCCTGAAACACATTTAAAAAAAAATATGAAAGCAGGGCTGGAGAGATGGTATAGCCCTTAAAGCACTTGCCTGCAAAGCCAAAGGACTTTGGTTCAATTCCCCAGGACCCACATAAGCCAGATGAACAAGGTGGCACATGCATTTGGAGTTTGATTGCAGTGGAATGGAAGCCCTGGTGTTCCCACTCTCTCTCTACCTCTTTCTTTCTCTCAAATAAATAAATAAAAAGAAAAGAAAAAATATTAAAGCAGATTTGAACATTATTAGAAATTTTCTTACAAACTCAGTATCAAGTACTTCTAAACATAAATCTTAATTTTAGAAATTTTCTTACAATCTCAGTTTTGAGTACTTTTAAATTTAAACATAAAGCTTGAAGCTGTTGTCTGTTAGTAGTTTCATAGAAGCATAGAATGATAAAGTAAACATTAAAAAGTTTCAAATTTCTTATAAGAAGTCCCCATCTGTTCACAATGACTTGGTATTCACCCATTATCATGCTGGGGCCAGGATACTGAGATTCACTGTGCCTGCAGCCCCTAGCTCTGCAAGGTAGGGAAGCTAAGAAAGAGCCGTTAGGGATTTTCCTGAAGGGGGGCATAAACACCAGAAGGATCTGTGTCTTGTCTCTGTGTCCAACAATGAGATTTGTGTGATAGTCTTCCCCTCTTACTCCCAGGGCCACCTGGCCATCTACAGATCAAGCCCTTTAGGAGAAAGTACTAAGTAACACATTACAATTACATCTGCCTGGACTGGCCCAGAACTTAAATTATTTTTGATCTACTTTTTGTCTCTGGGGAATACAGTGGAACAGCATAACTCCCCAATATCTTTCCATGTTTCTTAAAGTGATTCTTTCAGTTTTTAAAAGTTGGTCATCCCGGGCTGGAGAGATGGCTTAGGGGTTAAGGCGCCTGCCTCCTAAGTCTAAGAACACTGGTTCCAGTCTCCAGCGGTTCCAATCTCCAGGTCCCACGTTTAGCCAGATGCAAAGTGACACAAGGGTGCAATGCCTCACTTGACCACACGGGGGCGCACACATCTGGATTTCGTTTGCAGCAGCTGAGACACTGCTGGCGCGCCCATCTCTGTCTCTCTCTCTCTCTCTCTCTCTCTCTCTCTCTCTCTCTCTCTGTCTCTCTCCAAAAAAAATAATAAAAAATAGAAAGTTTAAAAGTTGGTCATCCCATCTAGTACAGTGGGCTTTGTGGAGAACATCTCCCACAATGAAATGGCACTATTCAGAACAGAAATCATTATCCAGCCTTAGGGCTATGAGTCACATATATACTCACATACACACATTCATTTCAAGTGAACTTTTCATATAGACTCCAGACAACCATTTCCCCCTCACACATTCATTCATTCATTCATTCATTCATTCATTCATTCAGAAGCTATGCATTTTCATTTTAAATTTCTATTCTATTTACAACTCCAGAT
The DNA here is from genome assembly GCA_036365145.1 of Orientallactaga sibirica. Classification (NCBI taxonomy): domain Eukaryota; kingdom Metazoa; phylum Chordata; class Mammalia; order Rodentia; family Dipodidae; genus Orientallactaga; species Orientallactaga sibirica. Next base: position 1,351,576 of record JAEOAD010000056.1, on the reverse strand, counting down.
ACAAAAAACCAAACCTTGTTAGTGGAAGCATGATAGATCAGAGAGAAAAGTGAAACTTTTGGACCATTTTCCTGTATGTTGGCAGTAGTTTCCTAAATCAGTGAGAATTTGGAAATCAAAAGTCCTATGTTCAGGCCATTTGAACCCATTGTCTAGTTATATTGTAGCCAGGCAGAGTTGCAGAGAAAGATCAGACGATGAGATTTGATGTCGTCAAAGAGTTGCAGAGGCTTTAAGTTCTTAAGGAGACAGGGAAAGAGCAAAACAAGGGTGAGAGAAAGGAACCAGGGCTTAAGCTGGGTTTATACAGAATATGAATATGGCCCCCTGGTCCATTAGGGCAAATGGGGCCTTCACCTCCCACATTGGCAGAGGCTGTACAGGTTGCAACTGTCAGCTTTTTAGCCTGTTACTGGGCAAAGCAGGCACCTGTGCTCCTGATGGTGAAAGTGGCTGGCAGTGAAAGATGAGCCCTCAGGAGGGAAAGGGAGAGTGTCCTGAGATGGTGCAACTGAACCAAAAGGTACCCCTTAGGGTATGGTAGACCGGAGAGCAAGAGACCCAAGGTGTAAAGAGTGCATTTTTCTCAAGACCTGGGTTTAGGGCCCAGAAGCAGGTGAGGTGTGTAGTCTGGTGTGCTGGCACAGCTTCCTTGAGGAGGTATTAAAACCTGAGACCAAGCCAACCAAAGAGGGACTCTTACTGAGAGGGAGGGAAGAAGAGCAAGGCTGAATTTTAGTGGGTGTGAAAGCCTGTATCAGGCAGAGATGGTCCCTAGCCTTCAGAGGGTAAATTGCAGCTCAGAGGTCTGGTCAGAGGAAAGGAGGTCTGGCCACCCAAGAGGGCAATCGGAAGCCTCCTATCTAAGTCATGGCACCAGATATAAGGTTTGTGACCAAGACCACACAAACCACTCTGAGGTGAAGATGAAAGCTTTTATTAAGGAAAAGCCCGATCTTCCAGGACTGACTCTCAAGAGCAGAGCACAGCCAACCCGAGTTTAACAGGTAGTTGGCTTTATAGGGCTTTTCAGTTGGGGGAAGGTGAGGAAGGGAAAAGAACTCCTTTGTTCTTTACATTAGCCATTTCAAAAAGCTAGGGTTTGAAACCAGAACAGTGACCAGGCAACTTATGAAAAAAGGGGGCAGGAAGCCATGACCTTGGAGCATTGTTAGGCAATGAAGGGATAATGGCTGGGTGGTTTCTTGAGTAATGTGGATAACCTACTTCCTTATGTCTGTCCTCGTTCTGCTGTCTTTGGTGACTCCAATTTGGAGCCTTCCCAACCTAACAGTAGGTATAATGTAGGTCTTTCTCAATCTTTACTCATGTATAAGCTTTAGGTGTATATCTACCAATGTCTCAATCCAGTACCAAGATATCAGAACCAACACAGGGGATTTCTCCAACTGAGCAGTACACAAAAACAGCTGAATTAGCTGAGGTTCTCCTGAGGTACTGCTGAATGAAAAACTCCCAGCTATGAAACTAGGCAGACTTTATGCAATCACTTGTATGTTAGCTGTACTCTTGTGTCTGCTTAAGAAACTACAGGCAATGAAATTAACATATGTATTATAGTATGTACCTTTGCATTCCCAAGTTTTCACCACAGCCTCGTTAATATTATTAAGAGCAAACTAAGAGAAAAGGGCATTAAAAGGATAAACTATGCTGCTATCAAGATATGAATTATATCAGATCAATGGTAACATAGCCTTAGTTTATATTGTTCCTGCCTAAAATATCCTTCCCTTATCTCAGGCTACATTCATCTTTCAGTTCCAAGCTCCAATCCTACCTTCTATATGAATGAGATACTGTTATTTGGGGCTTGTATTTCCAAAAAAATCCTTGTGTATGTGTATTATTATACAAGTTACTAATTGATTCATCCATGTTAAATTCAATGTACTTGATGAAAAGGTCTTGATATTCTATATTTTATATCCCTTTAATTAGAATCTATTAAATCACTAGATTTCTTGGATAACTAAACTCTCCCCAGAAATCTAGAAATACTAGAAAAGGCTGCCAATTTTCATTTTGGCAAGTAATATTTTTCCTGAACAAGTTAATAAGGAGTAACAAGAACCAACTTTCCCCTGACACAACAAAAATGCCAGTGATATATTCTTGAATTCTCTATGAATGCATTAGAGAATGAATGAGTTGGCAAAATTTGTGAAGCTAAGATAAAAAAGAAGAAAATCAATAAGAGTAAGATGGGCTTTTGGTTTTGAAGCAGTTCAAAGGCTACACAGTGATCTTGAAAATCTGAGGAGGCTAGGAGAAAAGCATTAAATAAAAAGTCTAAGAGGAAACAAACAAGTTAGAAGCACAAGGATGTATGTGGTAGGAATGAATATACATATATCAAATATAGACATATAAACCTGATAAGCAAAGAAAATATTGCAGGAAACCTAAATACTATAAACAATAGTATAGTAGTCTAGGGAAAAAAATCAAAGAATTAAGATAATTATGTTCAAACTATTAATAATTACCCTAAACATTTATGTCAAGAGAGACAAACAATCCCGAAAACATATTAAATGAAAACTTTGAAGTCCTGAAATAGTATGGCTAACCCAGGATCCTGTAACTATATTGAAATAAAAATCCAAAATGAGCTGGGTGTGGTGGCGCACACCTTTAATCCCAGCACTTGGGAGGCAGAGGTAGGAGGATCACCAAGAGTTCGAGGCCACCCTGAGACTACATAGTGAATTCCAGGTCAGCCGGAGCTAGAGTGAAATCCTACCTTGGAAAAACAAAAAACAAAAAACAAATCCAAAATGAATAAAAGGAGAAAAGGACATTTATTTGTAAAAACCAAGACCAAACAAAAATTTTAGCACTCACCTACATTGAGAAAAAGGATTAAAGGTTGTTGAGAAGGAAGAAAACAATTCCATACGCAAACAAGTAAATTCAGGAAGAAAGAAATGGGAAAGCATAATTATATGTAAAAGTCTAAATGAATACTAGCTTCCAATAGCACTAGTAATAACAATATCTCTTTGAAATTTATTTCAAAGGTCTCATTCTACCCCAAGCTGACCTAGAACTCACTCTATAGTCCCAGGTTGGCCTTAAAATCACAGCAATCATACTACCTCTGCTTGCTGAGTGCTGGGATTAAAGATGTGTGCCACCATGTCAAGCTCATGGAATTTAACACATGAAAATACTAAAATGGCATATAAATTTGGAAATGTTTTAAAAAAGAGTTACAGTGGTTGAAGATCGGAATAAGCCAATGGTGATATTTAATATCCTCATTAAAATAGAAATTAATGAGCACATAGTCATCATGGTAATAATTGAAATTAACTAAAGCTTATTCAAACCAAAAGAAGGATTAGATATTAGACATATGAAAGATTTAGTAATCTACTATATTTTAACTCATATCTTAGTAATTATAGAGTATATTAATGATGTTCGAATTAAACAGTAAGTTAAATAATATATACATATATGTGCAAAACATGTTTTATAAGAAACACCTATTAAATATGAGTTAAGAAGTTTGAGAGGAAATGAGAAACATGCATATTGTAACCTATAATAAAAGAAAGGTTATATAGCTATAGCAATACTGAAGTTTAAGTAGAGAGGCATTGCTCTCTATCAAGAGCAATGTTTCAAAATGATGAAGGAATCATCTCTTTGAAAGATGATACAATTCAAAACATATATGAACCTAATAACATAGCACTGAAATATATTAAGAAAAATGTGTTAGGATTGAAAATGCAAAATAGACAAAACCATAAACACCATGTGAGATGTTAACATAATCATCACAGTAACTAGTAAAATAGGGAATCAAATAAAAATATAGATACATGAATGAAACAATAGGTAGCCTAACATATGAAAAGCATTTATAAGTATACAGAGAAACTATATTATAATTTATTATAATACTTGAAATTATACAGTATATTTTATGTACCAACAGCGGAATTAATCTAGAAAATCATAACAAAATATCACTTTTAAAATTCTTACATGTTTTAAAATTAAAATATAGCTCAAACCAACCATGGATGGAAAAGAAATTACATTGAAATTTTTTTAATATTTTAATCTAAAAAATATGTAAATGTTTCACATTGAAATTATGAAAGAGCTATTGATTACTTCCATAGTCTATGTACCACTATTGCACAGGTATGTGCATCTTTCCTGGCTGGTTGATTTTGCAGTGTGTGTGATCCCCTGCCTGTTCACATTGTTGCTGACTATTGTCCTCCAGCATTTTGCATAGCACTTTGTAGCACTATGGGGGGTAACTAGCAGGGACCTGCCTTCCTTCTCAGTTCCAGCCTGCTCTCCATGTCCTATGACTATAGCCTGTGGTGTCTTCAACAATAGGGTCTTATAATTCAGATATGGTGGGTAACTAAGTACTTTGAAAATGGTTTGTATTGTTTTGGGGGTCTAATGGGTCTCCTTGGCCAACATCTCACTATGGGGTTAATCCAGTTCTGGCACTGGGATTTACCAACAAGAACCTCTGGTTTTAAGGTTAAGTTTTCTCCATCCACTACAAGCTATGTCTGCCCCAACTATCCTTCTCCCTTTATTAAGAGATATAACTATTAAAGCCAGGCGTGGTGGCACACTCCTTTAATCCCACCACTCGGGAGGCAGAGGTAGGAGGATTGCCTTGAGTTCGAGGCCACCCTGAGACTACATAGTGAATTCCAGGTCAGCCTAAGCCAGAGTAAGACCCTACCTCAAAAAAAAGTTATAACTTTTATGGGGCTGGAGAGATGGCTTAGCAGTTAAGGTGTTTGTCTGCAAAGCGAAAAGATCCTGGTTCATCTCTCCAGAACCCACGTAAGCCAGATGTACAAGGGGGTGCATGCATCTGGAGTTCATCTTTAGTAGCTGGAGGCCCTGGTGCACCCATTCTCTCACCCCTCTCTCTGTGTTTCTGCCTCTTTCTCTCTCTCAAATAAATAAATAAAATATGATTTTTTAAAAAAGAGCTATCTTTTAATTAGCTAATTAGGAGGACTATTGCTAAGGTATTGATTCATACCATCATAAGTTTTGTGTCTAAAACACAATACTTTTAAGCCATAACCTTCCACCCCTTGTTTCCATAGGCTCATGGCCACTTCATAATGCAAAATGCTTCCAGAACATTTGTAAAATTACCCATATTTTTAAACAGTACCATCACTTTTCAAAAGCATAAGTGTGGAGTCTCTCCTGAGATTCAGGTAAATTATTGATTGCAAGCTCCTATAGAGTCAAAAACTGAGCTACATACTTCAAAATCACATCAGCACAAAGCAAACATTCTCAAGACAAAAGGGAATAATGGTGGCTTAGGAAAGAATGATCATAGCAAAGTAAGACTGAAACTCCACAGGGCAAACTCCAAATCTTACAGCTTCATGCCTCATATCTAGGATTTGTGATGGGATAATCTTGTCTCCAAATGGCTTGGGAAATACCATTCCTCCACTACAGCAGTACTGCATGTGGTCTCTAATTGGCTGAATATGCTCAGAGTATGCAGCTTTACTTGGCAGATATTCCATAGTCCTGGCATCTCTAAAATTCTGGGTTCTCCATTGCAACTTATGGTTCATTTTCACAGATTCACACAATGGCCTCTGATGGCCTCTGTACAAGGAATCTGGCCCTGCTTCAAACAGCTGAGTTTCAATGGCTCTCTGACATCATGGTGCAACATTCCATGACCCCTATATCTTGCATATTTTATATTTTTAAAATCACTAACCATGTAGGTAATTTTTCTGAGCTCTACTGACAGATCAGGATGAAGCTGGCACACACAGAACACAGCTGTAACACTCTGTGCCAACCTTAAGGAACAGGGAGCTCTTTCAGCATTATACCTTCAGTCCTTTACCTTCCAAAATAATTCACATTCTTACTAGCTTGAGTCTTCAATTGGTTGAGTCTTTCTCTCTAGATATCCTTGCTATTGTGCCAGTACACGCAGTTGGCTTATCCTTAATGTGATAATCTCTTTAAAAATCACAGCTGCTTTAGGATTGAGACTTTAAATTTTCTTATATTGCTTTGTATGTCAAATTTTATATTTTTCATATTTTTCCCTTATGCATTTTGTTTGTTTCATTCCAGATATGTATCAGGGCAGATATCATGCCACAGATTCAATTCAGTATTTTCCTGCCTTAAAATATCCTCTACCAAACACATCAGTCCATTACTTTTAATTCAACTTTGCTCCGGCTCTCGACACGTGGGCATAATACAGCCAGTTGTTTTGGCAGAATATCATATATACTGCCTCTGGTTCACTTCCTGATAAGATTCATCTTACCCCTCTGGAACCTCATAAGGATGAACTCGACATTCCAAATTTCTCTTGGCCTTCTAGTCTTCCAAATTCCCACCAGAATGCCCCAGTAAACTCTGCTTGTGGCATTTTAAGGTTGCTATAGTACAAAGTTACAAATTATGCCACAGTCCTTCCACAAATTAGATCCAAAAGACTAAGAACCACATGTTCAGGTTTACTGCAGCAGTGGTCCCAATTCTCAGTATCAATTTTCTATGTCCAGTACCTTTTAGTTGCTGAAACAATATTTCACCTTATAGTTCTAGGTTATGCTCCATCCTATTAGGGAAAATATGGCAGCAGGAGTTTGAAGAAAGTCCACAGTAAGGAAACGGTTATGCATGCTAGAGCTCAGCCAGCTCCCTCCTTTTTAGACAGTCTCAGATCTTTCCCACAATTACAGTGGGTCTTCCCACCTCAATTAACCTAATCAAGGGCATACCCAGGAGCTAACCTAATCCAAGATTATCCCTCATAGGTGATTCTGGGTCCTGCCAAGTGGACAATCAGAATATAAAACATACTATGGCTATGCTTGTCCTGCTGTAGAATAGCTAAATAACTATGATGATGACACATATGCCCCATGAGACTAAACTATCTTTCATCTAGGGCTTTTGCTGGTCTCTTATGTTCTGAAACTCTTATGTAACTAGTCTTTCAAAAACTTAATCCAAAATAGAAACAAGGACTCCACACTCTGCTAGAGAGATGCTTTCACACCCATGTTTATTGCTATTCTATTTACAATTGCTAAGAACTAGAATTAGCCTAAATGCCAATTGATAGATGAATAGACTGGAATATGGATAGACCTGAAACGAATTATATTAAGTGACTCAAACTCAGAAATATCAATTATATTTTATTCTAGGAACAACTTGAGAAGTCAAATTTAAAGTTCCTTACAATGTTCTCAAAATCATACTGCTTAGGAAAAAGTTTAATAAAAGAATATGAGCTCTCTATATAAATGTATTGATAAATTAGAAAATCCAGAAATTTTAAAAATCTATCATGTTCACAGATTGGAGAACTTCAAATACTAATTCTTTCCAAATTTAACAACAGTCCAAAATCAGATAATTTACACTGCCAGATTTAATGAGTTACTTGAAATCATATATAAAGACAAAGTTATTGATAGAAGCATGGGCAAATAGATCAATGAATCCAATATAAAATCATAAAACAGAACCACACGTATGGCCAAGTGATTTTCAACCGAGGCACCAAAACAGAATTAGGCAAAAGAATGGCTTTTCAACATATACTAATTATGAGATAATTGCATTAAACAAAAGAACCCTTCAACTAATGTTGCTACTACAAATGAATATTTGTTTTAAAAAGTAAATCTGGATAGGGACCTTATTCTCTTCACAGAAATTAACTCAATAGAGACCATAGGCCTAAATGTACAATATAAAACTAGAAAATAACATAGGAAAAAAAAAGCTTAAATAGATGCCTTGGATACATTTTAGATACAACCCGAAGGCATGATCTAAAAAAGAGAAAAAAAATAATATGCCGGACTTAATTGAAAATTAAAACTCTGCTCTATAAAAGATCATGTCAACAGAATAAGAAAAAAAGCCATATCACAGACTGAGAGAAGACATCTGGTAAAGGACTGGTATCCAAATTATGCAAAGAGAAACTGTTAAAGCTCAACAATAAGAAAATGATTTTTAAAAGTCAAAAACCCTAAACAGAACTTTAGCAAGAAGACATACAGATGGAAAGAAAACAAATATAGTAAAAGATGTGCAAAATCATGTCACTGGGGAATTTAAAATAAAAAAAAAAACAGTGAACTATCACTATGTACCTAGTACAATCACTGAAATCCAAAACATTAACATCAAAATCTAAAGAGATTGTGGAACAAAAGAGATTCTCATCCCTATCTGATCATGCCACATGATCCAGTATTTATGCCCCTAGTATTTACCCAAAAGAGTTGAAAATTTGTGTTCCTGCAAAAACTATCACATGGGTACCCTGATGTTGCATACCTGTAGATCCAGGTTATGGGAAGATTGACATAGGAAGATCAGTTGGCCCCTGGTGTCAGGGCTAGACTAGGCAATAAGTGAAGCCCCATCTCTTAAAAACCTGAACATAGCCGGGCGTGGTGGCGCACGCCTTTAATCTCAGCACTCGGGAGGCAGAGGTAGGAGGATCGCCATGAGTTCGAGGCCACCCTGAAACTACATAGTTAATTCCAGGTCAGCCTGGACCAGAGTAAGACCCTACCTTGCAAAACCAAAAAAAAAAAAAAAAAAAAAAAAAAAAACCCTGAACATGGATATTTGTAAGAACTTTATTCATAATTTCCAAAGCTTGGAAGCAATCAAGGTATCCTTCAGAAAGTGAATGAATAAATCTACTATGCTACATCCAGACAATGGATTATTACTCCCTACTTAGAAGATAGGCTTTGCCAATCCATGAAAAGACTTGATGGGAAATTAACCACACAGTATCTGCAAAGGTAGCATACTTTATGATGCCAACTAAATGACATTCTGAGAAAACATGTGAAACTAAAGAGACAGTGAAAAATTGTCATTGACAGGAATTAGGGGAGAGGAAGAGAAGAGTAGTCAGACCACAGTGAATTTTTTTTATTATTATTCAGAACATACTAGGTTTGGCAACATCACAGTGAATTTTTGAATATGACATGTCCTACATAGGCTTATATGTTTGAATCTTTGATTCCCAGATAGTGGTGTTGTTTGGATAGGTTGTGGAACCTTTAGGATGTGAATCCTTGCTGGAGAAACTGTGTCACTGGGGGAGGCCTCATGTGGTTACAACCCAGCCTTGCTTGATATTCTCTTTCCTCCCTGCCAATGTGACAGTGTGAGACAGGCTTCCAGCTCAAGCCTGCCATGCCTTTCCACCATGATAGACTCCACTGTCTGGAATTATAAGCTGATTTAAACCCTTTTCTTCCATATGTTGCTTCTGGTTGAGTATTTGTTCACAGCAATGAGAAAGTAACTGATATAAGTGATAAATGCAAGTCATACATTTATCAAAATATGTATGATGCATAACATCAAGGGTAAACTCTAATATAAACTCTCAACTTCAGATTATAATAATGTGTCAATGTAGTTGCAATGAGGATACCTCAGTAATAGAGAATACTGATAGCTGGGGAAGTGATGCGTGTGTATTTGGTAACTCAATTCCTTCCACTCAATTTTATTGTGAACTTTAAATTACTCTTAAAAATAACATCTACTGAGCTGGGCATGGTGGTGCACGCCTTTACTCCCAGCACTCAGGAGGCAGAGGTAGGAGGATTGCCATGAGTCCGAGGCCACCCTGGGGCTTCATAGTGAATTTCAGGTAAGCCTAAGCTAGAGCAAAACCCTACCTCAAAAAAACCAAAAAAATAAAATGAAATAATAATAATAATAACATCTACTGAAATGAAAAATGTGAACCTTGACATCTACTTACTATCACACAAAATTAAACTGTAAAGCTCCCACAATAAAGTATAGTAATTATATTTATCATATTGGATAGACAAAATTTTGAGATAAGCCACAAAAACACTAAACATCAAAGAAATGTTTATCAATTATTCTTTATTAAATCCAAGAACTTCCCTTCATGAAAACATACCAATTTAAAAGAAAATTCAATGACATCAAAAAACTTAAAATGTTTATTTATTTATTTATTTGGGAGCGACAGGCAGACCAAGAGAGACAGAGGCAGATAGATAGAATTAAAATCAGCGTGCCAGGGCCTCCAGCCACTGCAAACGAACTCCAGATGCATGTGCCACCTTGTGCAACTGGATTATGTGATTCCTGGCGAATTGAGCCTCTAACTGGGGTCCTTAGGCTTCACAGGCAAGTGCTTAACTACTAAGCCATCTCTCCAGCTCAAAAACCTTAAAATGTTTAAAACCTTGTGCTATCCTTTCTGACAGGAATATCATTGTATAACTGGATCCTTCAGCTATATCAGATAGAATGCAATAACACCATGGTTTTTAAGGTGAGTGAACATGTGGGGCTATGGAACCTGCTGTTATCATTTTGATGAGTTAGTATGTTGTGGTGAAGCCTAAGTAACCAGTGAGTCATATAGGAGAATGATGCATGTATGACCCATAATAAAAACCTGGCCACCATGTCTCAGATGGGCCCTTCTGCTTGGCAACACTTTTCATATGTTGTCTCATGTTATTTCTGGGACAACTGGAGTGCTATCTGTATAACTTCAGTGGGAGACAACTCGAAGCTTATGCCTACTTCTCCTGACCTTTGCCCTATGCACATGTTCCCTTTGCTGATTTTAATTTGTATGCCATCATTTTAATGAGCAATAATGATAAATTTTCTAGGCTCTGTGAGTCTTTAAAGCAAATTATCCAAATGGAGAGTGGTCTTGGTAACCCCTGGACAGAATCACTTTTTTTTTATTCACATAAAACAAAAAATAGTATTCTTTGGATGAATATATTGCATATATACATATATATTGAATATGACATTAATTTACTCCTATAGCCAATGATTTTGACAAACTGCAAAAAGAGACAAGTGTGGAAACAAGAGTTATTTATATTCAGACAAATGGGCGACAAGTCTACATAACAGCCCAAAGGCAGAATACCAAAATACTGGTGGCTCTGGGAGGGAGAAGAATTAGCCTGGTGTTTTTAATTAAAACTGGGCTGCTTCCTGGAATACATAGATTTTTTTCACTTATCTCTCACCAAAGACAAGAGCCACATAATTTTAAGTGTTTCTAAAATTAAGGAAGTGTGCATTAAATTTGAACATCTATTAAAGTATATTACTTTTCCTTTATTGGGTTTCCCTTGACATTTGATTGTAATTGGAATTTTCATAACTAAAATATCCACTTACAAAATGAAAAGTTAATGGCATCAAGGTAAATTTTGAACTGAGTTTTGACTTCCTGACATTTTCAAGACTTATAGCCTATTTTCATCATACAAAGGTGTTACAAAATGTTCTGCCCTGTACAATCAGACATAGAGAAAATTAATGCAATGCAAATGTAAAGTAGGAGTCAAATCATTGCAACATCCTGAAAGCCCTACTTTTCCTATACCTCATGGTCCAAGTTTCAGCCATAGGAAAGTGACATAGAAGCAGCCTTGCACTCTATATAACACATTTGCATGCGCACAGTGAATTTTAATGCCTTGTGCCCAGGAAGTAATTCTCCTGCTAAATGTGCATCAATGAAATAGTTGTTATGATATAAAATGTATTGCTTCAGAGATATCTGGTTTCTAGCATCACTGCAATCATTGCACTCTTGCTGCTTTTGGGTGTTGTTCCCATTTAGTACTGAAGCCCTCTTTATGTTTAACACAGACTCTTATGTGACTCACTAGACTTCTAGGATAAAGACTTCATATAAGAATCATAGGTTAAATTGACAGAATAACTAATATTGATCATTCCAACTTTGAACCATCACAATGAAGTGAAGCAATAATTAATTAGCACCTAAGGAAAAGAAATTCGGAAAAACACTAAGCTGTTTTAGAAATATATTACAATAAAATTAAGTCTACGTATGGAAAGTGGCCTGAAAGATGTTCACACAGATAATGCAATGATTATCTCTACATGATAAGAATGAGTAACTTTCAGAAAACTTCTGTTTCTATTTTCTAGAATTTCCTTAAAAATATGTTGGATTTGTTAAACTATTTTCAATATAAAATGATTTTTAAAATCTAAGCTGGGTGTAGTGGTACATGCCTTTAATCCCAGCACTTGGGAGGCAGAGATAGGATGATCACCGAGAGTTCAAGGGCACCCTGAGACTGAACTCCTGGTCAGCCTGGACTAGAGTGAGACCCTATGTCAAAAAAACAAAAACAAAAAAAAAAAACTATATATGGGTACTAAAGGAATAGTCATAGGAAGTGGTTTTTAGGATTGTAGGCATTGGTAAATATTTTATTAAGGTATCTTAAGTACCTAATGTAGTGCCTAACACCTGGACAGTAAATAATACATGCTGACAGAATCAGAACAGAATTATTCCTCTCTTTCTATTTATTCCTGCTGCATTTAATTTGCATAGGTGAAATATTTTTATTTTTATTAAGATTTAATATTTACTTGTGCTACAGCTCAGTCATTGTTCCTGTTAATGATTTGATTCCCTTGAGTGGCATTCCTAGGATATAGCAGGACCTTTGGGATGTGAGGTCTTCAAAGAGATTGTGAAATCATTAAGTTAAATGCCCTCAAAGGGGACTGTGTCTGTGGGATACAGGTCTTTTCCTCGTATTTGTGCTGTTTTTTAAACATTTTTAAAAATATTTTACTTGTTTATTTATTTGAGAGACAGAAAGAGGCAGAGAGAGAGAGAGAGGCACCAGAGCCTCCAGCCACTGCAAACGAACTCCAGATGCACGCTCCCCTTTGTGCATCTGGTTTATGTGGGTCCTCGAGAGTTGAACTGGGATCCTTTGGCTTTGCAGGCAAATGCCTTAACCACTAAGCCATCGCTCCAGCCCATTTTTGCTGTTTTTTTAATTGACACATCTATTTATTTGTTTACAAGCAGTGAGAGAAAGAGAGAGAGAATATGAGTGTGGTAGGGCCTCTTACCACTGCAAATGAACTCCAGATATATGTACCACTTTGTGAATCTAGCTTTATGTGGGTAGTAAGGAATTGAACCCAGGACATCAGCTTTGCAACCTAGTACCCTTAACCACTAAGCCATCACTCTAGCCATTTGCTATATTTTCTAGCTCATGAGTCAAGATGTGAGCTCCACCATTTCCGTCCAGTACCCTCTCAAAATCAATAGTTCTACCAAATCTTGGAGAGGAATCTCCAAAACTCTGAGCCACAATGAACTTATTTTCCGTAAGTTCATTATCTCATGTGTTTTACTATAATAACACAAAGCTAATATAACCTGTATTTTGAAATTAATGAACTATTTGTTTTCCAAATTTATCTCATTTGTCAAATTTGGTCACAATGAAAGAGTACTATTTTTCTCTCAGCAACAAGTTAAACATTCTTCCCAGTTAGACATTTTGTATAAATATCTAAATTGAAAGGTAACTTTCAAATGCTTAAATTTGACACGAAGCTATTTTCTTTGACCATATTTTCTTACTAACATTTTGACAGAGTTCATTAAGAAAACAGATTTTAAAAAGTGCAGATAGCCCAAAGAGGAAAGAGGTAGGCACTGGATTTTTTGTGAACCAGTGTGCCTTCTTTTTATTAAAAAGTATTTTAAGCATATGAAGTGATTTTATATCTTAATTATAATATTTGGGCACAAGAATTATTGAATCTTTAGAGGGAACAAAGCCTACTAATAAAACTGCTAATGGCAGTTCAGAACTCTAAAATTTATTGGTTTTTTATTTATTTTGTTATTAAAATAAAAAACTATTTAAAAATTACATATCCTCCTCCCATCACCCTTCCTATCCTCCTCTTCTATCCCCTTCCAATGAACCCCCTCTTTTTGCTTACTATTCCCTAGTGGCTGTGACATCTTGAATATAAATATTACTTTGTGTCTAGAAGACAGTGTTCCATAGCACTCCTTGAAGTGATTTTGAGATGCAATTTTGGTTACTTTATTGACATAAAGAACTTATTCCTCCCTTTTAAGAAAATAAAATTGCAGACAAAATTATGTATCAATGACTGAGTCACTGAAGAAGGTACATCAGGTACTACAAAACCAAAGGCTTCTTCTCCACAACAGTAAAACAAGGGTTTGGCCTAAATTACTGCCATCTTTCTAGATAAGAAAAATTTGAAAATGTTCTCAGGGGATACGCAGGAAATGCATTCTACAGAAAGAAAGGTGGAAGAGGCCTAAAGGAGAAAAACAAGGGCTGGAGAGATGGCTCGGTGGTTAAGGTGCTTGCCTGCAAAGCCTGACAGGCAGGGTATGATTCCCAAGTACCCACATAGAACAAGATTCACATGTGATGCATACATCTGGAGTTTGTTTGCAGTGGCTAGATGCCCTGGTGCGCCCATTGGGAGGCTAAGAAAGGAAGATCACTTGAGCCCAAGAATTTGAAGTCAATCTGGGAAGCATGGTAAGACCCTGTAAAAATACACAAACACAGTACTTGGCCTCATACCATAGATAAGTGCCTAAAAGAGAGCACTGGGCACAGAACTTGATTTTTTTTTCATTAAAAGTCTATGCTGGGTGTGCCTTTAATCCCAGCACCTGGGAGGCAGTGAGTTCAAGGCCAGCCTTGGACTACAGAGTGAGTTCCAGGTCAGCCTAGGCTAGAGTGAGACCTTACTTTGAAAAACCAAAGAGATAAAAGAAAAATGAAGTTCTAACATATCTCAAGGTAGGCAATATGTCTAACAGTGTAAGAAAAAGTAACAAGCAGCTACCCTACAACACTTTTCACTGTCTTCTCTACATGACATTAGTGGTAAAGTACTATCAAGGGAAAAGGGTTGGTACCCATTTAAAAAGCTACCTTTTTCCCTGAGAGCTACTAAAGCAATGATGCCACTTGCTAAGAGACAGTAGAGTATAAGCACCAGGTACCCTTGCTCCACAAAACACACCATAATGTACAGTGTCTACAAAAGTATCATCATTACACAGTGAGAAACTGGTGGCAAGTAAGAGAGCATAGAAGGCGAAGCACACAGCACAATCTGTGATGATCACATGTTCAGTCTGGATTTGGAGAAATAATAGCAAGAGAAAAGGGAAGCATAAGATTGGGAGATGGACTTTCAGAGTAGGCATCTGAAATTTGCCATAGTACTGTTAATTTCATTTAGTTTTCTAATGTGGCTGAGCAAAGACATATGTTAAAGAACTGTCACAGTTAATGCACAAACACATGCACTCACATGCATGCACATACACATACACACCAAAATAAAATACATAACATAAAATAATTTAAAAAAACACCTTTTATACTTTGTGAGTCTATAAGTAATTTAAAAGCTTGAACAAAAATGTAACTCCCATTAAGTAACAAGGTCTAAAAGGAATTTTGTATCTTACAAACTTTAAAGAAATAAAAAAACATTTTAGTTAATGACTCCTCCTTTGGTTCTCATTATTTTTGAAAATAGCTCCAATTACTTTTGAGAAAGTGGCAAACAAAAGGATACTCAAGTTATCCTGAATCTTTTTCTTCAAATCAAGCGTTATCTATCTCGTGAACATTTCTGAGGTTTATTGCAGCTATAGGACAACTCATAAGGAATCTTGTTTTACTAAAGAATTTCGTTGCAATTTTTAAAGGGGCTGGATAGATGGTTCCATGGTTAAGTTGCTTGCCTGCCAAGCCTAACAACCTGGGTTCTATTCCCTAGTACCCATATAAAGCCAGATGCACAAAGGGGCACAAGTATCTGGAATTTGTTTGTAGCAGCATGCCCATTCATTCTCCTCCCTCTCCTTTTCTCTCTCTCTGTTTCTCTTCTCTATATCCTTTCTCTCTGCTTGCAAATAAGTAAAAAGAAATTACTTGCATGCAAGATTGATTTTTACCTTCCCCTCATATTACTTTGGAAAGGTGACTGCAGCTGTCTCCACCTGCACCCAACCTCCCAATGTATGCTTTAATTCTTTTTTTTAATTTATTTTTTATTCCATTATTCTGATTTTACATTCATAGTTTTTGGCTATAAATAATATCAATTTAAAAAAAGGGCAAGCTAACAGAGACTGGGGCCTATCCCCCAGAACTCTTGACTAACCTCACAATGCATGACCCACATCCCCCATTGATGAGGGTCCCTTTGAAAGAGGGAGGACAGGGAGGAGGACAATGGAACCTTTACTATGAATGTAAAATCAGAATAATATAAATTTTAAAAAAGGGCAATCTAGATTCAAGGCTATATAGTTAACATAAGATTCCCTGTTATGCAAGTAGATGGCTATAACAAGTTACTCTTCATAGAAAGAAGGAATTCTGGAAGTAGACAAGGTGATAAGGCCAAGTTCAAAACTTGCTTTTGTCTTTCTGTACTCCTCAGCACCAAATACCCAGAAAACTTATGTAGCCATCTGACTACCCAAGCCAAGACCTATTTTCCCATTCTAGACTATCCCTAACCAGATTTTTCTCCCTCAAAAACCTATCAAGTTGAACCTCCAAATTTTGTGCCCTATTTCCTCAAACTTTCTCTTCATGATTTCAGGGAAATAAATCTTAACTAAAAGCATTAATGGGAGTCAAATGGCTTTGAACCTTCTTTCATTCAACTAATCACATTTAGGTTAAAGAACAAGTTCCCCTGGGGCTGGAGAGATGGCTTAGCGGTTAAGCGCTTGCCTGTGAAGCCTAAGGACCCCGGTTCAAGGCTCAATTCTCCAGGACCCACGTAAGCCAGATGGACAAGGGGGCGCACGCATCTGGAGTCGTTTGCAGTGGCTGGAGGCCCTGGTGCGCCTATTCTCTCTCTCTCTCTACCTGCCTATTTCTGTATCTCTCTCTCTCTCTCAAATAAATAAATAAAATATTTAAAAAAAAGAACAAGTTCCCCCAAAAATAAATAAATAATAAAAAACAAGTAACAGTGGGAATTTTGAGTATTAGCACAAGGTTAAGGAAGAATGTATTTGCCATGTAACAATGATAGAATTTTACTTTTGAAAACATCAATCAAATGCTTAAGCTAATAAAAGAGACTCTCACTTTTTTCAACAAATCTCACTTATTATTTTTACCTCCATTTTGAAAATTATCAATGCAGATTGGAAGAGAAAACTTTGTCTTCTATAATGCCATAGGGTGGAATCACTGTTATAATTACAATGTAAAGTCAAACATAAATAATTTAAAATTCTTGGTCTGACTGGTTTATTAGCTGTTCCAACCAGCTCACTCACAAAAATAGCACACAGTTGATCTATGAAGCAGTTATAGCATACATACTGTGTATTGAGGAAGATGTTTTTAGGTAATGCAAATCTCTTAAAAGTGAATTGCTTCCCCCCTTCTGTTATCTACCCTCCTACACTACCTATTACCTACTCCCAACACTTCTGAGAATTATGTTCATTTCTATTGACTCCCTCCAATGAAAACAGGCTAAGAAACTCATGGTGCTTAAAAGGGATCCTTTTTAAAGAACAAAATAATTATGCTTAATATCCTCTTTAAACAGAAAATTTTTAATGTCAGAAACATGTGTTCTACCTCCTCTAGCTCATAAGCTTTAATGCTCTTATTGTCATTTGTTTGTTAAGTTCTTTGATCATTTCTGACAGCACTGTTGTCAACTTTCTCTGTGTCAATGTCATTTCTGACTTGTAAGAGATATAGCAAAAAATATAAAACACTAAATGAAATGGCTAGGTTTTCACAAACAAATGACACCAGATCTTCTTAGTGGTTTTTGTCTGTATCTAAGTCTTTCATTTCCTCTTAGCTCCGAATACTTTTAAAAACAATGCAACAACAAAAAAATTACAAAAATGCTTTAAAACTGTTCCTATAGGTCCTCACAACCTACACATTTATCATTTCCAAACTTCCTTAGAAATTAAGCCCTTAAGTATGAGTGTTTTGACCAAAAGATAATACAAAAATATTAATTAGGCTTGAGAAGATTGCTTAGTGGTTAAGGCGTTTGCCTGCAAAGCCAAGGGACCCCAGTTTGATTCTCCAGGACCCATGTAAGCCAGATGCACAAGGAGGCACATTCATCTGGAATTCATTTGCAGTGGCTGGAGACCCTAGCATGCCCATTCCCTCTCTCTTTCTCTCTGTCCCCCTACCTCTTTCTTTCTCAAATAAATAAAATATATTTTAAAAAGTTTTAATTTATGATGTGAGTGTTTGAGGTCCTAATACACAGCTAAACAGTATAAGACATTGTTCCTTGCCCATCCTATAGGTTAGTCACATGCAGACTGAGCTTTCTTTAGCAGATAAATACACATCTTCCCTAACTCAAACCTAAAATAAATAAATAAAGCTTACACAGCATCTCAGTTTGTCAAACATCTTTAGAATGGTCTGTGTTGAAGTAGGCATGGAAGATGAGGAGACTCACAGGTTTGTGAGGTCAGGCCACAGACACAAGGAAATCTGGCCTAGAAGCAAGGCAATAAAGGGTCAAGAGTTATGTGTAATATGAGGGTGACAAAGGTTAAGTCTTCAACTATTGACAAATTCCATCAAGGGATATAAAATGAGCAATGAAAGAAAGTACAGAACCAGAGCCACACAGAATGTGAAGCCTCCAGCAGCCTTCTCTTACTGCTTCCTCCAAGACTAAAGGCGTCCAACCAATCTTTCTAAACAAAATGGTGACCACTCCATTATGGGTACAGTGATTTGTTTGGGGAGGTTATAAGCCTAATAAGGATATAAGACTCTAAAACACACTGAAATTCTTCGTTCCCAGTGAGTGTTGAGACCCAATTCTGACCTTCAAAGGCTATTTGAATGTAGTTAATTAAAGTTGATTCCAATAAACTGAGATGAATAGCTATAGATTATGCTATCATTAAGACATGGGGCAGTAGTTCAGTGGATAATATGTCTGACTACCGATTATGCTATCATCAGGAATGCAACTCCTTACATTAGCAGCCTGTCTTTCCATAAAGAGGATGCTGAAGAACAGTGATTAAAACATGTTTTCATATTAACATTATCAGAAAATAAATTTTGAATCAAAGGACAATGATAGAGAGTAAATAGAAAGGGCAAAGGGAAGGAGGTCTTATATCAAGAATATTAAGATCTACCTCTTTAAATGGAAGAAGGCATTTTGATCCCTTGCTTAGTATACAATCTGTCATTAGTTTCCCTGTTTCTGGTCTTTAAGTTCCTCAGCTGTAAAATGATGGCTTCAGTATAAGTGGTCTATAAGATCTCTCGCAGCTTTTCAGTGTTTGATCCTGTAAATCCCTTTATAAGCTGGATTTAGGCTGTGGTTACAAATCATAGGACTACATAAGTCTTGCTTTCTTTGCTTCTTTCATCTTCTAATTATTTTCTCATTTTTATACTTTTCATAACACTAATTCATGTACCCTCCCACCAAACAATCTCTTTAATTTTCTGGCAACATATAATACTTTCTTCTTTTCTAAATTAAAGTCTATAGGAAGCTCAGAATCCATCCTCCAAACGTCTTCCTTCTGAGGATATTTCTAGGGAGAAAGGAGATTGCTGTCTAATGGGGGAAGAGGAACTATGTGTATCAGCTGTCCATTATCTTCAAAGTAGCCTTTAGAGCTTTTGATAGAGGATATTAAATGCTAGAAGGAAACATAGTTTTCAATGTTTATGATCACGAGGTAAACAAAGGGGAAATGTCAGCTGTGTGGCCAAATCACTCACTTTTTCTGGATCCCATGACTGCACAGCAATTCATAGACTGTTATATACCAATAATTCAGGATGCAAAAAGAGAAATTTCTGCCCAGGAGGAAGGCATATTTCATCACTGCAATTTATATCTTTTGATGTAACAGTGATAATAAAATGCATACTGACAATAAGTTTCAATGTTTCTAAATTCCCTACAGTGTTAACGATAAGTTGACATGAGGAAGTGAAGTGTAAAGGCAACTCGCCTATAGTGAGAAAACTCAGATTCTGACAATAATAAGTCATTGAGCATCTGTGGTACTCTTATTAATGGCCTTCCAAAGACCACTAGGTCTTAAGCCATAAAAAAAAAAAAAAAACTATGAATCATCTTATAGGGCAAAGCAAATTTTGCAAATATGGTTAAGTTAGGAATCTTGACATGGGGGAAATTTTACTGGATGTTTTAAGTATGCCCTAAATACAATCACAAATATATTTAGAGAAAAGAGCCAAATGGGGATATTACCACAAAGGATAAAAGAAAGCAATTTTACTATGGACACAAGCCCAAAGATGCCAACTGTCATCAGAAGTTGGAAGAAGCAAGGAACATATTATTCCTTTGATATTCCAGAAAAAAAAAGCATGCTGACACCTTGATTTTTAGCTTCATAATACTCATTGTAGATTTCTGACCACTAAAGCTATGAAAGAAAAAAAAATGTGTGTTTTTAAAGCCACTAACACTGTCATAATTCCTTACAACAGGGATAGAAAACTAATACAACATCTGCTGTGTACAAGGCATTGAAAATTTCCTCTCATTTCATCTCTAGAACAGCTTTGTGAAATATTATCACACAAATTTCAATGAGATTCTGATAGACCAGAACTAATTAGTGGCAAAGCCTGAAATGGAACAGGTGTCTGAATTTATAATCTATTTTCTTTCTACTCCAGTATGTAGTAAAAATAATGATAATAAAGAGATCTTACACTCTTCTGGAGCCTGTGCTCAGAACTTTACATTCATAATTTATTTTATTCCTTGCTAAAATCTCTAAGAAACTGAGATTTACATTAAAACCCACTTAGCAGCTTGTGCCAATGGAAAAAAGTAATTATTCTCTGTTACTCAGTTTCCCTTTTTATAAATTTCCTGCTGTTTGTGATCAAGCATAGGCCTTCAATATACGATAAACACATGTTCTGCAAAAGAGCTATATACGCCTTACACTGACTCAATTCTTTCTGAAACTACTGATACTTTCCTCAGAAATGCATTATAAAATTAAATGATTTAATATTAGTAAAGAGCTTATAACAGTACTTGCATACAGTGTCATACTATAAAAATAACCACAATAACATAGCATCTCAAGAATTTTGTGTTAGGAATTCTCAGGAATTACACTTGTCTACTAATTAACTGGGTAATTTTTGCCTAGTACCACAACTAGTCTAGAAAGCCTTTCAAACATGTACATGTCTTGAGACAAGGTGCTCTGACCCTCAAGTATATAAGTTTCTGAAAATATGAAATAAACTTTGGAAATAAGCTTTTCATCCCATAACTGCATGAGAAGTCTGGTGGTGGCTAGGAATCTCAAGGTTTATTTAACCACTCTACTTCCTCCAAACCAATATCATTTATTGTCTCCATGCACAGTGAGTTTGAATAATACAGATTAATGAGAATGCAAGGTAACACATCATTCCATGTCACAAAGCAGTTTATCTGTAGATGAGGATTTATCTCTTTCAAGTTCTCCTAATTAACTGGTTTTGCTTCCTAAAATAAGAAAGATCATTAAACTAGCTTCTGAATAAGATAAAAGCTCTGGTAGTTAAAAGCAATGTGAACAATAGTACTCAACATACTAACATTATAACTGCTGGGAGATGGGCCTAAGGTTCATGAATGACAAGCACCTTCTTTGGCATGATGGAAAATTAGTTTTAAAAGCTGGGGGTTAAAGCTCTGGTTAAAATGACTTATCTGTTGTGGTCATTTGATTTAGGTGTCCCCCATTTACTTCTGTGTTCTGAATCCCCAGCTGAACAGAATCCCCTGTGTTCTAGGTCCCCAGCTGGTGGCAATTTGAGAATTGGAGCCTCCTAGAGGTGGTGTACTGTTGGGGGTGGGCTTATGAGTGTTATAACCAGTTTCTCCTGGCCAGTGTTTGACACACTCTCCTGCTGCTGTTTTCCACTTGATGTTGGCCAGGAGGTGATATCCACCCTCTGCTCATGGCATTGTTTTCCCCTGCCATCATGGAGCTGTAAGCCAAAATAAACCCTTTCTTCCCACAAGCTTCATTTGGCAGGATGTTTTATGACAGCAATGTGAAGCTTACTGCAACATCTGCTAACCAAAGTTTCTCTAGTAGACTCATGTCCTATGGCATCAACAGAGACTACCATCCTCCAACTATGGGACACAGATGGGTAGCAAAGGAATGAGGCACATGGGAGAGCAAAGTCCCAGTATCATGATCTCGGAGGAGAACTCAAGCTCCTGCTGACCTCACCATGGCCAAGACCAGTACTACTGCTATTTTTCCTGAAGAGAACTTCACATGTCAACAACTGGCCAGCAACAATTGCCTTCAACCTTTCTTCAGCAGATTCCCACAAAAGATTTGTATATTGAGGTATCACATAGGTAGGTCACTACAGAAGGTGTAAGAGTTTCTCTTGGTGGCTGGGGAAAAGAGATCTTAAGGGTGAATAAAAATAAGATGGTAATACAATACATGTGATAGGAAAGAAGAAGGGAAGGTTATTGGGGATGAAAGGGGACCAGCAGGAAAGGGTCAGGGGTATGAACGAGGGTGCTGTTTGAACCTTTCACCGGGGAGATGTAAGCAAATGTTGGCCCATCCCGCCCACCAGACAGGGAACCAACAACAGACCAAAGTTCAATTCCACCAAAGTTCAGTTGGAGAAACCAACGAGCTTAATGGGCTTACTGACAAAGCATGAGTAAGAGCTTACTTATAGGAGTGTGGGTGACCACAAAGCAGCTGCAACACTGGAAAGTCTCACACAAGCATGGACCGTGACTTTTGCATGATTGTTCAGTTACTTAACCTTTCACACTCTATATACAGTAGACTTCCTAAGACCACATTCAGCTGGAGCAGAATTATATACAACTGGCAGGAGGTGCAGAAGGGCATGGTTGAGATCTCATGGAGGAGTCTAATGAGCCCCCACCTCCTTCTTCAAGAAGGGAGTATCAAGAGGCTCAATATTGATGAGCTTTTGTTAGTAGTCATAGATGCTTCTGATGAAAATGGCAATGACTTTGTGCTCATAAACAACATTCTGTGACTGAGAGGATGGGTAGGGGGCAAATAAGACCAAAGTATGTATTAAAATGCCACAATGAGATGGGCATGGTGGTGCATATCTTTAATCCCAGCATTTGGGAGGCCAAAGTAGTAGGAGGATCACTATGAGTTTGAGAGAAGCCTGAGATTACATAGTGAATTCCAGGTCAGCCTGGGCTAGAGAAAAACCTTACCTCAAAAAATATATATATCACAATGAAACCCATTAATTTGTATGCTGACTTAAAAACACAATATACAGAAAAATTTCACCTTGCCACTCTCTTAAGATCTCCATAGGACAGGAGCCCAATTTCTCTACCTGATGATTAAGAAAACAAAGAGTCAAATAATAACTGAATCTCAATATATATACATTTGAGAAATGCTACATACATGTGCAAGCACAATATTTAAATGATTTTGTGCAAGTGTTTTATGACTTCCTTAAAATAATTTTATCCACTCCCGCTCCACCACTAAGGGTGTTGTCAAGTGGGCATATTGTCTTTTTCCTCCCACTTTCCTATCCTGATATGGCCACCAAGCCTCCTCCTCAAACATCGTTGCTATGTGACTAGAATTCACTACTCTGACCAAACAGGATCATTTTATTTAGCTGTTAGTTTGTTCAGCATCTCTCCCTTGTGGAAAACTCTAATGCAAAGCCAGCAAAACTTTTTCCCCATAAAACTAGGGTCCAACCTCTATACCTAAGCTATCCCATTTCAGTCTCCCCAACTCTTCCTGCACCAAACTTCTTTTAGTGAAGAGATACCCTTTCAAACAGACCTTGAAAGATGGGCAGGAGCTTCACTAGCAAAGATAAGGAGAAAATATTCTAGAAAGAGAAGTCAGTAGAAAATACTGAGTAATGGTTATTGGAATGGAAATACATTAAACACAGTGACTTAGACTTGGTGTGTCTGGGGCACAAACCAGGAATTTTTGCTTTCAACAAATACCCAGTATTGCTCTTATGCTAGTGTTTTACAAATCATACGTATAGAAACACTGATCCATGAAACAGGCTTAGTCAAATATCATTTGTTTATCTGCAAAATGCACAACAGGATACTGTGAAGGTTCTATGGTAAAATATTATGTCTCATCTGAAATTACTGGCCCAATAATAACTGAGATATAATCTTGATCCCTTGAAAATATTATGTCATGAGCTAGAAAGATGGCTTAGCAGTTAAGGTGCTTGCCTAGGAAGCCAAAGGACCCAGGTGGTGCATGTGTCTGGAGTTTGTTTGCAGTGGCTAGAGGCCCTGGCATACCCATTCTCTCTGTCTGCCTCTATTTCTAAAATAAATAAAATAAAAATAATTTTTTAAATACTATGTAATGATACACTAGAAAATTCTGCCTATGGATGAACTAGTTCCTCCCTTATATGTCTTTCTAACTCTGGAAAAGTCAAAACTTACCAGTACATAATGTGCACTATTATGCTGCCTTGCAAATCACAGCACAGAAGGTACTTTCTTTGTATACCTAAATACCCTTATATCAAAATGTCATTACACCTCATATTTTAAGTGGGAACATCATATTGTTTAGCATCAGAGATCTTGGCACATGCAAAAAGTTTCTGAGGGAGATGACACAGTGGGTAAGATCATCTGCTGCACAAGCATGAGGACCTGAACTGAATCTTCAGAATCCATGTAAAAAGACAGACATGGCTACATATACCTGTAACCCCAGTGTTCTGTGAGGGTAGGGAAAGGAGGGTCATTGGAACTTACTGATCAGCCAGACTAGCTGAAAAATGGAGCTGAGATACTCTGTCTTAAGGAATAAAGCAGAAGACTCATTGTGATGGTTAAGTTTGTGTCAACTTGATTTGTTTAGGAATCCACAGACATTCCTCATAAGTGTGTTTCTGAGGCTGCCTCTAGGAAGGATTAACTAAAGGAAGAATCCTGCCCCCAGGGGTAAGCCTTCCCCCAGAGTGGGCGGCCCAGAGTGGGCGGCCCCTCTTGGAGGAGGGGGCTGGTTGATAAAAAGGAGCTCTGGGAAGAAAGGCTCTCTCTCTCCCACCTGGCTGCCGGTGCTACTAGCTGCTTGGTGTTTTCTGCTTGGTACCTGCTGCTTGGTGTTGCTACTCTCCAGTGTGGACTGAAGACCAGGGTGGACTGAAGAGCAGCATCTCTCCAGGACGCCTCCAGGCCTTCAGTGCCGGATTGGGACTGCTGAGGCCTCCAGCCTCGTGCACTGAGCAGCTACCGGGTTTCTTCACTCTCGGACCTGCAACCTGCTATTGCTGGACTGTGTAAGCTAATCCAATAAATCCCCTTTTAATACAATTCATTCTGTCCATTCTGTTCCTCTAGAGAACCCTGACTAATACACTCATAGAAGACACCCAACATCTATCGCTGGCTTCCACATCCAAATGCATGGAGTGTTTGTGTCTGTACACCCAATTGCATATACCATATACATGCACATAGACCAAAAATGAAAAGGTGAATGGATTTCCTAAGGAACAGCACACAAGGCTGTCCTATGGCCGCCACATGCATTCATAGACATGTGCCGCACACATGACTAAAATGTACTTATGAATTTAAAAAGTAAAATGAACTATATTTTTAAACAAGTGTATAAACTTTAGGACTAGCCCATTAGATCACAGCATAAATCTCGTGAGGCCAAGGTTATGTGTTTAATTCATATATATTGTAGATAGCTGTCATCACTTAATAGACCATTGAGAAAATGAAATTGATCCTAGAACTATAGTTTGAATAGCTCTTGTATTAGGTACTTTCTTATTGCTGGGATATATATAGCCAGAGCAAATTAGGGATGAAAAAGGTTTATTTTGGCTTTCAGTTTGAAGGAGAAGTTTCATGGCAAGGAATATATAGTAGGCTGGTTCATTTATTTTAGCCAGGAAGCAGAGTGTGGACAGGAAGTAGGGCAAGGCCATAAAACCTCAAGGACTTCCCCCAGTGACCCACTTCCTGAAGCAAATGTCCACCTTCTAAATGCTCCATAATCTTCTCAAACAACACCACCAGCTCAGGCTCAAGTTTCAAATATATGAACCTAAGGGAGGCATTTTATATTCAAATCACAACAGCTCTATACAAGAAATCCCAGCTACATGCATAGTAATGTATAAAGATATAGAGTCAATTTTAAATAAGAATGAATTAATAGCATTATCTCCTTTTTTATAGACTAAAGCCATATATTTTCCTGAGACAATTCAAGCATAATGGTTTTATGTGCCACTTTTTATAACACTGAGATAAGTATGTTAAAGCATCCTTAACTGAAAGTAAAGGAGAAGAAAGTGTGCTTAGGGATGCTTTGGAGGTAGATTTAAAATGGAGAAGAGTACTTAACCAAGATAACTTCAAAATGTAATCACTGGTTCTGCTGTCTAAAAAGAAAACTTTCACATGATTTATTGTGCTACTAAATCCTCCCCTGAATACTAAAATGCATGTAAGAAACTAAAAATCCCCATCAGGAAGATGATATAAGTCTTTTGTTAATGTTTAAATGGCCACAGTCACAACTCAAACAGGCTAGAGCCAAAAGCATGATAGGATCTTGTTAATTATGGACCATTGTGAACTGGAAAGATGATGAGACTGGTGTAGAGACTGTAAAACTATTTATAAAAACAAATGTGTGGAGAGAGAGATGCATCAGAGTTTTAAGTGTGCTTCCTGTATATGTATGAGGGCTGGTGGGGGGAGGAGCAGAGATACCTGAGTTCTCCAAAACTCATATATGGCCACCTACTTCCATAACACCAGCCCTACAGAGAGTATTTCAGGAGAATCATTGGGTTTTGTGAACAGAAAACTCCAAAATTAGTAAGAGTCTCCATTGCAAGGAAAAATCATCAGGAGGGTTATGAGATGAAGGAGTAGGATATCCAACATTCTCCTCCAGTCTCTGCAGGCGAGGCCAGGGGGCCCTGCAAATGAACACAAGGGGTATTACATCAGCACACACACACATATACACCACATTCACTACACTTACACACACACAGGAAAGGAAAGGAGAGGAGGAGGGGAGGGGAGGGGAGGGGAGGGGAGGAGGAAGGAAGGAAGGAAGGAAGGAAGGAAGGAAGGAAGGAAGGAAGGAGAGAGAGAGAGAGAGAGAGAGAGAAAGAAAGAAAGAAAGAAAGAAAGAAAGAAAGAAAGAAAGAAAAGAAGGAAAGAAGGAAGATAAGGAAAGAAAGATGGTCCCACTCACCACCCCTCCTCCCACCTCCAATCAGGGACCCAGGGCAGTGGACCAGGGTTCCTGCCCTAGAGCCTCATGGTCCCAGTTGTGACTCACCTCTGATTAGGGACTCCAAGGTTCCTCCCCACCCTCCAATCAGGGACCCAGGGCAGTGGGCCAGGGTTCCTGCCCTAATCTTCCTGAGCACTGTGGGCAATTGCAACTCCAGTCACCACCCTCCTGCCCACCTCCAAGCAGGGACCCAGGGCAGCAGACCAGGGTTCCTGACCTAGCCTTCCAGAGTCCAGCACTGGCAATCATGGTCTCAGTCACCACTTCACCTCCTGCTGCCACTCCCCTTCCCATGGTAGATCAGGGACCCAGGGCAGTAGGCCAAGGTTCCCATCCTAGTCTTCCTGAGCCAAGCTAGGGGGATTGTGGACCCCTCCCCCCACCTCCAATTAAGGAACCTGGCCAGCATGCCAGTGTCCCCTGCCTCAGCCTTTCTGAACTCCAGGGGCCATCGCCCTCACACTCACCACTACTCCTCACCCCACCCCAGGCCAGCAGGCTAGCATCCCACACCCTAGGCTTTCTAAACCATTGTGATGGGAAGACCACAGCAAAAAAGGAATAGCATGAAAAACCAGATGCAAGTAAATCCAGCTAGACTGTCCAGTCCCACAATGGATATCTCTAATCAAATCATAGACAAGACAATAGGATCAGAATCCCAAAATAAAGAGACAAGCTATGCAACCCTGGCCAAGCAAATATCACAACTTTCAGAAACTCAACAAAGAGCCAATAATTGTATGAATGGTATCCTTGCAAGATTAGACCTAATAGAAAAAGAACCAGGAAGGGTTCCAAAGACAGTTAAATCATCTGAAGGAGAGTGAAAAAAAAAAAAAGAGGTCCTCAATAACCAGCTGGCTAAGTTCAATGAAGACATAAAAAAAATTCAATGATGAACTCCAAGAAGCATTAAGAAAAACAGAAAATGATGTGAAAAGGGAACTCAACAGAGGGATGGAAAATACACATAAAAAAGCAATAGAAAATATGAACCAAACTGAACAATCCCAAAACACTATAGAAGCTCTAAAGAATAGAGTCAGCCAGGTGGAGGAGAGAAACTCAGAACTGGAAGACGAAACAGAAAAAACACTTTGTGAGTCCAAAAATTTCACCAAGTTCAAAAATTTCTGGGAACAGAATATGAGGGAAATGTGAGACACCCTTAGACACCCTTAAGCATCCAAATATTAGGATCATGGGGATACCAGAGGGGGAAGAAACACAGACCAAAGGAATGGAAAACTTATTCGACAAAATAATTGAAGAAAACTTTCGTCCAGTCTGTTTGGAGTTCCACAAGCTTCTTATAAAATTGCGGAACTCCAAACAGACTGGATGAAAGGAGAAATTCTCCGAGACACATTATCATTAAGACTCTAAACATCAATCACAAAGAGAAAGTCCTAAAAGCAGCTAAGGAGAAACAACACATTACATATAAAGGAAACCCTATCAGAATTACTTCATTCTTCTCAGTGGAAACCCTAAAAGCCAGAAGGGCCTGGAATCGAACACTGCAAACTCTAAGAAATTATGGCCTCCAACGCAAACTAGTCTACCCAGAAAAAGTATCCCTCATAATAGATGGTGAAAGAAAAACTTTCCACAATAAAACTCAGCTTTACAACTATATGAACACAAAGCCAAACCTACAGAGAGTACTTCAGGGAATTCTCCATGCAGAAGAATCAAATAAGCAATCCCAAGTGCCCCCAAGAAGCAGACCACAATAACCAAACTTTGATAAGGCAAAAAAAAAAAAAAAAACCACAAAGACCAAGAAAACGCCAAACTACATAAACCACAACAATATGGCAGGTATTAAATCAAACCTCACAGTTATTTCCCTGAATATTAATGGCCTTAATTCACCCACCAGGAGACATAAGCTAACAGGGTGGATCAGAAAACTAGACCCCTCAATCTGCTGTCTTCAAGAAACCCACCTCACCATTAAAGACAGACACCTCCTCAGGGTAAAAGGGTGGACAATGATATTCCAATCAAACACAAATAAGAAACAAGCAGGCATCGCTATTCTTATATCAGATAAAATAGACTTCAAACCAAAAGTAATCAAAAAAGACAAAGAAGGCCACTTCTTACTTATTAAGGGAACAATCCAAAAAGAGGATATCATGATCATCAATCTTTATGCACCAAACACAGGTGCACCACAATTCATAAAACAAAACCTACTTGACAATAAAACAGAAATAACCACCAACACCAACATAGTTGGTGACTTCAATACTGCACAATTGGCAATAGACAGATCATCCAAACAGAAAATTAACAGGGAAGTAAAAGAGCTCAACAATACCATAGATCAGTTAGCAAACATATATAGAACATTCTACCCAAATTCCACAGATTACACATTCTTCTCAACAGCACATGGAACTATCTCTAAAATA
This sequence comes from Orientallactaga sibirica, assembly GCA_036365145.1. Taxonomy (NCBI): domain Eukaryota; kingdom Metazoa; phylum Chordata; class Mammalia; order Rodentia; family Dipodidae; genus Orientallactaga; species Orientallactaga sibirica. Next base: position 1,321,840 of record JAEOAD010000056.1, on the reverse strand, counting down.
GATCATATACTGGGTCATAAAGCCAGCCTCCAAATATTTAGGAGGATCTACATAATTTCCTGCATGATATCAGATCACAATGCTGTATTGCTAGAAATTAACAATAAAAGATGTGCCAGGAACCCAACCAGCTCCTGTAAACTGAACAACACACTCTTAAACAATAAATGGGTAGTGGATGAAATAAAAATGAAATTGCAAAATTTCTAGAAATGGATGACAATGAGAACACAACATACCAAAACTTATGGGACACAATGAAGGTGGTCCTCAAGGGAAAATTCATTGCACTAAACATCTTCATAACAAAGGCAGAAAGATCCCAAATCAATAACCAAAACATCCACGAAAGGCATTGGAAAAACAACAAGTATCCAACCCAAAAAGCTCCAGATGGAAATAATTAAGATCAGAGCAGAAATTAATGAATTGGAAACTAAGAAAACAATTTTTAAAAATTAATGAAACAAAGAGCTGGTTCTTTGAATAAAATAAACAAGATTGATAAACCCCTTGCCAATTTGATCAAGCAGAAAAAAGAGACAACTCAAATTAACAAAATTAGAAATGAAAAAGAAGAGATCACAACAGACATAAGTAAAATTGGGAAAATCACCAGGACTTACTTCAAAAACCTCTGTCAAAAAAACCGGATAATATGGTGGAAATGGATGAATTCCTGGACATATACCACCTACCAAAGTTAAACTCAGAGAAGATTAATCTTCTGAACAAACCCATCACAACTATTGAGATTGAAAGGGTAATTAAAAATCTACCTGAAAAGAAGAGTCCAGGACCAGATGGCTTCTCATCCAAATTCTATCAAACCTTCATGGAAGAACTGAAACCAATCTTTCTCAAATTGTGCCACACAAATGGAGAACAGGGAAAGCTCCCCAACTCCTTCTATGAAGCTAGTATCACCCTAATACCAAAACCAGGAAGAGATGCCACAAGAAAAGAAAACTACAGGCCTATTTCCCTGATGAACTTAGGTGCAAAGATCCTGAACAAAATCCTCACAAATCGAATTCAACAGCACATTAAAAGCATTATCGACCTGGACTAAGTAGGTTTCATCCCAGGAACACAAGGATGGTTCAACATATGGAAATCTGTCAATGTAATACACCACATAAATAAGCTTAAACACAAAACCACATGATTACTTCAACAGATGCAGAAAAGGCATTTGACAAAATATAGCATCACTTCATGATCAAAAATTGGAGAGACTAGGCATGGATGGTCTATATCTCACCATAATAAAGGCTATATATAAAGATCCTAAAGCCCAAATAATACTTAATGGGGAGAGATTAAACGAATTCTCATTGAGATCAGGAACAAGACAGGGGTGTCCACTCTTAACTCTGGAAGTATTAGCTCATGCAGTAAGACAGGAGAAAGAAATAAAAGGGATACAAATTGTAAAGGAAGAAGTTAAGTTAGCCTTATTTGCAGATGACATGATTCTATACATAAGTGACCCAAGATCCTCCATCTCAAAACTCTTAAAGATGACTAACTCCTTCAGTAAAATAGCAGGATACAAAATCAATGCACAAAAATCAGTAGCCTTTCTATATGCAAAAGACAAAGATACAGAGAAAGAAATAACTGACATTGTCCCATTTTCAATAGCATCAAAAAAAAAATACCTTGGAATAACCTTAACCAAGGAGGTGAAAGACCTTTACAATGAAAACATATAAACACTCAAGAAAGAAATTGAGGAGTACTTGAGAAAATGGAAAGACTTTCCATGCTCCTGGATAGGCTGAATTAACATTGTGAAAATGGCAATCTTACCAAAAGCAATATATAGATTCAATGTAATACCAATAAAAATCCCAACATCTTTCTTCATAGAGATAGAAAAAATGATCTCAAAATTCATATGGAATGGCAGAAGGCCTTTGATATCCAAGCATATCCTCAGGAAAAGAAACACCTCTGGAGTTATCACCATACCTGATCTAAAGATATACTACAAAGCCATTGTAATAAAAAAAAAAAAAGACATGGTACTGGCATAAAAACAAGACTATAAACCAATGGAACAGAATCAAGGACCCAGACTTTGGATCAAGTAACTACAGCTACTTGACATTTGACAAATGCCCAAACAATGTACACTGGAACAAATGGTACTGGACAAACTATAAAAACCCTATGCAGGAAAATGAAACTTGATCTACACATTTCACCATGCACAAAAATTCAAAGTCCAAATGGATCAATGACCTCAATATAAGACCAGATACTCAGCTACTACTGGAAGAAAAAGTAGGAGGAAGTTTCCATGATATAGGAGTGGGAAAAGACTTACTTAACAAAGCCCTAGTAGCTCAGGAAATTAAACAATCACTCAACCATTGGGATCTCTTCAAGCTGAAAAGCTTTTTCATAGATAAACATACAATAAGCAGAGCCAATAGATTACCCACAGAAAGGGAGAAACTTTTTGCTGGATATACATCAGACAGAGGCCTAATTTCTAGAATCTACAAGGAAATCAAAAACCTAAACAGTAAAACCTCAAACAACCCACTCACAAAATGGGACAGAGAACTGCACAGGGAGTTCTCAGAGGAAGAAATACAAATTGCAAACACACACTTAAGAAAATGTTCAACATCCCTAATCAACAGGGAAATGCAAATTAAAACAGCTATGAGATTCCACCTTACCCCAGTAAGGATAGCAAACATTAAAAAAATCAAATGAAAACAAATGCTGGAGAGGTTGTGGAGAAATTTGAAACCTCATTCACTGTTGGTGGTAATGTAATCTGGTACAACCACTATGGAAAGCAATATTGAGACTTCTAAAAAGGATGACTATAGAGTTACAAACAGACCTAGTTATTCCCTTACTGGGCATTTACCCTAAGAGCTCTGAGCCGCAGTTCAGAGATATTTGCTCAACCATGTTTATGGCTACTCAGTTCATAATCGCTAGGAGCTGGAATCAACCCAGATGTCCATCATTAGGTGAATGCATAACTAAGATGTGGTATATCTACAAAATGGAATTCTACAGAGCAATAAGAAAAAAATGACACAATGCAATTTGAAGAAAAATGGTCAAAGTTGGAACAGATCATTCTCAGCGAACTCACCAATCACAGAAAGATAAGTGTTGCATGGTCTCACTCATCTGTGGCTCCTAACCTGAATTTGCCCAAGATGCTGACACACCTAATAAACATTTCTAGGACTGGACAATAGGGATAGGGGGCAGGAAGGGAGGGTAAGAGTAGGGGGAGGAAAACAACTGGACCCAATTGGAAATGGTACAAAAAAATCCTATATCCTGAAAGTCATACTAAAAGGCTGAACCTTCATCAGGTGCTTAGAGAGAACACCTGAATCACAGGGGACTGGAGAGGGTAGGATGACGACTAACCTCAACCTTCTCCTGTTCCTCTCTCTCACCCCCTCTTCTTGGTCTTATCTCTCTCTCTTTCTCTTTCATACTACCTATATATTTCTTCCTTCTTTCCTGTGGCCCTGACCTGTAACTCTCAGTACCAGCATGTGGTCAACATCCACAATGAGCTGTTGATCAGTGAGACCTACAAGGTTTCCCAAAAGAGAACAGATGTCTGTCAGAGTACTTGATGACCCACCAAAGGTTAATGATAAGACCCTATTTCTGAAGACACTATATGCTGTTGGGATGGAACATGGAGTGACCTGGCTGCAATCTGGAAGAGTCAGTACCCAGACAATTAGCTTGTCTAGTGCCAGAAGGTACTACATGAGCAACTGGGGGAAAATGACCAACATCCGTCTAAGCAACTCGTGGTCTAAACCACCCAGCAGCAAACAACCTGATGTGATGCTCACACAAGTGCAATAATGGCACACAGCCATGGTGGGTTACCAACTGCTCTTGATTTTGCTAAAGGATCTGCTTAGTGGAACGGAACCCATACCTAGAACTGGAAAACAAGTCAGAACCATATCCAAAAATGAGTTCACCCTCCAAAATCAAGCTCCCACCAATAGTGGGATACAAGAGGGCCTACACCCATTAAATTCACTCTAAAACAATAATGGCTACCCATGTAACTTGCACTGACCTCACTCTCTGTTGGAGAATTTGTTTCTCTTTTTCAGATGGATGTAGAACCTGAGGAGAGAATCAGCCCATCACACCTCACAAGGGCACCAGCTGAACCCATAGAATAATTGGGGAAATGAGCAAGAGTGCTGCTTTCTCAGGCAACCTTGTATCAGCACAAGGGTGAAGGAGATAGACACAGAGAACACTCAACCCCTACCAAACCAGAGATCCAGAGACACAGAGACTCCTATGGCCTCGTTACTAAATAGACATTAAATGAACCCAACATGGCTTAGAGAAATTTGTGGAAGCGGGGGCAGAAAGACTGTTAGAGCCATAAGTCAGGTCATTATGCACAGAGACATTGCCTCACCCCTATAACTGATGGCTATCCCCACAAGCAAGACCCACAATCCCCAAGGGCGAAGGGCAGGGAGAAGGCTAACGATGGTACCATCATGACTCTATGCACATTATATAGATAACTAATAAAAAATTAATTAAAAAAAGAAAGAATGATGGTAGGAAGAGAGGGAGGAAGAAAAAAGAAAGGAAGGAAGCAAAGAGAGAAAAAAAGCAATAAAGATTAAGAAAGACCCTAGTAAGAGCTAGAAAGAAGGTGATGGCTGACAGTAACAATAATATTCTAATATGGGAGACAAGTTTTACTAGGGTTTCTAAGTCTCTTAACCTCAAGCAAAGATTTCAATGTAGGTTTTAAATACTCCAGTATATCTAAGTAGAAGGACATAATGATGCTATATTTTGAATAAAGTTCATCACCTCCAAGGCTCCCAAACTCATGTAGGAATTTAATCCCCAGAGACATGTATTAATGGTAATAAAAGAGTAGAATCAACTTAATTATAGTGTTTGGAGATGGTGCTTTTTATAAAAGTGGCTGGGAATAGATATAAGTCCACCATAATTAGCATCCAAATTTTGGTGGACTTATAAGAAGAAAGACACACACACACACACACACACACACACACACACACACACATGAACAAGCATGCAGTCCTTGTTGACATGTGATACTCTGCACCTTTTACACTCTGTCAGCAAGAAGGCTATTGTCAAATGAGGCCTTAAGACATTGCACCTCTAGAACCTCTTTCATTTATAAGTAGCCTGTCTCACGTATTTCCTTATTGTGAAAGAAAGCTCACCAGTACACATGATTATCAAAAACTTTTAACCCTTCTCTTCTCGCAGCATGCAGACAACTGCTTATTTCATCTAGGCATAGGCTCAAAGGATACTTTGGTCCAAAATCCAGCAAAATGCCAGACTGCCTATAAATCTCCTCATTTTATAAAGAGTGTCACCAGGCATGGTAGCACATGCCTTTAATCCCAGCACTCGGGAGACAGAGGTAGGAGGATCACCAAGAGTATGAGGCCACCCTGAGAATATATAGTGAATTCAAGGTTAGCCTGAGCTACAGTGAGACTGACCCTACCTCGAAAAACAAACAAACAACAAAAAATGTGTCCCTAGCTAGATTGGTTGAGAAAGATTTTATTTCATTTATGCTAATAGTCTTTCTATTGTACTATATTTAACTCCAAACTCACAACCAGCTAAAATTGAAGCTATTACATTGAATGAAAAAGAAACTAATGAGAATAACTAAGGTGATTAGCCAAAATGAATTACCAATTTAGGGAGAAGTACTGGTTCATCAGGGCACTGTTCATTTCCAGGTATGATATCCAAACTGCAACTTCCAGCCTCACTAGAAAGGAAGTTATAGGGGAGGTAGCCATCCCAATAGAGAAGTTCCTAACACCTGTTATACCCAAACAACCATCTTTTCCTTTCCTTTGCTATGCATGCCTTTTTCATCACAGGGGAACAACTTTCACCCACAAGGTATATACGATTGTATTAGAGAAGGTAAAATACCAAAGAACCTCTGTGACAGACATACCTTTGGACTCTTTGGTTACTGTGAGCTAGACCAAGTTAATTAACTTACAAGAATCTCAATTTTCTCATCTGAATATGGAAGGCAAATTGGTAAATAGCCTGTAAGGTTCTTCTAAGGGCTCAATGATCTCATTACAATATCCACCCTTAGCCTTAGAGGGTATGTTTCAAGACCTCCAGTGAGTACTGAGCCCTATATAAGCTATGTTTTCCTATATATACATACTTATGATAAAGGTTGGTCTCTAAATTAGACTTAATTAAAGATTGATATAAAATACAGTTATAACAACTTACTGTGATGAAATTATGTAATGGTGTTCTCCGCCACCCCACCCCCACTCTCACCATGTGTGGGTAGTGTATGTAGTATGGCCGTGTTGGATACAGGGATGATCCACATTCCAGGTAAGAAAGAATAAGATTTCTCCATGTTATTCAAAAGAGCAATTAAAAACTTACAGATTATTTATTTTAAGAATTTTCCATGAGCATTTCATACTGCAACTGACCATGAGTAACTATGGGAAGTAAAACCTGTGGTTTATTCAATAAATGTCTATGAAGTGTCTACTTTATAGATGTCTAGCACTCTGATAGGTGTTATAGAGAAAAAAACTAGACACTTTTCCTGTCCTCATAGAGCTTATTGCCTCAACCAAGAAGTGATAGTGTGCCCTTTGTGCAATAAACAGACTTCATGAATATAGCACAGCAACAGCAATAGTGGTTGGATGTATTTTGCCAAATAGAGCCTAGGTCTCTTGTCTATCTTGTTTTTCTTATGGTTTGGGTAGATAGAACCAAAAGCCTTGTGCATGCTATGTAACTAATCTACACTATCCTGTAGACTGAGTCCTCTTGTCCATCATTAACTCAAATAGTATCAATTGCCTCAGACTGCATTCCTCTTTTTTTGTGTGTATGTATGTGTAGTAGGTGTGATTTGCTGTGTGGTGTATGCATACATGGTGCCCCATGCACACATGCAAAATCCAGACAATGTCAGATGTCCTCTTCTATTGCTCATCCACTGATTTGCCTGAGATGAAGTCACTTCACTGATTCAAGAGTTATAAGCCCTAGCAATTCTCAAGTCCCTGGTCCATGCAAGAGTAGGTTAAACACATACATGACCACACCCAACTATTTGCAAGGGTCCTGATAGACTCAGGCACTCTGCAGACTTCATGCTTGCACAGGAAGTGTTCTTAACCATTGGGCCATCTCTCCTGACCTTGAGACTTATTTCTTACAAGTGTCCTCTTTCTCCCAGTCATCTCCACTGCCTGATTAGCAGCATGTACCTGTTTTGATTATCTCATGTGGCACTGCGTATTGAAGGAAATTGAAAAAGGGAGTGAAGCATATCGAGTATTTAATAGGTCTTTTAGGACCTATTAAATGTAACATAATAATAATTAATGAGTATAATAATTTAATATATTAAGCTGAAATTATTTAAGAGATTACCATCATTGAGTATTGGCCAGCTGTTCTGCATTGGTTCAATAAAAGAAGTGATGACACTTTTGAATAGAGGGGGCCTAAAGAAAAGGTGTTTTTCTACTCCTCAAAGTTGTCTTTATTCAGGCTGGGGAGATGGCTCAGTGGTTAAAGATGCTTCTTTGCAAAGCCTGAAAGACAGAGTTCTGCCATGTATCTGGAGTTTGTTTGCAGTTGCAAGAGGCCTTGGTGCACTCATTCCCTCTTTCTCATTCCCTTCCCCCCCCTCTGCTTGCAAATAAAAATATTTTTAAAGTTGGATTTAGGGCTGGAGAGATAGCTTAGTGGTTAAGGCAACTGCATGCAAAGCCAAAGGACCAGGTTCATTTCCCCAGGACACACATAAGCCAGATGCATAATGTGGCACATGCATCTGTAGTTTGTTTACTGTGTGCCCAGTCTCTCTCTCTCTCTCTCTCTTTTCCTTTCTCTTTCAAATAAATAAAAATAATTTTTAAGTTGGCTTTATTCCTCCTTACCCTTAGAATTTATAAATTTGGTAACCTACCTGGTTTTTAATGTTTGACAAATGCAGGACATAGAGTGTCATTAGATTTACAATATGATTTTTAGATATGGCTCCTATGTGATGTGAAGCAGGGTCACAGTCCCTGCATAGAGGACATGAGTGCCCATTATGTGGACCTGTGAAGATGAACCCCAGCATTTTTGAGATGGCAGGGCTATGGGATGGTTATCAAGGAAAGCATCTCACTCTGGCTTGGATGGATCTGCCAAATACATGCAGCTAAGGCTAGAGGGGTGTAATTAGAATCCTAGAGATTCCACTGCAGGTTAAATATGCCACACATGAAGCTTCAAGATCTAATGTTTGTCCTCCTTGTTTTAGATCATCCACTGGACTAGTCTTTTTTGTTATGCCTAATTCTTCCTTTTTGAAATGGGAATGTTTTCTCTGTGTTATTACATGTTGGAAGTATTTAACTTGTGTTGTAATTTTTATAGGGCTCACAGTTAAGAAACTGTCTTAGATGTGACTTTCACCTTTGGACTTTTGAACAGTTTTGGGGTTGGTAAAGGCTATGGGGACTTTTGTAGCTGGAATGAATGAAGTTTGCATCATAAGATGGTTATGAGTCTATGTGGACAGGCAGGGGATATAGTAGATTGAATATTTAGTGCTTCCCATAGCCTCATGTGTTTGTGATTAAGTCTAATACTTAATTTTCTGCTGGTGGCACTTTGGGGGGAATAACCTTGCTGGAGGAGGTGTGTTGCTGGGGGCAGGCTTTGGGGTATGATAGCCCAATGTTACAGTTACATTCTTATTGCTGGGATAAAACACCTGACTAAAAGCGGTTGTTGGAAGGAAAGGATTTATTTTGGCTTTAAATATAGAGGGGAAGCTTCCTGATGGCAGGGGAAAGATGGTAAAGCAAAGGCTGGACATTACCTCCCTGCCACAGCAGGTGCCAAAGATCAGTACAAAAATGAACCAAACACTGTAAGCTAAGTATAATACACCTCCATGTCTGCCCCCAGCAACACTCCTCCTCTAGCAAGGCTCTACCTTCCAAATTGCCATCCACTCCATGAGTTTATGGGGGACACCTAATTCAAACCACCACACCAAGTTAGAACATGCCAGAGCTCAGCTAATGCTTGCTGATACTTTGAAGATGTTGTATCAAGATGTGATCCTCAGCTTGTGCTCTTCCATGTCATGGTGAAACTTCCCCTCAAAACTGCAAGCCTGATACAAACTGTTTCGTCACATCATCTGCTTCTGGTCAGGCATTTTGTCCAGGCAACATAAAGTAATGCAAAAGCTATTAAGTTGTAGAGCTAGGATCAGACTTAGAATCTATAATTATCACTTTTTCCACTATGGTATATTATCCAGTGGTCACATGAGGTACACGGACCCATCAAAACTCAATTAAAATGTGAAAATACCTAATAGTTTCTAAGCAGGTACTAGTTGGTATACCAAACAATGTTCACAGTTGCACATGTACGAACTCAATTCATCACATACAACTTGGTGAAACCAACATTCTTATCATTTTCATTTTATTGATAAGTATACTATAATGGTTAATCACTGGTTGTCAACATGACTTAATTTAGAGTTACCATAGAAATGAATCTGTGAGGTACATGTCTGTAAGGGATTTTCTAGATTAGGCCAGTTGAGATTGAAGAATCCACCTTAACTGTGGGTGGCACCATCCCATTGGCTGGATTCCTCGATTGTATAAAAGGGGGGAGAAAAGTAGCTGAGCATGCTTCACTCTGCTCTACTTCTTCCCTGATGATATAATGTTGTGACACCAGTTTCCTGCTCCTACCAAACTTTTCCCACCATGATGAACTTCCCCTGAAAACTATAGGCTGAATATATACCCTTTCCTTCTTCAATATGCTTCTGGTAGGGTATTTTTTCACAGAAACAAGTAACTGATACAGATACTGAAGCACAGAAAAGTTAAGTAATTTGGCCAAAGCCACACAAGATCAAAGAGCTTGGATTCAGGGATCAAAATGAGGAGAATACTGGTAAATCACAGAGGCCATCATAGAGATGGTAAGATTGGAGGGCAGGAGAGATGGCTTAGCAGTTAAGGCACCTTCCCATGAAGCCTAAGAACACTTGTTCAAATATCCAGGTCCCACAGTTAGCCAGACACAAAAGTGACACAAGTGCTCAATGTTACACATGTGCACAAGGGAGCGCATGTATCTGGAGTTCATTCACAGTGCCTGAAAAGGCCCTGGCATGCCCATTCTCTCTCTGCCTCTTCTCTCTCTCTCTGTGTCTCTGTGTCTCTCTCAAGTAAAAAAAAAAATTGAGCAAAACATTCCGTAACAGGATTTGGATGGAGATATTAGGAATTAGGTATTCTTTCTAAGAAAAACTTGCACAAACATTCCATCATTCCATCAGTTCCCAATAACAAATTCTCCAGAGGAGAGGTTGATAGAGTAAAATATAATGAATCCTCCTTACCATCTCCCATGCAAAGCTGTTGATTGGAAATGAGTTGATGGTTAAGAGTTTCATGTTAGTCTTAGGACTGTTACTTGTTTGGCCTCAGTTCACACATGTTTGTGGCTAGAAAGCAGAGCTTCATATTTCAAATGTTTATGCCCCAGGTCTCTGCTTACTTCCTTTTGTTATATTGTGTTGCTTCCCTATTTCCTGTTGGATAGCTCAAAAACAATAAAGCAGCAACATACCTAAAAGTGGAGAACAGTTGATGACACAAGGGTGTGAAAAAGGTAAAAAGAAATCCAATGTGCTAAAACTATGAAAAAGGACAGGTAGTAGTTAGGTCAAGTCAAGATATAACTAACTCCACTGACAGAACTGTCCTTGGGCTGCTTTAGAAGGGTACATCCATAACATCAGAAATTTTATCCTCTTGATGTTTCTGCTCATCATAAGAGACTATGGTAAGTAACGAAGTTATCCAGGTAATAAACCATCCAAAGAAATTCGACAACATCCTACACTCTTATACTTGTATGTGCAAAGACCTGAATTAAATTTCAGGTAACCATTCAAATTCTTTAAAACCTCAGTTCAAAGAATAGTGGAATTGTAGGCCCAAAGGCAAGCATAAACTACCATTTAGTTAAAAGGGTCCTTTCAGTCTCTCAATTTCTACCACACCAGGTACAGACATAATAATCAAAGCCCCATTTATGTCTCCTTTCTTTTTTAATTTTTTTTAAGTTTTATTTATTTGAGAGAGTCAGAGAGAGAGAGAGAGAGAGAGATTGGGCATGCCAGGGCCTCCAGCCACTACAAATGAACTCCAGGTGCATGCACTACCTTGTTCATATGGCTTATGTGGTTCCTAGGGAATCAAACCAGGGTCCTTTGGCTTTGCAGGTAAATGCCTTAACTGCTAAGCCATCCCTCCAGCCCCTATGTCTCCTTTCTTTAAATTTTCAGTTTTTTTAAATAATAAAAAAAAAAATCTCACTGGGGACACTTTCCAGTGAGTTATTGGTCAGGAATGTCCACAAGGCCAAATATAGGCTGTTGCAAATGTTCTTGGTTGTCTATCAGAACTACAAGGTAAGACCCTGTGCTGAAGACACCATGAACTTCAATTGTGAGTCACTGAGAAGTCAGACTGGAACTGAGTTAGAAGTCTTACACATTCTGGCTAGCAGTCATTGTGCTAGAAAGTGCTATACAGGATAATGGGCAAGAAAAATGATCAATAGTCTTAACCAACAGTGATGCATAACCAACTATGTGATGCATAAATGACCAACGGGGCAAGATATGCCCACTGGTACAATAGTTACGTGACTGTTATGGTGATAATCAACTTTATGCTTTATGATTGGATTGTAGACCTACTCCAAGGAAGAGAACCCATGCCTGGTACTGAAAACCTAATCAAAAGTATATGTCTGGGAATCTTATAGACCCTAGGAGGTTGGGGTGGGAGTTGCTACTGGTTCCTTGCTAAGTGGATATGCTTTGTCTCTCAAGCTGTCCTATAAATATTTATGTTTATGACCATACACTTGTGATGCTGTTATCTTTGATCAGAGAAGGATTATTTTTTTGGAGATGGTGACTACTACAGAGACTCAAAACTCATCAATGTGCTAAAAAGTGACACTAGAGTGCTCAGCACTAAATGAGACATCTATATCACCCCTCCCATGCTCAGGGAACACTGCAGAAACAGGGGGGGATGTAAGAGACACATGATGGAGAAGAATGCTGTGGAAGACTGTCATTCGGTATGATACGGCCATGGAATTTACAACCTCACAAGGACTTTCGTTACCTACACAAGACCTGCATAATAGTGGGCCCATCAATATTTCATCATGGATGATGGAGTATGGTAAAAAAGACATCAGGGCCTGGAGAGATGGTTTAGCAGTTAAGGCGCTTGCCTGCAAAGCCAAAGGCCTCAGGTTCAATTTGCCAGTACCCACGTAAAGCCAGATGCACAAGGTAGCACATTCATTTGGAGTTTGTTTGCAGTGGCTAGAGAACCTAGTGGACCCATTCTTTCTCTATCTTCTTCTTTCTCTCTTTTTCTCAAATAATTAAATAAATAAATACAATATTAAAAAGACATCAAAATAAAAAGTGACTAGTTGGAAATAAGAATGTATTCAGTCTAAGGGAGACAAGTGAAAAGGGATAAAAGAAGATAAGAAGATTTTATGATGAAACCATAGTATGTGTATATATGAAAAAAGCATCAAATACCTCCAAAAACTTAAAATAAAATTAATTTAAGCTTTTGCCTCAAATACTTTATTTTTAACGTTTATTTATTTGTTTGTATGTGTTTGTGCACATGCTCGTATGTACATGCAATAGGGTCTTTGGCTAATGCAAACAAAAACCTGTTTGATTTTACATGGGTGGCTACAGAACTGAATTTGGATTGGAAGGTTTTGCAAGCAAGTATTTTAAAAGTCTGACTATCTCTTCAGCACCTCAAATACTTTATATACATGTTGTAGAATAACTGAAAGACCTGTGTACCCATGCACACATACAAGTACAGGAAAATCCCATTTTATTGTACTTTCAGATGTTGTACTTTTACCAATTGAAGATATATGGTGAAAATTCCATGGGGAAAATCTATAAGTGCCATTTTTCCAATATCTCAGAAGATCATTTGGATTTTAGTGATAAAATATATTTTAATTAAGGTATATACATTGTTCTTTTCAAGATGCTATTGCATACTATGCAGTGTTAAATAAATATAACTTGTACATGCACTGAGAAATCAAAACATCCATATAAGTCATGTTATTATGTTATGAGCCTCATTGTAGTATTCTAAAACTGAACCTGCAATATCTCTGAGGCATGCTTGTATAGAGCAAAGCAAACATCATCTCTAATTATGCCATTTATTCTTTCACTCAATATTTACTGAGTGCTTCCTAAAACTAACACTCCATTTTCTCACTCCTCAGCCTTTTACCACCTTTCTTATTGGTATTTCTAATGGTGAGATACTCTCTTAACAAAATAATGAATGGGCTGCAGAGATGACTCAGTGGAGAAAGTGCTTGCGATGCAACTCTGAGTACCTGAGTTCAGATCCCCACATTACATTAAACCTACAGAGAAGCTGGAGGCAGACACAGGACTTTCCCAGGAGCTATTGAAAGTAGAGGTGAAAAATGAGAGACCTTGCTGCAAACAAGGTGGAAGCTGAGAACCAACCTGTAAGTTGTCCTCTAACCTCTTCACATGCACCATGGCATGCCTCGCATGTACACTTACCCAAATCCACAACACAGAAACACATACACAGCATGTATGCACACATACACACATCAAATAAGTAGAGATAATTGGCAACATAAATTAATAAGAAAAATGTTATGTAGATGAACCACCCACAAGCCCTGAAGGATTGTGATGTAGCTCAACAGTAGAGCACAAGCTGACTATGCTCAAGGCCCTGGGATTGATCCAGCACAACCAAGGAAAATGAAAAAAGGGATTTTAAGCCTATTCACAATTTTTTTTCAGTTTTATTTATTCATTTGCAAGCAGAGAGAGAGAATGAATGCATGCACCAGGGCCTCTAGCTGTGGCAAAATAACTCCAGATGCATGCACCACTTTGTGCATCTGGCTTTACATAGGCACTGGGAAATCAAATTCAAGTCATTACGCTTTGTAGGCAAGAACCATAACCATGGAGCAATCTCTCAAGCCTTACAAGGAAGATTTAAAAGAAATTTTAATTTTTATTTATTTGCAAAGAAAGACAGACACACACACAGATTGAGAGAAACAGAGAGAGAGGATGTAGCAGGGCCTAATGCCACTAGAAATAAACTCCAAACACATGAACCACTTTGTGCATCTGGATTTACATGGGTACTGGGGAATTGAACCTAGGCCAATAGGCTTTGCAAGAAAGCACCTTAATTTGTATTAGTAAGGATTCTCTAGAGGAACAGAACTGATAGAATAAATTGTATTAAAATGGAATTTATTGGGTTACCTCACAGCAGTCCAACAATAGTTTGCAAGCCAGAGAGTCAAGGAACTCAGTAGGTGCTCAGTCCATGAGGCCATGCCTCAGCAGTCCCAATCCAGCACTGAAGGCCTAGAGGCATCCTGGAGAACTGCTGCTCTTCAGTCCACTCTGGTCTTCAGTCCACACTGGAAAGCAGCAAACAGCACTGTAGCCAGGTAGGAGAAAGGCACATCTTTTTTGCCAGAGCTTCCTTAGATAAAGCCCACCCTTCTAAAGGTTGCCCATTCTGGGGGCATCTAGTACAGCAGCTGCAATTGGAGTCACCATTTGATTAAGTTTCTGATAATAAACTGTCATTTTCCAGTATTCATCTGTCTTCTGAACAGGCCAAATAAGAGAGTTAAAGGGAGATGTGGTCCTTTAGAGTGGCATTAATTTCTGAAATCCCTCCCGGGATGAGAAACTGTTTTGGGTTCACTATTTTCCCTGATAGTGGAGACATTCCATTTGGCCTTCCCAACCCTAATAGTCCTCACTCCACAAGTCAGGGAACCAACATGAGGGTTCTGCCAACTCCTAAGTATATCTATCCCAAATATGCATTCTGGGACTGGGGAAATAACCACAGGGTGAGTTCGGGGACCCACTGGACACCACTGTCAGTCTAACATTTGCCAAAACTCCATTGATCACCTGACCTCCATAAGCACCTACTTTAACTGGAGGGCCACGATGCTGTTTGGGGTCTCCTGGAATCAATGTCAATTCAGAGCCAGTGTCCACTGACCCTGAAAGGTCTGAATATTTCCTTTTATTCCTTTACCCAGTATATAGTTACCCTAGCAAAAAGCCATAGGTCACTCTGAGGAAGGATAAGACTAGGCTTGATATTTAAACTTTTGGGGGTTGTAGGAATGCCCTTCCTCGAGGGACCCAGCCACCCCTTCAATCAATCTATAAACTAGCTCAAGTCTGAAAACTGGTTAAGAGGCCTTGATTCTCTGTTGCTATAATTCAAAGTGGTCTTTTGTTCTTCTGCTCTGGAACTTTTCTGCTTCTACAGATCAAATGGGAATTTAGTAGGCTTCTTATCTAATTGACTTCTGGGAATACCATGATTAATCAGCCAGTACCAAAGGTCCACAGGAGCATTGTTTTACCTATGCTGTCCATTATGGTAAGCACGATCACCTTGCCTTTGATGATTCAGCACTGCCACTTGGCCCTTGTTACCCCAAAATCCAGTTAGACCCATTGCATCTAAGTCACCTAATGCAGCAACTCTGGCTCCCACTGTGATGTCTTCATTATATATCATGGCAATTACTGGCAACTTTAAGTATGCTGGGGCTCCCTTCACAAATCAGTTTCTTATAGTCTTAGTAAACAGCACATCTTATAGACCTTCCCATTGTGGGGGCAAAGATGAATTTACATAGCAAATCCACTCCATCATTCCAAATTCTCTGAGCATTTTAATCCCTTCATCAACATTAAGCCAAGGGATAGTAGGCCATCTTTGGATCCATACTTCAGCCAATCAATCAAACTCTTGGCACCTCTTCCAAATGTATGAGCAGCAGTGTTATATCTAAAACCTCTGTTCAATGGACCCATTTCAACAAATTCAGCCTGATCTAATCTTATACTCCTTCCTCCATAATCTCACACCCTTAAAATCCATTCCTATGCATATGCCCCATGCTTCTGCCTGTACAAGTTAGAAAACTCCTGAAGTTCTTTAAAGCTGTATCTCATCTCCTCATGAGTCATGCATTCTTTTTTTTTTCCTTTTGTTAATAACATACTTTGTATGGATACAGCATGTGTTGGTACCATCTTCCCCTCCTCCATGCCCCCATTCCACAGGGGGCCCTCCTCAGTGGGGTTTCTGGGATTCCCCATGGGATTGTGGGTTATGTGTAGTTGGAGCAGCACTAAGTTTTGGAGGAGGCAGTGCCTCGGGGCATGACATCTCAACTGTGGCTCTTACAATCTTTCTGCCCCCTCTTCCACACAATTCACTGAGCCTTGGTGGGTGTGATTTTTTATTTTTTTTAATTTTATTTAATTTAAGAGATGGGAGAGAGAATGGGTGCACCAGGACCTCTAGCCACTGCAAACAAACTCCAGATGCATGCACCACCATGTGAACCTGGCTTACATGGGGCATGGAGAATTGAACCTGGGTCCTTAGGTTTCACAGGCAAGCTTGTTTTTTTTATTATTTTTGTTTTATTTGAGAGATGGGGGAGAGACAAAGAGAATAGAGTGTGTTTTAAATCTACTTCATGATGAGCTCTTAAGAGCCTATGAGTTTCTGATTTGGTAGGTGTTAAGTATCCTCAGTGTGTCTCCTTCACCTTGGCACTGATTGTCAGGCTCACCATGGAAGCAGCACTGTTGCTCATCTCCCCAATTTCTCTGTGGTTTCACCTGGTCCTTGACTGAATTGCCATGGGTGGTTTATCTCCTGGGGTCTCTCTATCATCTGAAAAAGAAAACCAGATTCTCCAAAGGGGAGCAAAGTCAGGATAGGTTACTTTGGATAAATGTTATTAATTTGGGGAGATTTGATGGATGCCATCCCTCTTTTAGCCAAAGACTAGTGGGAGCTTGGAGAGCATAATCTTTGTCTCCATAGGATTATGACCTGGTTCCCAGTTCCAGATATGGGTTCCTTTCTGTAACAGGGCACTCAGAGTCCAGGAAAGTCCTTGAACCCCAAACTCTAATCAAAGAAATGAATAAAAAGACTGAGAAGGGTAATTATCAAATTATTATATTTACTGAGATAAGTACAGAGCCAAGGAAAGGCACCCATGGGGCTAGAGATCCCATGTGGAAGACCTGGAAAAACCATGGAAAGAAAAGAAAGAAAAGAAAGTTCAAAGATCTCCTGCCATGTGGTAAGCTGGAGGGGGTACAGGAGCCCATGTGTAGAGTAAGGGCTAGAGGGTTCTTCTGGCTGGACCTGGGCCCAAGCCAGCCTAGGCCCAGCTGAGGTAAAACATCACCCACAGTTGGAAGTTCCCAAATGGTCAGAGATCCTGTCTTCCCCTTGCAAAGATATTTATGACCTTACAGTGGTAGGCTGTCGTCTGGCTCAGGTAAGCCAGGTGGACAGCTGTTTGGCTAAAACAACTATGAGATTCCACTTTACTCCAGTAAGGATGGCAATCATTAAAAGATCAACTGATATTAAATGTTGGTGAGGATGTGGGAAAAAGAACCCTCATTCACTATTTGTGGGAATGAAAACTTGTACAACCATTATGGAAATCAATATGGAGATTCCTGAAAAAGATGACTATAGAACTAACAGTAGACCCAATTATTTCCTTACTGGGCATTTATCCTAAATGCTCCATACTTTGCTACAGAGATGTCTGCTCAACCATGTTCATAGCTGCTTAATTCATAATAGCTAAGAACTGGAATCAACCCAGGCACCCATCATTAGACAAATCAATAATGAAGTTATGAGTCATGCTTTCTATCTCACCTTGAGGGGCCTGCCTAGCCTTACATCTTGTTATAGGCCTACAGGCAAAGTTGGTGGGCACTGAGGAGTATGAGCACCTGCTACAGGGAGGGTGATTGCTGGTTCCTCAGACAAAGAAGGATTAACTCCTCTAGGCAAGGATGGACAGGGCAATACTTCAAGGCATGGGGGTGGGGATGCAACTGCTACTACGGGAGGGGAAGTCACATTCTCATGCAAAATAACTTCTAAAGAATCTGAGAATTCAGTGTCCCCAGATTCTTCAGGGTCTTTCCACACATCCCTGTCCCAAGTCATAGGATCCCACCCTTTTCCAATCAGTGCTCTCACTTGAATTTCTGATAGCCTGTGAGGCTGGAATTTGAGCTTGGGTTGCAAGTTAGCCAATCTTACAATGAGAGCTTGAGTTTGGTTTTCTACAATTTGAGCCTTGTTCTGGATACAGAGAAGATTCTCCTCTAGGGGACCCTTAGAAACCTTCAGATCATGTAAGTGGGCTTAAGTTTGGAAATTTCCTTTCTGAGATTCTGCTTTTCTCTTAATAGCTTATCCAGAGATACTAGAAACAACCAACTAGCATCGTCATTCATCTTACTTTTCCACAAATATTGAAAAGTTTTAGATACAGAGTCACCAAATACTTCCTTGTCACAAAGTCCTTTCAACGGTTCATAACATGGATTATCAACACCATCCTTGTTACCAGTAAAAGTGCTCTCATTACCAGTAGGGCCTTTAGTAGCACTGAAGTTGAAGAACCAACTCCAGATAGCACCAAGCCCACTAGGGAAATCCATTCTTACAATTCTGTTTCTCTAGAACCACTCCTGGTACCAAAATATGTATGAGTCAGAGTTCTCTAGAGGAACAGAACTGATGGAATTAATTGTATTAAAAGATAATTTATTGGATTAGCTTATAGCAGTCCAACAATAGTAGTTTTCAGGCTTGACAGTCAAGGAATCCTGTGTAGGTGCTCAGTCCATGAAGCTGAATGCCTCAGTAGTCCCAATCCAGCACTGAAGGTCTGGAAGCATCCTGGAGAGCTGCTGTTCTTCAGTCTGTGCTGGTCTTCAGTCCACACTGGAAGGCAGCAAGCAGCATTGGCAGCCAGGTGAGAGGAAGGGATTTTTTTCTCCCAGAGCTTCCTTAGATAAATGCCCCTCTCCCAGAGGCCACCACTCCAGGAGAAGGGCTCACTCTGGCAGAAGGACTTCCTCTTTCAATTAATCCTTTCCTGGAAGCAACCTCAGAGACCCACTCAAGAAAAATGTCTGTGGATTCCTAATACACCAAGTTGAAAATAAACTTAACCATCATACCATCTCTCCAGCCCAAAAGATTTTAAGTACATGAAGTTTCTATGACACTTTCCTCCACCCTGCCTGAAATGAGTCCCCATCAAAATCCCATGACTTTACTACGGAGACAGCCAAAATCTTGCAAACAGGTAGAAGCCTAGAAAGTTAGTGGAAAAACCTTAAGGGAAAAATGACTCCTTGAGCATTTATCTACATCAGCTATAGAGTGAATGTCTGAAAAGCTGGGCAAAGCACAGAACTGTGTTTGCATGATCCTAAGGATTCTGAGCATGTTTGTAATTAGAAACTCAGAAGACTGTGTTCTTCCTGGTGATGAGCTTTATCTTCAAGCTCTTCCAGACAATTTAGGACATAAATGAAAGGGTTATTACAGGCCAGATGCTGTGAATGCCTGACTAAACAAGAAAAATATACACAATTCCTGACTTCCCAAAACATAGAGTGCAGTTTTCAGACAAGTAAACAAGAATTTACAAAACTGTAGAACAAGTGTCATAACGAGCAAAGCATGGAAGGGGAGGGGTGTGATATCTAGATTTAGACCTTTAAAAGTGAGTAGAGGTTAGGAAGAAGTAGTTCCATAATAAAACAATGGATGAGGAGATAGTGGTGTTTTAGAACACTTTACAAGCATGTATGTACCCCCCTAGATTAATTCCAGTAACATATAACATTAAAGAAATTTGTAGGGATGGAGAGATGGCTTAGCGGTTAAGGCGCCTGCCTGCTAAGCCTAAGAACCCAGTTCCAATCTCCAACTTCCACGTTTAGCCAGATGCAGTGATGCAAGGGCGCAATGCTGCACTTGCCCACAAGGGGGCGCGCACATTTGGATTTCATTCACAGCAGCTGAGAGACTGTTGGTGCGCCCATTCTCTGTTTCCCTCTCCTCTCTCTGTCTGTCTCTCTGTGTCTCTCTCCAAAAATAAAAAAATAAATTTGTAAACTATATTTTGTGTAACAATTTGATTATATGAACTATTACACATAAGAATAAAATCACGAGCTGGAGAGATGGTTTAGTGTTTAAGGAACTTGCCTGCAAAGCCAAAGGACCCAGGTTCAATTCCCCAGTACCCAAGTAAGCTGATGCACAAAGTGGCACATGTATCTGGAGTTAATTTGCAGTGGCTAGAGGCCCTGGCACAACCATTCTCTCCCTCTCTCTCTCTCTTTCTTTTTCTCTCATAAATAAATAAATAAATAAATACTTAAAAATATAATTGCTGAGCTGGGCATGGTGGCACATGCCTTTAATCCCAGCACTTGGGAGACAGAAGTAGGAGGATTGCCATGAGTTCAAGGCCACCCTGACACTACATAGTGAATTCCAGGTCAGCCTGAGCTAGAGTAAGACCCTATCTCAAAAATAAAAAAATGCTTCCTTGAACTAAAAAAAGACAATAAATGTAAATAATAGAAAGGAAAACCAATACTGAGAAAACTCCAGTTTGAATGTTATGTCCCTCAATAGATTCATCCATCCACCTGGCTGGAAGAGGTGTCACTGGGCGCGGATCTTGGGGTCCAGCCCAAAGGCTGGAATTCAGATCCACCCCCAGTGATACCTTTGGGCTGGACCCCAGGATCCGCACCCAGTGACACCTCTTCCAGCCAGATGGATGGATGAATCTATTGAGGGACATAACATTCAAACTACCACACCAACCAATGCCTTCAGATTGCCATGACCCTCAGATCACATTCAAACTAGTAACAAAGCTTTATAATCCTCTCTCATCTTTAATACAAAGCACCCTGAGACCTCAGTGTAATGTCCTCCCATTCCATCAATGTTTTATGGAATCTTAATTAAAGGCATTTTTTTCAAAATCTTAATTGTCAAGCATTACTTTAAATTTTCATAATGACTGAGACCAAATTCAGCTCCTGGGCATTACTTAGGCTGTCCCTGTTTGGAAAGAGACAAGGGTTCTTTAAACCTATAATCTTGAGATCAATTTGCACTCTCTTAATTTTCAGGAATGACAATTCTGACAGAAAAATGCATGGAAAGACAACCTCTGGGTCTCACAACTGTACAAAAGGCCTGCATTGACAGACTTTGACAAAGGGACCTCAGTGAGATCATAATGGAGCAGGAATTCACATAAGCAGGACTCTCCTGTTTGGCTCGTGTTCTCAATTGCAGGCTTTGGTGCACAGTGAAACCCTTACCTTTCACCTCATTGGCATGGTTTCCGTAATAACAGAACATCAGCATCCAAAGACGAACTTTATGTAAATCAGACAGTACTGGCACCATTGAGAATTGTTTCCTACTCAACCTCAGCACAGGAAAGCTAGAGCTTTAGACTCAGAGACTGAGCCAAATGGACTCTAACTGGTTTGGATGAGTTCAAATCACTTCTAATCAAGCCAGAAACCAAAAGGTATTGGCATTTATGAGCTATTTATGACTATTTATGACACATATCAGTCACACAGGATAGGAAAAGAAGGTAAGCCATGTTACAAAGTAGATTTGCAAAGCCCTAAAAAAACCTCCCAAATGAAAGATTTTGAAAATTCCTACCATAGGAATTGCTTCTTTTGTTTAAAGGCATTGAATACCGTTAATAAAATTTAACTGGATAACCCTAAAAAGTATAATTCAAACCATTATTAAAAGCATAAGACGTTAGAGAGTTTTTTTCTATATTAAGCCATTCCCTGAAAAAAGACACTAATAATAATCACATTATTTCTAATTCCAATCCATAGAAATCATATAGATAATGTGGACATGTTATTGTCCTGGTTATTTGGAAAGAAATATAGGGCTCAAATTTGTAAAGGTAACCATCCAGCTAAGCAACAGATACCTGCATCAACAGTGAGTCAAAGGACAGATAAGCTGTGATAGGAAAGGATGTGAAAATATCTTTAACATTGGGGAGCATGCTAGGGTGGGGCTCCAGTTTGGTAACAATCAATATGATAGCACTGTGTACCTTAGCTTTTGTTAAGCTAAAGAGGGAAGTGATGTATAAGCAAAATAAACATTTCCTATTCCATGGTTTTATAAAAGATTAGTTCTGTCAGCAGCCATCAGTGTGCATATTACCATTGTGAAGTTTTTCCTAGGCCACACCATAGCTTTGGATCTGCCCATATCCAAAAGTAAAGTAACATAAATGTACTTCTCTAGGAAATAAATATACCAGGCCATAGTCCCAATTTCATGTAGCTAATAATCAGCATTCCACTGATTATTGGCTACATGATTATGCAAATGTGTTTTATCTGTTTGAATACTGACACATGAAGAATATACACAGAGAGAATTTAAGAAAGGACTTCAGAAAACAGAAGCTTCATTGAAGATGCAACGTAATCATTCAATATAAGTGAAGCACTAGTCTTCAGTAATACAGTGGCGAACAAGATAGGTAAAACCTCTATTCCTACCAACTTGCATTCCACTGACAGAAGACAGACCAAGAAAAGTATAACTGATGGTATTATACAGAAAATAGATTGTCAAGCCGGGCATGGTGACACATGCCTTTATCCCAGCACTCAGGAGGCAGAGGTAGGAGGATCACTGTGAGTTCAAGGCCACCCTGAGACTACCAGGTCAGCCTAGAGTGAAACCCTACCTCCCTACCTCAAAAAAAAAAAAAAAAAAAAAAAGAAAAAGAAAAAAAGAAAGAAAGAAAGAAAGAAAGAAAGAAAGAAAGAAAGAAAGAAAAAGAAAGAAAAGAAGAAAGAAAAAAGAAAGAAAAAGAAAATAAGTTTTCAGTCCTGACTATATAATCCTGGTAAAATACCTTGTCCCTTGGTGTTTTCGTCTTTAAAAGAATACTAGTAACTCATAGCCAGATACACAGCTTTGCTGTAAGGATTAAAGAATGGATTGAAAGGTCATTGCAAACTACAAAGTATTCACATAATGTTTACCAGAAAGAAAAGAGACTCTTGTGACCATTCAGTTCATTGCTGTAAGTGAGCATGCTGCAGATTCTGTGGTTTCCAAATGCAAGTTTGAAAGGAAGAATTCACTAATGATTTATGAAAGTAGACCAATCAATACAGACCCAAATATGCTCTTCAGTGGGTAGCTAGAACTGTGAGAAGTAAATTAATTGAGAGTAAAGCTAAATGAGAGAAGTTTTCCATTGTTGTAAATTGAACTTTATTTCTGGACTTGGTAGGACATGCAGAAGCTAAAATTGAGATAATACTGAGTAGCCTCAAAGTCTCCTGACTATAGCTAAAGCCAAATCTCACTTGATTAAGTCAATTCTATCTCATTTAGACACTCAGTGCTTCCTTCCACTGCCCAGAACAGAAAACTAAGCCCAGGGTAGGAGGACACAGACAGTGGAATCTGGGTTGTTGAGAGGAAAGCTTTCATGAAAGGCACAAGCTTTATAAGACAAGTTGGAGCCTATAGTTGAGGAATGCTCACAGCCAACTGGAGAAAGGAAAATCTAGGAGAAATTCCCTCCAGGCCTGCCCTATGAGCAACTCAGGAACTTGTTACAACAAGGAGGGAATTTCATATTTGCATATAAAAACTTCTTCAGTTTCTGTCCTATGTTTCTCTTTTTAATGATATTTTTAATTGGCAGATACTTACTATACATGATGCTAGGTTTCATAAGGATATTTTTATATATGTCCATAACATCTTTTGAGCACACCCCCATGCCATCCTCCCCTCCCTTTTCTCATCATTCATCCCATCCATTAGTCCTTGTTTTTGCTTTAATTTCATGTCTATTCTCATGAAATATATACATATATGATTCTATGTATCAACACAAAGTCTAGGATCTGATGCTGGAGAAGTGGACCAGCAATTAAAGATGCTCGCTTGCAAAGCTTGACAGCCCAGGTTCAATGCCCCATCACCCATGTAAATCCTGATGGACAAGATGGTGAATGCATCTGGGGTTCATTTGCAGTAGTAGGAGGCCCTGGTGTGTGCCCATACACTCTCTGTGTCTGTCTGACCCCTCTTTCTAATAAATAAATATAAATATTTTTAAAATTCATCAAAAATAAAAAACATTCTAGGATCCACAAATGAAGGAATATGTGGCATTTACCTTTCTTAGACTGATTAATGAGCTTTAGATCATTTTATATAGTTGTATACATTTTTCTGCAAAGGACATAACTTCATTCTTTTTGTTGTTGTTGTTTATATATTTTTCGAGGTAGGGTCTCACTCTAGCTCAGGCTGACCTGGAATTCACTATGTACTCTCACTTAGTTGTTCTATGCTGGCCTTGAACTCACAGTGATCCTCCTACCTCTGCCTCCCAAATGCTGAGATTAAAAGCATGTGCTACCACACCTGACTCAACTCCCTTCTTCTTTATGACTGAAAAACACTGATAAACATACAAACATACACACATCATTTTATTTATCCATTACTCTACTGTTGGACACCTAGACTGGTTTCATGTCCTCTTTTGCTCTATGACCACTTGTACACTTTATATCTTTATCAGCACATGAATCCCATATGCCATGTACCAAGGAGCTGAATACAGCCTCTTTCCACTCCAAACAAGGCACTGGGCTAAGCTATCCTGGTCAACGGGGCTCCCATACAGCACTTTTAGGGCCAATATTACTGAATTGTTTCCTGCCTTCTGGAACCAATTATTATCTTGTAAATGAGACAATGGACAATGGGGCAAGGAAAGACCTTGGGATAAAAAGAAAAGATAGCAGAAAAAAAGAAAGGACAAAACTGATTTTTTTCCCCATTGGAAAATAAGGCAAAAGTCACCAGAAAGACTTTAGAGCTTGGGAAGAACTTAAAATTTATCCAGTCCAATATCTCTGAATGATCCTTGGCCATGTTGCTCTTTCTTTATATGAAAGTTTCCAGACTTCATCTAAGGATCAAGAAACAGGGTATGGTGGTTTGAGTGTAAAATGTCCCCCATAGCCTCAAGTGTTTTACCTCGTCCCTGTTATGGTCAGCTTCATGTTACTGGGATGAACTTGCAAAACAGGCAGAGTTTATGGGATAAAGGGATTTATTAAAATTTACAGATCCAAGGGATGTTCCATAATGGTGAAAAAGAGAAAACCTACCGCCAAAAAAGCAAGAGCAAAAACCAGCAGCCAAATAGCAAGGGACCCAGGAAGAACTCAAGCACTCTGAATTCCTTAGGCTGGAATTCAGATCCACCCCCAGTAACACCTTAGGTTGGAAAGGCAGGATCAACCCACACCGACACCTCCTCCGGACAGGTGGATAGAGATCGTATTGGGAGATATCCATTCAAATTACCACAGTCCCCAACTGGTGGACCCTTTGGGAGGTGGAATGTTGGTAGAGGAGATGAGTTGCTATGGGTGGACCTTGGGGTTAATTAGTCTAGTCCTAATGGGTGTTGAGACCTGGCTCACGTAGATGACTTACTCTGCTGCTGCTGATATATGGAGATGTGACACCCCTGTTGCTTCCTCCACAATGCTTTCTCCACCATGATAAAATTTCTTCCACAATCTGCTTCTAGTCAGGTGTTTTGTTCCAGCAAGAAGAATATAACTATTACACCAAGGTAGGCAAAAATCTTGAAGTTTTAAATACTCTTTTGGATAGTTTTAAATGTGTCTTAAGGTTGGAGAAAACCTAGTATAAGTTTCCTTATCTTTCAATAAGAAAACTAAGGACTAAAGAAAAGAAAGCATTTGCTTAAGTTCATAATGCTAATTTGTGCCATAGATGGGACCTGCTGCTATGTGAGCAGCTCACATTCTAGTACTATGTCTCCTAACCTAAGTTGCTATTGTCTCTGTAACGCCAGTGACAAGGAATAGGAATATCTAGGTGTCCTGCAAAAAGTGAACCTGAAAAATAAATGCTTATTTCAGAGCCAGTCCATTATAGTTGTCACACGTCCTCAGATGCACTATGTCTGTTTTTCAAACTAAATTCAACACCAGTGATAACAATCTCCATGCACAAGCCATAATGACTAATGACATTGTACTGTTGACCCTTCCAACACTACGTACAAAGTCAACTAAATTCACCAAAGCAGCAATACTTCAATCACCTAAGTCATGACTAAAATTACAAAAATGTGGAAGTGAAGTGAAACACAAAGAGGACATTTAGGGAGCAAGAGGTTATTTTTCCTCATTTTTCTCAACTCATGTTATACATAAAACCAGCCTTGCTTAGCAACCATTTCAAGAACAGTTAGCTTAAAGACAGAAATACTTTTTGTTATTATACTATTCTGGGGATTATATAACTGGCAATTTAGGAAGTGACATGGAATGTTCTCTGGTCATCTTGGAAGTAGTTCCTCCCATATCTTCTCTGAAGTAGCCATTTTGTACTAAGAAGGCATTTCTGACTAAATTTATGGTTTTTGAACTCAGTAAATCCATCCAGCTGATTAGAGTTCTATATTATGCAAGACTGGATGCCTTAGGTCTCTGTTGGCTTAGGAATTTCTAATTGGCATCTGCTGAGACTGACATTCCATTACCTGCTGGAGCACATGTATATGAATAACCTTCATGCATTGACAGAAAGTGGGAATAAAGGACTGCCTGTGGCATTAGGTACATTAAAAGCACAGAGTGATTAAGGCATTTGTCAGAGACTATAGCAGAGCATCAGCAAGTTCAGCGACACATATCACCTTTACACAACACCTGAACAATGCAAGAAAATATTCTAACAACCAAGAGAAACACAATATTTAGTAGACACAATATTTGACTACACGAAGTACATTATTACATAAATCAGTCAAGCAATTATAAAATTATATTTATTTGTTCTGTAGCTACAAAGCATAACAAAACATTTAGTTACTACTAAAATTTGAAAAAGATGTAACTGTGCCTATCATGATGAAACAGAATATTATGCCCCAATGTGTTCACGAAAATATAACTTCTGTTCAAATGTGAATCAGCCTCTACAATGAAAGCAGGCATTAACTGAACATGTAGTACATGAAGAAGTGAAAGTCTAGGTCCTTAGCCTAGAGGTATATATAAATTACTTTGCAAGGCACAATATATAGAAACATTTTTACATGAGAGAAAGCAATCAGCAAAGCAGAAAGGACAGTATGAACCATAGGCAATCCTCAACTATTACCAAGCAGTTATATCCTTGGGAAAACCTGAACAAATCAGTTATTCTCTCCTCTCCTCTCCTCTCCTGACTTCTTTTTTTCTTTTCTTTCTTCCTAGGTCCATCTGTCTCCTTCAATTGCTCTCATGTATACATGTGTGAACATGTACACAATCTAAGGTCATAATCCAAAAGAGCAAAGGTTTTTTAAAAGGATCTACTGGGATAATGTTTTGATACAAAATTCAATATTCTAAACATTTCCACATTGTTATTCAAAGACTATATAGTATATTTTATTAAATCGTGGGAGAATTCGCTAACTACTTTTTATAGTGCCTGAAATTTCCACCATCAGTAATTTTTTACATAAGTAATATTTTAAGGCAATTATTTTTATTTCTTCCCTCACTCAGAGTGAAAGATAAAATCCTTAAAAATGACCCACCACATCAGGCATGGTGATGCATGCCTTTAATTGCAGCACTCGGGAGGCAGAGATAGAAGGATTGCCATGAGTTCAAGGGCACCCTGAGACTACATAGTGAATTCTAGGACAGCCTGGGCTAGAGCAAGACCCTACTTCAGAAAACCAAAAAAAAAAAAAAAAAAAAAAAAAAAAAAAAAAAAACAAGAATCTTCCTCCCTCTCCATTACATCCTCCTTCTGGCTCACTCTGGTACCTTAATTGCTCTTCCTTCAATACATTATGCATGATTTCACCTCAACTTCATTGTGATTTTTCTTTTGACTAGAAAACTTGTACCTCACATATTTATAGATCTCCTTTCTACAACTCCTTCAGGTTTTGCTCAATTCTTGCAGCTATTCATATTACTATTAAACATGAGGAGGGAATGAATAGGTAAAAGAAGAAAAGGAAAGAAAACTGTGGATGCAGAAATTTTAAGAAATTTAATTTAAGGTGAGGTGGGTGCTACACTGTAGCACATGTTAGCAGAAACAGCTCCACAAAGACAACGCATATGATAATGATAGGACATTGTCTGTGTTGGTGTGACTCCTGAGCCTGTCATTGTACACATAGTCACTTTTCCTTTTGGATTCTCACTACAAAAACTTACTGCTTAATTATACTAGTTATTCCTGTAGCTGAGCTTATGTTTCTGATGATTCTGGTACCCAGGAACTAGATGAGAGTGCTATCTATAAATCATCAAAAGAATATATACACGTGCTTTCTAAATAGAAATGTGGAACTTTCTGCTAGGAAAAGAGCCATAATATTCAAGTAGCAAAACATTATTAGAGGACAAGTATAGCAAAATTTTATGAATTTGGAATCATATTGAATGATAGTCTTTTCTGAGGCATTCTGCTTACCTTAAATTCAGAGGTTCAATAAAGTCTTGAATTAAGCTTTACAGATTTTGACAGTGCTATTTCAGACTTTGAATATTTTCCCTACCTTGTGCTGACAAAGGGGTCATGGACACTTTTCTTTTCATCACCTGAAAAACATTCCTATAAAAAATTCATCACCCTTCAATTTGTTTCAATGACACATTTAGCTTTTTAATTCCAAAGGCTGCACCTGCTGTCATATTGTGAAGAAAACACTTTTGGGTGATTTTCTTCTGCCCAATATAGGGCAAGCTTGACCTGAACTAAACACTAAACTACTTCCTCACAAGTTTAAAAGGTTTGCATGGTCAAAGAACACATAATTGTGAAAACTTTGAGAAAATACAAATCTTATCCTCCTCAGGAGAGATTGTAATTCCAACCAGCTGAAGAGCTAGCTGAGGTTCAGTGAAAATCTACAATATATAGCTAAGGAGGGAAATAATGAGTGTCAGTTTCAACTGTAGCATTTCCATTACTTTCATGTTTCTGGGGCAAAACAATTGATAAGAAGCAGCTGATTGGTCTTGAGAAGAAGGGTCATGACGGCAGGGAAAAATTGATAGAACAGAGGCTGGATATCACAGCAGTAGGGAAGTGAGTTGAACTCTGGCAAAGGGGAGCTGGCTATAACATTCCTAAGCCAACCCCCAACAACACACCTTCTCTAGCAAGGCTCCACCCTCCAAACTGTCATCAGTTGGAGAACAATTTTTCAGAATACCCAAGTTTATGGGGAAAATCTTATTCAAACCACCACACCTAACTAAAAGAATATTTAGCTGTTTTATCTGTAATTATTCTCCCACTCACATTTATTCTTTTTGCCCTAGGAATAGAGGTTCATATAGTCCTGGACAATCTGCAAAGAAAAAATTGGGAAAATGGGTAGGACATGGGTAGAATAGTGTGAAGAATACTGTGATATCTTGCTCTAATGCAACTCCAATGAATCACTTAATTCCAGATGCTGGAGACATCCTTGAGGTAGTAGTATTTTCAGAGATTATCTCAACTGCAGAAAGACCCTGTGGTAGTTTGAATGGATGTCCCCCAATAGCTTCAGAAGTTTTATTAAAGCTTGTAACTAGGTATCACTGTGGGAAGGGCCTAGGGTTCAGCCCTAAGGTGTGCTTGGGAGTGGATCTGAAATTTCCAGTCAAAAGATATGCAGAATGCTTGAATGCTGCCTGTGTTCATGAAGTGTGCTTGCTTGTACTGCTGGTGGTTGCTTTTCTCTCTCTCTCTCTCCATGGATCTTTGAAAAGGAGCCAGCTTCTTCTGCCATTAGGAAACTTCCCCTGAGTCTGTAAGCTTCAATAAATTCCATTCCTCTTATAAACTGCAATTGGTCTGGAGGTCCATCCCAGCAACATGAAGCTGACGACAATAGACCCTGTCTCAGAAATTGTGATCCTTCTTGGGGAAAGCTCTCATCCAGTGACTAAGGGAGGCTATTCTTTCCCTAATTAGAAAAGCTGTTAAAGGCACTATCAGCTCCAGAGCTCTCTCAGGGTTTGGCCAATGGTGCTTTTGACATGGCAGCTTCACTGTTCCTTCTGTATATTCCTATGTCGTTTCTACCATTCCCACAGCTATTGAAACCAAGGGTAATCCTAAATATATATGCTTCAATCTAAATGTCATTTCAGGGTCTATTTCCTAGGGAACAAAATAGCATGAGTAATGGCATGAGAAAAATCCAATGAGCAGTACATAGTTCACCAGTCATCTATGTAAGTAATATTAGTTGAGGTCCTACTTGTAACAAGCACCATTTTTAGATATTTAAGAAAATTTTATCACCCTCTAGTTGGAAATTTAAGTGTATGTGTATTTCCTTGGTATGTCTTTCCCAGGAACCAGCATATTAAGGAACTTAGTGCAGCCATAGGAATAACAATAGTCCTTCATCAGCCAACTTTTGCCATTTTTGGACGAAGGTGATTAGCATGACTAAACAACACAAAGTGTGTTCTCTCATGGAAATTGTGTTTTAGTAAATGCACACAAGTAATTGAACAAATGAGCAAAATTAAGGGATATTATTAAATTTAATTTCAACATTAAAATATCAATAATAATACATAATAATAATAAGATTAAAAATTTAGTAAACAGGGAATAAAATGCTGAAGACTTTTAAAAGAAATACAAATTAAAATGTATCAATGTAAAGGTATCAATTATTTAAAACACAAATTATTTCAACATAGTAGATAAAATTATACATATATTACAAGAAATGTTAAATTGTTAAAAGAATTATAATTTATCCAGGCATGGTGATGAATGCCTTTAATCCCAGCCCTTGGGAGACAGAGATAGCAGGATCACTGTGAGTTCAAGGCAAGCCTGGCACTACATAGTGAATTCCAGGTCAGCCTAGGTAGAATGAGACTCTACCTTGAAAACTCCCCAAAATATAATTTAAAAGGTAGAGTTATATAAAAGAGATTGAATTTGCAAGGGTAATTTAAGTCATGTGGTTATGAATGGTCTTAATAAAGAAATTATGTTTGAGCCAGTCTGTATGTATATATATATATATGGCAACATGCCAGGCAGAGGAAACACATGTGCAAAGGTCTTAATGTACAAATGAACTGGTCATTATCCTAACTTGAAAGAAGGTTGATGTGGATAGAGCATACATTAAGAGAAGCAGTAAGAGATGAGATTGAAGAGATGACTTGAGGTTAAATCATGGTAGAGTTTGTATTTCATTCTATGAATATCAGGAAGTTATTAGAGTATTGCAAAGCTGTACAATGGCATCATTTTAGAAATACAGTTAAAAATAATTCTAGCTACCACGAAAAGATCACAAGGGATAATTAAAATTGGAAATCTAATAATAAGGCCAGGTTAAAAACAATGGTGACTTGGACTCAGGTAATAAAAATGGAAGGGAAAGAAACTAGGCATATTATGAATTTATCTCAGAGCTACAACAACCAGTACTGCTGATGGGATGAAAATTAAGGGCAATTAAGGGAAGCCTTTCAGAAGATTCATAAGTTTTGACTTGAAACACTGAATTATAATTTGTTGATTTATTCCTTCACTCAAGCACATAAGAAGCATGTTTTATGCATCAAACATTATGCTGAATTGTTCAAAATGATACCTCATGTGTGGCCTCAATATTCAAAGTTCAGAAAGAAGATATATAATAGATGACTATAAAATAAGACATGGTCAATGCCCAAAATAGATTTCCATTATTCTCTAATCACTTCATGGATATTAACCTCACTCCTCTAACACATATGTTCACTCAATATGGATCCAAAGAATTAGTTATGCATCATTTAACAACAGAGACATTTTCTGAGAAATGTCATTAGGGATTTTTGTCATTGTGTGAACATCAGAGTATACTTACTTGGACCTACATTGTGAAGCCCCCAATACACTGTATAGTGGAGCCTATTGCTCCCAGGCTATAAATAGATACAGCATGTTACCTTACTGAATATTGTCAGTAATTATAAGACAATAGTATTTGTTTAGCTAAGCTTAAATCTTCACTAAGTATGGTATAAAAGATACAAAATTGTCTATCTACATAGGGTACATACCATGAATGCAGATTGTAGGTCTGAAGTTGCTCTGGGTGAGTAAGTAAATAGACAATGACTGAATATATAAAACTTGGGCATTAGTGAACACTACTGTTGACTACAAATGCTGTACACTTAAGCTACACCAAATTTATAAAACATGATTTTCTAGGCTGGAGACATGGCTCAGCAGTTAAGGAACTTGCCTTCAAAGCCTAATGACCTGAGCCCAATTCCCCAGTATCCACATAAAGCCAGATGCACAAAGTGGCATGTGCATCTGGAGTCTGTTTGCAGCACTGGAGGCCCTGGCATCATTCTTTCTGTAGCCAGGCATGGTGGTGCACACCTTTAGACCCAGCACTAGGGAGGCAGAGGTAGGAGGATCACCATGTGTTTGAAGCCACCCTGAGACTACATAGTGAATTCCAGGTCAGCCTGGGCTAGAGCAAGACCTTACGTCAAAACAACAAAAGGGCTGGACAGATTGCTTAGTGGTTAAGGCACTTGCCTGCAAAGCCAAATGATCCAGGTTTGATTCCCCAGAACCCACATAAGCCAGATGCACAAGGGGGCACATGCATCTGGAGTTTGTTTGCAATGGCTGGAGGCCCTGGTGTGCCCATTCTCTCTCTCTCTCTCCCTCCCTCTCTCTCTCTCTCAAATAAATAAATAAAATATAAAAAAGGTAACAAGAGATTGATTTAAAAAGAATAGCAGAGATGCAAAACAGGAGAAGACTATTTCATGAATAATTGCAGAGCTACAATATCAGAAGAAAACGCTTTTAATTTCATTGACATGAGAAACAAAACTTAATATGTTATAGCCACTATTTTTTTCTGAGTATCTATCTCACAACAAATACCAATTGTGATATAGTGAACACGCAACTAATTGAGTTAAGTAGACTAAGTGACGTGTTATTAGAGTTCTATAGTTTAAGACTGGGCACAGAATATCTACAGAATAGAACAGCAATTTTTTAAAGGAAATATCAATTTACTATTTCTATTGTAATCAGAATTCTCATGTTTTCCCAGAAACTCTGAATATGTTTAATGTTGTTTCAAATGCCAATTCTCATAAAGATTACTCCCATAGTCTGTGTGCTACTATTGCACCTATGGGCCCATCTTGTCTGGCTGGTTGATATTTTTCCTTACAGGACCCACTGCCTGTACTCACTGTTGGTGAATTTTATGCCCCAGAAATTCATATAGTGCTTTATAGCACTATTACAGCTAGTCAGCTGGGATCTGTGTTCTATCTGAATTACAGCATGATCTCTAGATATCCCATCACCATAGCCTAGTTTTCTTTAGCAGTAGGGTCTTACTGTTTAGAGTTGGTGGATAACCAAATGCTTTAGAAATGGCCTTCATTATTTTAGAGGCCACATGGGCCTCTACACATATTAACTCACCATTTACCACATTCTTAACTCCATGGAAGTTCTAATCCATGTAAGTGCAAGAAGGGGGTTCTGTGTTCCTTACTACATTCATTGAGGATATGTTTTCTATCAAACTGCCTTGAGTTGGAAAAAATAAAATTGTAGAAGTCATACTTCAATTATATTCTACAAAGCTACAGTAATTAAGAAAATATACTACTAACTTAAGGATAGTCAAATAGATCGATCTAGAAGAGCTGAAAGTCCAGAAATAGACTATTATATTTAGGACCAATTGTGTCTCAATAAAGGTATCAAGATAATCTTTTTAACAAATACTTATCTGACAAGTAGAAACTGCAAAAAAAATCCACAAAAGTTGAACTCCTGGGCTGGAGGGATGGCTTATAAGTTAAGGCATTTGCCTGCAATGCCAAAGGACCCAAGTTCAATTCCCCAAGACCCACATTAACCAGATGCACAAGGGGTTGCACATGTCTGGAGTTCATTTGCAGTGGCTGGAGGCCCTGGCAATTCTCTCTCTCTCTGTCTCTCTCCCTCTTTTTCTGCCAAATAAATAAATAAATAAATATTTTTTAAAAGTTGAACTCCTATCTCACACTATATACACATACAGAGAGAGCACACAGTTCTTTGCCT
This sequence comes from Orientallactaga sibirica, assembly GCA_036365145.1. Classification (NCBI taxonomy): domain Eukaryota; kingdom Metazoa; phylum Chordata; class Mammalia; order Rodentia; family Dipodidae; genus Orientallactaga; species Orientallactaga sibirica. The sequence continues at coordinate 1,287,473 of JAEOAD010000056.1, read as the reverse complement.
AAATGGAGACATTATGCCCAACAAAAAAGCCTTCTAAATGAATATGTTTATCCACTATGATCAATGCTGCTCTCACTGTTTGTTAAATAACCTGAATTTTAGTGATGGTAGCAAATACTGGGGAGACCCAAGACTCATCAAAATGACAAGAGGAGAAAGCTGAGTACCTAGCACTGAAGGAGTCATCTCTATCAAACACAACAGGGTCCAAGAAAAATTACAGAGGAAGTGTCAGGTTAAATATGGGTGCTGCTCCCAGTGCTCAATAAAGAACCTTCTCCAGGGAGATGGGAGTAGCTAGACACTGAGGAGACTCACAAGTCATCAAAACTTCTAGAAAATAAGAGGCTGCCAAGAGATCAACACTAAAGGAGACTTCTAACCCTCCCTCTAAGGCTCAGGGAATACTCCAGAACAGGGAAAGAATGTAAGAACCACCAGGTGGTATGGTGTACTCTGAGGCTTTGTCTCTCTCAAAGAGACTAGCTCATGCATTCATGACCCCACAGTGATTATTGATAACTCCCCTGAAGACGGCCCTCAAGGGAATGGGGTTGGCAGAGGGTGGAATAAAGTGGACAACTGATGGGTATACAACCAATTTACAATATGTTCATATATCAAAGGTCTCAATAAAATCATTTTTAAAAAGAAAGTGAAAATACAAAAAGACTTACACCTATTAAATTCTCTCTAAACTAATAATGGTTATCCCATTTACCTGGTGCTGACTTCTCTCTCCGTTGGAGAATTTGCTTCTCTTGTTCACATGGACACAGAACTTGAGGAGAGAATCAGTCCATCACACCTCACCAGGGCCCCAGATGAAACCATAGAGTAATTGGGGAAATAAGCAAGAGTGCTGCTTTCTTGGTGAACCTGGTATCAGCACAAGGATGAAGGAAATAGACACAGAGAACACTCAGCTCCTACCAAACCAGAGATCCAGAGACACAGAGACACCCAAGACCTCATCACTGAAGTAGACCTAAAACAAACCCAACGTGGCTCAGGGAAATTCACAGAAGAGGGTGCAGAAAGATTGTTAGAGTCACAAGTTGGGACACTATACACAGAGACATTACCTCTTCTCCATAACTGATGGCTACCCCCACAATGAATGACCCACAGTCCCCATGGGGATAACTGGCATCCCCAACGAGGAGGGTCCCTTCAGAGAGGGGGGCAAGGGTGAGGGTAAGGACAGTACCAACCTGTACTGTTTATACACTGAGTATGTACATAACTAATAAAGAAAAAAGAATAAATGACACTTGTGATCAGAGAAAAAAAATAAGCAGCACATGGAAGTACATGGGGATATGATGGGAAGAAGAAGGGTTTTGGTGGTGGGGGGCATGGTGATTTGATTTAGGTGAGCCCCATAGCCTTCTGTGTTCTGAATGCTAGGGCCTCACCTGGTGACAATTTGGGAATTGGAGCCTCCTGCAGGTGATGTATTCTTGGGGAAAGCTTATGGATGTTATAGCCAGCTTTCCTTGTTGGTATTTGGCATACTCATCTGCTGCTATTGTCCACCTGATGTTGGCCAGCAGGTGATGTCCACCCTCCACTCATGCCATCATTTCCCCCTGCCATCATGGAGTGTCCCCTTGAGTCTGTAAGCCAAAATAAACCCTTTCCTTCTACAAGCTGCTCTTGGTTGGGTGTTTTTGCCAGCAATGAAAAGTTGACTGCAACAAAGGGGAAAGGGAAAGAAATAGGGTAATTGAGGGAGTGGGATCAAAATATTTTGTATACATATATGAAGTTGTCAAAATAAATTAATTACATTAAAAAATTAAAATTAATACTGGGCTGGAGAGATGGATCCATGGTTAAGGTGCTTGCCTGTAAAGCCTAAGGATCTGGCTTTGATTCCTTAGTACTCACATAAAGGCAGATGCACAATGCAGTGCATGCTTCTGGAATTAATTTTCATAGGCTGGAGGCCCAGGCATGCCATTTCTGTCTTCCTCTCTCTCTCTCTTAAATAATAAAATATTTTTTAAAAAAGCAAAATAGAAAGCGAAAAGACAAAAATAATAGAAAAATTGTAGATCATATATATTATAAAGGACTGATAACCATAGTATATTTAAAAACTCTTACAATATAATAATAAAAGGAAACATGAGAGTAAAATGGACAAAATATTGAAATAAACATTTCTTAAAAGGTACACAGATGGCCAATAAGTACATGAAGATATACCCAACATCAATAGTCATTAGGAAAATACAAATCAATACCACTTTACTTCTAGTAGGACAGTTTAAAGGAAAAGGACACTGTAATCGTTAATCTCTGGTTGTGAACTTGACAAGATTTAGAATTCCCAAACCAGACACAATTTATGTGAGGAAGGGATTTATTTCAAGCTTACAGATCCAGGAGAAATTCAATCAATGGTAGAAGAAACTGCTTCCATACATTCAAGCAGAGAGAAACAACCAAAGTGTCAGCAAACACTAAAAATAAAAATAACAGCAAACATGAACTGGCAGAAAGCAGGACCCTCCCTGAGCTCAAACCTCTCTAACTACCTTTCAGCTGGAATTCAGATCCATCCACATACATACCTTTAGGCTGGACCCCAGGATCCACCCCCAGTGACACCTCCTCTAGCCAGATGGCTGGAGAACCAAGTTATATACCTTAATAAAACATCAGATTCCGGCTGGAGATATGGCTAAACAGTTAAGGAACTTGCCTGCAAAGCCTAAGGATTCAGGTTCAACTCCCTATAAGCCAGATGCACATGGTGGCAAATGCATTGGAAGTTCGTTTGCAGTGGCTAGAAGCCCTGGCATGCCCTTTTTCTCCAACTCACCCTCTCTCTCTGTCTCTCATAAATAAATAAGTAGATAAATAAAATTTTAAAAAATAGTTTAGTTAAAAAAAAATCTGAGTCTATGGAGAACCACACACCCTAACTGTGGCCGGCACCATTCCATGAGATAGGATCCTAGACTGCATAAAAGGAGAAAGCTAGCTGAGAAAGCAGTATTCATCACTTCCTACTTCCTGGCTGTGGCTGTAATGTGATTCAGATGGCCTTCTGTTCCTGTTGATATGATGGGCTATATTTCTGGCACATTAGACCAAAATAAACCTTCCCAGGTTAAGTTGCTTCCTCTTATGTATTTTGTCACAGCAATGAGTAAAGTAACTAATGTAGATACTAATAACTGCCTGTGAGGATGTAAGGATACAATACACAAAATCAACCAATAAAAGAGCTGGTTCTCTGAAAAAGTTAACCAGTCAACCAACTGATCTAAAAATCAGTGAGTTAGTCTAAGAAAAAGTCTTTTTGTAACTTTTTTAAATATTTATTTATTTATTTATTTATTTATTTATTTATTTATTTATTTAAGAGAGAGAGAGAATGGGCACACCAGGACCTCCAGCCAGTGCAGATGAACTCCAGATGCATGTGCCACCATGTGCACCTGGCTTACGTGGGTACCAGGGAATTGAGCTTGGGTCCTTAGGCTTCACAGGCAAGCGCTTTAACCGCTAACTAAGCCATCTCTCCAACCGAAGCCATCTCTCCAGCCCTCTTTTTTAAAACTTTTATTTGACAATCTCCATACATATACACAATGTACCCTAATTATAATTCCCCCCACAACTATCCTTTGTCTTTCCTAACATATCCCTTTCCAGTAGACCCACATTCTTCCTTCTAACTAGTCCCTCTTCTATTTTGATGGCATCATTCTTTTTACCCTCATTAGGCAGGTCACCTGTAGTTAGGGGCAGCCACTGTGAGTTCATGAATGCCTATTTTGTGGATGACAGCATTCCCAAGCACTCCTCCCCATCCTTTGGCATTTAGCTTCTTTTTGCCACCTCGTTCACAATGGTCCCTAAAGCCTTAAAGGTTGTGATAGAGATGTCTCACTGCTGAACACTCCAGTGTCACTTCTTATCAGCACTTCCATGTGATTTGATTTAATCACTACCATCTGAAAAGAGAAAAGTTTCTCTAACAAGTAAGAGTAACATTAATGGACATAAATATAAATATTTAGAGAGCAATCTGGTTGGCATGAGACTTTCATTTAGCCAAATGACAGAAAAATACCTTTCCCCTAGGGCTTATGACCTTTTCAGCCATAAGCTTTTAACTAGGTTTTCAGTACCAGGCATGATGAATTCCTTCCCATAGAATGGGCCTCAGATACAATCAGAGATAATTGATTTCCCCATAACAGACATGACTCCATTGCATCAGTTATCTCATTATGACTGTCCCAGCCATGCAGCTTGTAAGGTCCACTGTTGGTTTAAGACTATTGATGACTTTACTCCCCAGAATGGTGTCTTATGACAGCTAGTCAACAGGGAGGAGGCTTTCAGCTGAGGTCCAGCTTGATTTCTCAGTGTACGTCAACAAAAGCATGTGGCGTCTTCAGCAATAGGGTCTTAGCACCGAGTCTTGGCAATGGACTGTATTGCTTTGGGGGCATCAGCAGCCTCCTTTATTAACAATTCACTGGGAGGTAGGCTACTACTTACATTGTAATTTTCCTGTAACAAATCTATGGCTCCTGGGCACAAGGGTTATCCACCCCCTAGAGAGTACTTCTACCCAAACGCTTTCTCTTTTTATACATACATATTTTTAGCTAGCAAAAGTATAGGTTTTGGGGAATCGAGCCTTGAACCGGGGTCCTTAAGCTGCACAGGCACGCACTTAACCACTAAGCCATCTTTCCAGCCCTTTTCATCTTTTTTGCTTGTGAAGGTGTTTGTATGCATGTGGAAGCATGTATGTGGGGGAGTTCATTTGCAGTGGCTGGAGGCCCTGGCACACCCATTCTCTCTCTCTCTATCTGCCTCTTTCTCTCTGTTTGTCTGTCACTCATAAATAAATAAATAAATAAATAAATAAATAAATAAATAAATAAACAAACAAACAAAGTATAGGTTTTCCGCAACATGGCTCAGGGAAATTCATGGAAGAGGGAGTGGAAAGATTGTTAGAACCACAAGTTGGGATATTATGCACAGAGACATTGATTCTTCCCCCTAACTGATGGCTACCCCCACAACGCATTATCCACATTCCCCAACGAGGAGGGTCCCTTTGGAGCAGGGAGGTCAGGGAGGAGGCTAATGATGGTACCAGCATGACTGTATACACACTATCTACATAACTAACAAAAAATTCAAAAAAGGTATAGGTTTCCATATGGCTTATTTGTAACATCTTTCATTTTGATTAACCTTTCTCCAACCCATTCTACTCCTCCATCTCCCTCCCCTTACCTCACATAGAATATTCCACCCCAAGTATACTGCCCCTCTACTTTCATATCCCCAACAGCCTCCCCTTAAGCCCTCCCCTCTCTTCCCTTCTTCCCTCATGGTCCCTTTCTAGCTTTCTGGATTCTACTACTGACTCTTCCTTCAGCTCACATACAAATCTAAACATTTGAAGCTAGGATACACATATGAGACATAATATGTGGTGCTGGAATATTCCAAATTCTACCTTGTCATCAAACTCAGATACTCTGCCTTCTCCATGGTCCATTATATTAGTGAGGCTTTCTGTTTTTGTTTGTTTGTTTGTTTGTTTGTTTGTTTGTTTTTTGAGGTAAGTTTTCACTCTAGCCTGACCTGGAATTCACTATGTTTTCTCAGCCATCCTCCTACCTCTGCCTCCTGAGTGCTGGGATTAAAGGTGTGCACCACCACGTGCTACTTTTATTAGTGAAATTTTCTACAGAGTTTATTTGACTTACTATGTTTTTCATTTCCAGTATTTTAGGTTGGTTTTTCTCCAATGTTTCTATTTCCTTTCTCAAATTTTATAGCAACCACCTTATTTCTTTCAGTTGATTTCCTTTTTTCTCCTTCAGGAGTTAGTTTGATTCTTTTAATTTCTCCTTTTCTTTCTTTGAAAATACTTATAATACTTCTTTAAAATTCTCTGTCAGACATTTCATCTAATTCAGTCTCTCTGGAGGCCATTTATGTTGAATTTATAATTTTCAGAGCCATTATGTCGGCTTTAATTTTTCTTTCTTATATTGCTGCATTTGGATTTTTGCATCTCAAGTTACTTCATGGCTTGAATTTTCCATTCATCAGCTGTATTCTAGGCATGTTGGTGAAATTGTATCTCAAGAGTAGGAGCTCAAGGTGCTACATGTGGTCCCTATATAACTCCCAGAGTAACAGCAAGAGTGAGCCAAGCTGCTTCTGATATTTGAATGTCCTGGGAGATAATTAATAGAAATTGTCCTTTTGACTTCAATAATTGTGGGTGAATAACCAAGCAAGGATGGTATGAAGGATACTAGGATTTGGGTTACTTAGAAGTGGGAGGGAAGTAAGGTGTGCTAGGATGAGGACTTGTATGAACTTTGAAAACTTTGTAGGTGGCACAACTATCTGGGAGAGGAAAGTTGAGATACTGCTAGGTTCCACAGATTTTAGAGGTGGCTGAGGTGATGGAAGGTTATAGCTATGAAGGTGAAAGAGAAGGGATAAGGAGGAGGTCATGTGGACATCAGATTGGAAAGCTAGGGTCATTACATGAATTATGGATGGGAAGAGTAGCAGCGAGATTGCAATATCAGATTCTGAAGTAGGGATATTCTTAAAAGGCCAAGGGAATTAGAATCGAAATAGAAAAAATAACCTAGACTTAGAATGTAAAGAAAGTAGGAACTTTCCAATTTGTCAAGGTAGTGTACAGATTAGAGAAACAAGAAAAAGCATGACATCATATAGCTCCAGTCAAAGAATTTCAGCTTCATAAGAAATGGAAGGCAGCTTGCATCTGAAACCTCTCCAGAACTGGGAAGAGGTGGAGCTATCAGGGAAGAATGCATACTATCATGGTATAGACATGGCTTTTGCTCCACCATCTCATCTGGAAGCTATCAGTTAACTTCTTAAGAACATTTCTATTATGTCAATCAAAATTCAGCTGGAGGAATGGCTTGGGGTTAAAGGTGCTTATATGCAAATTCTGCCTGCCTGAGTTCAATTCCCTGGCCACCCATGTAAAGTCACATGCAAAAAGTGGTGCAATCACCTGGCATTCCATTTACAGCAGTAAATCTGGTGCACCCTACCCCTGCCACACACACACACACACACTAATAAACAAAAATATTACTAAAAACAAAATTATAAATGTATATGAAATTGAGATAAATCACATATTATACAACAAAGCTATATATTACTTAGGACTGTGGAGATGCTGGGCATTTTCATGGCATTTTGTAGATTTGCTCTTGTAGGCTGGCAGTGAATAGTCAGTGAATTTAAAAATTCTAATTGTGGAGCTGGAAAGATAGCTTAGCAGTTAAGGCACTTGCCTGCAAAGCCTAAGGACCCATGTTCAACTCTCCAGATCCCACATAATCCAGATGCACAAAGGTGAGGCAAGCATAAGGTTGCACATGCCCATTAGGTGGTGCAAGCATATGAAATTCGATTTCAGTGGCTGAGGCCCTGGCACACCAATACTCTCTCTGTGTCTGTCTCTCTCTCACATGCTCCCTCTAAAATAAAATAAGAAAAATAAATAAACAAATAAATAAATTCTTATTGTGTATGTGTTTGTTCCATTCCTGCTAGCCGATCATACCATTCCCACATCCCACAACTTTATCTCCTCTTTTAGGCAACAACCACTCAATGAGCATGCTATGAGAGGGCAAGCCTCTGGAAGACATTTTGATGAGGAACAATAAAGCCAGCATTTAAGTGGCTCCAAATACCACAATTGAGTTCTAGGACTTTGCTTGCTCCTCAAATACTAAAGAAGACAGAAAGTGCAAAAGCTTTTGGGTTACAATCCTTATTGTTCTATTGCTTAATTACATGGCCTTGGACATCTCTCTTAAACTCTGAATTTCAGACTCCTCATCCACATATTCATAGTATATATAAAACCTACCTCCTACAGTAGTTGCAAGGTGAGCACTGACATACTTGAGTCCAAACACATAAAATTATTCTTATCCCAATGTTTTGAAAATATTTTTAACCAAACAAGAGAACAGATTTTGCAAGTAACCCTGAAAACTCTAACTAGTCCAAACTTCGTCCCCAGCTTTCCTTCCTCCTGACCCTGCATTCAGATTAATACGGGCTTTCTTATCATAAGCGCAGAAAATTGAAAGTAGTTCAAAAGGAGCTGGCTGCCCTCAACTGACTCAAGTAAACATTGAATACCATTTGCAGCATCTGTTATAACTACACCTTTCCTATTTTCTAATCCTCAGTTTGCAACCAGTGATAAAAATACAGCTACCTCCCCCTTAATGCAGCTGTCACTGGATTCTTCAGTTTTCCCTCATTTTCAGGAGAGTGTAAGTCAGATATGAGTTGGACTCTGGGCTTTTTTACTGATCTACTCTTTGCCACCCCAGACACTAGAGTAGATAGTAGGCAGGAAAACAGGTGCCAATTCAAAATAGGAAAACATGGACATTTGCTTGATAGAGCCAATAAAGGTTTATATATACTTCAGGATGAGTTCTCAATAAAATAGTCTGCTCTGAGTGATTAATTTCTCTTTATTATCTTTGCCTCATTAATATGATTAGTAAAAGTGATGACACGTCTCTTTCTTCTTCCTAATGAGAGTCTGGAGGGACATATTATTTTGTTATCCTTATGAGATAAGAGAGGAGGGTAGAGGAGGAGAGAGCTTGGCTCCTAATAAAATGTAGTCTGCAGGATATTGAAAAGTCCTCAACCAAGAAACTACTGTATACTTCCAAGAGTGATTTCTGAAATTGTTTAAAATCTCACTGGCTTCCAATCTGACACACCAGATACCAGCTCTTCTCAAGCATTTCATTAGTGTTCTTCTATCTATCATGAGATACTGATTTGACAAATTTTAAATTGGAAGAATATTTGATACTTCCAGGAGAGATAGCACACAATGTAGCAACTCAAACCTTAACTCTGTGTCAGTATTACATTGAAGAACACATTGTAAGACCTCTTACTGGAATTCCTTCTTCCCATAGCACCAAGTGTTCTCTATTTAGCAAAACTATGCTTCCTAAGATGGTAACAAAATTTTGCTAAGGGGAAAAGGGAAAAATATGGAACTACCCAGAAATGATTGATTATAGAGTATGCCAAAGTCCATTCTGTGATGTTTATTTACTTATTCATTTATTCGCAAGGAGAGAGAGCAGGGAGGGAGAGAATGGGCACATTAGGGCCTCTTGCCAATGCAAATGAACTCCTGATCATGTGCCACTTTGTGCATATGGTTTTACAAGGGTAGTGGGAAATCAAACCCAGACCATTAGGCTTTGCAAGCAAGTGCACTTAACCACTGAGCCATCTCTCCAGTCTCTGAATATGTTTAATTTTATTAGTATATGGTATGGCTTGAATGTAAAATATTCCCCCATAAGCTCATATCTTTGAACACTTAGTCCCCAGCTAGTGGCATATTTTAGGAAAACTGTGAAACTTAGAAGATGAAGCATTTCTGGAAGAAGTATGTCACTGGGGGGTGGGGCATTCTTGAAGTTTTATAACTTGGCCCCAGTTCCTGCTCACTCTCTACTTCCTTTCTTTAGTGAAATGTGAAAAGCCAACCAGCCATGCCATTCCCACCATAATGGACTGCATCCCCTAGAAATTTAAGCTGAAATAGGGCCGGGTGTGGTGGGGCATGCCTTTAATCCCAGCACTTGGGAGGCAGAGGTAGGAGGATCACCATGAGTTCGAGGCCACCCTGAGACTACTTAGTGAATTCCAGGTCAGCCTGGACTAGAATGAAACCTTACCTCAAAAAAAGAAAGAAAGAAAAAGAAATTTAAGCTGAAATAAACCTTTTTCTTCTGTAATTTGCTTCAGGTCAGGCAAGAAAGTAAGTAATATGGTATACTAAATTGATAGTATTTCTTATGGCATTTTCGTACACAATTTTGGTTGATCCTCCCTTCCTCTCTGTCACCCATCTACCTGCACCTACCTGTCTTTCCATGCTTGTGCCATGTCATGTTTGAAAGTATGAATTCTATTCCATTTCCTGTTTTATTTAAAGATTATGTGACTTTACAATCTTTTCCCTATGTTAGAATAATTGCTCATGGAAAAATGCTGGAATACCAGGAAGAATGTTCAATGATCCATGAAAGTAAGAAAGATACTTTCTGTCTTTCTTGGAGGAGGAGATGGCATTTTACTATTCTAAGAGGCCTGAAGATAAAGCCTCTTGGGCTATCCAGGTTAAACATGAATACCAAGAAAAACATCTGAAAAAGTCAACCTGAAAGGGCAGCATTGTCACAAATCATAGAAATAGAAATGGTGGTCAGTTAGAAGTTTTAAGAGAAAGTATTGAAAGCTAAAATTAAATAGATCTGAGATTTAATAATAAGCACTCAACAAATGGTGTGTGCTCAGAAGTGAACACTTTTTTTTAAAGAACTGTTTCAAAGACCTGAAAACACAATTAATAATAGCTAAAAGAAAGTTATCTATGAAGACTCCCTTGATAACCACATTCCTCAAAGTCTGATTTTCCCAAGTATATTGTACTCAAAGTAAAACATAAGGAAAAATTTGTTTCATTAAAATCATTTGTAAAAATACTCCCTTAAAATGAGCTACAATTTGCTTTCCCTAGAACATATATTATCTGCAGCGCAGCCCTTCAGTCCAACAAGAACAAGCCTACTGTCCCTTCCTTATGACTATTATTTTGATACACCAGGAGTTGACCTCTCTATTCTCTAGTAGGTGAAATGAACTTACTTATTTCAACTATTTTTTGTTCAAAAATATACTGGAAGAGCACATGATATATGAAGGTTATATATCAGACACTTGCATTTGGTTCTGTAGTAGTTCTTCCGGAAGAGGTGGCAGGAAGAATGTAAGAGCCAAAGGAAGGATAGGACACCTTACAATGCACTCTTCCAAACACAAAATGGCATGGATACCTATGACCTTTCAGTGCCAGGCACAACCTACACAGGACCAGTACAATAGGAAGAAAAGATGACAACTTCAAAATTAAAGAGAGGGCTGGAGAAGATGGCTTAGCACTTAAGGCATTTGCCTGCAAAGCCAAAGGACTCCAGTTCGATTACCCAGGACCCATGTAAGCCAGAAGCATAAGGGTGCATATGTATCTGGAGTTCGTTTGCAGTGGCTGGAGGCCCTGGCATGCCCATTCTCTCCCTCTTCCTCTCCCTCTCCCTCTCCTCTCTCTCTCTCCCTCTCCCTCTTTCTCTCTCTCTCTCTCAAATAAATAAATAAATAAAATGTATTTTTTAAAAAAGAGAGACTGATGGGGGGCTATGAAGGACAGTGGAGTTTCAAAGGGGAAAATGGTGGGAGGGGGAATTATCATGGTTTATTGTCCATAACTACGGAAGTTGTCAATAAAAAATATTTTTAAAAAAGTTAAAGTTCTAGACACATAGCTCAGTGGGTAAGAGTGCTTCCCATGCAAGAATTGGGGCCTTAGGGGGCCTGAATCAATATGAGTCTGATTCCCTGGTATCCATGTAAATAGCCAGGTGTGGCCATGCATGTCTGTAACACCAGTCCTATGGGGAAAATAGCCAGGAGAATAACTTGGACACACAAAAAAATGGAAAGTTCTGGACTCAGTAAGAGACTCCTCTCCTAATTATTAGGTCTCAGAGCTATATACTCTAGCACATCCCAAGACCATGTGGAACAAAATTACTTATAGCTGGCAAGAAGTCTCAGGAGAGAGTAGCTTGGTGAGGGTCTGATGATTCTCCTCAGACCTTCTTTCTATGAGGAAACATCAACAGGCCAAATCTTGTTCACAGCTGATCTGATGAAGATATTAATAGCTATTATACTCAGAGGACAACACTCCATAACTACACCACAAGTAACTGTGCACTTCATTTACCTTAGTACCACAGCAACACAACTTAAAATTTACAGTAAATAATTTCATCATGGAGATAAAGAAATTCTAGTCAATTGTAAAGTTAGCTGTGACTAACCCCATGGATTAAGGTAGTTTATCTTGGAAGAATCATTCACCTTTGGAAGAACATAGCAGGGTCCTCTGAAAAGAGAACATGAATAAGGAGAGATTTTTGTTTGAATAAGAAAGAAAGAAATTTTACACCCAGATTATGGCTGACTATCCAGATATATTTTTATTCATATTTATTTATGTGAGAGAGAGAGAGAGAGAGAGAAAGAATGGACACAGCAGGGCTTCTAGCCACTGCAAACGAACTCTGGACACATGTGCCACCTTGTGCATCTGGCTTATGTGGGTCCTGGGGAATCAAACCTGGGTTCTTTGGCTTTGCAGGCAAGCGCCTTAACCACTAAGCAATCTCTTCAGCCCCTGACCATCCACATAGCACAGGTCTGGGCAGAAGCACTGTAAGGAACTAATGTCATGGCTTACAATGACAATAGCTAATAGCCATTGATAGTGTATATTGTATTAAGCAAAAGTATTTTGGATGTATTAACTTATCAAGCCTCAAAACTATGAGGTAGAGGTTTATGATGATTGTTGCCAACTTGATTGGCTTGGTAAGTGCCCAAGACATTAGTGAAACACAACTCTGGGTGTGTCTGTGAGGGTGTTCCCAAAGATGACTAAGTAAGGAGGGAGGCCTATCACCTTGCATGTTGTTAGTGCTGTACCATAGGAGGGGGGCCTGGAGTGAAGCAAACAGGAATGAGGATGCCTACTAGAATAGGCATACACTCTCCTTCCTGGCCACCTTCAGGGGATACTGAAATACCTGAAACAGTGGAACAAAATAAATTCTTACCCTCTTAAGTAGTTGCTATCATATATTTGACAGAGTAATGAAAATCTGACTAACAAAAAGCTGTTATTATCAAAAAGCTGTTATTATCTCATCATCCCTATTTTACAAATGTGGGTAATAGGAATGGAGAGGTTCAAAACTTTATCCAAATTTAAACCCAGATAACACTAGTTACACATATCCTAATGCGAGTATGTATGCTGAAAGAGAACAAAGCAAGATGAGACACCAATCACTGGGAACATCCAGATGTGATTGGGACCACCTTTATTTGCACTGATAAAGTCATGATAAGAGTATGTGGTGTCTGGAATCAGACAGATCTATGTCCAAGTTTGTATTCCAACCTTACAAGTTGCATAGCCTTGAGCCAGAAACTGACACTATTGTCATTAGTAGACATCATGTGTACAAGTCATCTTGTTATAAGAAACTGAGGCACACAGAACCAGCACCAGAGACAGAGAGGAGAATCTAAGATTTATTCATGCTGACATGGACTCAGGGGAATAACTTCTAAAGCCTGAGTCCTGAGCTCTAATGGCTCGGAGGTTTTATACACAGTATGACAGAAAGTTTACCATCATCTTGAGTTCTTTAAACAATTGGTGGCTTAAACTTCTGGGCTCCGTGACTGGGGACTACAAGTGGAAAAATACAGAAGTGCAGGGATGTTTGCCTATGGCTGCACTAAGCAGATAACATATAAGCATGGTGCAGCTGCATAGATAGGGAGGAAATTCAGGGTCATGCTATCTCCTTGGTAAAGGCTTACACAATAAAACTGTGTTTCAGAGGATCATCTCAGTCTGATTTCTCTGTCAAATATCTTCTGCCATGATGTAGTACCTTTGTACACAATAAGCTTGACACAAGCATCATGAACATTTTTAATACATTACACTATGAAAATATACTATTACTTTGTACTACACTTTAGGAATTAACCTCATTCTTACAACACTAAATATGAGTGCATCAGTTACTTTCTTTTTTAAAAAAAATTAAAATATTTAATTTATTTATTTGAGAAAGAGGGGGAGAGAGAAGGGGAGAAGAGGCAGAGAGAGAGAGATAGAATGGGTGCACCAAGGGCCTCCAGCCACTACAAACAAATTCCAGATGCAAGTGCCAACTTGTGATTCTGGCTTACGTGGGATATAGGGAATTGAACCTGGATCCTTAGACTTCACAGTCAAGTACCTTAACCACTAAGCCACTTCTCCAGCCCTGTGTCAGTTACTTTCTTATTGCTAGCACAAAATACTCAAGCAGAAGCAACTTATGAAAGGAAAAGGCTTGAATCTGGCTTACTATTGAGGGGAGGTTTGATTATGGCAGGGAATGCATGGTAGGCCAGAGTGGAAGAGCAGTATCACACTGTAGCACAGGTTGCAGACAGAGAACAACAAGAGGAGCTGGACTATGAAACCTAAAGGCCTGCCTCTAGTGACCCAGTTCTGCCAGCAATGCTCCCCTTCCTAAGGGTTCCACAACCTTCTCAAATAGCACTATTTTGCCGTGGAATCAAGTGTTCAAATACATGAGCCAATGGGGTTCATTTAAATTCAAACCACAACAATGACATAGATATACGGAGTATTTATACAGTACTGAGAGCAGACCAGACCTGGTGGTACAGGCCTGTAATCTTAGCTATTTGGAAGGCTGAAGTAGATGGATTACAAGATCAAGGCCTATCTGGGGTACAGACAAAGCTCAACATAAGCCTGAGCAATTTAGTAAGAGCTTATCTCAAAAAGGAAAAAAAGAAAGAAAGAAAGAAAGAAAGAAAGAAAGAAAGAAAGAAAGAAAGAAAGAAAGAAAGAAAGAAAGAAAGAAAGAAAATGGCTTAAACATGGGGGTATGAATGTAACTATGCAGTAGAGTGTTTACCTGGCATGTACAAGGCCCTAGGTTCAATCCCTAATAACACACACATACACACACACACACACACAGAGAGAGAGAGAGAGAGAGAGTCCTGACAGTAGGTCAGTTTAGAGCAAAACGTCAAATTTCAAACTCCCACTGTTCAGACTGATCATTTAAAACTCTCAGCAGTTTCTATCAAATTCTTAAGTTGTTCCTCTTCTTAAGTCTTTCTCACCCAAAGAAGAAAGTGAGTACTTGTAAGCAATGTCAAATGAAGATGAGACAGATTTCCCAAGTGACAGGACGATCCTCTCACATCTTCTGGTGGAGATTGGTTCCTGCCAACCAACTGGCAAGAAAAAAAAAAGTGACAGCAAGCCACATAAGTACAAGTATCAGTGGGTGGAAAAATGTCAGAAACAAAGAAAACTCTTTAAAATATTAAATGCAATCTCATTTACTGGTGGCCACAGATAAAATGGAAGCGTTTACCATCTACACAGACGCTGACAGTGATGAATGAAACCATTCTGAAACTGTGAAGGAAAGTGGCTGCTGAGAAGGGGGGGACAGACTCCTGAGGGGGAGCGAGAAGATGCTGTGGGTGGGGGAACAGGAAGAGAATGAGAACTAGTTATGTGTGGGCTGAGGCATTTTCAGTGGTAGAACAAAAAATATAGAAATAATGTTGCTGCCGGTAGTTAAAAAACTCAGGCAGGCATTGATTCCCACCTACCTTGGTCCCCCCACACTCTAAAATAAGAGAAGCTTAGATTTTTAAAGGAAGAATGAGGTGTGTATGTCAGAGTAGGAGGGAAATAAATGGCTAAAATGCATTTTGAAAAATGAAATTAAATAGGGGTCAGGTCTCAAATTCCAAAGGGATAAAAATGATCCCATAATAGGTGCAGTGTAATGGATGATATAACCAGTGGATGCACAAATGACTCTGCTTCAGACCCTATAAGAGGGATTGTTATAAAAGCACTAGAGAAGTTTGAAAGTCATTGTTCTAAATTATTTTCATTTCACAGTCAAAAGATGACATGCTGCCAGTAATAAAGAGAGCCTGAGTCATGGTTGAAATTGAAAGAATGAGTTGAAAATGAAAGGTGAGTTATAGAAACAAGTCTGTTTCATGTAAATGAAAATAAAGGATTTTGGCTCACTGCAATTATCTAAAAGCTTTTGGAAAGAGAAGAAACACTATACACTTCACGTGTCAGTATTTGACTTTGCTAATGAGTATAATCATGTTTAGGTTCACTTTGCTTTTTATTTCTCCAGAGCTTGGTATTTGTGGTTGTCTATAAAACTACATAATGTCCTCTGAAATCCTTCCATAGAAACTGCAAGCACTGATATGCTCCTAGTAGGTTGTAATCATGGTAGTAAATACTACAGAACGGGAGAACGTATTAGAAAGGATATTTTACAGTACTTGGGCTAAGAGAACATAGAAACTACTTAGAGAAAAGGTGTGAAGCAGGTGAGCCCCAGTTCAAGGGTGAAGTCACACCTTTAGACAAACTGGTATCCCAAGAGGTCCTGATGGATGCTGAATGACAAATGAAAGGGACAATAAGGGTGTGAAGACAACCCTGAAAACAAGAATAAACAAACAAAAGAAAATCCTTCACGGAGTGCAGTGGTTGTGGTACACATGAGAAAAGATGAGCCTTGAGGAATCATTAAGGAATGATCAAATTTGTGCTAGGAGGAAAAAGCAAAAAGGCTGTTCCAAATTGGGAAGATCCCTTCTACCACAAATTTCTCTCCTTTGATACACAATTACCCAGCATGCCAAATTAAAATATTCAAAAGTCTGTTCTGTACATTTTTAAAAGCTTCTTTTAAAATAATAAAAATGTGATTTTTGTCCCTCAGACCATTTATATTGTGTATTACATTTATGGATTTGTGTATGTTGAACCATCCCTGCATCTCTGGGATAAAGCCTATTTGGTCAGGGAGAATAATCTTTCTGATATATTCTTGTATTCTGTTTGCCAGCATTTTGTTGAGAATTTTTGCATCTATGTTCATGAGGGAGAGTGGTCTATAATTTTCTTTTTTTGATCTGTATTTGTCCGGTTTTGGTATCAGGGTGATGCTGGCTTCACAGAAGGATTTCGGTAGAATTCCTTCCTTTTCTATTTTATGGAAAAGTTTGAGAAGCATGGATCTGGAAAGGATTATACTAAATGAGGTAATCCAGGCTCAGAAAGCCAAACATCACATGTTCTCTCTCATATGTGGATCCTAGCTACAAATGTATAGACTTGTGTATGAACTGGAACCAAAAATCGGTACCAGAAGCCAGTAAACTGGTAAAAGGCTATAAGGGAGGGAGGAGAGGGAAGGACTAAATGGATGGTATTGCACATATGTAAGTAGAAGAACAGATTACAGGGAGGGGAATGGCCTAAGCGAGGCCATGGGAAGCAAATGTGTAAAGAAGGGCAGGGGGAGGGTCAATCAAAATTCAAGAGAGTCTGAATAAGACTTATGTAAACCTACTTTTTTGAACAATGGCACATCCATAAGCTATAGACTGTTACTAGAAAATTTTCAGTGCCTGGGATGGGATACCTTTCAGTGAGTTGTTGGCCAAGGAGGTCCCAGTAGCCTCCAAAACATTAAAGGCTATTGTCAAGGCCCTTGGTTTCCCTAAGAGACAGATGGTAAGACCTGATTGCTGAAGACATCTCTTGCCTGAGAGGCAAGGTCACTGAGAAAGCAAGCTGCTGAGCAGAAACCCTTCTCCCTGTAGACCAGCCAACTGAAAGCTGGAAAAAGCTGCACTGCATGCAGCTGTATGGGAGACAGAAGTCATCAGCAGTGAAAACAGAGGACACTGGAAAACTCAAGTTTGGCCATACAGGCCCAATGACTGAACGGGTGCAATAGTAGCATGTCTGCTCTTGGGGAAACCAACTGCTCCATAACTGGACTAAAGGCCCTCTTTATGGGAGGGAATACAAGCCTGGTGCTGAAAAAACATAGCAAAAGTCTATGGCAGGGGAGGTCATGAGCCTTAGGCGTATAAAGCCTGCTCTTATCTAGTTAAATGTATATATTAAATGTATATATTATTCCCACCAAGCTGCCCTGAAAGCACTACACTTAATATTCATATTCACATATTGATGCTACTCTCACTTCTGGTTAGAGAAGCTTCTCTTTTCAGATGGCGATGACCACTGGGATGACCCAAAAGGCAACATAGTGCTGAGAAGAATGGATAGAGAAGTGCCCAGCACTGAAACATCTCTGTCACACCCTCCAACGCTCAGGGTCCATTGCAGAAGAGGGGGCGGAAAGAATGTAAGAACCAAAGGAAGGGTATGACTCCTTACAATACAACTGTCCAGACAGAAATTCGCCTCGATATCCATGACCTTGCAGTGCCTAGAAATACCTCCACAAGACCCTCATAATAGAAGAAAAAGATGATGACATCAAATTAAAAGAGAGACTAATGGAGAGAGGGAGAGGATATGACGGAGAATGGAGTTCTGAAGGGGAGTGGGGGAGGGGAGGGAAATATGTTTTTTGTATGTAAGTATAGAAGTTGTCAATAAAAGATTATAAAAAAATAAAAAGTAAAAAAATAATAAAAATGGATCATAACAACACTATGATCTATACTCTTTCATTCCAAAGAAAAGTTCCATTTCTTGATTTTTATCGGTTGCTTCAGTGGTCCCCAAACCTGAACATTTAGCTGAATCATCCAAGGAGCTTAATAACAGGCCAATTCTGTATCTAATTCAGATGTTCAGAGCTTTCATCCTGCTCTTTCATTGGCTTAGACACTTGTGAAAAGTTGAACATGTAATGATTTATCAAACTATGGATCTACATGATGTTTTGAGTTTTATTTTTATTTGAAAGAGAGAGAGAGAATGGGCATGCTAGGGCTTCTAGCCACTGCAAATGAACTCCAGATGCATGTGCCACCTTGTGCATTTGGCTTACATGGGTATGGGGGAATCAAACTTAGGTCTTTAGGCTTCTCAGACAAGCATCATAACTGCTAAGCCATCTCTCCAGCCCAATTTGTTGCATTTTAAAAAAATATTGTGGTAGTTTGAATATATGTCCCCCAATATATTCAGTGTTTTATTAGTTTACAGTTTGCACCTGCAATCACCTTGCTAGAGGCAATGTCACTGGGCATTAAGGTGTGATGGTGGGTTTGAGATTCCATTGTAAAGATATACAAAGTGTGCCTAGCGGGAGTTCCTGAAGTGTGCTATGGCTTTTGGCTGTAGTTTTTGCTCTGTGTGCTGTGTGGCTGGTTTGGCTTTGTTCTCTTGCCTGGTCCTGTGAAGGGCAAGCCGCTTCTTCTGCTATTATGGAACTTCCCCTGGATCTGTAAGCGTCAATAAATAATATCCCTTCCTCCATAACTATGCCTGGTCTGGAAGTTCATCTCAGCGAACCTGAAGCTGTCTGCTACAGATATCTATTTTGTTTTACATTTAGGACACAATGGATTTCAGGTTCTGAAGAAAGCCTAGCTTAGAGACACCCTTGGCTTGACCCT
The DNA here is from genome assembly GCA_036365145.1 of Orientallactaga sibirica. Taxonomy (NCBI): domain Eukaryota; kingdom Metazoa; phylum Chordata; class Mammalia; order Rodentia; family Dipodidae; genus Orientallactaga; species Orientallactaga sibirica. The sequence continues at coordinate 1,268,249 of JAEOAD010000056.1, read as the reverse complement.
TGTCCCTCATGGTTTAGACAGCTGTGTATTTAACCTGTGTTGAGTTAGGTCAACCCAGAATCAAGCGCCCACTGGTCACAGCAGTGAGGTTACAATTTAGTTAATTTATCTCTTAAGACAACAAATGTAGGAGCATTGATAATGGGGCTCTAGCAGTAGCATAAACTTCTTAAGGACAGACTGTCTCCAGCATGGCTGGGATTTGGAGAGGACTGTATAAAATGGTAGAGTCTCTGGTGATGGAGTGGGGTCTGGGCCAGTTCTGATGATTGATGAGAGGTTTTTCTTTCAAAATTTTTCTTACACTAGAGTAGAGGACATTTGAACACAATTTATCTGGGTGTGGTTTTCCTACACCTGAAATACCAGTGTTATCTTAGATATAAGTCTAAGACATAAATAAAAGCTAAGGAAAGGGAAGTAAAGTATGGATGGAGAACAGCTTGGACCATCAAACTTGGCTGCTTTTATCACTATCATTTCTCGGAATGTTCAGCTTATTCTTACTGAAAAAAAAAAGAGAAAAAAATGAAGGAATTGCATCTTAGATTATCTAGAGGAAAATGTGCTATAAGTAGAAAGTTCCTAGCTGCCTTTATTGGAGAAATGCCAGTTAAGACTGATCAAAAGGGTTTTCTCAGACCATCTGTTAGCTAATAAAGCAGGCTGTATTTAACTCTTCTGTGCCCAGATATAATAACTTAGTAATTCAGTAACTCACCATATCAAGGATGGTGGGGGTTAACATGGGGCATCTGGCTTCAAAAGGCTTAAAATTTAATAGGAGAGACAAAAGATATGCATAATCATGTACAAAACAGTCATTCTAAGCTGATCAGTGAACAATTTCTCTGATATTCCCTATGGATCTAAAACAACTAAGTGTGTACATATTAGTTATTTTTCTAAAATTAGGATGATAATTTAGACCCTAATTTAGCTTGCTTTTCCTTGCTCATATTTTTTTCAAAGTTTGATTTTTTTATGAAGTTTTAATGATAGCAATACTGTTTGTATAGTCTATATGACTTTGGAATTTATTGAAATTTACTTTTCTGACAAAAGTTTTATTATTCTACAGATATTTGACAGTGCAAACATATAATTACTGATCTAACATGTGTTCATTTATGTCATATTTACTCTTGATACCATGTGTTAAAATAAAATATTATTTAAATAAAAGAAGAATGAACATACTAAGTGCTATAACAAAGCCACCAAATGTGATGGGAGCACAAGTTAGAGGGGACTTACTCTTGCCTAGGGGCTAGGCAAGTCTTCAAGAGGAATGTGAAGGCAGGATAAGAGGACACAAAGTTTGGGGTTGTTGGTTTTCTAGGTGAAGGGCCTACCACACTGAATGCCATGTAAGCAGAGAAGTCCAGGATAGGTATGTACAATGGAAGCATATGATGTGATTAGACATGAAAGATGTGGAATTAACAATACATAGTTTTTATAGATCATCTTCACATAAGATGAAGGAGACATCTGGCTGTCAGATAAAAGGGTAGGAGTTTGACTTTCTCAATTAGACAGTAAAGTTGCCAGTATCCTGCTCACAGCTATATTTGAAGAGGATCTTGGCATCCTAGGCAGTAGAGGTTAAGTGCTGAGCTATTTTCTCTAACCTCAGGGGAGGTATAAATGGATCCATGGCTTCTGCTATTCAAGACACGATGCACTGGATTTCATGGACTTACAGCTGTATTTTTCTTTTATTGGTTGCTACTAGATTGATAGCCCTGAGGTCATGGCTCAAGCCAAGAAAACGAGCCTGCCTGAGATGAGACGGTACATTTTTCTACTGGATTTTGAACCTATGTGAACTTTATAGGATTTCTATTAAACATGAGCCAACTTTTCAACATTAGCTTGATGTTGTTTTGTTGCGTGTATATATTTATGTGTGTTTATATGCTCTTTTTTTATTTGCAGAGAAGATAGCCTTTCTAACCCATTCTTCCTGATTTCTTCTTTGGATTTACAAGGATTCTGTTTTGCTTGTTTTTACATTGGGTACTTTGTGAGTATGGTTGTGAACTCCTTTCATATAACTCAGTTCTTTTTATTTTCATGAAGTGAAACGGCTCCAGATGAGGAGGTTGAGGAATCATATTTGAAATGTCTGTGTTTTCATTTTCCAAGATTTTTTCTGGATTAATGCCATCAAATGGCTTATGTTATGGAGGTTCATTTTTGCTAAGAATAGCACCAGTATTTCTACAAGTGTATTTCTCATTAACTACCTGCTATACAATTCCCTTAAGACTTAGTACTTTCACCTTCTCCATACCCCTCACCATTCTTTGAAATATTTTGAATGCCATTTAGCCTCATTTGCACAGAACTCTCAGTCTAATAGAACAAACCACACTTGTAAATAGAAATTTTCAGTACAGTGAGGTAAATGAAGGAAACAGAAGTAGGTGTACGTGTCATAGAACTCAGGAAAAAAATTGCTCCATGTGAAGTTACTAATGACAGCTCCAAAAGAAGGTCTGAGTTTTAAGGAGTTGGGCTAGATAGGCCCAAGAATGTGTAAATGGGTTTCCCAGTGGACTTCCAAAACTATGCTTCTGGTGAACTAGAAATCGATATGGTATGTAACTTCCCACATGACAGTGGCATGACCACCTTTGTTAGGATGTGTGTGATGGAGGACACCTCAAACAACATGTGATAGTGGAATCTGGAATAAAAGTATGTCCACTCTCACTGCTGTTCCACAAGCCTTCTATTAATTTGCCACGTTACTTCCTCAACCCTCCTTTGCTGAGAAACCAGACCTGATGTGAGTACTATTGTGGTAGTATGAACAAAAAATGAGTAAACATGTTAAACTGGTGTCCTAGACAGTGTGATATGCATGAGCAAGGACAAGAGGCAACCTTTTGTGTATATAGGAAGTTAGTAGGTGAGAAAGGTTACTGAAGGTATGTAAGATCAACGAAAATTACTATAGCATCAAAAAAAAAGGCAGACAGTAGGAAAAGGTGGGAGATAGATCATGAAGGGCCTTGTATATTATGACCAGAAGTCTGCAGTTGATGTTCAAATCAACAGGGAGCATTTGAAGGGTTTTAAGGAGGGAAATTGGGCAATTAGATTCACATTTAGGAAGATCACCAGTGGCTGTGTAGAGAAAATATTGCATTCAAGAGAGATAGGACTAGAAATAGAAAATACAATTGAGAGGATGGCTCAATAACCACAGATATTTTCATCTTTGTCTTACTTCCAGTCCTCTCTTCCCTTTCACACCCCCTTCTCCCTATCTTTTCTTATTCATTTTTATTAGTCGCTGCCTGTGGCTTGTCCTTGGTACCTAATGAAATTGCATGTGGTGCTGCAGCTTAGAGGGAGAAGTTTCCAAGGCTGTTTCTGGAGGAAATTCAATAAGCTTGGCACCTGGATGTCTTCCACAAAGATTGCAATTGGAAGGCCGCAGGGACAATGGTAACCTTATCTTCTAAGATGTGCCTCTGACCTGAATAGTATTCTCTGAAAGAACCTCCTCAGATGTCTGCTGTTTTCAGTGTGGTGAAAATAATTTGAGTTCACATAATTTCTGCTATTCGACTACAGTGATAAAGGAGTTTAACACTGAGGCAAATCCATTCTCTGTGTTCACTGACTACAGAAGTCCTACTTTCATTTCCTCCTCTGTTTTACAAAGTCCTGGTAAACAAGTAGTTCTTCCTTAATTTCCTATTGTCTTCCTTTTTGTTCTAGCAGCTACCTAGAAACAGCTCACTAACTCAGGAACTTTTGCAGAGTGGAGTTTTCACCTTTGATATCTTGAACTGCAATATCTGAGAAAAACAGCCCTGGTAGAAGGTTAAGACTTCCAGTCTAAGTGTATCAACCCCAGTAATGATCAAAGCAGAACCTTAACATGAAGTTACCCTCAGTCCCAGCTCAGCCTACATAAAGTCAAAACCAGCTCACACCCACAAGTGTCCCTAGTGTCTGCCCTTGAGGCTGACCAAACTAAATATAGTGTTGCCTCTAAATGAAATAAACCTTGAGGAGAAGGACAAAGAAGCTAGGACTTAGGTTGCGTGTATTATTTCATTTTCATCAATCCTTACGATAGGATCTATTATACTGGAAACATTCGATACTGTATTTGTTACTCATATATCACTGTGACTAAAGTAACGGGCAGAAATAACTGAAGAGAAGAAGGATTTGGGGACTTGGCTCTTTGTATAGACAAAAAGTCTACTCTAAAGAGTCTCTAGTTACTGAGTCCCAGATCTCACTCTTTACTCTTATAAACTTTGAATTAATATTTTGTAGGTGTTCAACATTGTACTAGGGAACATCCCACCAAGGCCCTTGGGTAATAAAAATTGAGCTAACTGTATGGCAAGGAACATGTATGATAAAATACCTAGAACTTAGTTGTCAGCCAATTCAAGAGAGATAAGCAATATGAAATCACAGCAAGGAGCATGAAATGGTTGGGGTTCAAGATAAAGCTTGAAAGGGTTGATCCTGTAGGAGAGTTTGGTGAGGTTTAAAGAGGGACAAGCAATCATTGCTGTTGATGATGATGATGATGGAAACATGGCTTTATTCTATAGCACAAGCTACCTTAGACCTCACTAACTTAAACATGCTACTCACTGGCAATCCTCCTATCTCTGCCCCCCAAGTGCTGGAATTCCACATGTGAGCCACCACACCCAGCACGACTTTCCTGAAAGATATCTTTTATTGAATGCTTGCAGTGTTTTGAGCATTATGTCATGGATGCATTTACACATGAACTCTTCATGAAGCAAGTATCAGTATTCTGGTTTACAGATGAGGATCAGAATGCTTACAAACCCGCTCACCTCACCTCACAGAAGAAAGGTAACAGGTTCAGAAGTTAGAGCCTATCCTGCCTTCCTTGCTTACTTCCAAAATGATTCTAAGCCCGGGGCTAAGATGAATACACTGAATGTTAAGTCTGAGGTGGGAAAGAGGGATGGAAAGAGATTCATACATTCAGATAGCTCTTTCTTCACTCACAGAGTTTATGTCAATCTAATGTTAAAAGCTCAGAGCTGGGGAGATGTCTCAGCAGTTAAAGGTACTTGCTTGAAAAGCTTGATGGTCTGGGTTTGACTCACAAGTCCTCACATAAAGTCAGATGCACAAAGTGGTTCATGTGTTTGGAGTTCATTTGCCATGGCAGGAGGCCCTAGTGTGCCCATTCTCTCTCTCTCTCTCTCTCTCTCTTAAATAAACAAGTAAAAGAAAAATAAAATAAAGCTCACACGCATCCCCTTTCTTCTCTGACCACACAGACTCCATGAATTGTCCGATGGAATGGAAAGTCAGGAATCTCTCCTTTTGTGAGGTAATCAGATAGCTTTGTTAGGCAGTTAAGCTAACTGAGCCCCTAAAACTAAAGGCAGGAATGTCTACACTTGCTAGAGATCAAAGGATGATCTGACCTTTTATCTCTTGCCTAAAGGAGTTCCTTAGATTTGTTTTGTCCACACCTGAGCCCCTACCTGGGAGGGAGGTCCCTTCTCTAAAGTTTAGATCTAATCCTGACATTGTAGTTGGTCAAGTTCAGCCCCCAGAACTTGGTGGCATGGCTAGCCTCTTCCTGAGCCAGTCCTAGCCCAGACCAATAAACTCTCACTCTGAGCCAGAATATAAAGCCCACTGCGATAAGCTTAAAAGTACTTGGGGCAGGGGCAAGCTCTCTGGGCTGTGTGACTGTAGTGGAAAAGAAGCTGAAAGCTGGACTGATGCACTAAGTCACTGTAAGAGTTTACTGCCAAGGAACTGAACTTATCTGTCACTAGCTGAAGGAATCCCAGCAACTGGGGAACCCAGAAGGAAGATAAGAGGGAAAGACAGTTTAGACTAAGAAAGAGTAAAATAGAGCTCATGCATGTTGATTCATGTGTATGTTTGCAGAAATTCTTTTGAATCATATAGACTGTACAAGCTAACTGTCACGTCCTGCTTCTGTAAACCAGCTGCCCGTTTGCTCACTCCCCCCTCCTCTCGGTTATGAACACTATAAAATGCAAGCAAAACCTCAGTGCTGAGCTTAAAGCTGAGACTTTACTTTCATTTTATTTTCATTTACTTTGGGGAGTGATCCCAACTTCGGTCCCCAGGAAATAAACTCCTCTACTTTCACTCATGCTGGCATTGGAGTGATCTTTTCAGGAAAGTTCCGCAACATAACTACTCCTGAACCTCCAGGATTTGGTCAGTTTCCCTCCGCTCAGCTGGTTAGGCCAAGAGGAGGGGAGAACCCCCTGATCCCTACTCCCCAAATGGACTCTTTACCCCCTCCTGCCCGACACATTTCAGGAGCTCTTTGTACTTGCTTTTCTTCTCTCTCTCCCCCTTTATATGGTTTTTCAAGTCCCACCACATGGGGCCTCAGACCACATGGGTGTATTCATTTTCCTTCTCTTGATTTTGTACTTCCCTAAATAAATATAATAATTTAATAATTATCCTTCTCGGTCTTATTTTATCCAATTCTTTGGTTAAAAGTAAACATGATCCTAGGGCTTGGGGTTCAAGGACTCTATTTCTGAACCCCTAACACACCATTTCACTTTTGTTTTGGAAAAGTTAGTACAAACTTCAAACAACATAAAAAGGAAAACAAAGCAAATATGATTTTTTTTTTATTTTCTAGGTAGGGTCTTGCTCTAGCCCAGCTTACCTGGGAATTACTACATAGTCTCAGGGTAGCCTCAAACTCGCAGGGATAGTCTTACCTCTGCCTCCCTAATGCTGGGATTAAAGGTGTGGACTGATTTTTTTTTTTTTTTAGTTCAAGCTACTATGTTGTTTCTATGGAAACAGGGAAGGGCACACTGTAGGTAGTATGGGAAGGATTCACCTCTACCCTATGAACTGCAAAGATGTTTTTCCTTTGCAAATAAAGAAACCCTGTGTAAACAAGCCATTAAACCTAAGGGACTAGTGGGTTGTCAAAAAGGAAACGATAGATTTATAAAAGCAGCTTGAATTCAACAAAGTTCTTAGCCATTTGCATTATTTCCTTAACTCAGGTAAAAGTTTCTTTGGCATATTAATATTAGCCTACTTAATCTCTAGCTACCATGAGAAGTGATTGGTGGAAATTCAGATGCTAGAGTACCTGAACTGATCCATCTGCAACCACCAATGTAAAAAAAGAAAGTCAAATGTCAATTAAACAGAACCCAGTGAACTGGAATCTTCAACTAATTGCATTAACTTTGCTCAGAAAGCACAATGATGAGAGAATAGTTTTGTTTTTTTTAAACTATCAAGGAAATTTAGTATAGTGTGTATATGTGGTAGTATTGCTATGTGACTTGGAAACTCTATACTCTCTTCCTCTACTTCTTTAAGTATATACATTTATTGGGAAAAATAATTAAAAGAGCATATGTAGGATGCTTTGCATAGTACTTGGAATTGAATAACTTTAACTTTAGCATACATTTGTATGCTTTAATCTCTAGCAAAATCATTTTCCTGAAATGTTTTCATACAAATCCCCACCCATCTCTCCATCACTATTCCCAAGAGTGGATAGTGGTTTCTGTTGCCTAAGCAATATTTGTGATACCTAACAAGGGCTTTCCTTATCACCAAAGATTCTGCAGGATTCTTTTTAGAAGAATTAGAGAGAATCAAACATTTCCAAATATTTGAGAAGCAAAGACCAAAACAATATTCAAGTTTATCTTCCCTTGGCATCTCACTACCTTTTATTCCCCTAGTGCATAGATAGTTAGCTTGTTTCATATGGACCACACACTGGTCATCAACTGGCAATACTTCCATAACCAACTAAGTTTCTGTGACACCAACACTGCATCTTAGACTCAATGCAGAAATGGACTAGGTCTATGGAGGTGTCGAAGTACAGCACCATGCCCAGGTAGACAGTTAATTGGGTACCACTTCCTGATGACAATGATTATCATTATTATCCTCACCACCAGCCTGAGGAAAAACTTTTCAAAGGGCAGGCTGTTTTCTAGTCTCAACATCCACTGGACAGACTTCTTTACTAGGGTTCTCCCTCCATCTCTCAGGTAGCCAGAGCCCAGAAGTAACTCACATTCATTCACACTGAGGTATGGAAGCTCAATGATAGAAATAGATCTAAAGAGATAAGAGGTGATGGAGAGTTTTCAAGTGAATTTACGCCATCACTGAAAGTGTTCCAGGAGATGTAAGCAGATATCCCAGAGCTATGATGTCATATCATATCGTTTAAGAGCTCCCCCAGAGTAAGGGGAAGCAGCCTTGTAAATTCCATGCTTCCAATGAGAAAACTGAAGTGTCAAGATACACAACTTCGGGCTGAAGGGATGGCTTAGCAGTTAAGGCATTTGCTTGCAAAGCCAAAGGACCCAGCTTCAATTCCCCAGGACCCATGTTAGCCAGATGCACAATGGGGCGCATGCATCTGGAGTTCGTTTGCAGTAGCTGGAGGCTCTGGCGTGCCTGTTCTCTCTCTCTCTCTTTCTTTCTCTGTCAAATAAATAAATATAAAATATTTCTTTAAAAGATACACAACTTACTCCAAATGTCTCAGTAGATCACTACCAATATCTCGGACAAAACTAAACCAATAGGTAGATGATGGCACATGCTTACCTGATCTCACATAAATAATAATAAAATACTCCAATAATCCTCAAGGGTAATTTCAAATGACAAGTGTCTAAGTCATATGGTAAATCATTCAGAACTAGGAAAATAATAGTTTTGATTTTTCTGTAATTCAGAGAGAAAATGATCCTGGTAAGATGCTCTAGATAGCTACATTTTGATTTGAAAGGTAAAAAAAGAGCATGTATTTCTTTATGCTGCAATAATAAAATACCTTGTAGTTGGTAATTTATAAAGAACATTAACATTGATTACCTTGCTTCTTAACCTTCGTGGTCACAGCATTTGTGGCAGAACTGGAGAGGAGGAGGGAGTCTGTGCAGTTCAATTCTTCCTGCCAAGATGTCTATTGGTGTGACAATTAAAGTCCAACATGAGGCAGAGGGCCACATAGTGACGTATGAGAGGAACACCAGTGAGGGGGAAGCTCATTGAAGCAGAGGACAACATGAAGTGACAGATGTTCAACTTACAGTCACATACAGAGACAGCCGAGTGGCACAGCTGGAGCAAGTGTACATCTGTGACAGCAAGATCCACTTTCTGATCTTACCTGACATGTTAAAAACTTTCGCCCATGTAAAAGTACATGAAAAATAAAACCCAAGGCTCTGGGGCTGGCCGCAAAAAGCTACTATCCTGAAGGCCCAAGTGGCCGCCAGAAAAAGAGGACTTGGAATGGGATGCGAAAACACCTTCCAGAAACGGAGATAATTTTCCCTCCTCCTTTTAGATGATTTTAGTTTGTGAGGGTGAGTAGGTACCTGTGTATGTCCTAGATTTTCTTTTGACATTTCTCCAAGAAACTGTTAATCTAAGTAAATATTTTTGTTTTTTTAAAGAACATAAATATTTTTTTAAACAAAGTATGATAGCACATACCTGTAATCCTAGCACTCAGAAGGCTGAGCCAGTAAGATAGGGAGCTCTCTGCCAGCCTAGGTTCCATAGAGAGTTTGAGGCCAGCCTGGGATACATAGTGAGATTCTGTCTCAAAAACAAACACAAACACCACCCACAAAATCTCAGAAGTGTATTTCTCACATTTCTGCTGGTTGGAGTAATCTAAGACCAAAGCATTGGGGGGATAAGTGTCTGCTGAGGAGTCTGGTCTTACCTTTCTGCATTCTCTAGCAGGTATGTCCAAATTTTGATGTTGCTACATGACATTGTTATCTACAAAGTTCATACACATAAACAAGCAATCTAGTCCCTCCCAAATCACAAAATACTCTCATAATATTTTGAGGTACTTTAAAATTTGTGTTGGGCCATATTCGTAGCTATCCTCAGCCAAATGCAGCCTGTGAGCCACAGGTTGGACATGCCCATGGTAATGAGACTATGGCCTCACAAGACAGAAAGGAAAACAAGGAGGCTTAGGCTAAATTTTAGAAGTCTCTTTGAGCCAACATGATTTCATCACTTCCCCAAATGTGCCACATCTTGGTATCACCGCAATGTGATTCAAGGCATAAATTCTGCTGGACACTCAGCCTATAGCAAAGAAGACATAAAAAATGACCTAAAGTTGAGACCATACCTTATGGAGAACTAGCCTGGTTTGCTATTGTTTTCCTTTTTTCTTACTTTATTCTTGTAGCAATGGGGATAATAGTGCAAGAAAATTAAAAAAAAAAAAAAAAGACAACTTCAGATCACCCCTGCTCTGGACTTAATTCCTCTTCTCCAGACTTAATTCCCCTTCTTAAATTAATGGTCTTCCCACATGTTTTCATTCTTTACAAATTCCCCAAATCTACTTCACATGGTTTAAAATCTCCAACTGAGTTTCTATCGGAATTCTTTGTGGAAAGAAGGTGCCACATGAAAATCAAACTGTGCACATCTGGCCCCATGAAGGGTAAAATATTTTGATAACTTATTGGACATTTCAAATACCTTCTATTTTCTGCTGAGACAGCTGACTACTGGGAACATGTTCTTTGAGAAGCAAAAAGTTAAGTGCTCTATTCTAAATCCTCAGTGGGGCAGTGAACTTGACAGAACATCAACTAGAGGAAGCCAATTAGCATAGTTTTTACCATGACAACCATTGCATCTTCCTCAAACATCAGTAGGGTTCATTCACTGAAGAGAGAGAAAGGAAAAGTGTCAGAGAATGTGCTGACTTTGAAAGACTCCTTTTTTGAAATGAGCCGATATTATTCATTTTCTCAAAATGTCTCGAGAAAGGAGAAGTATTCCTGTCAATGGCATGACATTCGTTTAGCTCGTGCATACATAGCTTCTGGATGGTGGAAAGCATCAGCAAGAACAGGAATTGGAGAAAGTACCACGCTTCTACATGTTGTTTGTAAATCCGCTGAAGTGGGGGCATATGCCAAAACAGATACAAACACTTCCCAGTAAATACTGCTCTCCACAGGGGATTGAGACATTTCTGAAATTTTAATCCTTGAATTAAAAGTTATCTCTATTCATTCATTCATTCATTCATCGATGAAGACCTTTGCAGCTTTGCTACATGAGTTTCTTCATGACAAATATTCTTTCCTGTCTTTCCCAACAGCAATCAAAATCTCAAGTTCTCACTCTTCTATGAAGCCTTCCTTCCAAAATATTTTAGAACTCTTATTAGCAAGTTCATACTGCATAGTCAAGTATTGGATTCCATACTAGTTTATAAAATTACATGGTATACTTAGGTCAATTTCTCCATTGTGACTATAATTTCTTCAAAGGCTGTTTTCCAAGGGTTCACATAGTATTGAGATACAGTAGATTCCTGATACAAATCTGCACAGTATTTAATTACTAGGAGAGTTCGTGAACCCTCATCTTGTTGATGGCATGGAGCTTAATGCCTCTACTATTGTTCCAAGAAATCAAAATGCAGACTTCCCTTACATGTTCTCCATGGAAAACAGTGGAGAGAGGCACCAATGGACAAGAATTAGGTTTGATCGTGGATTTTCCCTCTGCATATCGCTAATATGATGAAGATAAAGATTTGCCATTATTGATAGTCCAGCCACAGTAGAAATATATAGCTGATTCTATAAATAATCTCACAACTGTACACCTTAATCCCTAATCCCATCCTTGCTTTAAGGTTTTGTTCAGATGTGACTTTATAACACTTCCCTATTTCTTCGTACAGGAGTATTCCTATTACTTTTGATGTACTGAAGCATTTTTTTCATTCCTCTTTTCATGACATTCACTCTATGCCTTATGTCATGGTACTTATGTCTTTCATTTCACTCCTCTACTAGCCACACATGACAAATAAGTTAACAATAATAGGAATAGCTATCACCTATTGAACATGCACTAAGTACTTCGTGCATGCTACTTGGCTTAATCCTCAAAGCATTTTTGTTGAGATAAATATTTTAACACATATCAAGTTTGCAAATTGGAAACTAAAACTTTAAAGGAACAAATAATTTATTCAGGATCATACAACTAATAAGTATCATAGGTAGAATTTGAGGTGAAAGCCAATAGTCTCAAGCATCATGCTATGCTGACTACTAATATTCAATCAAGGAAGGAATGTAATGCATTAGAATATAGACTGTTCCCCAATAAAGCCTTCCCAGCCACCTATAGTCCTTTAGACAGGGACCAATCAAGGGCTAGGTGGTGCTACTCACTTATAAAGAATAATCAAATCCAAAGTAAAAAACCAGGGACCAAATTACAGGCTTTCAATATCAATTCCTATTCACTTAGAATAATTTCAAGTGGATGTTTTCATCTGCAAGCTACTCAGAGTTCATATTTGTAAATTCTACATAACTGTCCATCAAAAATACATTCAAATTTTAAGCTGGGCATGGTGGCACATGCCTTTAATCCCAGCACTTGGGAGGCAGAGGTAGGAGGATGGCCATGAGTTCGAGACCACCCTGAGACTACATAGTGAATTCCAGATCAGCCTGGGCTAGAGTGAGACTCTACATCAAAAAAACAAAAAAAAATTCAGATTTTGAAAATATCCTCATTTATAAGGACTAAGAGAATAAATTTGGAATAATGTGAGTACAACAAGCTCACCTAAAATTGCATCTATTTCATTTTTTTTGGCACGTAGATATTGTGTAGTTTACATGAGTATGTATTTGTATGTATGAGGGTTTGGATCTATTCATGTGTACATGTGCACATATGTGTGTATCTGTAGGCCAGAAGTTGATGTAAGGTATTTTTTCCATAGCCCCCCTCTTGTTTACTGAGGCAAGGTGTCTCACTTGATTCCAGAGTTCACTGATCAATCTAACCTAGCTAGTCAGCTTGCTTAGGAACCTGTCTTTGATGGATTATAGGTGGCTGACATTCCCAACCAGCATTTATGTGGACATTGTGAATCTGAACTCTAGGAAACTGAAGTAAAATCCACTAGTACTATTTCACCCTAGAGTCACTGTAAGATACTATATTTAAGGGCCTACCAGAACATATACATGCACAATCTGTCAAAGAACAATATTTTCACTGGCTCAATCAATAGTGATTAGTGATGTTTGTTAAAACAATACAAAATGTCAGATCTTGAGATATAGTAGAACAGTGTAGTCATAGAGTATGCGTTTAGCATTTAAAATACCTCTGGATTAGGTCCCTACTGAAAAAAAAATCCACAAAATTTCATTAGGAAGCATAAGTTCAAATTCTCCATTGTGCAACATGGTATTATTATTATAAACAATATGTTAGATGATTAAAAATTGCTGAGTTAGGGTTCAGAGAATTTTGCAAAAGAGGAGACAGAAATATTGTTAGAATCACAGGATGGGAGGGAATATCCAGAGGCGTTTTCCCCTCTCACAATGACTGACTGTGACTCTCCCAACTCATACCTCCCACCCCCATGGTGAATACCAGTAATCTGGGGGAGGGGAATCAGTGGAATGGGGGCAGGGAGGAGGGGAATGGTACTAACACATGATGTATATGTACAAAGTTTCTACTTAATAAAAAATGACTAAAAATAATTGCTATGAGTTGGGAGGGAGAGATGCCTCAGTGGTTGAGGAGCTTGCCTTCCAAGCCTAACAACTCATATTCAATTCAATAGTGCCCACATAAGCCAGATGCAAAAAGTGGTGCATGCATCTGGAGTTCATTTGCAGAGGATAGAGGTCTCTCTCTCTCTTTCCTTGCAAATAAATAAATTAAAATATTTACAAATTGCTATGAGTTAGATAAATCCTGGTTTTGAACATGCATGTTTATACATGTGGGATGGTTAATCTTGATTATCAACTCAATGGGATCTAAAATCACCTAGGAGACAAATCTCCAGACATGGCTCTCAGGATTCTCTAGATTAGGTTAATTGAGATAGAAAGACCCACCCTAAATGTGGGTGATACCATCCCATGAGCTGTGATCACAGATAGAATCAAAAGCAAGCTGAGGACTGGAGAGATGGCTTAGCGATTAAGGTGCTTGCCTGCAAAGCCTAAGAACACATGTTCTATCTCTCTCCAGATGCCATGTAAGCCAGGCACTCAAAAGGTGAGGCAACACTACATACCCAGTAGGTGGCACAAGCATCTAGAGTTTAATTTCAGTGGCTGAGGCCCTGGTGTTGCAATTCTCTCTCTCTCTCTCTCTCTCTTTCTTACTTTCACTCTCTCTAAACAAAAAAATAAATAAATAAAAAGAGCAAGCTGAGAACCACATTCATTTTTCTTTGCTTCCTGACTATGAACTGAACATGTATTTTCCAACGTTTTTCCCCCCACTATGATGGACTGGATAGCTCCCATCACACTAGAAGCCAAAACAAACCCTTTCTCTCTTAAGTTGCTTCTTCTCACATATTTTGTTGCAGCAACCATAAGGCTAACACAATAGGCATTAAAATATCACAATGTGTCTCATTAATATGTGTTTGTAAGTTAAACAAAAACAAAATAGAAAAATCGCAAAGTAAATTAGTTACTTTCACCCAAAAAATAAGCATGGGAGCAATGAATATGTTAGCTTGACTGAACCATTCTCCCATGTATGTATACTTCAAAGCATCATGTACAGCACAAATATATATTATTTAATTTTATTTCTTAATTAAAATTAATAAATACAAAGTGATTAGTGACCAACAGCACACCTAGAACAGAGTACTTTGATATGATGAAAGTTGATTTAAGTGTTTTTTTTTTAGTGCTTTCTCATTTACAAATCCTTCACATACATTTTCTCATTTGACCCTCACAACAACCCTGTGAGGTAGGCAGCACAGATGTTCATCTCGCTTAACAGATAAGGAAAGTGAATGAATCTCAGAGCAATTAAATGACATGCTCAAGTTTCAACAGTTAGCATCAAACTTGTATGTCAAACTTTGGCCTAAAACTTAAGCACCCAACCTCTCATCACACTTGTCCTACCTACTTGATAGGAACATGAAGATAAAATGAATTCAAGGCTAGAAAAATGTTTGATGAAAACAGCACTAAGTATATACTGTAATAGTCTGATATACAGATCAATCCTCTTCTCATTCCACCTTGGGCTTGAACCCAGAATTTTATACTACTTCTTTTCTGTGCTCAACTGAGCAACTAAGTAAGGTGAAGTAAGAGTGTGACCCTGTTTACAGTTATATAAATTACCACTGGGAATACTGAAAACAACACAGAAAGACAATGGGCAGCTAGAACACGCTATACCACACAGCAGAACAAGACAGCATTATCATATGGCATGATTTCATACAAGAAAATGTGGTGTCAAAGTTCAGATCAGCATACACAGTGACCTAAGCAAAGTGGTGGCAAAAGATTATTTGTTCTGCATTTTATAAACATGGGCAGATTTGTAGAAATCATGCAAAAACATCTTACATTACCCAGATGTCTCCAGTTCTATGTAAAGGAAGACTGTACCTTTCTATGTTTAAGCTATATTGAGATCTTATTGGTGATCTAAGTATATGTGCTTATAACAGTTCAAATGTGAGGTAAGTAATTTTACCATATTAAAAGTCTTATAGCATCTATTTAGAAAAGATTATATACTGTACAAACTGTTCAAGTCATACAAAACCATTTCTCAAGTGTTCGTTCAACTGAGAAGCATCTTATTCAGCACCTTCTCCTAAGGTTGTTCATACTGAGAAAGCTTTGTTTCAGCTTTTATTTTTAAAACAAATATTTTATTTATTTATTTATTTGAGACAGGGAAATAGGCAGATAGATGATAGATAAATAAATGGTGATACATAGATAATAGTTTGATAGATAAATAGATCAATGATAGATAGATGAGAGATAGATAGATGATAGGTAGATAGATGGGTTCTTGGGTTTTGCAGACAAGTGTCTTAACCACTAAGCTATCACTCCAGCCCATTTCAGCTTTTAATTTTCTTCTACAGCAGCTTCCTATTGTTCCTAAACTTCTGCCAATTATAGGCAAAGCAGGTCTATCTCTAGATTTTCTGGGATAGTAACTTCTAAGTGATACTTGTAAAAATCCAAAGCAGGGCTGGAGAGACGGCTTAGCCATTAAGGCACTTGCCAGCAAAGGACCCAGGTTCAATTCCCCAGTGCCGATGTAAAGCCAGATGCCCAAAATGGTGCACATGTCTGGAGTTCATTTGCAGTGGCTAGAGGCCCTGACCCACTCACTCTTTCCCTGTATCTCTTTCTCTCTCTCTCTCTCTTTCTATTTGCCTCTCTCAAATAAATAAATAAAAGAAATGGGTGACTAGACAACAATTTGCCCAAAATGGGAGCCCCCAAATCTGGCATAGCATACTATCTCTTTGACAAGCACACCCTGGGAGACAATGATAAGCCTCTGGCTAAGTTCCATAGGTGTGGAATGGCTTCTATGGTCATCAAAGTAGTCCACATAGGTTGGGGTAACCATTACCTTTTCCATAAACTGTGCATAAACATATCCACCTTGTACTAATCAAATATAGACAATTGATACCTGCACCACTAAAGAGGGTCTGAATCAACACATAAGCCTGTGAATTATCAACTGATAGAATGCAGTGCACCTGCAAAGTCAACTTTCATTAACACATGGTCTTATAGTAGATTACACAGCCAACATAATCAACATGATTATGTATGTGAAATATTGACTACATCAAGTGGTCCTAGATTTTACATTGATGTGTAAAACATATATGTATACATGACATGAAAGTAAAAGTCAAACTGTCTAGTGGGGCAAAAGCAATAGACAGAGGATGAGGAAAGGGAGGGTAGAAGATTAGGAGGAATTATGTTCAACATATAATACATACATATATGTATTATTATATCATTATATGTTAATGTATGTATTATTAATGTTAATGTATGTATTATTACATAATTATATGTTTAAAAATTTTAAATCTTCCAAAATATCCTTTTTGCACTATGAATCTCCTTTACCTTGCCTCAATACATCCAAAACAAGTTCATACATAACAATTATTTTGCTGGATTTTTTAAGGTTTTAATTAATTGTTATTAATTTTAATTAAACACAGACTCCGTGTTTCTGGAATTGTCACTGCCAGAAACCACACCTTGACTCCTTCATTTTCAAAAGAAATTATATGTCCTATGTACTTGCCATGTCCTCAACACTGTATATAAAAGAGAGCTCACATCTAGGAGTGAAAACGAAGCTTGTACACATGAAACAACTACAGGATAACTGAGAATGTATGCTCAAATTTTAGATTAAGTAGCTCAGACAATCATAGAAAGAGTTATTTTTATAATCCAATTTATTGAATTAAAGTTCTCAAGATAGGTTTTATGATCTGGATCTAGGGAAGCATGTAGAGTGGGATTCAAATAAGACTATTCTGAGTTCAAATCCCAGCCCAATCATGCTTTGCTACATGACTGAGCAAGTTAGTTAACTTTCAGAACTCCAATAAACCCATCTGTTTTAAAACAAGGATAACAATATCTTCCTCTTTGAGTTATTGTGAGTCCCACTCCAACATGTTAAGTACAAAATGATGGCCCATATTAATACCACATGTGGTAGCCCCATATATCCACCAGCTCCAAACCAGCCAAACCTGCCACAAGCCAGGTATAAGGTGATAGCCCCATAATTCAGCATTTCCGCTGAGTTTAAGGAATTTGTCTTAATTTAACACAATTATCTTGGTATTTGGGCTCACTTTCCACTGACATGCCCCCAATTACTCCATATATAATAAATTACCTGAAACCTTGAAAGGAATTCAACAGATTTATTAGAGAGAGAAAGAGAGGAAATGAAGGGGAACGGAGAGGGAGAGAGAATAAATTCATGCATGAATTAATTCGACCTTCTTTCTTTTGGAGAACCAAGCAAATCATCCCAAATGAATTAACTATTTCTCTCCATTTACAATCCAGTGTACATACTAACTGCCAGGACCCTGTCTACAGGGAGCAGGTGGTGAACAATGGAATCACCTCCTAGGCCAGCTAACCGATGCCTGCCCACGTGTTCTGTCCTCTGTACTCTCAGAGCTTACTGAGACACAGATGTCTCTGAGATGAACGGGTGATCCTTATGACTCTGACAGTATCTTCAGACCCAAAGGGCAACAGAGCTGGTACTAAGCAAGTATATCAGGAAGGAGTCTGTCTTTAGCACCCATACCACTGCCCTAGCCCATCTGTGTCCCTCAAATTGCCACCCCACTGCCACCTGTGCAGTATTTTTTCATGTAATAAAATGTAAAGTCAAAACTGTAATGGGAATATCAAATACCACTTGCTATGTAGTCTTAGATATGTCTCTTAACTTCTCTGAGCCTGGGTTTAATAATCTATAAAATAGAAAAAAATAACTGTTTCATAGGCATCATTATGACAACTAGAAAGCACACTTTTTGATTATTCCTTTAATTTTTAAAAATTTATTTATTAGAAACAGAGAGAAGGAGATAGATAACAAGAACAGGCGCACCAGGGCCTCTAGCCACTGCACACGATCCCCAGACACATGAGCCACCATGTGCATCTGACTCTTAGGTGGGACCTCGAGAATCGAACCTGAGTCCTTAGGCAGGCAAGCACCATAACTGCGTAACCATCTCTCCAGCCCAGAAAGCATATTTTTTGTGGTGCCAAGGGTAAAAACAAGGGCCTTCCACATAGACTCTCATGGCTAGGCAAATGCTCTACCACTGAGCTATACTCCCAACCCTTGGGGCAAAAGGTCTTGAACGGCTTTGAATAAGTGTGGTGGTTTAAGTATAAAATGCCCCCCATAGCCTTAAGTGTTAGTGATTAAACTTCATATTTAGTTCCAGACAGTGGAACCTTGCTGGAGGAGGTGGGTTGCTGGGGACCAACCTTGGGGTCAGTTAGTTCAGTCCACTGTGTGTTCAGAGCCAACTTATTCATGTTGCACATGTATAAGGTGAACCAGCTTCTTCCACCATGATGAAACTTCCTCCAGAAACTATAAGCCTAAAATAATCCTTTCCTCCTGTAAGCTGGTTCTGGTTGGGTGATCTGTCCCAGCAATGATGAGGTAACTGCTACAATAGGGTTTAGCACAGACTATGTAAAGAATAATTGTTAGCTATTCCAACATTGTCCACAATAACACCCCACCCCCACCAACCAATGCCAACACACATACAACACAGAGCAGACATCCATTTCTTGGGAAAAAAAACTTCATTATTCATTCAATCCATGGGCATTTATTGAACAACTACTTTATGCCCAGCATTAATCTGGGCATCAGAAGTATAGTAGTCAGTAATTCATGCCCAGCAGTGAGAAGTTCTCATTTTAATTCAGAAATTGCAATCCAATTTTGTGATGCTGAGCCATAGCCCAAATCTAAGAATAGAGGCTACATGATGAAATCACATAAATAGGGGAAAAGGGAATTGGCCACAGTCAATCAATCTCATTTGAATATCAGAACAGAAAGGATAAAAGGCAAGCTATGGTTCTACAAGCATCTTAGGGTCCTGAATCTTGACTTACAAACACTTGGGGAAGGAAAAAATATAAGGTTTCAGTTGGCGACATAGACTCCTTCATGTCCAGATTTAATGCTTGGATAGACAGGATGAACCCAAAAGTTTGATATCTTTTAGTTGGAGATTACATAAAAATACAATCTGACAACATAAACGCTCAGCAAGTAATACTGAACATCTACTATATATAGTTTTATGCTGTTCCAGAGAAAGTTAAGAGTTGTATCTTTACCCTAGTGGAGCTCACAGTATAGCAGGGAGCATATACATTAATTACATGGATATATGAATAATTGCAGATAGGGAAAATTCCAAAAAAACAACTTCCACCATTGGCACTGAAATTCACGGATTCCATATATGATATTTCATTCTCAGAAAGATGTAAATGAGTAGGCAAAGGAGTGCTAATTTAGAGGGATACCTTTCTCAGATAACATATGTACATTTGGGAATGACCATCTGGAGACAGAATTTACACCCCAAAGGAATGGCTGTGATGGCAGTATTCCAGATACTGTGGCACACCACTGGAAGCTGTATCATTAAAACCACCTTTTAGCACTCTTCACAACTCAGTGAGGCCATCTGTTCCTGCTCTACTGTTTCCTAAAGGGTTTAATTGTGGAGAGAAATTACCATGGACATCGAATGAAAGGTTACAACATATTTTCCTGCCGTATTCCCTTCACATAGCATAGCTGTTTTCTGGTGGGCAACATAATTGCATTTTGCTCTTCATTCATTCATCATCCATGCATTCATATGCACAACTGTGGTGGAGATTTCAAAGCCCTGCTTACCTTTTCTGTGCTGAGCAGTGTTTTGCAAACACCTCAGATTCTAAAATGAAAAGAATGTAAACAACCTTGTTCTATTCTTATAACCCAGTACAACTGTGTCACTGAGTTCCATCTTGGGTTAATCAGTTATTTAATAAGACCAAACCATGGGTAAAAACACCCCTGGATAAGCTGGATGTGGTGGTGCACGCCTTTAATCCCAGCACTTTAGAGGCAGAGGTAGGAGGATTGCCATGAGTTCAAGGCTACCCTGAGACTACATAGTGAGTTCCAGGTTAGCCTCAGCTACAATGAGACCCTACCTCAAAAAACAAAAACAAACAAACAAAAATAAAACACCCCTGGACAAACAGCTTTTTGTTCTACATTTGTATTTTATGTTTGTGCCCCCAAATTATGTAACCTTAGAAACTTGTCACCCACCAATAGTTTAAAAAAATCAAGGTGATGTCAGACTGCCTGTCATACTGTCTATAAAACCTCTGAGCTATCAGAGCTCAGTACTCAGGCTTTGGAAGTTTTCCCTCTGAGTCCATGTTGACATGAATAAATTTTCTGATTCATCAGTCTATCTCTGGTGTCATCTCTATGCGACTGTTTCCCATAACAAAACAATTATTGAGCAATTATCATGTGCCAAGCACAGTCAAGTTCTGGAGTAGGGTGTAGGGAGACATAAATCCTGATTTAAGGAACTTCTAGCCTATTAGACGATAGAGCATTAAACTTTTACTTGATAGGATGATCAAACCTTCAATGGAATAACCACAGAGTAGTAAAGATATATTAGGGTAAACATTGGACTAACTCTGGGAAGAAATGAAGAGCCTGACAAAGCTTCTGATAACAAGAAGCCCTAAAAGGATATTTAAGACTGGGCTAGACAATGCAGGAGAAATTTTACTTTAGGAAAAAAAGTACATCATGGCAAAGCATGCATATGAGAGACTCATTCATATCATGTATGAATGTGTAACAAGAACTGACACCCTAGTGCCCAAGACAGCTCTCATTTTCTCAAGACAGTCCAACTTACATGTACTATCTGGATGTAATTATTAATAGTATCCTGCTACATTCCCAAAATTTTCTCAATTTGGACAATGCAATATGTAGTTACTCTCATATACAAGGATCTGCAGGATAGCAGGAGAGACAAAATGAGGATAGAAGTTGTGCAGGTTCTAAAGTCAGAATGGAGTCCATAAGTTTGAGTCAAGATAAAATCAATTTGGAACTTGATTTCCATTTTGAAACTCTACACACGATTTGTCAAATTTCTAATCCATGCATGTTACCTCCCTACCCAAGACTGGAACATTATATTTATACCCATAATAGCTATCATTGTTACAGTTCTACCACCTACTAAGTATACAACCATGAGCAAGCCTCTTTTATGATTTTTATTGGTAATTTTATATATGCATATATTTTATCATAATTCCCTCCTTTTGCCTTCTTGTGGCCTCCCCCTCCATCTCTTTCCATTGAACCCCTTCTTCCTAAGCAGACCCTCTCCTACTTTGAAGTGTCTTTTTTTCCTTTTGTATGAGTATGAACCTCTGAGTTTAATTACGGTTGCCTGCATGGGCACAGGGAGGTGATTATTTACCATATTATATACCAGAGTACATAGGTCCTACCAGTGGCTATAACACTACATAAAATGTCTCCCACTCCCCCAGCCACCATTAACTGCCCATAACTCCTCAGGGAGTGATGGAGGCCTCATGTCCTCCTCCATCATCTGATACAATATTGATAGAACCAATATTGTGTGGGTCTTTTTCAAGTTATTACAGTCATCATCAGGTCATGAATACAATGGTCATATCATGTCTGGACAACAGTGTTCCATAGCACTCCCACCCATCCTCTGGCTCTTGCATTCTTTACATACTAACTTCTGCTTTGGTTACCCCCATAACATCAGGCCACTATTGCACCAGTGAACATATCCTGCCTGATTGATCAGTTGTGTAGAAGAGGAAGTCTCTTAACTACTCTGATTCTTAACATCTCATCTACAACATAATATGCATTCAAATATTCAGTTACATTTACATATTAATTATAATGTACCAGGTTCTGTGATAAGATTATCCCTAGACAGCTTTCCTACCTTCAATGAGGGGATAATCTAATGGGGGAGACAGATATTAAACTACAGATATTAAATTACATTAAGAGTAAGTTTAGCGATTTATTTTATGAAGGTATAACAACTCTAATATTATAGCTTTTATTTGCTTTATTGCCAGCAAATTCACATATACAAAAATTCACACATGAGGGCTGGAGAGATGGCTTAGTGATTAAGGCACCTGCCTCCCAAGCCTAAAGAACACTGGTTCCAATCTCCAGGTCCCACGTTTAGCCAGATGCAAAGTGATGCAAGGGCACAATGCTGCACTTGACCACAAGGGGGTGCACACATCTGGATTCCATTCGTAGCCCATCTCTATCTGTCTTCCTCTCCCTCTCTCTCTCTGTGTCTCTCTCTCTCAAAAAAAAATCACACATGAAAGGTTTTTACATCTCAGTCATGAATATCACTAAATTCTAAATAAATAAAATATTGATCAAATAAATGTAGCAATATAGTAAAAGACCAACATACTACTATTAGGAATAATTACTCAAATGTTAGAATTTTTACTATCAGTACCATACAACTATAGTACATCCCACATCAACAAAGTCATGGAAAAGTATCTACATGACTATCTGATGCAGTCTAAATGTGTCTCCCAAAATGTATTTGTTGAATTTAATTACCAATGTGGTAATATTAAGAGATAAGGCCTTTAAGAGGTGATCCCTTTAGGACAAGCTTAGTGCTCACATAAAATAGGTACTCTTCTGCTATAGGAGGGTATAACAAGAATATGACATGTGTGAAGCAAAGTGTGAGCATTTACTAAACACTGAATATTCTAGTGGCTTAATCTTGAACTTCTCAACCTCCAGAATGCTTAGAAATAAATTTGTGTTGTTCACGAGTTACCCAAACTAATATATTTTGTTATAGCAATTAGGCAAGACTAAAACACCATTTTAATGGATATTTTACATTCTTCACAAAATATTAGTAAACAGAATAACAAAGATAGTCATTTAACATAATAAAGAATCGTTTTTCTCATATAAGCAATAAGAATCTCAATTAATGGTGAACATAGGACAGTAGTTTCATAATGATTGACTAAAAGTATTTTTGAGAACTATAAATAATATATTTAAAATATGTTACATTAAAGATTGTTTAGGGCTGAAGAGATTGCTCAGTGGTTAAAGCACTTGCTTGCAAAGCCTGAAGGCCCAAGGTTCGATTCCTCAATACCCACATAATGCCCAATGCCCAAAGTGGCATATGTGTTGTTTGTGGCAGAAGGCCCTGGTGTACCTATATTCACTCTCTCTCTCTCTCAAATAAGTAAATAAATATATTTTTTAAAAGAAAAATTTCTTTTTTTTTTTTTTTTGGTTTTTCAAGGTAGGGTTTCACTCTAGCCCAGGCTAACCTGGAATTCACTACATAGTCTCAGGGTGGCCTTGTACTCACAATGTTCCTCCTACCTCTGCCTCCCGAGTGCTGGGATTAAAGATGTGCACCATCATGCCTGGTGAGCTTCTTGCATTAAAACATTGTTTAGAATTAGTAATTGTTAGTATTATTTGGTATCATCATGTCTATCATAATTATTTTAAAAAAAAAATAAACCATAAGGAGAATTAGTATTGGAGCACAAGTGCTGAAAACAGAAATGAAGTCAGATTCTGAAGGGCCTTATGTGCAACACTAAAATGATGACATTAGGGTCTAGGGATGTAGTTGGATGGTAGAGAACTTGCCTACAATGTATAAATCCATTGATCTTAATACTACTAAAAGATGACATTATATGCTATAAATAAGAGTTAAAGAAAATCAGTTACATGGGGATATGCATCTTTAACAGATTGTTTTGACTGCTTTGTGAAGATGGACTGTAATAAGAATAGGAGAATAAGCCAATCACACCTCACCAGGGCCCCAGCTGAAACCATAGAGTAATGCGGGGGAAGGGCAAGAGTACAGTGTTCTTGGGGATCACAACACCAGAAAAAGGCTGAAGGAGAGATAAACACAGAGAACATCCAACTCCTACTAAGCCAGATATCCAGAGACACAGAGGCTCCCAAAACCTCATCACTGAAGTAGAACTAAAATGACCCCAATGTGGCTCAGGGAAATTCATGGAAGAGGGGGTGGAATGTTAGAGCCAAGTTGAGGCATTATGCACAGAGACTTGGCCTATCCCCCATAACTCTTGACTACCCCCACAATGCATGACCCACATTCCCCATTGATGAGGGTCCCTTTGGAAGAGGGAGGACAGGGAAGAGGATAATGTAGTCACCATTATGAATGTAAAATTAGAATAATATAAATAAAAAAGAAGCAAAAAAAAGGGATAGGAGAATCAGGTAAATCAATTAACTAGTCGCCACAAAATGAAAGAAAAATAATGGCACCCTGAAATAGAGTTATGGCACTGCAGATGTAATCAAATAGATAGATTCAAAATGTATCTAGAAGGCAAAATGTCCATGGTTACTGTTGAATAAGACATGAGGAAATAAAATAAAGAACAGGGAAGATTATTTAGGCAGATTATTCAGGCCCTCAAGGCCATGTTAAGAAAATATATATTATTCTAACAGCAATGAAAACCATCACAAAGATCTGAGCATGAATTTGATGTGACTCAACTGGCATTTTAGAAAATTATTTTCATTTATGGGTAGGGTATAGTTTGTAGAGGAGCAGAAATAGAAGGAAAACAGATAGTCTAGGCAACTACTAAAATTGTCCAGAAAATGACTAAAACCCTGATTAGTGCATGCTGCTGTTTGGATGTAAAATGACCCCACCCCACTCCAGGATCATATATTTGAACACTTGGTCCCCAGTTGGTTGTGTTATTCGGGAGGGTTTTGTGAACTTGAGGTGGATCCTTGCTGGAGAAAATGAGTTGTTGGGAGTGTGCCCTGAGGTTTTATGACCCTAAACAATCTCCTGTTCTGATTCCTGACTGTGGATGCAATGTGACAAACTAGTTTCTCATTCCTGCTATCATGACTACACAACCTTGTGGAATGTATCCCCTTGAAACTGCAAGCCAAAGTAAACCCTTTCCTTCCTAAACTGCTTCCTGTCAGGTATGTGATCACAGCAATAAGTAAAGTAAATAATACAGTACATTGCTGGAAGAGGGTAGTCATTGATGCAAGAATAACTGCTTTATTTGAAGAAAAGTAGATTGGAGAGAGGATTAGCTTTGTTTTTAAAATGTCCTCAATTTATCCAAAAAAGAATATTTACATAGGCAGATAGATAGATAGATAGATAGATAGATAGATAGATAGATAGATAGATAGATAGATATAGATAGATAGATAGATAGATAGATAGATAGATAGATAGATAGATAGATAGATAGATAGATAGAGAAAGAGAAAGAGAAACAGAAACAGAAACAGAAACAGAAACAGAAACAGAAACAAACAAGATAAAGGCCCATAACTTGGCCCAAATACTCACCAAGGACCTTCCTCTCCCTCCTGCATTTGCAGTGTATCTGGAGATAATGGAAGATAATGGGTATATTACCCACTCAGAGGAATCACTTGATTTTGAAAAGACTATGGGGGCGGGCAGATTTTGAGGCAAGGTCTAACTCTGGAGCACTGAAATCACAGGGCTCCTTCTGCCTTAGCCTCCTTGGTGCTATGATTATAGAATGAAGCACCATGCCTGCCCATTGTCTATTTTTTATCTAATGTAAATCTAGTCTTCTAGGATTTGCTAATGAGACCATTTGGCAATGAGATTAAGGCTTAGAAAAACCTAGACTTAGATCCTAGATTTGTTAAATCCTTTACGTTTTTAGATGGAATTCCCAGTTTAAGAATACATGCAAATTTTATGGTCAAAATAAAAATTTAAAAATAGCTTCTTAGGATATAACACAACCCCAGTCAATTAAACAAAACTACACATAATTGTCTGCCTATAAAGAGAGTCAATTCCTTGGTGGGAACCTCTCCTGTCCCAAACCAGGCATTTTAATTTAAAATATTTGCCATTTGACCAGAGGGAAAGAGAAGTTAATATTAAAATGTTGCTGTATAAATATATCTTAATTCTTTAAACCTGTAATTTACAAAATAAATTACAGAGGTATTATTGAGAAACTGACAAAAACTCACGCCCTTGAGGAGTTTAAAAGTCTCTGTCACCTCCCATTATGCTAAGTAAATAGTTCCCACTACATCCTACATTTAGAAACATATTCCAGTCAAGGATTCCAATATGTGCATTGAAATGATAACGCATGTCTCTATAATTTAGGGGAAAAGTAGTATGTATGCTATGGATCCCTATTTACACCACCTCTTCTCAGCAACACAACTTCATACACAAACTCATTTTTCACTTCCACCACACTGTCTTCCTTTTCCAAACAAGATATAAAATGATTTCAGTCACCTCTCTAAACCAGCACTAAGAAAAGTTTCCTTTCACACAAAAGCCTATCGACCTCTTAAAAGACTAAAATTACAAAGCCTTTCTCTTTCATAAAAATGGAAGCACAATTCTTCAAGGCAGGTATAAATACCTTTCTTCAGCTTTCTTGAGAGATGACATTCTGTAAAATATGTGAGGCTAGCAGTCTTCTAATTGGCCCCTTGGAAAGATTATTTTCTCACTATTAACACTGGGTCTTCGAAGTTTTCAGTCCTTTCACATTCTCTCTGCCTTACCAGAAGGCAGTGTAGTCTGTTTACTTGTTTGCCTGTACACTGCCAGATATATCTTGGGAAATTGAGAATTCTCCTTTCTTCTTTCAACTAAGTCATTTTTAAATTTCTCTAGGGCATTTCAGTTGCATCCAATAATTTGGCTGGAGAGGCAACACTGCACAGTGAGTAAAGAGATAACCTGGGAGACACATAGTGATTTCTAACCAGAGCCCTATGTTTACTAACACATGGCCATGGAGAGTAGTCTAATACTTCTGAGTTTCCTTAACTGTAAATGAAAACAGTAGCACACAATATTGGTTCTACCTCACAAGGTCATGGTAAGAATCAAATGATATCTTATGATAGTAATAATAATGGACAAATGTCCAAAGTATTTACAGCTTGTGGAAAGCTCTTGTGCATGTATTATGTCACTGAATTCTATATATATAAGGACTAGGTAAATGATAAAGGACTAAGGCATCCATTCATGTCCATTGTCTCTCAAACAAACCAAGCCCAAGAGGCACAGCAATCACAAGTGTTCACAGCATCTTTTTCAATCTGTGCATATCCCTATTTGGGGTACTTTTCTTCCCGCCAGTTAGCATTATTTTTTACCCATATTATATTTCAAGAAGGTAAAAAACAGACCCGTTTATGAGAAAAAGGAACATTAAAATACATCCATTAAAACATTTTAGATTACAGCCCATTCATTGATTTGCTGTTTCATTGTACATATTGTTTTATTTAACTATAAAAAGTTAAATGTCTTTATGTTATTATTTATAGGGTGGGTTGTTTCAGAAATGTAAACATACCTTATTACTTCATTATTAAGAGCAGTGTTCACTCACTGATATGAGACAAAAAGGGGTACAGTGAGAGACTGAAGGAGATAAAGGAGGGTAATGTGGAGTACATATAATGAGAATGTAATATATATGTATGAAAATACAAAGAAAAATACTACAATTTAAAAAGAATAATATTCATAAACACAAACATATCAAAATATGCATTTAAGAAATGCTTTACCAATCACTAATGGATACTTAGCCAATATTTGTATTTTCCTCCTTCCCATATATAGTAAAATTACATTCCCTGCTCCACCTCCAACTGCCCCAATTACCAACTGGAACATACACATTAGATATGGCCATGTGACTAGCTTTGGGTATCGATGAGTAAGTGAAGCTTTAATAACCAATACATAATGCATCATGCATTAATTTTCCTTGTGTCAAGGTGACCAACAATGCAAATTATGGCCATCACTCCATCACCCTGGATGCTGGAATGATGATGGTATGAATCAAAATATGTAGTGAGATCAAAACCTGAACTGTGAGCCGAGCATGGTGGCACCTGCCTTTAATCCTGGTACTTAGGAGGCAGAGGTAGGAGCAACATTGTGAGTTCAAGGCCACCCTAAGACTACATAGTGAACTCCAGGTCAGCCTGATCTAGAGTGATGAGACCCTACCTCAAAAAAAAAACTAAATAATGACATCAGATAAAAAGAAAATGAAGAAAGATGTAACATTAGAATGCAAATATGGATGACCAGATAATTTTCAAAACTAGGTCACAAATATGGACATTGTAAGTTAAAGAGGAATACATATGAAGCTCAAATATCTGTACCATCAATACTTGTACATATGAAAAGTGCAAAGCAGTCACCAAGAAGAAATAAAGCTTTTCCTAATGGAAAAAAAAATCCCCATGTATTTTAAGAAAGAAGCAGTAGCCCAGTAGTGAAATTGCTCCTGGCATACCATTTGGTAAACTTGTTTTATCAGAATTACCAGGCATACCTGTTACAATCCATCTTTCAAGGGTTCTTCAGATCTTCAGATTTGTACTTCACAAATACATCAGATGATTCCGTTGTACAATCAGGCCTTGCAGCCACCTGTATAGTGCAAAATACTGTGTCATATTTAACAATAAATAAAATACTATGAATTCCAACAATGGCTTTTCATCATGGTTCTCACAGCAAGCAAATGAAATGTGCAACTAAAGCATACACTGGGAAACAATTAGCCAGCCACAACTTGAGGACCAATGATACACATATTTTCAATGGCTGAGGAATAAAATATAGTGCACATTCCAGAAAAAAAAAATACTCAAACTCAAAATTTTGCCCAGAGATTTAGTAAGTTAGGAGGCTTCTTGAAGCCAATCCCTGGATGAGCTTCAGGCAAGAAACCCTTCTCTAAATCACTGTTTCTTTAACCTTCTTGCACTCATGCAAATACCTAGAGAATCCTGTAAGATGGCAACTAAAAAGGGAGATTTGGAATGGGTCATAAGATTTCTCCATTTCTTTTTTATTTTTGAATGTGTTTTAGGTGGTGTGTGTGTGTTTGTGTGTATCTGTGTGTCTGTGTGTGTCTGTGTGTATAGTATTGATGCAGGAATTTGGGGGTTCATTGAACACCAATACACCAATAATTTGGGATGTTTCTGGATCCTTGTTCCATGAATTCAAAGAATGAAATCTCAGACCAGAGGATAAAGATCAGAAAGATTTTATTATAGCTTGAAACTTTAGGAGGAAGAAAAAAGGGGGGGCATAAAGCCTAGAACATAAGAGAGGGAATCAAGGTGAAGTTCTTGCCCAAGGAGGCAAGAGGGGATTTGAGAAGCCCACCTCAAGACTCAATTCTGGGTTTCTTATAGGGAGTTGTTATGTGAGGAAGACCCAAGATTACAGGTTATTATGACCAAAGACCAGATTTTACAGCTTTGCCTGTAATGTTAGGTAAGGACCAGAGTTTCTGTCATGTAAGAAGGGTACAAGCTTAATCTAGAAACCTTTCCTGGAGGGTGTAACATCTAGGTTTCCATAAGCTTAGTGACATTTCCCACTTTTAGTCAAGAAATAAAAAACATTCACTTTGGGGTTCTGTTATCCTGACTGCCTAGCCAATTTCTGTTTCCTATCAATATATACATACATAAGTGCACTTGTACATGCAGAGGCCGGAGGAGAATGGAGAGTGTCTTTCCACTATTGCTGATCTGTGAATTTCCATAAGACAGAGTCTCCCTCAAAGCAACACTTTGTTTTTTTCTTTTTCAAAACCCTGCAATTCTCCAGTGTCTCCTCCCCAGGAGACTGGGGTTACAGATGTGCACACCCCATACTGGCCCAATAATGTGGGTCCTAGGCAATCAAACTCGGGCCAGCTCAAGCTCTCATGCTTGCAGCAAGGGTCTGACTCACTTAGCCATCTCCCCAACACCCTCTCCATTTCTGAAAAAAACTTCCAAATGATGGTAATAATGCTTGAACTCCAATTCTTTTATTTATGTATTTATTTTTATTTTTTTTTATTTTATTTTATTTTTTTTTTGGTTTTTCAAAGTAGGGTCTCGCTCTAGCCCAGGCTGACCTGGAATTCACTATGTAGTCTCAGGGTGGCCTTGAACTCATGGCGACCCTCCTACCTCTGCCTCCTGAATGCTGGGATTAAAGGCATGTACCACCACGCCTGGCTATCCAATTCTTCTTAGAAGGAATCATTATGAGGAACTGTGTATCATTCAATCTTCCGTGAAGTTTTGTCTTACCATAAAAGGTCAATGTTAAACTCTTAGGAGAAAAAAAAAAAAAAAAAACCTTGAATGTTGCTATTCTGTTTCCACAGATTGCTCAGTGGTTAAGCGCTTGCCTGTGAAGCTTAAGGACCCCAGTTTGAGGCTTAATTACCCAGTACCCACATAAGCCAGATGCACAAGGTGGCACATGCAATCTGGAGTTCCTTTGCAG
Source organism: Orientallactaga sibirica (assembly GCA_036365145.1). Taxonomy (NCBI): domain Eukaryota; kingdom Metazoa; phylum Chordata; class Mammalia; order Rodentia; family Dipodidae; genus Orientallactaga; species Orientallactaga sibirica. The sequence continues at coordinate 1,237,270 of JAEOAD010000056.1, read as the reverse complement.
AGGCTGGAGGCCCTGCTGTGCCCATTTTCTCTCTCTCTCTATGTCTCTCAAATAAAGAAAGAAAAAGGAATTTAAAAAAAATTTAAAAACCTTAATGCAGTTTTTTTTTTCTCTCAAAAATGGCTCTGTGGGAATTTAAAAGATATTCATATTCCCATGTTAACAGTAGTATCACTCACAATAACTAAAAGATAGAGGCAACACAAATGTCCATCAACAGATGAATGAATATAAAAAATGTTCTATGTGGCCTGGAGAGATGGCTTAGTGGTTAAGCGCTTGCCTGTGAAGCCTAAGGACCCCCGGTTCGAGGCTCGATTCCCCAGGACCCACGTAAGCCAGATGCACAAGGTGGCGCATACATCTGGAGTTTGTTTGCAGTGGTTGGAGGCCCTCGTGCGCCTATTCTCTCTCTCTCTCTCTCATGCTAATAAATAAATAAAAATAAACAAATTTTTTTTAAATGTGCTATATATTTTTTAAGGCTGATTATTATTCAACCCTAAAAAGAAAGGAAATTCTGAACCATGATACAACATGTATGAACCTTTATAATGTCATATCAAGTGAAATAAGTGAGAAATAAAAATACAAATGCTATGTTTTTTCACTTTTATGTGATATGTACAAATAAGTTGAATACTAATTAAGATATAGCAGGGCAGGGGAATGGGAAAAGAGACATAGATGAGCTGCTATTTAATGGGTACATATTTACTTTTGCAAGATGAAAAAGTTATTGAAATTGGTCAAACTAATAATACGACTATATTTAATACTATTGAACTGTATGTTTTTGTTGTATTTTATACTATTATTTTATTTAAAAATTAGTGTTGCTAGAAAAAACATATAGAAACTACATTTGTCATTTACTACAGTAGGATTAAGGGTCAACAGAGATTATATGAATAGATAGCCTGATAGATCACCCCGGGGTGATAAACATGTTTTAAAACCAACTTAGAGAGGATTTCAGAGGTTCATTACTTATTTTTAACAAACTATCATTGAAATGTGCACTTTCAAAAAGTGAATTGCAAGGGCTAAGGATAATGTAGCTCAATTTGTAGCATGCTTGCCTAAGATGTATGAAGCCCTGGTTCAATCCCCAGTTCTATATAAACCAGGAGTGGTGGAATGTACTTATGTATAATCCAAGTGCTCAGATGGTGAAGGCAGGTGGATCAAAATTCAGGTTCATCCCTGCTAAATAGCCAGTTCAAGACCAGTCAGGAAAATGTGAGATCCCATCTAAAGAAAAATGAATTGCAGGCTGGATGTGGTGACACATGGTGAAGCAAAAGGATAGTGAGTTTAAAGCCAGCCTAGACTATGTAAGGAAAGCCTACCTCAGAAAACAATAAAAGAGTGAGTTATAGGATATGTTATGCAAAATACATCTCAACAAACATTATTTTTTTGGAGAGAGACAGAGAGAGAGGGAGAGGAAGACAGAGATGGGCGCAACAGCAGTCTCTCAGCTGCTGCGAAGGAAATCCAGATGCGTTCGCCCCCTTGTGGTCAAGTGTGGCATTGCACCCTTGTGTCACTGTGCATCTGGCTAAACGTGGGACCTAGAGATTGGAACCAGCATTCTTAGGTTTAGGAGGCAGGCGCCTCAACCGCTAAGCCATCTCTCCAGCCCTCAACAAACATTATTAACAATAATGCAGAAGCATTGACACTAACAAGCAGCTTTTATAAATTGTTCTTAAGATGGAATACCAAAAGCATGATGTGTATAAGAAAACTTTGAAAAAGCAGATTTTATCAAATTTAAAGTAGTGTATGTGGGGTGGGGGGAGCAAAATACATGGCAAGGAAAATAAAAAGAGACCAGAGGAGAAACATGTAAATCATATATCTGACATATATACCGAATATGTAGAGTTATCCAGATCAACAAGAGGAAAATTATCTCATTTTAGAATGTACAAATCCTTTGACAGTGTACTTCCTGAAGAGGATATACAAATGTAAGAACAATAAACAAATCAATAAATAAAAGATTTAAATAAATATCATTAGCTGCTGAGGAAATGCAAACTGAAACCACAATAAGGTATCACTACATATCTATTAGACTGGCTAAAATTAAAATTATTGACAATATCAAGCATTGGAGAAGACATGGAGCTACTGCAACTCTTAGGGACTGCTTATAGGAAAAGAAAATGGTACAATCACACTGGAAAAAGATTTGTCCATTTAGAGTTAAATATAAATTTACCACAGAACTCTGTAATTCTATAACTTGGAACTTAACCTAGAGTAATGAGAATTTGGGATCATATTTAAAATATACATATGGGGCTGAGAGATGGCTTAGCAGTTAAGGTGCCTGACTGCCAAGCCTAGGAACACCCATTCAATTCTCCAGGTCCCACATTTAGCCAGACACAAAAAGTGATGCAAGGCACTGCCTAGCAATACCTTCACATGACCCTCATAATAGGAGAAAAAGATGATGACATCAAAGTAAAAGAGAGACTAATGGAGAGAGGGAGGGGATATGATGGAGAGTGGAGTTCTGAAGGGGAATGGGATGGAAATATAATGGCTTATTTTCTGTAAGTATAGAAGTTGTCAATAAAAAAGAAGAAAATTTAAAAAAGTGATGCAAGTGAGCAATGCTGCACTTGCCCAGAAGGGGGCACACACAACTAGAGTTCATTCACAGTGGCTGAGAGGCCACTGGCATGCCCATTCCCTCTCTCTCTCTCTGCCTCTTCCTCTCTGTCTCTATCTCTATCTCTCTCTGTCTCTCTCAAATAACATACACACACACACACACACACACACACACACACACACACACATATATATATATATATATATATATATACACACACACATATGAATGCATAAAGAGCTTCTTTCATAACTGTCAACTAATGGATATGCTCAAATGACCATTAACATATTTGTGGGTAAACAAATGTTATAATCACACAATGGAATATTATTCAGCAATACAAAGAAAGGAAAATGCAATAACTTCTGTGAATCTTCAAAAATTTGCTGAAGAAAATAAGCTACATATTGTGTGATTCCTGTTTATCCACCATCCCCACCTGCTCAAGCAAGTGTTTCATTTTATTCTTTTATGGGCTAACATTTTGCTCTTTACAAAAAGGGCTCAATAAATATTAGCAAGTATTTTTACCCTGCAGATACTATCTGCTCCCACTTGAGATTGTTTTCCCTAATCCCCACTTCATTATTTTTCTAACCCTTCATATGCCTGCATTTTGTCTACTCAGAAGATTAGATGGGCCCCAGCCATGTCCTCAGATTAAAGCAATAAATAAATCCCTAACCTTGGGGACAGACAACTGTAAGGTTCGGGAGTGACCATGACCACCCAAACCAATCTGAGGCAAAGATGAAAGCTTTTATTCAGGAAAAGCACCAGCTACCAGGACTGACTCACAAGAAAGGAGCACAGTCCACCTGAGTTCCTCAGGTAGTGGGCTTTATAGGGTCAGTTGGGGGAAGGTGGGGAAGGGAAGAGCTGAACAAGAAAGGTTTCTTTAGAGGTGATCTAAGATAGCCAGGGTGTAGCTACAATGTATTATATCCACAGGCTTTTATATTTAAGATGGAGAACTTTAAATGAGATAGGCTTGCCACCATTTCTCCATCTCAGGCATAGTCCTGTCTCTTTTTACATTACCACTGAAGTTACAATCTAGAACATATGGGTGTTGCATATTCCTCATGGTCGAATATCAAATGGAACTAGGAAAAGGACAATAGGAAGATAGATAAATAACAGTCATATATTTCCAAGTTCAAGGTTGTTCAAGAACCAATTTGCCCACTTTTTATGACTTACCATATGACTTTTATTTTACACAAATGTTCAGTAGACATGCTGATTTCAAATTCTCTACAGAAATTACATGCAAAGCTTTTTCAGTCGTTTAATATAACTAAAATTTAACACACCAGTTGTAGGTTTATAGGCCAATTTTCATATTTTAACTTAGATCTGAGACAGCACCTAGAAATCTATAAATTGTGGCTGGGTGTTGTGGTGTATGCTTTTAATTCCAGCATGCAAGAGGATGAGGTAAGAGAATCATTATGAGGTCAAGGCCAGACTGGGCTCCAGAGTGAGTTTTAGCTCAGCTGAGTCTAGAATTAGATCCTGCCTCAAAAGAAAAAAAAATGAAAGAAAGAAAAAGAAAAATCTATAAATTATTAAATAATTCGGTAACTTTGATAAAAGATCACAAGACTACTATGAAGGCAAGAACATTCTTATTTCTACTTGAAGCGGGAAACTGCATGGAAGATAGGTAGCTCAAAATGAACATTATCAATAAATCTAAGCTCAGATAGGAACAAGCCAAGGTACTTTAACCTTTCCAATCTTTTCCACACTAGAAAAGACTTCTAGAATCAAGCTAAAAATCATGGGAATTAGAACCTCAAAACTAAAATCAGGGCCGGAGAGATGGCTTGGCAGTTAAGACACCTGCCTGCCAAGCCTAAGATTGCCAGTTCCAATCACCAGGTCCCATGTTTAGCCAGACGCAAAAAGTGACACAAGGGCGCAATGCCACACTTGCCCACAAGAGAGTGCACACATCTGGAGTTCATTCACAGTGGCTGAGAGGCCACTGGCATGCTGATTCTCTCTCTCTCTCTCTCTCTCTCTCTCTCTTTCTATCACAAATAAAAAAATTAAAGTAAAATCACAGAATATGCAAAAAAAATAAAATGCATCTTTATGTGTGTGTGCATGTATGTGAGTGCAGAGGGAATGTGTGCTGCCAAGCTGACAAGCTCAGTGTCAGTCCTCACCTTCCATCTTGTTTGAGGCAGGGTCTTCTACTGTTCACCAATGTGTATTCCAGAGTAGCTGGCCTGTGGGCTTCTGGAATTTCCTCTCTGTAGCAGGCAGCTTCAGGTTCACTGAGATGAACTTCCAAACCAGGAACAGTTATGGAGGAAGGGGTATTTATTGAAGCTTACAGGTTCAGGGGATGTTCCATAATGGTAGAAGATGTTGCCCCCCTCTTAGAGGACCAGTCATACACAGAGAGAAGCCATAAACCAAACCACAAAACAAGTACACTTCAGAAACTCCAGGCACTTTGCATATCTTTAGATTGGAATGCCAAATCCACCACCACACCTTAGGGCTGGACCACCTAATGACACCTCTTCTTAGCCAGGTGGTTGGAAATCCAAGTTTTAATAAAATCCTGAATCTATTGGGGAGCATTTATTCAAAGTACCACAGTGTCTGTCTTCCATCTTACCATCAGAGGCTAGGATTACAGACACATGGTACTGCATCTGATTTTGTGTGGTTCCCAGGGATCTGAACTCAGGTCATCATGTTTGCACAGCAGTTGCTTTTACCCACTAAGCCATCTCTCCAGCCTGAAAAAAATAATGTAACAGTGATTTTTTTAAGTTTTGATTTGATGGTGTGTGTTGTAAACTGAAAAGCAAGTTAAATGTTTCAGAATAAGATGATAAAAGATAAGTATTGACTGTAGAGATAGCTTAGGGGTTAAGGTGCTTGCCTGCGAAGCCTAAGGATCCAGGTTCGATTTTCCAGGTCCCATGTAAGCCAGATGTACAAGGTGGCACATGTATATGGAGTTCATCTGCAGTGGCTAGAGGCTCTGGTATGTCCATTCTCTCTCTCTTTCTCTCTCTCTCTAAAAAATAAATCTTAGAAAAAGTATTAAATCTGGGGAGATGGCTCAGTGGTTAAGTGTTTGCTTGCAAACATAAATATTAAGGAGCTATTTAATAGAAAATAAAATGTCAACAGACATTTTGGTAATGAATGAACTTCCTTTCATATACTTATGGATAGGGAGTAAAATTAAATGCATTATAAAATATACATTATAAAACAATAACAATATCCACAACATTTATAATAATTAATCTTCAAAAGGCATTTCAGATGTTTACTTGTATGATCCTTGATGTTGCAAGAGGGTTGAGCAGCAGTTTGCATTGCCTTCTTTTGGTAGGGTTTTGAGGGCAAAATTTTCTTTACATTCATGATGAAAAGCTTTTGAAGGATCAAAGTGTTTCATACCAAGAGCTCTATTCCATTCTTCCTGAAATCTCATCTCATTTTGTTTCCTTCTAGCAAGCTGAGATCGGAGTTTTGACACTTCCAATTTGAGTTGGCTATTTTCATCTTTGTTTCACAACATGATTGATTTTTTGTTTTAGATTCTGGTGACCCAATAACTGAGCATATGAATATCTTTTTTTTAAATATTTTATTTTTATTTATTTATTAGAGACAGAGAGAGGGAGAGGGAGAATGGGCACACCAGGGCCTCTAGCCACTGCAAACTAACTCCAGACACATGTGCCCCCTTGTGCATCTGGCTTATGTGGGACCTGGAGAATCGAACCGGGGTCCTTAGGCTTTATAGACATGTGCCTTAACCACTGAGCCATCTCTCCAACCCAACATAAGAATATCTTATTTAGCTACTCCTGAGTAGCACCATGCTCATTCAACAATGCCTGTTTCTGCTGCAAATGCATTCAGTTGATGCTGAAAAGGTTTTGTTTTGTTATACAGCTCTTCATAAATGAGACACCATTTACTACTTTCCTCAGTTAATTCTGCCAATGTACTTTCTTTCTCAGCTATTCTTGGTTCTTCCTCTTCTAGTGTATTCTGCAAGTCTGCATCTTGTTTGAGTTGCTTCTGTAAATCAGTTGCTTTTTTTATGAGAGAAGAAACTAACTTCTTTAATCTCAGCCTCTTTCAGTGTTGGCTGGTACTGTACATCTAGAAGCATCCTGAAATACTCCTGATTTGTGTTCTCCGTGGTCAGTACCTGATACTGAACATTTTCTGCACTTTTTTTTCAGCCACGGTTAGCTTTTCCTGTAGAGATGAATTTGTCAGCTTAAGATCTTCTATCTTACTGGCCATTGATGCTTTATAGCTTTCAAACTGAGCAGTTATCTCTTCAAGGTTCCACACTATACTATTATGCTTTTCCCGCAAAATTAGGGGGTCATGGCTATGGTTCTCCAGTGCAGCTGCTTTATCTCTTAGCAGTGGACTTCCTTTGCTCTTCCAGTCACATGAACAGCTGTTCAGCTTGCTCCTCCTTCTGCTGAACCAACCAGGGCTAGCTTAAATTCTTCTTTAAAGACATTCCTCTTTTTAGCCATTTCCTCTTGAAAGGAACACAGCTGGTGCTGAGGACTAAAAAATAATTCCTTTTCATATTGGAGATGTGATTCAATTTGCAATTCTTTTTGTCATAGTTTTTCATAGTCTTGTTTTCCGAGGGCAAGCTTCTGTTTTAAAATTTGCATCTCAGCATTTATATTTTCCTCCTTTCTCTATTCTCAGTGAAAGATCTTCTTTTTCAAGCACTTACATTTAACATTTAGGTCTATTTGTTTAGAAAAGGTAACATCATTGTCCTCAAGAGACTGCTTAAGGCTTAAAATTTTATGGCTTTTCTTCCAATCTCCTCCTAACTAGGCAATATCAGAGTTGTATCTTTCCACTTGCCCTGATACACACCTGATTTTTTTGATGTATTCTAAGTTTTTCATCACTCTTTTCTTTCTCTATGGAAACAAGTTTTCCGTCAAGTTATACTATTTTCCTCTGAGACTCTTCAAGATTCCTCTGAGTGGCCTGAAGTTTCAACTCCATGCTTCCTTGTTTAGCCATCATACTCCTTACCTTTGTTTCTCTTTTGTTTCATCAGCCCTAGGCTTAGAACTCTCCTATTCTGGTTACCATCTTCAGAGAAGTTAGACTTCAGTAGCTCTTTCGTTTTTGTTAGCTCCAAAAGCTTTTCCTCCAGGGAGCCTTATTTGCTGAGATGATTTTGTTTGTTTTTAGCCTCACTGTGGTACTTGGCTTTGCTTCCACCTTCTCCAGTTCAGACTCCCAATCCTGGATCTGCTTGTCCAGGGCACCGTTCTCTTGCACAAGAACACAGATCTCTTTTTCTAATCTCTTCAAATCTTATCACTTTTGAGACCCCATCTTTGCTCTGGAAGCCTGAGCTTTTTCAACTGAAAAAGGCAACACATTATCTTTGTCCACATTTAGGTTTTGTTGAGATTTTGTTAATTTTTAAATCTTTGTGATTTCTGAAAAGATATTGGTCCTTTACATGCTTCTGAAGTTTTAACATCATAAGAGCCTGGAGTTGGAGTGCAACCAAAAGGGTCATTGAATCTTTTTCACAGGGCGCCTTAGGAAAGTGCATAATAATGGCTCCAGAAGCAATTGTAACTACACCTCAGCAATTCACATCATTGCTTGAATTCAAATGTGCCAACACTGTCTCCACCCACCATGCATTAGCCAATTGCAAAACCCAAACCCGACTAGTTAATCCCACACAGAAACACAAAAGGAGACTGCACACTAAGCTTCGACAGACATCCAATGAGAAGGCCTGTAAGAACTAGACGTGCAGCCAATAGGAGACTGTTACTGTACGCTGGAACTTCTTGGCCTAATCACATGCAGCCTTACTTGGCATTTCCCACATGTTGAGTTGGGGCTTGTGTATTTTGACGTCATAAAGGTTACAGCATAGCGAGTTCCAGCCTTCTCGGTTCTGGTCCTATCTCATCATTCCTTGCTTGTCAACCTTCCTGAGTCTCATTTCTTCCAAACTTAGTTCTGCCAGGGTCCTATATGGTCTCTAAAAGGGAAATACAAATCACACAGAGGCACCAGTTCTGCTTTGTGTGTATGTGTGATGACCTGGAGCGTCTATGGCTGACCCCACAGGTACTCACAGCTCTCTGAGTAGGGCTGGGCCTGGGTATATGGAGTATGTCCACCCCATTCACAATGGTGTGTGATTCCATGTGGGGCCAATGGTACCAAATTCTGAAGGAGGTGTTCTTAGAAGTTCGGGCGCCTCAAGGCACGAGTGCAGAGGACATGTGGGAGGCCAGCAGAGCGGCATGTGGCTCTGGCCGTGGGTGGCCACGAGATCCCTCTTTGCCCATTTTTCACAACCTTCTTCTAACACCTAGGTTGAAAGATGGAATATCTTACCTTAAATGACCCCAGCATATAGGAAACCCTTTGAAAAAGTGGAAACCTGGAGGAGGCAATTCAGTTTTATATCAGATGGAGCTTTTTTGCACATCATAGCTGTAATAAATTCGTTCTAATAAACTTTGCTTTCCTGTGTTTAGCACATCTTTCCCCCCTCCCCACCTGAAAAAGCATGTTTCAGGAGCTGTTTGCTCAATAATATTCCACTGAGAATTAAGGCATACATCCAGATATCATGCCCCCAACAATAGCTTCCAGAGTATATAGTTGCCTGAATCAGAATCCATCATAGAAGGAAAAAAGAGAGAGAGAAATTTCCATCTTCCGCCTCCTCATGATCAAACTGGGGCTTCAGCCCACACAGATCTGTCACTCTGAGAAGGCTCCCCAGTCACAGCATCCACTGTGCCAAGGAAGAGCAAATTGCATCTCAGAGCTCCACAAAGTTAACTTCTCTGTTCCGCCTGTGTGTTCACAGCACTGCCTTCTTAGAACAATTATCCCCAAAGTACAAACTCATTTTTAACCAAGTTGAAAGCAGACTTGAGAAAGGAGTCTTCTAGGCTAAGTTCATATCACAGCCTGAAGGCATGTTGCAAATAAACCCAACTATAGAATTAGTGAAGTTATGGTGTATGATTTTGCCAATTTTGTTAGGAAAGCCTGATTTGACAGGACCCCTCCTCAATTTGTTACCTGAAATGGAAATACTCTTGGAAAAATGAATTTAACATGCAGTTTTCATTGTGCCACTCTGCCATCCCAGAATATGAGTACTATTGCTGACTCACACTCTGTGCTCTAAATCTAACCCATTCCTTAAGACTCAGTTCAGGGCTGGAGAGATGGTTTAGCAGTTAAGGCATTTGATTGTGAAGACAAAGGTCCCAGGTTCAATTCCCCAGGACCCACATAAGCCAGATGCACAAGGTGGCATATGCATCTGAAGTTCGTTTACAGTGGCTGAAGGCCCTGGAATGCCCATTCTCCCCCCCCCCTCTCTCTTTCCCTCTTTCTATCTATCTGTCAAATAAATAAAATAAAAATAAATTTAAAAAGACAGTTCAAATATCATCTCTTATAGCCAGGCATGGTGGCACACGCCTTTAATCCCAGCACTCGGGAGGCAGAGGTAGGAGGATCTCTGAGAGTTCGAGGCCACCCTGAGAATACATAGTTAATTCCAGGTCAGCCTGGACTAGAGTGAGACCCTACCTCGCAAAACCAAAAAAAAAAAAAAATCATCTCTTTCAGGATGCCAGCTCAACTAACATGAGCCATGTCTAATTTTCTATTCCAACTCTCTATCATCAGTTTATAACTGCCGTGTGTTCTGCTCAGTCATAGTGGAACAAATCTAAAGTGTGTCTTTTCAACCACAGAATAGGCTCAAGAGCTTGTTGATGATACCCTTGCAATGCAGTGTTTCACAAGCATTTGCTGCTCAACTATGTGATGCTCAAAAGTTAGAGAAGCAACTCTCACTACCACTGAATCAACCAGGGTTGATATGAAGGTACCTACCAACAACCAACATGATCCTGAAAGCTGATCACTGCTACCATGAAATGCTAATTGGTCCCAAATACTCAGTCCCAAACATTTGAGTCTGGAAATACACAATAGAAAGACCAAGGCTTTTACAAAGGACCCCTTTAATATTCTTCAAAGAGGTCTGTGTAGGAGAAAAGACAAACTTCAGGTTCGGACACTTGTCTTGAACTTTCTGTGTGATGGTTTGAATGTAAAAATGTCCTGGCAGCTCACGTGTTTGAAGACTTAATACCCAGAAGTGTGTCACTGGTGATGGGCCTTGAGGTGTTAGAGCCATGCCCCACATTTAGATCTCTCTATCTCTACTTCCTCCCTGTGGATATGACTCTGGTTTTCTGTGCCTGCCACCTTGATGAACTTCCTCTTGAAACTGTAAGCTGAAATAAACTCTTCCCTTTCCCAAGTTGCTTCTTGTCCCATATTTTGTTCCAGCAATGAGAAAGTAACAGATATGTTGTCTTTCTTCCTTTGCTGCTCATATACACAAATTAAAGTTTTTATGCAACTGGATTTAAAAGCCAATAGTTATACAGGTCAGGCTTTCTTCCAACAGACTTCTAGTAGGTATAGTCCTATGTTTCTGGGGAGGAAAATCTCCAGTACCACAAATCCACCTGCTAGTCATGTTATGTCACCATTAAGACCATGGGTAGAAGGGTTACAGTGACAAGGTAAGATGATTAAACTGAAAGAGCCACAATGGACTTGGATATATACAGCAAGGTTTGGGTTTAGCAAGACAAGTTGTTGGAAGCTGAAGTTCACAGTGAACTTGAAGCACAAGTAAGCACTGGAAGTGGCAACAAGGCATAGGCTTGAAATGAGAAAGGCTAGGAGGTGTGTAGAATCACTTGGTTCACAGAGACCAAGGCAAGGAACAATACTGCACAGTGAAAGTACAATGAGTGTAAAGGCAATCAAAGTTGCAGTTATAACACTTACTTGGCTTGTGATCTTTGGCATGTCACATCACCATTGCCTCAATTCCTTTACATATGAAATAGGACAATTAAATTTGCTTCACTGTCTACTTTGCAATACAGTAATAGGGATCAAAGGATATTACTTGTAAATTCAAAATCACAGTTCAAATGTGAGTAATTACTAGTATTAAGTCATACATACAGGCAAGGTTCAGAGCACTGATCTTTTGTAGCTGAGTAATTATTCCAGATCTTGCACCAAAGAGAAAAAAATACAAAGATAGATCATAGCAGCAGAGAGAAGTCATAACACATCAACAACAAACAGGCCATATAGTTTCCCTACCATTACATGGAAATTTTCACAGAACCTAAGTCAAGACCACTTTCTCTGTCTCAACCAAGCAAAATTAAAGCAATATCATGTATATTCTGGGTACCAACTATGGACCTGAATGGGACTACAGGAGAGGGGAGGACCACTTTCTGTATTCCATGACTTGGTGAGTGATACTACCACTTTGTTAGTCAGTGTTCTGTCACTATGACAAATACCCAGCAAAAATAACCTTAAGCTGACATGGGCCTGACATGAGGCAGAATATCATAGTGACAAGATATGTTAGAACAAAGCAGCTTACCTCCTGTAGACAGGGGGAGCCAGCCAGTCAAAAGAGTCCAGGGACAAGATATAGGCCCCCACAAAACACATTTTAGTTACTAATTCCAACTAGGCCCTACCTCCAAAAGTTTCTGTCATGTCCCAGTAAAGTCATCAAATTATGAATCCATCAGTGGATTAATGGGAATATGCTAAGTAGGTCAGAGTTCTCAGGATACAATCACCTCTCAGTGATTGGATCCTCCAGCTGAAAACCAAGCTTTTACTACATTAGCCTTTTGGGAAACCAACCTATAACAACCACACCCACAGATACTAACCCCAAGCCATACCTTCATCCTATAATTTTCCCTGTCCCTAACACCATTAATCCAATCAGCCAGTATGTCCACGTTTCCCTCTACACTTCTAACATCTGTGCTTCCTTTCAGTTTCTACTGCCATGCAAATCAGTCTATCAATCCTCAAACACTCAGCTTTCTCATTGACTCCACACTATCTAGTAATAATTTCCAACCACAAATCAGATGATGTTAAGTCATGTCAAACCATTTACTGTCTTTCTAAAGTTTTGTACTTTTTAAAGCCTCTTTGACTTTCCTTCTACTGATCTCACTGTTTAGAATAAATTTTCCCTCTTTTCTGCTAAATAAATACAGACTCAGCTTCTTCTTGTTACTGTTTAGATAGGGATTTAAAATAGCACAAGCTGGCCTCAGACTTGCTATGTAGCTAAAGATGACCTTGAACGTGTTTTTGCATGTGTGTGGCATGCATGCATGTGTGTATGCATATTCATGTCTTGACACACATGATTGTGGGTGCACATGCACATGTATGCACATATATGTGGAAGCCAGGAATTAATATCAGGTGTCTTTCTTAGTTACTATTCAATTTTATTTTTAGACAAGATCTCATACTGAACCTAAAACTCATCAAATTAGACTAGCTAGCCGGCTAGTCTTAGGAAACCCCATCTTCAATTCTGCAACATTGGGATTACAGGCACATTCCACCACACCCAGATTTTACATGGATGCCAGGACTCAGAACTGAGGTCCTCGTGGTTGTGGAGCAAGTACTTTACCCCCTGAGCCATCTCTCAAGGCCCAGGACCTAAACTATTAAGAGAGTGCTCAGTCATCAACTCCCTTGTGAAGCTTTCCTACCTCTTTCCAGCAGAACTCTGCCCCACTGTTTAAGTTGTGCATTCACTCTACTTCACTGGTATCACAGTTTCTATAATACAATGTTACACCTACATACTTACTTCTTTTTTCTTTTTTTTTTTCGAGGTAGGGTCTCACTCTAGCTCAAGTTGACCTAGAATTCAGGGTGGCCTCGAACTCATGACAATCCTCCTTCCTCTGCCTCCCGAGTGCTGGGATTAAAGTATGTAGCACCTGGCTACATACTTATTTAATTCCCACTCTAAAATAGCTGCTTCTTGGAAAGGGAAAATGTGTACCTCCACTGCATAACCTGAAACCTAATTTACTAAATTATGGAATGTGTAGTAAATTTGAATAGGTGAATGATATAACAAATTCCTGTAGAAGATTTATAAGACATGGACTAGGCCCTCAAAGAATTCACTCTCCAACTGAGAAAGGTAGTACAAGTTAGAACAAGGAAACTAAATTGTGTGTTGTCCCCAACAGATGCAGTAGAAGAGAAAAGACAATTCAAGTTCCCTAATTAGAGAAGAATCCGTGGTGGTGATGAGATATAAACTGGGCCTCAGAGGACTCATAGAACTTGAAAAGTTGGAAGTACATGTAAATTTCTGAGGATACGTGTGACAGCTGAGGGTAAAAGAGTTACAGGGAGAACCTAAGTAGAAAGAAATCTCAGGAACAAAATGAGATTCTTCTTAGCCTTCAGGAGGGACAATGCTTGCCTTTATTAAGTACTGTATCAGTGCCTTTCCTGTTAATAAGGTGGCTTGCTCTTTGCTTTCTCAAAACAGAGAAATTGGATTATCTGGTTTGGAAAGGATGCCTCAAAAACCCTTGACACCAAAACCAACTATAGTGCTATCATCCTGGCAGAAGATAAATCAAATCCAGAATGGCTCTAACAAAGCTCAGAACACTCAACAAAAACTGAGAGGGACAGAACTTGGATTACAGCCAAACCAGTGAATCAATATTTCTGAAGGGTGGCAGCTAGCAGGATTCTACATCAAAGGAAAAGATGTGGTACTTTTTAAAAAGACTATGACTTTCAAAAAGAAATCCTCCCGCAAATCCCAGTAGCAATGTGATACATTTAAAAATATTTCAATATATATAAGACAAATAACTGGCAGACATGAGGAGGCTGATAGAGCTGTTCCAAGAGCTCAAAACCTGAGATAAGTTTAAAGAACTTAGTCATTCCTATCCCCAATACCATATCATCCACAGATATTAATATAGGTGTATGAAAGTTTTAAAGCTCATATAGTCTACCTGATTTTTGCACCATTTCTATGGTACCAGTATATACCTATTATTTGCAGTTTTTACTGACAAGACCAGTAATAGTGATATAATATAATCTCTAGTCAAGTTAAATTTGTCTTTTGGAGACTCTGTTTTCTGTGTCTGCAAAATAAATATAAGATATGTGTATGTCCATGAAATTGACAGTCAAGAGAACAGCCTAGCAATTCCACATTTTGGCCCATAGTTCTGTCATCAAAGAGAGACTCAAGGTCTGAGATGGGATGGTATAACTTTACAGATTATACCTAGGACTTCTCAAATGAACATATATATATATATATATATATATATATACAGATGATAGAAGAGAAGAAAGAATGACAGGCAGAGGGAGCTTCATTTTGTGTGGCAACTAATTTGATGATAAATCAAACTGCCATACTCCTCTACCATGTTGTAAACTTGAACTGAACTCCCTGCCTATTCATGTGTGGGTATCTAAATATCCTTCTCCTCTCCAGTGCAGGCTACAGAAACTCATGGGGTATGTAGCTCCTTTCAGCACATGTGCCCAGACACAGTCAGCTTCTTCCCTGCTCAGCCCCTTTTCTTTCTTTGTACTATGAGTCATGCCATATGTCTTATAAAGCTTAATATTGCCACATCAGTTGGTATGCACCCATAATTTTTTTAAAGGGAAATATGTAACTGTTTTATCAAGGGCAAACATATGTACAGGTCCTCACTTACTTTAAGTCATGGTTCCAGGTTCTGTCATCCTGAATTTAATAGAACTTAATAGACAGGTATGAAATGGGTCTCTACCTTCCTGTCTTCTATTCTCTCATGCCCATTCAAGATTACATTCACCGAGGCAAGAAAGCAGGTACTCTTACATCCTTGCCCAAGTGAGATGATTGATTTTATTTCTATCACCACAGGAGTCACACTGTCTCACCAAAGAGAGTATCTGGATGGGTCATCACCTGAGAATGAACATTTGGTTGTTGTTTTCTTCTGATTGAAAACTCAATCCAAATGTCACTTTCTTCAGAACAGCCTCCCTTCTAGCCTAGACCTCCTTCTGAATAGTTTCAACCATCTTAAATGTCATCATTGTATTAAGTATAATTGCTATTGATTGATTCCGGCAAGTATTGTCCCAACATTCTTTGAAATGTAAGCCTGCTATATATGCTCTGTGTAGTATAATAACCACTTGTCACATATGGCCATTGAGCACTTGAAATGTGGCAAGCATGATTAAGAAATTGAATTTTTCATTATGTTTAACCTTAATTAATTTAAATTTAAATTGCCACACATAGCTACTTGTTCTGCAGCAAGTAAATTATGTTGCATGAGGGCAAAGGTTATTTTGGTTTCTCGGTGACATTGTGTCCTCAGTGCCTGCACATAGCAGCAGTCGATGAATACTTAATTACTAGATTAATTATTCTGTCTATTGGTTTTTATTTAGCCGACCAGTATCAATCATCCTGAAAGAATGCCCTTGGAGGTAATATCACAAATTATTCAACAAGATGATTACTATATGTTTATGTTTAAGGAAGGGGAAGTAAAAGCAGAGGAAGGTTGTTTGGTAGGGAAATGACAGGACATGTAGAAATAAGTGGTATCATTTTTATTAATTTATTTTTTGAAGAGGAGAAATAGACAAACAGAAATAGTATAGCACTAGTAACTGAATTCTGTAACATAGGAAGCACAAATACTAGCCACCTTTCTAATAACCTGTTTCTTATTGTATTTATCAACCAAATATAGGATCTTATATACCCTCTCCAACCTCTTCACATGCTTAACAATTTAGTCAATACTAGTCACTAAACCTATGATCCAATAGCATTTTATATAATGACAAATACAGGCTTCATAAAACCAAGCAATCACATCTACATTTGCCACTGAGATGAGCCTATTGTGGGTTTTTGTCATGGTAATGGGTTTCTTTGCCTTTGGGCTTCCCTTCTCCACAATCACATCCTTTAGAAGAGATGGCAGGTTCTTAGGCCATGACACATAGTGTAAGAAATAACCTTACCTAGGCTGGAGAGGTGATTTAGCTGTTAAGATGCTTGTTTGCAAAGCCAAAGGACCCAGGTTCAACTCTCCAGGACCCACGTAAGCCAGATGCACAAGGTGGCACATGCATCTGCAGTTCATTTGCAGTGGCTGAAGGCCCTGATGTGCCCATTTTCTCTCTATCTGCCTCTTTCTCACTCTCTCTCTCTCAACTAAAAGAAATAAAATATTAAAAAATAACCTTAACTATTTAAAAGTGACCTTAGATATTCTCATTTTTTTTCATTTCTTATAATTAAGGACAGGGTTGTCATACAAGTCATTACTATTTCCATCATCATCCAACCTTCTCATCTTGGGATAAATTTGAAAATGACATAAAAAAAAGAAAATCAAATGTAAAAAATACCTTTTCAAGAATTCTGGAACTTATACATACAATATACATTTTATAGTAATTAAATATCTCATAACTACATAATCAGGACAGGAAAACTCCATTATGTAGGTTGTAAGAAGGTTTTGCCTTAATTAAGCAAAGCATATTACAGATTCCAATTTTACTCTCTAAGTAGTACAAGGACATGTGAAAGAATGTCACTGTCTGGATTCAAATAACTTTTAGAAACCATTCATCCCAGCCTTTCTGTTTGGTGCATAGTAACTAAAAATTCAGGAAAGGAACATGACTTTTTCCACATCACCCAAACCACTAGTTAGAACATTGGATCCATGACTCCCAGTTCAGAAGCATATGTTGTTACATGTTGAGTTTCCCCTATCTAAACTAGTTGGAACTAGTTCTAGTTGGAACCAGAAGCCTTTCAAAATTCAGAATATTTTCATATCTGGGAATATTTGCATAGACTTTATTGGCTGAGAAACATGAATTCAAAAATCCATTCATTGTTCAAATGTGTTCATATTTGAGAGCATTGTGATTTGAAGTATTGTGGATTTAAGAATTGGGATACCCAAAAAAAAAATTGGGATAGGCAATCAATCATGAAAATTACAGGTAGGTCAAACAGTGTTCAGATGTTAGCAAATACTGTGGAAACCTAAGATCCATCAGTATGACAAGAAAAGAAAGCAGATAAGAAAAAATATATAAAACAACTTTGTTCTAAATATATAGGATAAGACACATTCTTTTTACTCTCTGGTATAGTATAAGTTTTACTTAACTATGCCATACTTCAATAACATTTTTATGAAATGGGATGGAGACAAATTTAATCAATAGAACTTCTCTAGAGAATAACATTGTCTTGGAACAGAAGACTGCCTCAGTTAGTGATTAATGTAGGATAGAAAGTAAACCTTCTCACTCATCCCTCTCACCACAAAATACCTGGGTAATCAAGTAACACGAAGTATTAAGATGAGGAAATAGTTATTTTGAATGGGATGGGAAAGTAATTTTATTGTTTTGATCTTAAAATATGAAAGAATGTGAAAGAACAGCAAGAGAGAGTATAATTAGATTTATATGATGAGCTACTAAACTATTATATGGTTGTAGTAGCTAATAGCTAAAAATGACCAGTAGCTGAATAGCATGTTCATGTCATTTACATTGTTACAATGTAAATCATTCTTTATATATTTTGTAGTATTTTGGTAAATTTTCCAGAGCTTAGAAATTCTTTGTGTAAGTAAATTATTGTAAGAAATTTGTGTTTTAGGGGCGGAGACTTTCGACTTTCACTGATCATAGCACTGGCAAGGGTTCATACTAATTCTAAGTAGATCTAACGTTTAGGTGCTTGATTAGCTGATTTCTTGCCTGTAAGCTTTCCTGACTCCTTTCAGATGTCTTTCAATTTCTGGAGACTAAGTGACTCTGTATTTGAAGGAGGAGGTAGAGTATATAACCAAGGGTGCTCATTCTACAAAGATCTGAAAGCCAGAGCTCCTTAAATGATCTAAGGAAAAGGATAAAGAGTTATGTCCAAGTATAGCTCATTAGTTTCAGAATATGAAGAAGCAATGCTCAAACTTTGATGGCTTTCCGGGAGATCTTTTAAGCAGCCAATTCTAAGTTATTCTTGATACTGTGATGGGTAATCCCTAGTTGTCAACTTGACAGGATTTAGAATCACCATGGAAACAAATCTCTAGTCAAGTCTGTGAGGAATTTTCTAGATTACATGAGTTGAGGTAGAATGACATATCCTAAAGGTGGATGGCATCATTCCATTGGCTGGGTTCCTGGACTGTGAAAATAGAAGACTAGCTGAGCACACCACATTCATCTCATTCTACTTCCTCCCTGCTGATATGAAAATGTGACACTGTCTGTTTACTCCTACCATGCTTACCATGCTATGACACTTTCTCTAAAAACTATAAGGCAGGGGCTGGAGGGGTGGCTTAGCAGTTAAGGCACACTTATCTACAAAGTCAAAGGACCCAGGTTCTATCCCCCCTGGACCCATGTAAGCCAGGTGCACAGATGATACATGCATCTAGAGTTCTTTTGCAGTGGCTGGAGGCCCTGGAGTGCCCATCTCTCTCTCTCTCTCTCTCTCTCTCTCTCTCTCTCTCCCTCTCCCGCTCTCCCCCCCTCAGATAAATAAAGAATTTTTTAACGATTTCTTAAAAAATAGAATAAGCCAAAAATAAACCATGTCTTCTTCCTTTAATAAGGTCAGTATTTTATTTAGTAATGAGGAAGCATTGATAGACTAACTTTCCCATGAAATTATCTATTCCTCATCTCTTGGATTCATCTTATATGTGTAGTTAACATATTCTGTAAATTTCCTAAAATTTCCTAAAATAAAACTGACAGTTTTATATATTCAAAAGATAACTGAGATAGTCAATCTTTTGACTTAGCTAAAAAATTCCTGAACAGAGTAATAAAGGACAAAGTCTTGCACAAGGTAGTCCTGTAAGAAAAAGAAGTGAACCTTTCAGTAACCAGTCACTGATTCAGTGGTACTTAAATTTAGCATACATGAGATTCACCTTAGGAGACAGTTCCTTTGTGTCCAAGCAGAGAGATTCTGATTTTATTCTAGGACATCACTTAGAAAACTGAAAAACTGTTTTGTTAATATTTTATTATTATGTATGGACATTTATTGTATGGGTGTATGTAGCAGACAGCTTCAGGTTCGCTGAGATGAACTTCCAGACCAGGCACAGTTATGGAGGAAGGGATATTATTTATTGAAGCTTATAGATCCAGGGGAAGTTCCATAATGGCAGGAGAAGCAGCCTGCTCTCACAAGACCAGTCAAGAGAGCAAAGCCAACCAGCCACATAGCACACAGAGCAAAAACGCCTGCTAGGCACACTTTGCATATCTTTACAATGGAATCTCAAACCCACCACCACACCTTAAGACCAGCCCCCAGTGACATTGCCTCTATCAAGGTGATTACAGATGTAAACTTTAACTAATAAAACACTGAATATATTGGGGGACATATATTCAAACTACCACAGTGTATGATAAGCACATACCACTGCATGCTTGAGGTGATCAGAGGGAAACCTCAACTTATTCATCATCTCATTCTACCTTGTTTGAGAGAGGGTCTCCTTCTTGTTATTTGCTGCTGGGATGGCCAGACTAGCTGGATCATAAGCTTCAGGATTCTGTTGATTCAACCTCCCATTTCCACAGGTGCATTGAGATTACTGCTGTATCACTTTGTTTCTAGATTTAAGTGGGTTCTGGGGATCCAAAGCTTGGGTCAGTGGATTGGGGAGCAAACATGTATTGTCACTGAGCCATATCTTCAGCCTAAAACAACTGAATTTTTTAACAAAATCTATTTCTTAGATAGTGCATTTGTCTGCTCAGGCTATCCTAACAAATTATTATAGTCTTGGTGACTTAAATCAGAGAAATTCATTTTCCAAATCTCTGAAGACTAGGAATCCAAGGTCAAAGTGTTGTAGTTTAAGTTTCTCTTGAGGCTTCTTTTCATGGCTTAAAGATGGTCATCATCTTCACATATATATAACATGTATTATATAATATATAAATATATGTGTGTGTATTAGAGAGGGAGAGAAAGAAAGAAAGAAAGAAAGAAAGAAAGAAAGAAAGAAAGAAAGAAAGAAGAGAAGAGAAGAGAAGAGAAGAGAAGAGAAGAGAAGAGAAGAGAAGAGAAGAGAAGAGAAGAGAAGAGAAGAGAAAGAGGCAGATAGAGAAAGAGAATGGCTATGCTAGGGCCTCTTACCAGTCATAACAAACTCCAGACACTTGTGCCACCAAAGAGTGTCTGGCTTTATGTACGTACTGGGGAATCAAAGCTAGGCCATAAAGCTCTGGAAGCAAGTTGCCATTAACCACTCAGTCATCTCTCCAGCCCATCATCCTTTTATATCCTCCCATGGTATTTTCTCTATTGCTAAATATTCCTGGTAATTCTCCTTTATATAGAAATACTGGTACTGTTTGATTAAGAGTCTGCCTTTATGATCTTACTTAATTTTAATTTCCATTTTAAAGAACTCATCCTCCTATATAACATTGAGAGTTAAGATTTTAACATATAAATTTGAGGGCAAACAATTCAGCTCATAACAAATGGTCTATAAACTTTACTTGAAGAAATATGGGATACAGTAAATCTGAAATAGCTACTGAGAAGCCATATTATGAAGATTCTAGTCTATTTGCAGCAAGATAGATTAATTAAATAATTAATTAAAATACTCCTGCTTTCATAAATATTCAAGGTTAAAAAAATTGTGGTACTGGACATTGAGCCAGGGTTCTTCACATGTTAAGTAGGCACTCTACTAGTAAGCTACATCACCAGCCTACCATAGAAGAAATTTTATAAATACACCCAAGGCATGAAAAGCAAGTGTGGAATAAATACAGTTAACCATATGATATATAATCCAATTCAAGGCATTTGAGAGGTAATCTGGGCCGCAAGCATAAACTAGAACTATTCTAGATAAACAAGGCCCTCTGTTCATCCTACAGACTTAAGTGTTTGAGGACAACTAGCTTTAAATGATTGACACTAGCCTATTCCATTTATTTGTGAATTCATCTTACTAATATACATGCTACTTTACAGCATAGATAGTGGAGAGGCAAGGATGCGTTGATGCATGAAACCATTATCACTTGTTAATAACTTAGCTTAAATTAGTTGTCTAGATTAATGAGTTCTCAATTGAGAACTGCTAAAAAGGGTGACAGAACAAGTTTGAGTTGATAGAGGAGAGAGGAAATCATCATGGATGAGGAAGCTGAGCCTCCAAGAGGTTAAATAATTCACCCAAAGTCACATAGTTCAAAAGTAAACAAGCTGATTTCCAACCCATCCCTTTGGCTATCTAGTTTGGTATTCTTATCCATTACACTCCAAGATCTACAAAAGGTTACATTCCTAGCTAAAACATCAGATATTCTGGCCTACCAATGAATAGGGTTAGGGTTAGAATAAAAGCTCATAACATTCAACATGTGTGGTAGTAGAATAAAGCCACACGCACAAGATATCCACACTCTAATCCCCAGAATCTACAAACATCAGACTTTGTGGTAGAAATTAATTAATAATACAGGCGAAATTAAGGTTGCAAACCATACAACTGTGGAGAATAGCCTGTATTATGTAGGTAGATCCAATATAATTAATGTCAATTGTCTTTAAAAGCAGAGAGAGAGAGGGTATGATAGTTAATCTCTGTTTGTCAACTTGACAGGATTTAAACTCACCATGAAAACAAACTCCTTGGCATGTCTGCTAGGGATTTTATCACTTAGACCCACCTTAACGCTGGGTAGCACCATCTTATCGGCTGGGGACTGTATAAATGTGGAGAAAAGTAGCTGCAAAATCACTATTCCTCTCTCTCTGCTTCCTCCCTGATGAAGTAAAGAAGTAATGCCAGCTCCTGCCTGTCATCCCTTTCCCACCATGACGGATTTCCCTTCAAAATTGTAAACTGGGGCTGGAGAGGTTTCTCAGTGGTTAAGGTACTTGCCTGCAATACCTAATGACCCAAGTTCAGTTCCCAAGTACCCATGCAAAGCCAGATGCACAAAGTGGTGCGTGCATATGGAGTTTGTTTGTAATAGATGGAGGCCCTAGTGTGTCTGTTTTCTCTCTCTCCTCTCTCTCTCTCTCCTCTCTCTCTCCTTGTGAATAAATAAATAAATAATTAAAAAATGGTAAACAGAATTAAACACGTTTTATTCCTTAAACTACTTCTGATTGGGTATATTTTCCCAGCAATGAGAAAGTAACTAATACAGAAGGAGAAGAGATCAGAAAGATGTGACATGAACAAGACTTGACTTGCTTTGCTAGCTTTGAAAATGAAGGGCTCATGCCAGGAGTGGTGGTGCATGCCTTTAATCCCAGCATTTGGGAGGCAGAGGTAGTAAGATTGCCATGAGTTCTAGGCCACCCTGAGACTACATAGTGAATTCCAGGTCAGCCTGGGCTGGAGCAAGACCCAACCTAAAAAAACCAAGTACAAAATGAAAGAAAGAAAGAAAGAAAGAAAGAAAGAAAGAAAGAAAGAAAGAAAGAAAGAAAGAAAGAAAGAAAGGAAGGAAGGAAGGAAGGAAGGAAGGAAGGAAGGAAGGAAGGAAGGAAATGAAGGGCCCATGAACTAAGGAATGTGGGTGATTTCTAGAAGTTAACAGGGAGGAAGTAGATTCTGATAGATTCTGATATAGAACCTTCTGGAAGAAATTCATCTCTGTTAAAACCTTGAGTTTATCCTGGAGATTTATCCTGGACTTCTGGACTGTGATGTTCAGAAAAATATGGAAATAAATTGATATTACTTAATACAATAAAACTATATTAATTTGCTATGGTTTGGATATTAAACATGCCCCAAGACTCATGTATTGAAGGGTTAGTCTGTAGCTCATGATACTGCTGGGAGTTAATGAAAACTTCTAGCTAGAAGAAGAAGGACATTGAGGAACACATCTTTGAGGCTCTGACCCCTTCCTTTCTATTTCTTTGTTTCCCAGATATCCTGAGGACAGAGTGTCTAGTCTACCACACACTTCCCCATACAATGTCCTGCCTTCCACAGGCCCAAAGCCATGGGGACAAGAGACCACGAATTAAAACCTCTGAAATCATGATTCAAAATAAAGCTCCCTTCCTTTTAAAGAGAGGAATTTGGAAGAGTTTGGAGGTATAGGTCAGAAACATGTGAGAATACTACAAGCAGAGATGAATTCATAATTCTGGTGGGACCTCAGAAAACCTAAATGCTGAAGAAATGTACATGAGATTTTTGATGGAAATGAGAATTTTATTGGAAATGGGACACTCATTTTTAAAATTTTATTTTATTTTAGAGAGAGAGAGAATTGGTGCACCAGGGCTTAAGACACTACAATCGCACTCTAGACACTTGTGCCACCTAGTGGGCACATGCGGCCTTGCACTTGCCTCATCTTTGTGCATCTGGCTTATGTGGGATCTGGAGAATCAAACATGGGTCCTTAGGCTTTGCAGGCAAGCATCTTAAACACTAGGCCATGTCTCCATCCCATTATTTTTTATATTATGAAAATATTTGAGTTTTTATGGGGGTATTGAATTTAAAGGTCATGAACTAATAATATATCTGGATGGCAAATTGTATGGCAGCACAGATTTTAGGTGTTGGCATGGGTAGTTATAGCTACTTTTAGTGAGATTTGGATACAAAAACCAGGGCAGAAAGTTATGAGAAATGAGCATCTTATCAAGAATAGGAGCATGTGTAAAGTTGTGGCCAAGCAGGGTATGATTCCTAAGAGATTCAGGCTATTGCAAAGAAGGTATTTTGCACTAAGGGCAACTTAGTAATTAGCAAGACCCTACCCATGACAGAATCAAAGAGAAGAGATTCCTGGTACAGTATCCTCTGCACAAGGATGCCTAGGGAGTTGTTATAATGGGATTCCTTTCCCCAGTTCCAGCCACCCAGACATTCAGAGGTCACTATAGCTAAGATTTGAGCACCCCCCTGGTAATGTGTTTCGTGCAAGCGGTAGGCACATATGCTTATTGTTGTGTGATGCTTATTTTGTAGGAATACAGAGTGAAATTAAGAAGTCATGGAGACATCCACCAAAAATTTTGAAGAAAATTCTGGGAGCTAGGCAGTGTGTAACAGAATTGGAGTCCATGAGAAACCTCCAAAAGGATAATGTGTGGAGATATGAGAGCTGAAGCTGGGATCTACTCTTCCCAAATCCTCATGCAACCCAATTCTAAGTGCTTCTGAACTCCATCATCAGCAATAGTCATAGGAAGAAACCACTTCTTGATACCAATTTTCTGTTACACAGCTATCCCTGACTATGACAAAATACCAGAGAAAAAATATTTGAAAAAGAAATTTTTTGTTTTTGTTTCTGTTTTTCGAGGTAGGGTCTTGCTGTAGCCTAGACTGACCTGGATTTTACTATGTAGTCTCAGGGTGGCCTCAAACTCACAGTGATCCTCCTACCTCTGCCTCCCGAGTGCTGGGATTAAAGGTATGTGCCACCACACCCGGCAGGAGATTTATTTTGATTAATGAAGTAAGAACTTTTAGTTAACAGCGTTGCCAAGAATGTAAAAGTTATACAAATGGACGCTGTAAGTAGCCAGTAAAGTCATCTGACATAAGAAACTATGTGGGCCACAGCCAGCAAAATTATAGAAGTGGGGCTTCCTAAGCCCACAGCAGCCATATTTCACTATCATATGCTCCACATGCTGCACATGGAGCTACAGAATTTAATGTTTTCCATACTGGCTTCCAGTCTTGTTTCATTACATTCCCTCTTTCCTGTGCCCCTATTTCTCCCTTTTGGAACAAGGATGTTTGTCCTTCCCACCATTGTATGTTGTAAATATATATATGTACCATGTTTAATTTTCCAAAGGCTCATAGTTTAAAAATTGCCTTGAATCTCAAGAGGTGACTGGTCTTAGATTTGACAGTAGTAATGTAATTATGAAGACTATCAAAGGCCAAGTGTTGTGGCACATGCCTTTAATCCTTTAATGCCTTTAGGAGGATGAGATAGGATGATTGCTGAGATTTTTGAGGCCAGCCTGAGACTAAAAAGTGAATTTCAGGTCAGTCTGGACTAGAGTGAGACCCTACCTCAAAAAAATCAAAAAGAAAAGAAAAAGACTATTAAGCCTTTGTACATGAACTGAATGCAGTTTTAATTGTGAGATGGACATGAGCCATTGGGGACCAAGTGTGCAATGTTATACTTCGAAGATAAAATACCTCTACCTTATCTTAAGTTGGAGGCTTGGTCCCCAGGTACTGGTACTCTTAGAAAGTGATGGAAACCTTAGAAGGCAGAGACCATTTGGAGGGAGTAAGTCAATGAGAGAATGCCACTGAATGGTATAGTTGGATGCTGGCTCTGTTTTTTTTTTTTTTTCCTCTCTCTTTACTTCCCACTTTCAATCAGGTGTGCAGCTTTGCTTCAAGATATGTCCCCTGCCATGATGTTCTGCTTCACCACAGGCCCAGAACAATTGAGTAAAGCCATTAAAACTACAAATCAAAATAAATCTTTTTTTCTTCCTTTTAAGATGTCTTCCTCAAATATTTTGATTCAGCTGTGAAGAAAAATCATGTAACTTGTTAACACTGAAATTGAAAATTAATATAATATAGCAAGAAATGTGCCAGGTGTAGTGGTACATGCCTTTAATCCCAGCACTCGGGAGACAGAGGTAGTAGGATTGCCATGAGTTCGAGTCCACCCTCAGACTACATAGTGAATTCCAGGTCAGCCCCACGTCAAAAAAAAAAAGAAAAGAAAAGAAGAGGAAAGAAAAGAAAAGAAAAGAAAAGAAAAAGAAAGAAAAGAAAAAGAAAGAAAGAAAGAAAGAAAGAAAGAAAGAAAAAAAAAAAAAATGTGATGAGAAGAGAGATACACACAGACACAAATACCCAACCAGATCATGGTAGTTTATCTGCTAATGCTAACTTTGGCTATCTTACCATTTTTCCCAACAAATACAATTAATAATCACTACAGATAAGAGCTTGCTTTTAATATGCTTTTGTCTTTCTATACAAGTAAGCTTGGATGGTTATGTACATGAATAACTCCGACTTTTCATAATATAACAATAGTTTATTTGAACCATACAAGAGATTCAAAATGCCCTCCTTCCCAGGATATCTCTTTGAGAAAAAAAAAAAAAGGCATTTTAAGAGCAGAACTTCAAAATGAGTGAATAAAATAAGAGAAATTGAAATAAAATGTTTCCCTTCCAGACAATTTTCCTCTGTACAGAACATCTCTTCCTGCATGGCCCAATGATGATTTTGCCAGTGACTTGCACAAGCATGAAATTCTATTTACTCTGCATTTATTTTTCTATTACTTGATTCCACGGAGAAAGAGGAGTGTTAACCAATTACTGAGAAAGCTGACTGTGAACGTGCTTTTCTCAATTGACAACCAGATTTTCAAAGCCAGCTTCAACTGCAAATAAATTTCACTATCTCAAACAGAGATCCCAAGCTAGGCTGCCACATTGTATAAACTCTGACAGTATCAGAATTCTAATAGTTGTACAATTTGCACTACTTTGAGCACTGTAGCAAGAGCAATATCTTGTTAATATGCAAATCAAAAGCCTGAATAGGAATTTCTCAACTGAATATTAAAACAGTAGGATGATTGGCCCATGGGGCTTAAGATTTTCCTCAAACACACTGTGTCTCACTTAAGTGATCTTCCCAAGATCTCAGTAGCTAATATCCACAGCAGGGAAGAATAATTAGACAATTGAAAAAGTCACTGTAGTTGGCACTTACCCTGAAAAGAGAAATTAGATGTTAGTCTATGTGAGAATCTATAAGCTGATTTCAAGAAAAAAAACTGTTATACAGTGTGTCCACGCTTAGATAAACATTCCTTTGTCTTTAAGCATTGTGGATACATAAATATTTTAAATAGTGCCATTATCATCATCAAAACAAGATTAAATTTAGAAATCCACTTACATAATGGGCTGTGATATCATGTGCCCCAGCATAAGGTCTCATTTCCCATTGTTTCTGTAATCAAACACCATTCCTATGGAAAAATCCATTCTACGTGGTTTAAATGAAACCAGCTCAAACTCCCTACCCTGCATATTACTTGTATTGGTATGTGACACATGAAGGTTACTGGACTCAAAACAGAGTCACTTATGTCAACCATGACAGCAATGACAAAAAATTAGATAATGCTCAGATGTCATGAAGGGAGGGATCTTACACATGACTGCCTGGTAGTAACTATCACTAAGACTGTTAGAAGCAAACATTTGCACAGAGGTCACTAAACGTTTTACAGAGGGTACTTCTCCAAGGACGTCTGCCAAACAATGGACTATTCCACTTCAGACAGATACCATTCTTGGTATTACTCCTGGTTGGCAAGGTTTTTCTTTAAATATGTAATGTGATCATTCTTGGTTTTGCCTTTTGACTGTCTCTTTGCCTCTACCTCTTTGCTCACTTTATATGCCATTTGTATTTACATTAAAATATTTTACCATTCACATCGCAATTCCATTCCCAAATAAATAACATCCTCTGGAAAACCTCTTGCTGATTGTTTTATTTCCGCTGGCATAACTGGTCACAGTGAATGGGCCTGAAGTAAGATATCTTTACAAGGAATTGGTGACCCTACTTATATCAACATTCAGCCTTTTTCAGTGTCTATTCCTATGACTCATCTTTTTTGCCCTAAGTCTTCTCTCACATTGAGTACTTCTTTTTTGGTAGTCTCCTTCAAGATTTTATTTGGGATGTTTCAGTAGGGTTCCTTCATTAAGAACATAGTCATTCCTCCTTCAGGCCATATTTTGGATTACTACTGCCATTAAGACTCTGTTTGGGTTGGAACCACTTATTTTCTAAACAAAACTTTGAGTTGTAAAGGGCAACACTAAGAAGAAATTCACTCAAGAATATCAAGGTAAGATGCACTCAGAATTTTAGCACTAACATTTAGGTGAAGTCTCATGACTGTCCCTTCTCTTCTTTGGCAAGGATTTTTCCAGAAATCTTTAATATAACTGAGCTTAAATTAACATCTCTTAGGTGTGCCTTTATCAATATCTGGTCTGAACTACAAGTCTAATTTAAAATTTTCTTGTGAATATACTTAATATAGTTATTAAACTTTAACTACAGG
Source organism: Orientallactaga sibirica (assembly GCA_036365145.1). Classification (NCBI taxonomy): domain Eukaryota; kingdom Metazoa; phylum Chordata; class Mammalia; order Rodentia; family Dipodidae; genus Orientallactaga; species Orientallactaga sibirica. Next base: position 1,208,478 of record JAEOAD010000056.1, on the reverse strand, counting down.
TTTAACGTGTAAGGGCTTTTTACATTGGAATCTATTTCTTATTTTCTCACCTATTTTGAATCAGCTATTTGGTTTTATTTATGTTAACATAACTTTGATATTTAAGAATTCTTAGGACTTTATTTCAGCCAGTCCTAACAAAAATGGAAATATCTAGTAGTTAACTCCTAAACGATAGTGTTTGAGACCAATATAAAAAGGTAGCACAAGATAAAAAGAGTCAAGTTGAAGAGATTCCTAGTTGTTAGGGCACTTGCCTGCAAAGCATAAGGACCCAGGTTTGACTCTCCAGAATGAGAGTAAGCCAGATGCACAAGGTGGCACATGAGTCTGGAGTTCATTTGCAGTGGCTAGAGGCACTAGCATGCCCATTCTCTCTCTAATAAATAAATAAATAATAAACGAGGCTTTTTAGAAACCAAACTGTGAGAAGAATAAGATAAAAGCTGAGTAGGTCATTTGGCAATAATCTCCCCATGGGAAAAAAAAAGCTAAATTGAACAAATCTACACACACTTGACTATCATCATGAGAGAAAGAAACCAAGAAGGAGAACATACTGTCTATTCTTAGTGCATAATGAAACAAGAAACAACACATTTATATTAAGACTTTTTAAAAATACTTTGACAAAATAAACTTAAGGAAGGGTTTATTTTTTTTTCTTCTTACAGTTCCAGGGGATACACTCCATCATAGTCAGGAAGGCATGGTGGCAAGAACATGAGGCAGCTGATCACATTGCTTCCATAGCCAGGAAGCAGGGAGAGATGAATACTAGTGCTCAACTAATTTTCTTCTTATAATGTATCTCGGGACCCCAGCCCATGTGTGATGGTTTGAATTAGATACTCCCCCCATTAAATCATGTGCTTTGAATGCTTGGTCTTCAATTGATGACAATTTTGGAGGTGGAGCCTTGTTAAAGAAGGTGTGTTGTGGGCTGGAGGAATGGCTTAGCAGTTAAGGTGGTTGCCTGCAAAGCCAAAGGTCCCAGATTCAATTCCCCAGGACCCATATTAGCCAGATGCACAAGGGGGTGCATGCGTCTGGAGCTTGTTTGCAGTGGCTGGAGGCACTGGCTTGACTATTCTCTCTCTCCCTCCCTCTCTCTCCCTCTTTCTCTCTGTTAAATAAATAAATACATATATTTAAAAAACAAGGTGTGTTGTTGGGGGCAGGCTTTGGGGTATTATAGCAAGCGCTCCCTTGCCATAAATCAACTCACTCTATTTCTACTGTTTTCCACCTGTGGCAGAGGTGAAGTCCAGCCTCTGCCATACCATCTTTTCTGTGCCATCATGAAGCTTCCCCTCAAAACTGTAAATCAAATTAAAGCTTCCCTTCCATCAGTTGTCTTTGGCTGGGTGCTTTGTCCCAGCAACTTGAAGGTAACTACACCATCATGCAATGGTGTCACCTGCATTAAGGATCTCCCCCCACCAATTAATCTAATCTAGAAAATACGACACAGGAATGCCCTGAAACTTGGTTACATGGTGATTCTAAATCCTTTTAAGATGGAAACTGAGATTAATCATCACAGCACTGAAGAAAAGAGGAAGAAGAAAAGAGTTACATGGCATTCTGACCAGTATAATATGGAAACAGTCCCATCCTGTTACAAGAAGAAGTTAAAATTCAGGACTTATACTTGAAACCCAGTACCAGGCCTGCAATGAGCTGAACCTGAGCTCCAATAGACTGACTATCTCTACCATTCTTCTTCCACCCTCAGTCTGAACACCATTAACAGGAACCCACCTGCTGGTAAGACAGCATAAACACTATCATAGGGCTTTGTCTCAGTGCCAAGCTGTGGTTGGATCATGTACCCAGAAGAAAATAAAAGCTTAACACAAAAGGCAGACAACAGAGCTTCTAGACCAGCCCAGTATCAGGCAGTCTTATGAAACAGACCAAATTTCCAGGTGCCTAAGTTCAACCTTAATATATGTCAGGGCCACACATGTCCCCTCTGAGATTAGATCCATGATGCTATGTGTTGCAGACAGCTTCAGGTTCGCTGAGATGAACTTCCAGACCAGGCACAGTTATGGAGGAAGGGATATTATTTATTGAAGCTTACAGATCCAGGGGAAGTTCCATAATGGCAAGAGAAGCAGCCTGCTCTTCACAGGACCAGGCAAGAGAGCAAAAGCCAACCAGCCACCACAGCACACAGAGCAAAACAAAAAACTGCCCAAAAGGTCACACAGCACACTTCAGGAACTCCTGCTAGGCACATTTGCATATCTTTACAATGGAATCTCAAACCATCACCACACCTTAAGACCGGCCCCCAGTGACCTTGCCTCTAGCAAGGTGATTGCAGATGCAAACTATAAAATAATAAAACACTGAATATATTGGGGGACATATATTCAAACTACCACATTTCAACCTTAATATATGTCAGGGCCACACATGTCCCCTCTGAGATTAGATCCATGATGCTATGAAAACGTAGGTGTGGGCTGGAGAGATGGCTTAGTGGCCAGGTCACACAAGCATGCAATGTCACACATGTGCCACAAGGGAACCCATGCATCTGGAGTTCGTTCAAAGTGGCTGAAAGGTCCAGGTGTGTCCATCCTCTCTCTCTCTCTCTCTCTCTCTCTCTCTCTCTCTCTCTCTCTCTCTCTTCAAAAAAAAAATGTGACCCAGATTAGCATCAGCCTTAAAGTGGATGACAGATTGTCTCTACCAACTATCTCCTAACTTCAGTTAGATCTATTTTCAACCAGTGCTCATAGAAGAAGCTCTAGAGATTCCCTAGCATGAGGCAGAGGCATGTGCTCCAGTAAAATGAACTTATGCTTTGGACTGCATCACTTCCAGTACCTTCCTGGACTTTGGTGCAGCACTGGAAAAATGTATGTCTCTAGGCACATCAAAACTTACTACCAGTCTAGAAGGGTAGTGAACTGCCTTTACTAACAGTGTTTATTCTCTGGCAACACAGGATAAAGCATTACCCTACCACTGAGAAAAGAAAATGGTAGAAAGCCCACAATTTTACTGGTAACTTAGTGCTAGGTTGGAAAATTCTAATACTAGGCTATGTCTTTTAATCTGCTTACCCCAGGATTACGTACAGAAAGAAATTCTGGAATAGTATCATTACCAGGAGAAGACATATGGCTTCAGTGTAATGGCTTCAACCTAACCAGCACAAACTATGACTACTTGCAGTGGTCTTGGATGATGAGTCAACAAGTAACCAATAACAATAAGGACCTTGGACCTACCCCATTGTTATCCTGTTCTTGGTGGGCTGTGGGTTGAGAGTGTGACACAGCTTCGTGGAATTGGTGACCACAGGCATGAAAAGGGAATGCCACAGTGATTCACCCTAGAGCCTGTAGAACCTACAGTGCATCACCAAAACCCAGTAACTGTAAATAAGGTGTTTCAACCTTCTCCAACTCCAGAACGAGACATGCGGTATCTATAACTGTATGGCTCCCCTGGTTAATTCTGAACAACCTACAAACTATTGGTTTGGAACAAACCTGTGCTTGGATCACCCTATAATTGTGAAATTGTACAACAATGGCAAACTCCCAGAAAACAAAACAAAACAACAACAAAAAAAAAAAACTAAATTCACTGCTAGAATAGTGGAAGTGATTGCAGGCTCAGAGGGGGAAAAAAAAGTGAAGGGCTAGTGGTAGACAGTTTCAGGTCACTGAGATGAACTTCCAGACCAGACACAGTTATGGAGAAAGGGATTTATTGAAGCTTACAGATCCAGGGGAAGTTCCCTAATGGCAGAAAAAGATGGCCTACTTTACAGGTCCAAGCAGAGAGAGAGAGAGAGAGAGAGAGAGAGAGAGAGGAGGATCCAAAAGCCAAATCCTTAAAGCCACACCACAAACAAACACACTTCAGGAACTCCAGGCACTTTGCATATCTTTATAATGGAATTTCAAATCCACCACCACACCTTAAAGCTGGACCCTAAGATCCACCCAGTGACACCTCCTCCAGCCAGGTTGCTGCAGATACAAACTACAAACTAATATAACACTGAATATATTGGGGACCATCTATTCAAACTATCATAGGGCTTAAAAATTTAGAATGAGCTGGGTGAGGTGGCTCACACCTTTAATCCCAGCACTTAGGAGGCAGAGGTAGGAGGATCATTGTGAGTTAAAGGCCAGCCTGGAAATACAGCATGAGCTCCAGGTCATCATGGGATACTTGAAATACTAACTTGAAAATGCCAACAAAAAAAAAATCTAGAAAGACAGGCATAAATTTAGATCATGAAGACAAATACCATACCTTTAGTGACCAGACAATATGCCATACCAACAATTTTCAACAATTTTCAGCAAACTATGACTTCACTGTAGAGAAAACAATGAGGTGACAAGCACTGATCAGTCAGTGATGAATATGGAAGAATTCCTAGAATTTTGTTTAAAAAGTATTAGAAGATAACCCACCAAATATCAATGAAACACAGAGAAATTATTTAGCACTCCAACAGTGAAATTTAAAGAGAAAGAAGCAATTCAGAAAACAAAGTGAAGGGAAAATTCAAATAGAAATCCTTGAACTGAAAAAAAAAAAAACAAATACACAGTAAAATTATAAACTGAACAAAGTACATTGATAACAGGTTAGATCAAAATAAGAATGAGTTAGTGGGGCTGGAGAGATGGCTTAGCGGTTAAGGTGCCTGCCTCCTAAGCCTAAGAATGCTGGTTCCAATCTCCAGCGGTTCCAATCTCCAGGTCCCACATTTAGCCAGATGCAAAGTGACGCAAGGGCGCAATGCCGCACTTGGCCACAAGGGGGCGCACACATCTGGATTTTGTTCACAGCAGCTGAGACTGCTGGCGCACCCATCTCTGTCTCACTCTCCCTCTCTGTCTATCTCTCTCTGTGTCTCTCTCCAAAAAATAAATAAAATAATAAAAAAAAGAATGAGTTAGTGGACTTTAAAACAGGATATTTTAAAATGCAGAAAGGAGAAAGTAATAAAAATAGTGAAAGCTAATGAAGAAAGGATAAGAGAACATAGAATTGAATTAAAAGATTCGGTATGCTAGTACAAATGTACTTGCTCATCCATTTTTATTACTATTATTCACAGCAGCTAGGAAATGGAATCAGCATAGATGTTTGTCAACTGATGAATGGATAATGAAAATGAGATACCTATAAAAAATAGAACTTTACTTACTCATAAAGCAAAAGTAAAATAGCAGTTGGAGACATTAACATCCTACTTTCAGCAATGGACAGAACATAAAGAGAAAATAAACAAAGTATGATATGGTCATTTAACAATCTTAATTAAAATGTAATAAAGGAAATAACAGAGTTTAATGATACTCTAGATCAAACAGAAATAATACATGTATGTAGGTCTTTGTATTCAATGACTACATAATACATTCTCCATGCCAAAAGCAAGTTGCAATTATTTTTAGGTACTAAAATATTATTAAATATCTTTTTCACACAAGGCAATAAAACTAGAAATCAATAACAGAAAAATATTTGGACGATGTACAAAACACAGATATTAAGCAGTTTATTTTTGAACAGTCTTTCAAGAAAGATCAAGAATAAAATGAAGATTTTTTTTTTTAATTCTGGAAATACAAAAAGATGCAACTTAAAAAAATCTTTGGGCCTCATCAAAAGTAGTACTAGGTAGAAGTTTGTAATAATCAACAAACAGAAATATCTCAAACAACCTTTCACTGCATTTCACAAAACTAGAAAAAGAGGAAACCAAACCCTAATTATAAAAAAAGGAAAAGTAGAGCTGGAGAGATAGTTTAGTGGTTAAAGTTCTTGCTTGCAAAGCCAAAGGACCCAGGTTTGATTCTCCAGGACCCACATAAGCCAGATTTACAAGGTGGTACATGCATCTGGAGTTTGTTTGCAGGGCTGGAAGCCCTGGTGCACCCATTCTCTCTCTCTCTCTGTTTCATTCTCTCTCAAATAAATAAAATAAAATTTTAAAAAGAAAAGTAAAGATTACTATAGAAACAAATGACACAGAACAGTACAAAATAAAAATTGAAACAAAGATCTGGGTTTTTCAAAAAGAGAAACAAAATTAATAAGCCCTTATCTAGACTAAGAGAGAGAGAGAGAGCCTAAATAGAACCAGAACTGAAAAGGGACACATTATAATTGATACTACAGAAACACAAACAATATTTGAGATTATCCTGAATAATTTCATACCAACAAATTTGATAACATATACATGACCTAAACCAGATTCCATGACTAAATGGCTGCAATGCTAATGTCACAATCAGCTTCAAATTACTGGTAGAAAACACCTGGCCAAGAGTACATGTGGAAGGAAAGGGTTTACTTTGGCTTACAGACTTGATGGGAGGCACCATGATGGCAGAGGAAACATTGGCATGAACAGAGGGTGGCCAACATTACTGGACAACAGCAGCAGGAGAGTGTGCCAAACACTGGCAATGGAAAGCAGGCTATAATACCTATAAGCCTGCCCATAATAATCTACTGCCTCTAGGATGCTTCAATTCCCAAATTGCCACCAGCTAGGGACCTAGCATTCAGAATACATAAGTTAATGAAGGACACCTGAATCAAACCACCACAGCTAATGTCCACCAAACATTTAAAAAAATAATACCAATTCTGCTTAAATTACTCTGAAACACAGAAGAGAAAGGAATTACTCTAAGTGCATCCTACAAGAGCAGTTTTACTCTGTTGCCAAAGCCAAATAAGGCCAAAACAATAGTAGAAAATGACAGACCAATACCTCTGATGAACATAAGAAATTCCTTAATAAGGAAATGCTAACAGCTGGGTGTAGTGGTACACATCTATAATCCCAGTAATTAGTAGGTAGAGGTAGGAAGGTCAGGAGTTCAAGATCCACCTATGCTACACAGTGAGTGTTAGACCAACCTGGGCTACATGAGATCCTGTCTCACAAAATACAGAAGTAAAAATTACAGTAAAATATTAGCAAAATGAATCCAACAGTATTTTAAAAGACTATACACCAGAATCGATTGTGACTCATCCCAGAGATACAAGGATGATTTAACACATACATACTAATAAATGTAAAAAACCCTATTGATAGAATAAGGGAGAAAAAATATTTTATTGCCTCAAATCCAGAAGACATTTGATAATTGCACATATAGGAGATAGGAAATAGGGCTCAATTGGTAGAGTAATTGCCTAGCATTCACAAAGCCCTGGGTTCCATCCTCAGCACTGAATAAACCTGGTATGATACTTTGTACCTATAAACCCAGCACTGGGAGGTGGTGACAGGAGGATTAAAAGTTCAAGGTCATCCTCAGATACATAGAGTTGAGGCCAGCCTGGGATATATGAACTCTGTCTCAAAAATGAACATCCATTCATGATAAAAATAGTGAAAGAAAAAAGTTATAGAAGGAACATATATCAATATGATGAAGGCCATTTATAGTAAACCAACAACTAACATGCTGACTAGGAAGAAACTGAAAGCCTTAACAATAAAATCCAGAATAAAATAAGTATGTCTACTTTGATCACTTTTATTCAAGGTGATAGAAGTAGTAGTCCAAGCAGTTAGGCAAGAACGAAATTTACAGTATCAAATTGGAAGATAAATCAGATTCTTACTGTTCACAGAGGATATTAGCTATATAAACTCCCCAAACTTAACTAAAACATTAGAAATAACATTAATTTAATAGTTAAAGAATATAAAATCATCATATAATAATTGAAAAGATTGCTAATTTCAATCATGCATTATCTCAAATGGAAATCAAGAATTCAAGCCTAATTACAATTACTACAAATAATAAAGTATATAGAAATAAATTTTAAGGGCTAGAGAGATGGCTTAGCAGTTAAGGCACTTGCCTGCAAATCCAAAGAACCCCAGGTTCGATTCCCCAGGACTCACATAAGCCAGATGCACAAGGTGGCACATGCATCTGCAGTTAACTTGCAGTGGCTTTATGCCCTGCTATGCACATTTTCTCTCTCCCTCCTGCCTCTTTCCCTCCCTCTCTCTCTCTCTCTCTCAAATAAATAACTATTTTTTTAAAATAAGAAAGAAATTTTAAGTAAAATAGCAAAATATATCTATAATGAATATAAGAAAACATTGATGAAAGGAATTGAAGAGGTACCAAAAACAAAAGATATGCCGATACATTGGAAAAATATTGTTAAAATGAATATTATACACAACAATTGTATTCTTTGTCTACTAAAACATGTATGACCAAAATCTTTGAATAGCCAGCCAGTCATCTTAAGAAATAAGAACAAAGTAGGAGGCATTATGCTACCTGACTTTAACTATACTACAAACCTATAGTAATTAAAATATCATGGTATTGGTATAATAAAACCATACATTGATGTATCAAAAAGAATTCAGATCCTAGCAGCAAACTCATGCATACACATTGGAGAAAGACATTTTTCAACATATTGTGCTGGTAATATTGGATACCCACATGGAAAAAAGGGTTATTTTTGCTTACAGGGCATGATAAATAGACATCCTACAGAATGGAATAAAGCATTTACAAACTATGTGAATGAAAAAAAATCCAATATCCAGACCATATTAAGAAGCCCCAAATCTCAGCAAATAAAACTAATAGATTGATTAAAGAATGGAAAATAGACTTTAATAGACAATTCTGAAAAGAAGAAACAGATGGCTAAAAGGTACATGAAAATGTTTGATAACATTGCCTGGGAAATACAAATGAAAACCCAATGACATAGTACCTCACTCCAGTAAAAATGGCTAGTATGCAAAAGACTAAGGATTGCTAATCCTGATGAGGATGTAGGAAGAAAGGAACTTCTGTATACTCTTGGTGAGATTGTTCATTGCAGACCTATTCACAATCTGTAAGACATGAAAACCTCTCAAGTTCCCATCAACTGATGAATGGACAAGGAAAGATTTGTACATATGCATAAAGAAACACTACTCACCTATAAGAAAGAATGCACCCTATTAACATTTATCTATTTCTTTTCTTAACATAGATAAATAGATAGATAGATGATAGATAGATAGATAGATAGATAGATAGATAGATAGATAGATAGATCGATGGCTTATCAAACCTGAGATATTATGCAAGCATATCCTATATTTTAAAATTTTTATGCATCAAAGAAAAAACCCTAAAAGTCGAACTGCTGTGCTTAATATTCAGGAAAAAAATGAACACTATATTACATCTGAAAATGTGGCATTCCTAATGACATTTGTGTTCAAATGTGTTGACCATTTTCATTCACCATTATTGCACATAGTCCCCTTCCTCTTCCAAAATAGGTTGTCTTCTATCTTCATGTCGTGTGTGTGTGTGTGTGTGTGTGTGTGTGTGTGTGTGTGTGTAGTCTTTTGAGAATTGTTCATTTGCTCATTTTTCTGACTGTACTATTTGGGTTGTTTGAGTTTTAAGTTGGGGGGAGGGTAATAATTGTTTTGATTTCTTCATACATTTTGAGATCTGAACATCCTGTCAGATGTATGTATACCTGACAAAGATTTTCTCCCATTATGTAATCTGCCTCTTCATTCTATTGTTTCCATGTATATATAATATATACATATATGTGTATAATATATATGGACATATACATTAACCTATGTTCTAAATATGTGAGAAAATATGCAATATGTGGAATCTACAATTCCATTTTTTTTTAAGTTTTTCAAGGTAGGGTCTCACTGGAGCCCAGGCTGACCTGGAATTCACTATGTAGTCTCAGGGTGGCCTTGAGCTCATGGTGATCCTCCTATCTCTGCCTCCCAAGTGCTGGGATTAAAGGTGCATGCCACCATGCCCAGCACTCACTTTTCTTCAAATAACTTAATTCTCTCTCTTTTATTGTTTTGGTTTTGGTTTTGCTTTTTGGGTTTTTTTTTTTTTAGGGTCTTGCTTTGACCCAGGCTAACCTGCAACTCACTCTGTAGTCACAGGCTGTCCTCGAACTCACAACGATCCTCCTACCTTTGCCTTCCAAGTGCTGAAATTAATGGCATGCACTATCACACCTAGATTTTTCTTCATGGTTGAATAAACATCCAGTATTTAAATATACTATATTTTCTTTGTCAATTTATCTGTTGAGAGACTCTGACAGATTCAATAATTTGGCTATTGCAAGCAGTGTCATGATAAACATGGATGAGGTGTCTGCAGTATGCCGATTTAGATTTTGAGTCTGTTCCTAGGATTGGGATAGCTGGACCATATGATCGGCTTTGAGAAACCTCTACACTGATTTCCATAATGACTGCATTCATTTACATTCCCCAAAGCAGTATAAACCAGTGAATCCTCTGTTTAAAATTTATTTGCTATCTTTCCTTGTGAATGTTTTCCTTTACTTCTTTTTCTCATTTTTTTAAGAGAGAGAGAGGAAAAGAGGGAGAGGGAGGATGGATGTGTATGACAGTGCTTCCTGCCACTGAAAACAAACTCCAGACACATGTGCCACTTTTTGCATCTGGCTGTATGTGGGTAATGGGGAATTGAACCAAGGCCAGCAGGCTTTGCTAGCAAGTGCCTTTAACCACTGAGCAATTGCTCCAGCCTCTCCTTTTCTTTTTTATTAGCAGACCTAGAGTGGGGGAAGTGGAGGCTCTCCAGGCAACAACTCTTGCTCTGCCTTATGCTACTCAATGGCTCAGGTCCTAGACAATCCCTCACAGTCAATATATATGTTTTCATAAATCATTGGTATATGGCAAAAACTCCAACATTGCTTTCTCTTAGGTCTTCAACAAAACATAAGTTTACCAAAAATTAAAATATTGAGCCATATAAAATTTTATGAGTAAAAAATACAAAAACAATTTAAAACATTTTCTGGGGAGAATACTCTATGCAAGACAGAATATTTCATTGAGAAGAAATTATTTTCTCTAAATTTGTAGATTTTTTTAAAGGATGCTTAAAATGTAAATTTAAGAGGCAGAAAAATCAGTAACTAGATGAGGGATATATACAGGAAATTATCAATATGAGGATCTATTTTGGGTATGATTACAAAATATTTTTTCATAAAAAGGAATTTTATGAGTTTTTGTCGTAGAGTGACTGGTTTATCCTGAAGAAAGAAGGAAAGAAAGGACAAAATTACAAGTTTAAGAGGATCTAAGCATATTGTAAAAGGTTAATAAAGGATAAATATTATGTAAGAAAATTTATTTGTAATCAAGTTGGATATAATTAAATCATTTATCTGTAGAGTTTTCTAAAATGAACATTAATAATTTGATATAAAATGAAATGATAAGTATGTTTAAAGCAAGCTTTTCTTAAAATATTGATAGTTACATGGTTAATTTATCAGAACTAGCCTAGAAGGCTGGGGACATAATGCAGTTGGTAAACCAGTTACTTCACAAGCCTGAGGACCTGAGTTCAAGCTCCAGTATCCAAATAAAATTCTGTGTATAGTGATGTGTGCCTGTAATCCTAGCATCAGAGAGGGAGACAGGAGAATTCCTGGGGCTCACTGGCCAGCTACTCAAGCCTAACTGGTGACTTCCAGACCAATAAATGACTTGAATGAGGTAGAAAGAACTCCTGAGAAGTACATGCTTTGACTTCCATGTGTACCTGAATATATACATACACACATTCATAAAAATTGTACTAGCCTATGAAACAAAGTTTGTAGCTCTAATCATTGTAACTTTTCATACTTTCTGCTAAATATATTAGATTTTTGATTACTTATGACAGTTAAAAGTTTTTGACACATGTACTTGTTTTGAAAGTCATTTAAGTGGTTACTTTATACCTGGTTAAATATTTTTTATTATTATTATTTTGGTTTTCTTAAGTAGGGTCTTGATCAAGTTCAGCCTGACCTGGAATTCACTCAAGGTGGCCGTGAATTCATGGTGATCCTTCCTACCTCTGCCTGCTGAGTGCTGGGATTAAAGGCATGCACCACAATGCCCAACTCAAATCTAGATTTTTACTCTAGTTAAATAAATGACTTATTATAAGATGGTTTCCTATCTTATTTTATTTTTAATGTTCTGAATAGTCTATAAAAGTTATATAATTTTGATGTCCTTGGGGTATTCCTACCAGATGTGATTCCTGTCTTAAACTACTATAGACAATAATGCATAAGTTTTTCTTATTAATTGCTAAATGCTCATCTAAATGTTATTCATTGGTATTCTGTATTTTGTCATGCAAAATTTTGATGTTTTGCTTAAATATTTGCAACTAGGCTCATTAAAAAGACCCTAGAGTTCATAATTCTCTATTATTTTTAATAGAAAACTATTAAAAGTTTACACAACCTTTTCCCACCACTACCGCTCTCCCCCTCTTATTTCCTATTTCCTCTTTTATATTGGTGTCTCATATTTTGCCCTCCTCCATTATCCATGACAACCTGTTGATAGGCCCAATATTATGCAGAACCTGTGCCCATAATAATAGCTGCTGTGAGGTCATGAATTCAATGATCACTTCTGTGTCTGGGAGACAGAGTTACAAAGCACTACTCCCCATCCTTTAATTCTTACATTCATTCTGTCACCTCTTTCACTATAGTACTTGAGCCATTGGGAAGTGTGGTAGAAATGTCTAATTAGGTGCTAAAAACTCAGTTGTCACTTCTCAGCACTTTGATGAGTTTTTAGTCTCCCCATCAATCACCACCTTCTGAAAAGTAAAAGTTTTCTAACCAAAATTGACAGCAGTACAACAGGCACATGCACTCACACATGTACACATGTGCACATGTGTGTGTATGTGGGTCTGTGTATTTAGAGGGCAATTTGATGAGCATAATATATCCATTTAGCCAAACAAGATTAGTAATTTCTCCTCTAGGGTTTGTGAACTTTCCACGGGTTTGTATTTTTTTTTTGTCACTAGGTGTTTGTATTAGTCATGAATCCCCTCCCATTTTTTTAAAACTGAATAAAACTCCGTTGTTTACATATACCAAATCTTCATTATCCTTTCATCAATTGATGAGCATCTAGGCGGCTTCTATTTCCTAGCCATTCTAAATAGAGCAGCAACAAACAAGGATGGGCAAGTAGAGTCCTGAGGGTATATGTTCAGGAGTGGTATAGCCAGGTAATATGGTAGGTCCATTTTTTGCTATTTGAAAAACCTCCACCCTGATTTTTAATGACTCTGCTGGTTTACATTCCCACCAACAATGTATAAGGGTTACTCTTTTCCCACACCTTTGACAGCATTTACTGTCACTTAATTTCTTGATGATAGCCATTCTGACCTGAGCGAGATGGAATCACAAAGTAGTTTTAATTGGTATGATCCTAATGGATAAGGATGTTGGACATTTTAAGAAAGATTTATTTATTATTATTATTAATTATTATTATTTTGGTTTTTTGAGGTATGGTCTCACTGTAACTCAGGCTGACCTGGAATTTACTATGTAGTCTTAGGGTGGCCTCAAACTCATGGCGATCCTCCTACCTCTGCCTCCCGAGTACTGGGATTAAAGGCATGCACCACCACACCTAGGTTAAGAAAGATTTATTGGGCAGTTGTAGTTGCTCTTTTGAGAGCTCTTATTCAAGTTCTATAGCAAATTCATGGTGGCACACACCTTTAATCCCAGCACTTGTCAAGCAGGATCACTATGAGTTGAGGCCACCCTGACATTACATAGTGAACTCTAGATCAGCCCGGGCTTAGAGTGAAACCCTACCTCAAAAAACCAAAAATAATTTTTTGATTATATTTTTTATTTATTACTATTTACCTTTTTTTGAGTTCTTTATATATCCTAGATATGAATCCTATTCAGATGTATAGCTGGCAAAGATTTTCTCACAAAAGCACCAAGCAGGGCTGGACTATAACACCCCAAGGCCCACTCTCAGTGACACATTTCTTCCCAAAAGGCTCTGCCTCCCAAAGGCTCCACAGCCTTCCTGAATAGCACCACCAACTGGGGATTAAGCAAACACAAGGAGCTATGACGGACATTTTACATTCAAACACCATAGACATTGACATACATCATAAATTAATCACCCATACCCCCAGGCACCCACAAGGGACCAATCTAGACCAACAACCAGGAGAGAGACCAGGTCTATCCCAACAATGAAAGACAATCAAAACCTAACTACAGGATGGTTAAAGAATCTTTATCAAATGAAAGGACTATGAGAGAAATGCTAACATTGTCAGGACCAAAATAGAGTCCATTATATCAACATGAACAAAAAGAAAAGGTAGATAAAACCAAAAGGTTATGAAGGAAGTGTTTTTACAAAAGATTGTCTAATAGTAACTGTTACAAAAGACTCTGCCAAATCCAAACCATTTCACACAGGCCACCACAACCTTATACAAAAAGTTTTCCCACAAAGACATCTGCCAAGTAATTGTTCAACCATAGAGTAATGTCATTTTTATTAATCATTAATTGTGGACAGGGATTTTTGTTTCAAAATATGTGATATAATCCTCCTCACTTTTGTCTTTAAAGAGAATTTTTGGGCCTCAGAAGATATCTCAACAGTTAAAAGCACCTGCTCTCAATGCTTTCCAGTCCCTGTTTAATTCCCAAGCCACCCTTATAAGGCAGACACAAAAAGTGGTACAAGCATCTCGTTTTCATTTGTAGTGGCAAAAGGCACTGGTGTGTCCATATACACACATACAAAACTAATTAATTAATTAATATTTTTAGGTCTTTCTTTAAACTATTTTTTTAAATCAGAGATAGAGAGAGAGAGAGAATTGGTGTGCCAGGGCCTCCAGCCACAGCAATTGAACTCCACATGTTTGTGCCATTTTGTACACGCTTGCATCACCTTGTGTGTCTGGCTCACGTGGGACCTGGAGAGTTGAAAATGAGTCCTTGGGCTTTGCAGTCAAGTTCCTTAAGTGCTAAACCATCTCTCCAGCTCTGCTTTAACCTTTTAAAAAATATTTTCAGCTTATTCTGGAATGTACATCCCAATTGTAATGCTTTACTATATATGTCATTATCCTTTCTTTCTATGATTTTTTTTTAGGTTGACAGCAGCAAAGATGTCTAAAACAAGCTAGAACAATCAGAGTTTCCCATAAGTGTTAATATGTAAATTATAGCCATGAACAGAGTATTTATTCACTCTCCACACTCAAAACTATAAAAACCTGGAACTGGTATGACCATATTTCCACACATATGGAGAAAGTTTAAGCAAGAATATACAAAAATATAAGGAAATAGAAGAAAGAGAGTCAAAATAAAATTACATTCCTGGTTGCATTTATTATCCCTAAATCCAGATATATTTTAAATCTGACACCCCTTAGACATGCTATGTAAACCAATACATTGGTTTTTGCTGAAGTTAATGTGAAACATGAAATGGTCATAATCCTAGCTTGACAGAACCTGCTTTATTCCCCCTATAGCAGTAGTTCTCAACGTTTGTTGTATATAAGATATACCTGAAGAGTTTTATAAATCTCAATGCCCAGGTTATTATAACTCACAAGACTTTGGATCTAACATACCAGTACTTTTAAAGTTCCAAGGTGATTCTAGTGTGTAGCTAAGGCTCACAATCATGATGCCAGACAGTAAATATCACCAGGTAACCTTAGTGTTAAATTAATATTCCCTAACCCGTTTTGTTTTGTTTTTCATTTTTGTTTGTTTGGTTAACTGGTTCTTTCAGACAGGGTGTGTCTCACTCTGTAGCCTAGTCTGGCCTGGTCCTCACTATGTAACAAGGCTGCCCTCAAAACTCACTGCAATCCTCCTACTTTAGCCTTTCATGTGCTAGGATTACAAGCATGTACCACCATGGACAGCTTGATGGAACAACCAAATTCCCTGAAGGAGCTTTTGCAAAAGATAATCTCCTACCTTCTATCCCTAAAGCTTCAAATGTCATAGCACTAGGGTGCACAAGAACCTATATCTTTTTTGAATACCCCAAGGTGATTTTAATACCCATCCCAAGTTTGAGAACCAGCAGGAAAAAGCATTGATATCACAAATGGTTTACAGTAACGCCATGAATACTTGAAACAATCCATTTGGGTTCAGAAAAAGAAACAGTAGTATTTCTACAGGTATGATTTCATCTTAATTTTATTACATGTTTATAGGATTCATAAGCCAGTTTTATGTGTGATCATTTGCAATTAAATGCATATATTAGAATGCATATTTTTAAAAATATGTTATTTATTTGAGAGAGAGGCATATAGAAGGTAGATAAATAATAGATAGATGAGAGAGAGAGAGAAAGAATGGACACACCATGGCCTCCAGCCTCTGCAAATAAACTCCAGACACATATGCCACCTTGTGCATCTGGCTTACGTGGGTCTTATGGAATCCAACCTGGGTCCTTAGGTTTTGTAGGCAAGTGCCTTAACCACTAACCCATTTGTTTATCCAACCCAGAATGCATACCTTTAAAAATATATTTTTATTAGTTATGTATATAGTATATATACAGCCATGATGGTACCATCATTTGCCTTCTCCCTGTCCTTCCCCCATGGGTAATGTGGGTCTTGCCTTATGGGGGTAGCCATTAGTTATGCAGGAGAGGCAATGACTCTGTTATAATGACCCAACTCATGGTTCTAACAATCTTTCCACCCTGGAAACGGGAATGCATACTTTTTGATGGGAAGATGATCAAATATATTTTAATAGAACTGGATTAGAATCCTATATTCTTCTTATACATTGACAATAAGCATACACAGCTGAGGTTTCAAGGACTTAATACATATTTCAAGATATGACCATGCTTTCTTCCCAGTCAAAATAGAACTTCATATAAAAATGTGATATACAGGGCTAAGGGGATGGTTAAGTGGTTAAAGATGCTTCATCCACAAGCCTGCCTACCAGAGTTCAGATCTACAACTCCTGTGTCAAACCAGATGCTAAGTGGCAATACTAATATGCCTACAGAAATGGGAAGCAGAGTTAGGAGTATCACAAAGCTCATGGGCCAGCAGCAACCAATAAGAGACACCCTGCCTCAAACAAGGTGGAAGTGGAAAGTGAGGAATGACACCTTGCAGTTGTTCCCTGACCTCATCCCATACCTGCACAGTGGCACACACCTCCCTGTACACACACACACATACACACACATGCACATGCGCACGCTATACACTAATGGCATATTATTTAAAGAAATAAACCTAAACAAGGTGATGGATTAAGGTTTAAAAAATCAATAGAAACTGTAGCATCAAATGGTGCCCTTTGAATTTAATCAGACTTAAACTGCTTTACCAGTGTTTTTCCTATTAGGAAACTTTAGAACTGTATATTCTCTTTTAGGAAATGTTTAAAAAGCTTTGGAAATTCATGACTCTAATTCATTCACAAACATTTGTAAACTGCTTGCCCTGGTAGAAAAGAGAATCAAGCCAGGCATGGTGGTGTATGCCTTTAACCCCAGCATTCAGGAGGCAGAGGTAGGAGGATCACCATGAGATTGAGGCCAGTCTAAGAGTACATAGTGAATTTCAGGTCAACCTGGGCTATAGTCAGACCCTACCTCAAAAAATAAAAAAATAAAAAAAATTAAAAAGAGAGAGAGAGAGAGAGAGAGAGAATCAAAATTACTTGGGTCCTTGATTTTTCCTTATTTTCCCTGTTGCATGATTTGAGATACTGCTCTCTACTCCTTCAATCATACCACAATTGTTGTGAGCAACTATCTGTGCCATAAAAATAGACAAATACAGTCATGTCTTTCTACAATGTCAGATAATAGTAAATAATAAAAAATTAGGGCTGGAGAGATGGCTTAGCAGCTAAGGCGCCTGCCTGCTAAGCCTAAGAACGCCAGTTCCAATCTCCAGGTCCCACGTTTAGCCAGATGCAAAGTGACACAAGGGCACAATGCTGCACTTGCCCACAAGGGGGCGCACACATCTGGAGTTTGTTCACAGTGGCTGATAGGCTGCTGGCTGCCCATTCTCTTTCTGCCTCTCCCTCTCTCTCTGTCTCTCTCTGAGTATCTCTCCAAAAATAAAATAATTTTTTTAAAAAAAATTAATCATATACATAATAAATATTGAATAATAAATAAATTCAAAAGTAATTTGCCAGGTACTTCTACTTCTTTGATGGTCTTGGTCAAAGCAAACACAGGTTCTTTTTTAAAATATATTTGATTTACTTATTTATTCATTTGAGAGAGAGAGAAAGATAATGGGCACACCAGGGCCTCCAGCCACTGCAAACGAACTCCATATGCATGTGCCCCCTTATGCATATGGTTCACGTGGGTCCTGGAGAATCAAACAGGGATCCTTTGGTTTTGCAGGCAAACACCTTAACTGCTAAGCCATCTTTCCAGCCCCATAGGTTCTTTTATGTAATATTTATTTATTTAATTGTGTGTGGGTGTGTGTGAGAGAGAGAGTGGGGGGCGAGTATGGGTGCTTCGGGGCCACTTCCTGCTATAAGAGAACTCCAGATACATGCACCACTTTGTGCATCTTGCTTTATGTGGATACTGGGGAATCAAACCCTGGATCTCAAGCTTTGCAAGCAAGTGCCTTTAACCAATAAGCTATCTCCCAGCCCCAGGATTTTTTAATTTCAGTATTAACTGTTAATGTTAACTGTAAAAGCAAATATTATGTATCACATAGTAAATACACCTCTATATACTTATCTGTGTAAATTATAGAACAACAACAAAGGTTTAAAAAGGCAAAAGGTAGCCGGGCATGGTGGCGCACACCTTTAATCCAAGCACTTGGGAGGCAGAGGTAGGAGGCTCGCCATGAGTTTGAGGCCACTCTGAGACTACAAAGTTAATTTCAGGTCAGCCTGGACCAGAGTGAGACCCTACCTCGAGCCCCCCCCCCAACAAAAGGCAAAAGGCATGAAAAAGGGTGAGAAATCAGAGCTAAAGAACTGATAGAAATGCAGAAGAGAGTGTGTACATGAAATAAACCAAACAGAAGGAAGTTTGCAGGGTCAGAACTGAGGTACAGGAGCCAGGCAACGTGTAGGGAAGAACTGGGTCCACAGAAACAGACAGACAGATGGATTAAGAAGCACACAAGTAGATGGCCAACTGAGCAGGTAGAATCAACAATAGGGCAAAGCCAAGCTGAAGCCCTCAATATAGTTGGGTGAGTAGATACCTTGGTGTACCCTGCGGTCAGAGGACAGGTTGGTGGTGTTAGGTGTCCACTTCTTTATGGGGGCCAGGTAAGAGAGTTACACCCATTCCTTGGTCTGGTGTATCTTATAAGTTCTTGGGCCTGGTTTCCCTGATGTGATTTTAATACATCCATGTGTTATTTTATAGTACCAATTCACCCAATAAATTTATAGGTTAATACCCTTTCTACTTCCAAGATTAATTCATTTCTACATCTGTGGCACATGGGTGGTGTCAGCAGATGGTTTTTGCTGTTCATATGCCCACCCAGGAGCAGAGCTATCCCTCACCTTCAGAATGAGTCAAAAGCTGCTTGTAAAATGGAGTCCCTTAAGGCAAGGCACAGTCTGAAAGGCACAGTTTACATAATATATGGCATACTTTAAGCAGGCCACAGCCTGAGATCAAAACCACTCTTAATGCATGATCAACTAGGAGCAATAATATAATACAATTCTGCAGTTTCTATCACTCTTACCTACTCCACAGCACAATTTAAAAATTATTATTCTTTAAAGGAGTCAATTGTTATTTCTACTAAAAAGCCTGAACATTGTTATCCCTTAAAGACATTTTCACATTATTTTCAAGAATGCCTTATTAAAAATATTTCTTGCTAATTTTGTTGTGAAAATAAAACTGCTCTAAAATAGTCAAATAATAACAATTTAATCTAAATTTTAACAATTTAGTGAAAAGTTGTTTTGAAATAAACAGGCCAAGGAGAGTTGGGGAAAAGGTTTATCAATACATTCTAAGCTATAGTTAAATAGGAGCAAAAAGTTCTCATGTGCTATTATATGATAAAGTGGTTAGAGGTGACAATAATGTACTTAGCATTCCAAAAAGCTAGAAGAAAGGATTTTGACAGTTTCACTATAAAGGAATAATAAATGTATCAGCATATCTGCTTAATTTGATTTAAACGTTACATAACATATGTGTATCAAAATATCATATGCATTTGACTATGTGTACACTTTTTAATAGATTATGGTTGAGTTTAAAATAAATTTTTAAAAATATAATGTTAATGAACCACTTTCCAACACCACCTAGCTGAAAGCTGAGTTGTAAAGGCAGGAGAGGGATATTGATGGGAGAGTTAGTACAAGGAATGATCTAGACTCCAGAGCAAAGAACGGAAGATCTCAAATATGGCAACCCTTACATATCATCAAGTACCATATACCTGATCAACACACACATTCCTAAGCAGTACAGTCACAAATTTTAACTCAGTAGATTGGAAAAGAAAAATTCCAACAGATGAATTAGAGATACAACAGGTTTGAAGCCACTGCCAAAATGTCAAAAATCATTGTATAGAGAAGATAGGAAGTAGTACACTAAGTACAATGTGGACTCAGGGGCATGGAGTTCTGGGAGTATAGACTGTCCAGAGAGCACAATTATAGGCTGTATCTTCTGGGTATAATATGAGGCCATCTTGGAGTAGAGAATGCCTTAGCCCAGCAACCATGACAAAGTAATTGAGCAGAACAATACAGTGATATTCAGAACTATAGTAATTATAATGGGGGGTGAAATGTTGACATTCCCTATTGGAAGAAGGATGGGAAGGTCATAGCAAGCTCATCTGGGATTCCAGCCATTACACTCTCAGCTACAAGTAATCCTGAGAGATGCTAGAATAGATAGGAAGTGGAAGGTCAACTGGAAGGGAGACTTCATGGTGCAGCTTCCCCAATGTCATCATCCATGGTGGGCTGAGACCTTGTGGTGAGATAGCTGTTTGGGGGACACTCATGCTCCTACAAGTAAGCTCTCACAATGCTCTGTAAGTAAGTCCAAGAAACTCTCATTGGTTTTCCAAGTTGAATTTTTTTTCTTTTTGGTTTTTCAAGGTAGGGTCTCACTCTAGCCCAGGCTGACCTGGAATTCACTATGGAATCTCAGAGTGGCCTCAAACTCATGGCAATCCTCCTACCTCAGCCTCCTGAATGCTGGGATTAAAGGCGTGCATCAACATGCCCAGCTCCAAATTGGATTTTTGTGGACTCATTACTTTTGTTTGTTGGTAGTGGTCTATCTGGGGCGAATAGAAGTTTATTTTTATTTCCTCCAGAAAAGTAACACAACAAATTGGTGTCCAATGTAGGAAATAACAGAACAAAAGATGAGTTTGAGGGCTGGAGAGATGGCTAAGCAGTTAAGGCACTTGCCTGCAAAACCTAAGGACTCATGCTCAACTCTCCAGATCCCATGTAAGCCAGACACACAAAGGTGAAGCAAGCTCAAGGTTAGACATTCCCAATAGATGGAACAAGCATCTGGAGTTTGACTTCAGTGGCTGAGGCCCTGGTACACCAATTATCTCTGTCTCTCTCTCTTTCTCTAAAATGAAAAATAATAATTTTTAAAAAGATGACTTTGAGAGGAGTAACTTTATGGTCCTGACTATAGAGAGCAAGGCATAGATGAAGCTGAATCATATGAGGGTGGAACATACACCAGGGCTGTTGGGCATTGCTAAAAACGGGCTGGGACTGTGATGAGGCTGGCCTGAACTGTTGGACGTGGCCGGGACCTTGGGCTGTGGGGTTGCAGCTGGGCCTATTGTCAGGAACCCCTGGCGACGGTGACTGGCCTTCCCTACATTGTAGGTTGTAGTGTGCCCTGTCATTGCCCAGAAAGGGCAGAACTAGCGAGGACCGCCCCCTGGACCCAAAAAGACTCTGACCATTCCATAAGTCAGACTTTGCCCTCCACAGTTCCTGACCTTGTGGCTAGCTGCCCAAGAGACCCTTATGTGGCTGAAGTCACATAGCCTTTCCGCCATCTCTTTCACCCCCACAGCTTTGAAGTCACAGCTTTCTGCCATTTTCCTTATCTCTCTTGCAACTCCTCCCCCCACAGCTCTGAAGGCACAATAGCTATCTTTCAGCTCCTGCATCACAGCTTTGAAGTTACTAGTTTTTCCACCACTTAGATAGCAACCCATAAACTATGCACCTGATCACCATATAGTCTGTATGTGCCATCTCAACCTTCCCCAAGTGTTTACAAACCCAATCCACTTTTGAATAAATGAGTGCTGTCCATCAGATGGTCTCCTGGGTGTTCATTGCCCATCATGTCGTCACACTCACCCGCTGCTCCAGGATGGGCCCTGCTTCCCCCTCATCTCCTCCCTCCCTCACCCAGGACATTGGTGGCCAATGACCCTGGGAAACAGTAAAGACCTACACAGGGCAATCCCAATCTGACTGCATTTCCCCCAAAGTGGTGTGTGGTGGTGTGCCTTTTTGCTATCCAGCAATTGTGTGGGCCTGGCTATGCACACTAAAACATGTAACTAAGGTTGAGCCATCAGGAGATGAAGTATCTTTGTGGGGTGTATGGTGGGAGAGTTCCCAGAGTATCCATCTTCTTTATGTACTATGGAAATACCCCAAAATGGTTAAAGGAATAGATAAAACTTTCAGCCCCTGAGATTAGTACAAATCCAGTAAAGTTGCTGGCAAGTCATCACACCAACTGCATGGCCACTGCTATGCATAACAGACATGCAACTGATGCCAAGGTGGCTACCCAAAGGGAATTCTGGTTCTTATGTCTGGATGCAGCCAGATTCACAAAGAATAACCACTAGAGGGAAAGAAACCAGAAATGAAGCAAATGTAGCACATGACATTGTTCTTACAAAAGTAGCATAGATATACTTACACATCCATGTTCATTGCTGCCATATTCACAATAACAAGAAAATGGAATCAGCCTAGATGTCCACCAATCAATGAATGGATAAAGAAAATGTGGTAGGGCTGGAGAGATGGCTTAGTGGTCAAGGTACCTGCCTGCCAAAGCCTAAGAATGCTCCAGGTCCCACATTTAGCCAGACACAAGTGATACAAGGGCACAATACCACACTTGCCCACAAGGTGGCACATGTGTCTGGAATTCGTTCACAGCGGCTAAGAGGCTGCTGGCGTGTCCATTGTCTATCTGTCTCTCTTTCTCTTTCTCTCTCTCTCTGTGTCTCTCCCTCAAAGAAAAGAAAAAGGAAAGAAAATGTGGTACATATGCACAATGGGACTTTATTCAGTCATCAACAAAAATGAAATCTGCAGAAAACTGGTGGAACTGGAAATTATTATGGTTAAGCAAAATAAGCCTGACTCAAAAAGAAAAATACCAGCATTTATAGGAGGCTGTGGCAAAGGGAGAGCTGGGCTATAGCACCCCAAAGTCTGCTCCCAGCAACATACCTCCTCCAGCAAGGTTCCATCTCCCAAAGGCTCCACCAGCTAGAGATTCAATATGAGATTTAATCACAAACACAAAAGGCTATGGAAGACAGTTCACATGCCAACCACAACTATAAATTAAGAGGATTGCAAGCCTGGACTACAGAGTAGCTTCCAGGTCTGCCTCAACTCCAGTAAGACCCTTCCTAAAAAGAACAAAAACAAACAAAAATCCTCAACCTTCTCCTGTTTCTCTCTATCACTTCCCATTCTCTCTCTTCTCTCTTTCTCTTTCATATTACCTATACTTTTTCTTCATTCTTTTCCACTGGCACTAACCTCTAACTCCCAATACCAGCATGTGGTTAACATCCACAATGAGCTGTTGATCAGTGAGACCTACAAGGTTTCCCAAAAGAAGACAGATTTCTGTCAGAGTACTTGATGACCCACCAAAGGTTATTGGTAAAACTCTACTGCTGAAGACACCATATGCTGTTCGGATGGAACATGGAGAGACCTGGCTGGAATCTGGAAGAGAGTCAGTTCCCAGACAGTTACCTTGTCTACTGCCAGAAGGTGCTACATACATGACTGGGGGAAAATGACCCGCATCTGTCTAAGTAACTCGTGGTCTAAGCTACTCAGCAGCAAACAACCTGATGTGATTCTCACACAAGTGCAGTAGTGGCACACAGTCATGGTAGGTTACCAACTGCTCTAGATTTGGCAAACAGATCTGCTCAGTGGAATAGAACCCATACCTGGAACCAAGAAACAAGTCAAAACCATATCCAAAAATGAGCCCTCTCTCCAATATCAAGCTCCCACCAATAGTGGATACAAGAGGGCCTACACCTATTAAATTCTCTCTAAAATAATAATGGTTATCCACGTATCTTGCACTGACCTCACTCTCTGTTGGAGAATCTGCTTCTCTCTTTTAGATGGACACAGAATCTGAGGAGAGAATCAGCCCATCACACCTCACCAGGGCACCAGCTGAAGCCATAGAGTTATAGGGGAAATGAGCAAGAGTGCTGCTTTCTCAGTGAACCTGGCACCAGCACAAGGGCAAAGGCAACGGACACAAAAACACTCAACCCCTACCAAATCAGATATCCAGAGACACAGAGACACACAAAACCTCATCACTGAAATAGACCTAAAATGAACCCAACATGGCTCAGGGAAATTCGTGGAAAAGGAGGCGAAAAGATTGTTAGAGCCATAAGTTGGGTCATTATACACAGAGTCATTGCCTCTCCCACATAAATGATGGCTACCCACATAAGGCCAGACCCACATTACCCATGGGGGTAGGACAGGGAGAAGGCTAACAATGGTACCATAATGGCTGTATATATACTATATACATAACTAATAAAAATATATTTGGGCTGGAGAGATGGCTTAGTGGTTAAGTGCTTGCCTATGAAGCCCAAGGACCCTGGTTCAAGGCTCGATTCCCCAGTACCCATGTAAGCCAGATGCACAAGGTGTTGCATGCATCTGGAGTTCGTTTGCAGAGGTTGGAGGCCTTGGTGTGCCCATTCTCTCTCTCTCTCTCTTTCTCTGTCTGTCTGTTGCTAATAAATAAACAATTTTTTAAAAAAAATTTTAAAAAGTTTTTAAAGGTGGCACACACCTTTAATCCCAGCACCTGGGAGGCAGAGGTAGGAGGAGCACTGAGATGGAGGTCATCCTGAAACTACTTTGTCACTCTGGGCTAGAGTGAGACTCTACCTTGAAAAACCAAAATTGAAAAGGTGGGTGGTGCTGCCCTCTCTAGCCCCCATACACACTTATACTCATGCACCTGTATACACATAAACACACACACAGAGACATGGAAACACATTAAAAAATATTTCAAATATTGTCTTGGGAGGTGAATTTGTGTTTTATTTTGTGTTTTGTATACAATATTTTATGAAGGCTGGTCAGGTTTATTTGGATTGTATTATACATTCCAAAACAAGAAATAAATATAATAATATGTTCAGAATAAGTGCACAAAATATCTGTAATAAGAACCATATATAGTAAACTCTTATAATGAGATGCACTGAGCTACCAAGAATACAAGTAATTATTTTAGTTTCTGGCACTTTTTCAGTAAGTGACTGGTAACAACTATGTTCTGCTTAAGTATGTACTTCATAATGAGCTTACTCAAAACTCAATTATTTAAAACAATAACCACTTAAGTTCATTGGCTAGAAGAGGTAAGATTTTTCTGTTTCACATGACATCAACTGGAATCACTTGTTGGTAGTCAACTACCATGGTGGCTTGGCTTGGTGTCTACAACAATAGAGCTTTTCTTATATTTCTTGTCTCTCACCAAGGACAGTTCAATGGAACCTTTATCCTTCTGTTTATACTTTTCATAGCTTTTCCACACAATCACTCAGCAAGGTATAGAGATCTCTCACATAGTATCTCAAGGCACTGTGAAACCAAAGTAGAAGTTACCAATCCTCTTATCAACTGGGCCAAGAACTGACACATCTTTTTCTTACATACTCCATTAGCCACATCAGAGGCTAACCAGCTCATATAAAGGACTAGATAAATTCCAACCTAGGGGAATAGACACAAACACTTTAAAAAATAAGTGTTGAAGAATTTGAAACTTATACTGATCTGTCATGAACACTTAAAGTGGCTAAGTGGCTGGTATTCCACTTCAGATAATATCTTAACCCACACTGCTTATTCTATACAAATCTGTCTCTACTGTCGTGGGAACCTGCGTAAGGACCTTATTAATAATTCAAATGAAGTACATGGCCTAAGAATCATGCTTTGAGATCTACTGTTAAATCTTTTATGAATAGATAGACAAAAGTCATCATCACCTCATGGACTTCAAGTCTTTATTTTCACGCTCTAGAGGTTATGATTACAGTCAGCTTTTGAAAATACTATCCCTTCCTTTTATTCTTGAGGGGTATTATGTATCATTACTATGCTTTATGCAGGTACTGTCAACTGTAATTTCAACTGTGCTATTTAATAAATTGGATTTATCTTCAGCTGAACTATGATGAGTTAGAGAATATTCTAACATGAGTTTATATTGGATTGTCTCTGAAAACTATCTTCTATTCATAGAAATTCTAAGTAGGTCTTTTTGTCCAAATATTTGCTTCAAGGAAATTGGAAGAACAAAATCATGCCAAGGAAAATATGCTGATCTGATAATACCTTCACTTCATACTAGAAAAAAAGGCTGTAAAAACCAAGTGGCTTAGTTATGAAGTATAAATGGTTTCTTGTGGTTGAGTAATAAAGGACTCTATTTGTGACTCTTAATGCAACCTAAAAGTGAGTAGAAAAATATTGTTAGATGCTATGTGATATGAAATAGTTCTATGACTGGAAAGTTACTTGTGGCTACAGAAATGAGCATGATGATTTTGTTGTTCTTTGAGTTTGCTACTATCAATAGGCTTGTATGAAAGCAATGTAACTTTGTGGCCTGTATTAGTTATGTTCCTTGTAGCTGTGACAAAACACCTGGCACAAGCAACTTAAGAAAGGAATGTTTTGTTTTAGCTCCCAGTTTAAGTAGACACATGAAAAGGATGGCAGCTGGAACGTGAGACAGATGTTCACATTGTGTCCACAGTCAGGAAGCAGAGATAGATGAGTGTTGCTGCTCAACTTTCCTTTTTCTTTTTAAATTTTGGTCCAGGAACCCAAACAGAAAGATGGTGCCAACCATATTAAATGTGGGTCTTCCTTCCTCAGTAAAATCTCTCTGGAGTCACACCTCAACACATGCCCAGAGGAGCATCTCCAGGTAATCACATATCTAGTCAAGTTGATAATGAAGATTAACCTAAGGGATGAAATACATATCTAGGTATTAAGGCATTCTCCCATCTCTATGGAGAACAGCACCCCTCTGACACTCCAAAAAGACATACCTTAAGAAAAAATAGGCTGCTAGGCACAGATACTAGCAATCTTCAGTAGGATAATCCAAATAAATGCTAGAAAAGACTCCAGTAAACTGCTTCAAAGGCAGAAAATGTTCACTAGAGGGGAAAGAGGAGCAGATGAAAAATATGACACCTTAAAATGTGCTAACTGTAGTGGGCAATATACTTGGAAACATTCTCACAACATAAATTGCAGGATCTTGAAGAAGTGAGGAAAGGGATTATGTGAAATGTCCCCACAAAGAATTCATGTGTTGAAGACTTGGTCATCAGTCAGTGACACTACTGATAATTGACTGGATCAATTTTGTCAGTGTATTAATCCATTAATTATGTCATAGCTGAAAGGACTATTAGAGCTGGTACCTAGAGCTAGAGTAAGTAAGACCATGACTTTGCAGGGTATATCTTATGCCCAGCCGCTTGCTCTCATTCCATCTGCCTCATGTCTACCAAGAGATGAGCCATTTTGCTACATCATAGGTTTCTGTCCATAGTATCCTGCCTCACCACACATGGATACAGAAGCAATGGAGTCAAATAACCATGGACTGAAACTTCTAAAACCATGGGCCAAAATATCTTTTCCTTCCTTTCATCATGTATCATGTGGAAAATGGAAGTTTGTCTTAACAGTAGTTAAGATCAAGGTACAGAAGCCAATGAAAGTTCAGGATATGGTAATTTCAGGGTTAAATGATAATGAGTCAGGGAAATTCTTCTTAAATAAGATTTTAAAATTGCAAGCCTTCAGGGAAGATTGATAAATTTATCAACTCAAGAAATTATGATCAGAAATCATGATAAAGAAAATAGAAAAAGAAAATCAAACACTGGTAAAGTTGGGGATTTACTATGACATAATTTTATTCCTAGGTGTTTGCTTACATAGCTTCCCACATTTCTATTTATTACTCTTTTGTTAATATTTTTATTTATTTGCAAGCAGAGAAAGAGGTAGAAAGAAGAAAGACAGACAGACAGAATGGGCATACCAGGACCTCCTGCACTAGAAGTGAACTGCAGATACATGTGCCACTTTGTGCATCTGGCTTTACGTGAGTACTCAGGAATCCAACTAGGGTCTTTATGCTATGCACGCAAGTGGCTTAACCGCTGAGTCATCTCTCCAGCCCCAGCTTCCCACATTTTTAACAGTATGTCATTGAGATACTCTAAATATTTATTAGCAGAGTAAACAAAATGTGATATAGTAATATAATGAGATGCTATTTATAATGAAAATTATTCACCTATAGATAAATGCAGCTACACACACTTTTAGAACATAGAATAAAAAAAAACATTATGCCACAAAAGGACATATACAATAATGCAATTTTCATGAACTTCACAAAATGATAAAGTGAAAATGATAAAAAAGGAAAAATAACAGAACTAACAAAATGTTGTTTGGGAATATCTACATATATGGCAAAGCTGAAATTCTCAAGGAAACTCTAAGCACAAACTCAGGATAGTGGTTGCCTTTGAGGCACAACAGTGGTATGGATTACAGAACACACCTTTTAAATGTTTATTATTATTATTAACAACATATTTCATATGGATACATCATGTGTTAGTACCTTCTTTTCCCTCGTCCCTGCCCCCATTCCATTGGGGAGGCTCCTCAGTGGAATTGTAGATACTCCCTATGGCAGAACACAATTTTAAGTGTGTTCGTAACTTGCTAGTTTTGCTGTTTAGAATTGTTTCTTTACAGAATAAAACAAAAATTTCATAAATTGGATAAAAGTTAATGTGATCACATTTTAACACAGACTCATAGTGAAGCCTAAACATATCCTAGGTAGACAAAGCTTGGCTAATAGACTGTTAGAAGTCCTATCATTTTGTAAAATAAAAACACACTTAGTCTCAGGTACATAGCATACCATTCAGGGAAAAAGGCAGCATGCTGGCTCTCACAAGTCCTCACAGGAAGGTACTCATTAATTAGTTTGGTGAACTTACCATGGTGCTGAAATTGGCCCTATGCCTTGCAACTTCTAAAATCAGATATTATCAGTTCACCAACAGCAAATCCTTAGCTTAGTAATGCATGCACACTAATTAAGCTCCCCAGACTAAGACAGACACCAAAATGCCAGTTCATTAACTGACAAAGCAAAATATAAGCCTGACATGGACTAGAATAATCAAGTTGGCATGATAAGAGAATTCTCTCCCAGGAGTCATACCATGTGGGAGGCCAAATCATAATAAAAAGTTATTTTATTAAATTTATTCTGAGAATTAACTGTCACAGGCACAGGATTATTCATAGTTTATATGAACAGGGTATTTTTCTCCCTGTAGTTATAGTGCATGGAAAGCTTCATAATGCTCAGAAGGCTTATATAATGAGCTTGAAATTATCATAAAGGAAGTCAAATGAAACAAAGTTCTAAAAGGATCATTGTAGCCTTATGTATCAATCTCATTGAGATGTTCCTTTTTAACATTTTATTTATTTATTCATTCATTCATTCATTCATTCATTTATGAGAGACAGAGAAAGAGGCAGACGGTAAGAGAGGAAGAGAGAGTATGGGCATACCAGGCCCTCTAGCCAATGCAAACAAACTCCATATGCATGTGCCACATTGTGCATCTAGTTTTACATGGGAACTGGGGATTAAACCTGGACCATAAGCCTGTACACGTAAGTGATTTTAACTGCTGAGTCATCTCTCCAGCCCTGAAATGTTCTTAATAATAGGCAATAATACTAGAAGTACATTGGTTCAGGCTCTCTCCTCCCTTTAAAAGGTGTGGGTAGACATAGCTAACATGTGCCTTCCTGAAGCTTTTTTCCATTATTACTGACTTGACCATACCCTCTTCTCATCAAATATCAGCATAAACTGAAATTCTAGCCTTGAAAGTATCTTGTTATGGATAGTTGTGTAAAACTAACTGACCCACATGCTGATGTAGTAACTTCAACACTCATTGTATTACATCACTGGGAACACCTCATTTAAACTTTCTACAAGCACTTCTAGGAGTAATTTTCTGGACAAAATCACAATTAGGCAGTGTTTGAAGCCCTGGGAAACCAAAATATTTGGAGTAAGGGTAGAAATGAGCATCCTTCAGAAAGTACACAGGTGTTCTCCCATTTCCTCTCATGTTTACCACCTTGTATTACAAAAAAAAAAAATTAAACTACCTCAGAAAGATTTAAATATCCACAAAATAGTTCAAAACATCCCAAAGAGAAACAGTTATGATTAATGCAAATGGGAGCTACAATTGTACCAAAAATTAAAAATAAAATCATTGCTGTGGTTGAGTTTCAAACTCAATAATGTATATTTTGACAGCCAAGACAGGAAGGTACAGGAGGATCGTGTTGCACCTCCCACAAGGGAACATAAATATTCTTTGGGACAACTTCATTTAGAGTCTGCTTGGTAGATTAATTTGAGTTTTGTCTTTGCTACAATTATAAATAGTTTCACTGTTATTCCTTGTCAAAGAGAACACTTTTGACCCAATATTGGTAGATTGAAGCATTTTATTGTTTCATCTGAGCCAATCATGTTGCCTAGACTGAGCCTCAAGAATATTCATTTGTTACACAAAACTAATGATGGTGTGAAACAGTACCATAGAAACCTTCCTCTTTGTTAACTAATTCAGATATGTAACTCTTAAGCAGAAAGAGAGAAAGCAGAGTAGTTTAGGCTGAAGAACCCTAAAACTCCAGGCTATTCCTGGTAAGTTCCAGTACCAGAACTGTGTTACCCCCAACAATGAGTTATTGGTCAGGGAGACCCATGAGGCTCCAAAACAATGCATGCAATTGCTAAAACACTTGGTTATCCAGTAGAATTAAATGGTAAGACCCTACTGCTAAAGATACCACAGGCTGTGGTTACAGAAAATGGAGATATCATGCTGGATCTGAGATGGAAGCCAGCTTCCTCCTGGCTAGTGCTCATATTTTTGGAAAGTGCTATGCAAGTTACTGGGGGATAAAGGTCACCAACAGCATGAACATGCAGTGGATTCTGCAGGCTACAAAAGCAACCAGACAGGCAAGATGTACACACCAGTACAATAGTAGCACACAGGCTATTAGTGCATTCAACTGCTCTCTGATTGGATATGAGGCCCCCTCAGTGGAAGGGAATTCATACCTGGTACTGAGAACCAAGTCAGAAGACTATGTCTTAGAAAGTCATAGATCTTAAAGTGAAGCTTTCCCCAGTTGGCTAAAAGAAGAGGTTACTATCAAAAAGTGTCTTCCAAATGCCTATTTTTCCCCTTTGATCCATGTTCTCTTTCACTCTTGGCTAGAAAACCTGTTTTTAAAGGTGGCAATGACTATCAGGGAGACCCAAGGCCCATCAGTATGAGAAGAAAGAAAGCCAGCTACCCAACACAAGACAAGTCATATCTATTGTACCCATCAGGACCCAGGAAATACTATAAAGGAAATGGTAGATTCAATATGACTGTTGCTTTCACTGCTAGCCTGAGAATCTGCTCTAGGGAGGTAATAATAAACACTGAGGAGAATCAAAACTCATCAAATGAGAAAATCAGAAGCTGCTGAGAGCATAACACTAAAAAAGACTTATAACATGACTTCCAAGGCTCAGGGAACATTGTGGAAGAGGGGACAAAAAGAATGTAAGAGCCATAGGGTGGGAAGATGTACTCTGGGGCATTGTCCCTTCCGCAGAGACTTACTGCTGCACGCATGACTCAACAGTGGCTATCAATAACCAAAGGAGGAGGGCCCTGAGTGGAAAACAGACATAGCAGAGGGAATATAAGAGTATAACCTGAGGAGAAGATGACCAATTTGCACCATGTTTGTATAGTAAGGTTTTGAATAAAATGTTCTCAACAAAAATATTTCTAAAAGAATATGGCATGCGACATGAAAGCAGGAGAAGGGAGAGGAAAGGGGAAAACACGGGAGCAACAGAGGGATTGGAGAGGACAGATCCAGAGGACAGTAGACAAGAGGGAGCTAATAAAAACAAAGCATGTATTAAAATGCCATAACAAAACTGCTTACTTGTATGCCAACTTTAAAAGCTATTTTAAAAGAGGGAGGCTAAGAAGATAATTCAACAGTTAAAAAAGAATTTTTAAAGCTTATCAGGCCAGGTTTGATTTCCCAGCACCCACAAAAAGCCAAATGAAAAGTTGCGCAGATGTGACACACATATGTCCATACCCATGCACACATACACAAAAATAAGTAAAGACTTTTTTGAAAGAGGAAAATGAATACTCATTTGTGAATTCAGTACATTCTGAGGGGCTTTTGTTATTGTTGTTGTTGTTGTTATTGTTGGTGTTTTCCAAGGTAGAGTCTCACTCTGGCTCAGGCTGACCTGGAATTCCCTAGGTAGTCTCAGGATGGCCTTGAACTCATGGTGATCCTCCTACCTCTGCCTCCCAAGTGCTGGGATTAAAGGCATGCGCCACTTCGCCTGGCTTTCAGAGGGATTTTAAATATATTTTTATTTATTTGAGTGAAAGATGCAGAGAGAGAGAGAGACAGAGAAAATGGGTGCACCAGGGCCTCCAGACACTGCAAAAGAACTCCAGACGCATGTGCCCCCTTGTGCATCTGGTTTATGTGGGTAATGGAGAATCAAACCGGGATCATTTGGTTTTGCAGGCAAACACCTTAACGGCTAAGCCATCTCTCCAGCCCTCAGAGGGATTTTTAAGGGATGTTATCTATCTGCTTCTCACATGAACAAAAACATTGACCATGGCTTCCTTAGGCCCCCAAAGTAAAATGGAGGTAGGTGGCCACTAAGTCATTTAAGTCCTAAAGCAGTAACTCTAAGATATATATGCCATCCAAACAGCATTCATAATTTTGGGGAGTCCACAAATAGTGAGAGATAAGAACATCTCAGAGTCAGTGATGACTGAATACCAATAGCACATTCTCATTGTAATGTGCCCAAGAAAACACGTTCATTCCTCTTCTGGGGAATATTTTCTAAAGATATATACATGTTCTAATAATAAGGTACATAGTTTCATTCTGATTTAGTCAGAGTCTCACCTCAGGACAGATGGTACGTACAAAAAGAAAAAAAATGTAACTTGGTAATGGATTCTTTACAATGTTGTTTTAAGAAAAATTGAGGGAAATCAGTAGCATAAAGTAAAGCAGAGAGAGCAAAAAGCTTCAACACCATCCATTATCCAAAGGGGCAGAAAAGAAAGGAGCAACCAGAACTAGCACAGAACTTTGAGAAGAAAGCTACCCATCAGAAACTGAGGCCTTTGGTCAAGAAACAAAGCCAATCCTAATTGCATTAGGAAGGGAGTCTAGAATAAGTGCCACAGTGCCTTTTTCCCACCTACCAACTTCCTGTCAACACCCCTCTTCTGAAACCAATCAATTGATATAATCCACAAAAGTTGGCCTCCCAGGAGACAAAGAACAGATCTGGAGGAACAAAATAATACATAACATTAATGTCTAAAGATAGTTTGTTTCTTCAATGCATATATTTAATAGTCCCAATGCACAGAAAACGATATTCTGTATGATATGTTTCATATAACAACATAAATTTATAAGCTTCAAGAGAGTATCTGTAAACATTTCAGCAACAACATATAAATATTAGCCCTCCACTCTATATTCACCACTGCTTACCTTATATACCCTTGCTACCATCAAATGGATTTCTCAAGTTCTAGATATGGTACAAAAGCAGAAATGAAGGCTTATGATATGGCACAGGATACATCTGCAAAGGAATATATATTTCATTTTCAAAACCAATGAAGCCACAGAACCATTTGAAGAGAAAAATATTTCCAGTCTGTATATCCATCCTTCCAGGTCCTCATCTATGCACGTGAAGAATGGAATGGACAGCAAAGGGTGAAAATATGTGAAGTTATTCACATAAGAAGGTAAGAACTACTTGAACAGAAACTCTGAACTCAGCTCCAGGTGGTAGCCAGTTTGACACCTGAAAAGTCAAAAATGATGGTTTCAGCTTGGGGGCACTGGGTTTGCCAACCAACAGGGTACACCTCTAATTCTTGGTGGCAGTGGAATTCCAATCAAAAGTACAGGAAAATATCACAGCTCTTTATCTTTGACAGGCTTTGTGATACCAGCCATTGAAGGCATTAAGGCATTAAAGCAAACTGGGACAGCCAGACTTATAGCAGGTCCCAAAGGAAAAACAGAGGCTATAGGAGCACCTTTGTGTCTCCTCTGAAGCAGGAGCCAGAGGCTGATGAGGCAGCAGGTCCTTTTGACTTTCTCTCTGATAAGAGAGGTATCTCAATGCCTATGTATCAAGAGCGCATGTGCAGGTCCAGTGCCCTGACACAGGTGGCTCCAGGGGCTTTTGTAAATAGGAACAGCCAACAGCCTCTCAGATCCAGGAGCCTGGGAAATTCTTTGGGTACTCCTAGACAGAAGTAGGTCTGATAGCTCAAACATGAGTGGCCTGGTGGGGAATGGAAGGGAGATGCCTAAAGACAGGTCATCCTTCTTCTAAGAATCTTTCTGCCAGTAAACCCCATTCCAGTGCAGGCTTCATGTTGACACAGGCAGGCCCTGATTGGCCATGCAAATTAGGTGAAAATCACATGGACTTACAAGAGGGGTTTATCATCCCATAAAAAATTCAAAAGTTCCCACAGAGTGCTCCCCCTCTCCTGTTACCATGGGCACTGACTAGTAGTGGCACCAGTATCTTCTTTCACAAAGATAGTGGAAGGTGGAGCAGCAGTGGGGGTTACCTTGTTGAGCCAAGGACCTTTTCTTCACAGACTGTCTCAGAACCCAGCAGCTGGGAAGCACCTCTGTCAAAATGAACTTACATCTCAATTAACCTATTCTAGAAAATTGCTCACAGACATTCCCAAGGATTTGTTTGCACGATGATTCTAAATCCTGTCAAACTGACACCAGATTAAGCATCACAGGACCTTCACTGTGGATTTAATATGACCAGCCACCTCCAGCTCTTGTTGCCACATCTTCCCCACCATAATGGACTGTAACCTCAAACTGTAAGCTGAAATAAGCTCTTCCTACCTTAAAAACAATATGGGTGTGCACTCAGCCATGCAGTTTACACCCGTTTTCCATGGAGCTCCTTGTTTCTATAAGTCAGGGCCTCTTTCTTGTCTCAGTATAAAGAAACTGAACCATTTGAAGAAAGAAATTTTTCTAATCTTTATTTCTCTTTGTTTTTGTTGTTTTTCAAGGTAGGGTCTTGCTCTAGTCCAGGCTGACCTGGAATTCACTCTGTAGTCTCTGTGTGGCCTTGAACTCACAGCAATCTTCCTACCTCACCCTCCCAAGTGCTGGGATTAATGGTGCCCACCACCACACCCAGCTTCTAGTCTTCATGTCTTAATGTGAATATTAAAATAGAGAAAAAGGCATGGCCTGGTGATATAATGAGTCCAGAGAAGGGAAAGTATAGACTTCTGAGAAGTGAAGATATCAAACCAGAAGTGCACAGTAAAGATCTTTTTCAAGAGTTAAATTGATATTGAAA
The DNA here is from genome assembly GCA_036365145.1 of Orientallactaga sibirica. NCBI lineage: Eukaryota > Metazoa > Chordata > Mammalia > Rodentia > Dipodidae > Orientallactaga > Orientallactaga sibirica. Next base: position 1,172,594 of record JAEOAD010000056.1, on the reverse strand, counting down.
CAACTTATCCAAAATTAGTAAAAGCCAGACAAAATTAGTAAATGTCAGAAACAAAGATATGGACGTGAATGGGGAGTAGAGAGCAAAGAAAATCAAAAGTAAGATTGAGGAGAAATAGCTGAAAGTAGTCTACATTTATTTCAAAGAAGAGCTATATCATCAGTGGTAATTTTATTTAAATAGCTGGAGTACATTTGAATAAAAAGGCCAGAGCTACAGAAAAGGAATGGACAGAATGGATACAAGTAATCCAGGAATGTCTTTCCCAAAACTTTCAACTTTCTGGGGTCACATTTTGCCTTAGAATAAAAATTATACAGAAAACTAAATACAGTCCAATGTTTCTGGGGTTTCTTAGACTGAAAGTTTGTGTTCAGATTTGCATTTTCTAGTCAACTCTTATTATCTCTCTTCTAACCACTCACACTCCTGTACCACATGGCTGTGGCTGGTCTTGGCCCATAGTGTCACGCTACAAGAGTACACATTTTCCATCTTCTCCCCTAAAGTACCGCTGGCACAAAGCTGTTGTATGTAAATGAGCAATTTTGCCCTTTTCTATCAAATCTTTCATTTCAGATCTTGCCCTAGGATCCCACTCTTTCCATCAGTGATTTCAAAAAAGACACATCAAGGTGTTTCAATAACCAAAATGACTTTCCTTGCACAGTGAGCAACACAAAGAGCTGGCAAAAGCGTTGCAATTGCAGCTTTGCTTTAATTTGCCAGGTAACACTTTGACACAGGGCCCCCCTGACCTGCCAAAAGCTCTGCAAGCACAAAGTGGGCAATTCAAGAAATATATTGTCTCTCCTACCCAGAATATATGAGAGTTGACTGGGGGACTTTTTATTTGATGGTTACATAAGGAACAGGAATCTTAACCAACCCTATAGCTGTGTCTGTAACTGTGACCTTAGCCTTTTTCCCAGTTTAGTTCTTTGCAGAAAAGGGAGGATTATGTCAGGGACAAATGTGAGGTAAGAAAAATATGGCAACTAATACTCCAATTGTAAGACACCAATAACCCAGTTCAAAATCAAACTCTACTGGTTCATATATAAGGCAAAATCTAGTATTACATTTCAGGGGTGACTAGATCTCTAGATCAAATTATGCCTCAGGGGCTTAATCTCAGTCTCCATCTCTAATCTATTTTCCTTTGAATCAACAAGACAGCTACTAGTAGTGCATGTTTATTCCCTGCTCTCAATATCCTGACCACAAACAGCATATTTTTTCTGCCCAGTAGCTCAACAAAAGCTGAGACTAGCTTTGACTTGGGTCATATATCTATCCTAAAGCTAATTAATCACTTATGCAATAACTAAGATGCTTGGTTCATCAGACTTCTCATGGTGCCATTCTGCTGTTATCAGAAAAAGAGATTGCAAGCTGAAAGCAGTATTTTTTTCCAGACATGTGTGCCACCTTGTACATCTGGCTTACGTGGGTCCTGGAGAATTGAACCTTGGTCCTTTGGCTTTATAGGCAAGCACCTTAACCGCTAAGCTATCCCTCTAGCTTAGAAAGCAGTATTTAGTCATACAGAATGAAATGAAAATGAGGATTAATAGTTTCATCAACCTCTGAAATTATCTAGTGCTACGTTCTGCTCAAAGCAAAAATCCCTTAATCTGAAACCAGACTGGTGGACATAACGCCTCTCTAAAACCACAATGGAAAGGTTTTCTGTGACTCATAAGGCATTCCCTTTTAGTTGATATTAGAAAATCATTTCTTGTTTTGAACTATATTTTTGTTCCATGGAATAGCCACACTTTGGTTATAGTGATTCCTCTGGGAAGAAATAAAAAAAAAAAAAAAAAAAAACACTTGATTCACTTGTAGGCCAGCTTTCCAAATATTGAAAAAGATAATTAGTATGTGTCCTTGTATCTTAATTTTCTGTTTTAATTTTTAAGACAGATGGAGAGAGAAAGAAAGATAAAATAGACTATGGGCATGCCAGGGCCTCTTTCTCCCGTAAACAAACTCCAGATGCATGAACCACTTTGTGCATCTAGCTTTACATGGGTACTGGGGAATTGAACTTGAGCTAGCAGGCTTTGGAAGCAAGTGCCTTTAACCACTGGGCTGTTTACCCATCCCTGTGTCCTTGTATATTTACTCCACAAGTATCTCTTGTTCCTTCCCTTTTTGGCTCATGTTGTAGGCTAACAAGCAAATTAAAAATTATACAGCTCTTTATATTTAATAAATTTAATTATCTTATTAATAATCCTAAAATACTGCTAGATATTATTTTCTTCATTTTACAAATAAGAAAACTCTGCCTCAAAGAGATTGTCTAAGGTTATCAGGTCCTGAACAACAAAGGCAAAAATTTAATTACAATTCTCTTATGCTAAATTGAAGTAGCTACTTAAGCCTGGAAATCCTACTATGAAAGAGTCTCAAGTTTTCCATTTTCCCTTTAAACTATAAATCTCAGAAGATAATTCAGTATTCTAGATGTGGTTTCTTGAGCTTTTCTAATGATGTTACTAGAGAACAGACTAATATGTTCTACTTCCCAGGGAATATTACTGCATTTCAAAGGAGCCTTGAATGTTTAACCTACTCTTCAAAAATTGTGCCTTGTGCAGATGCTTCAGTCAGAACTTTATCTGTTTTATATGTTGTGCTTCCAGATAAGAATTCTGGATGAGGATGTAGCTCAGTGGTATAGTACTTGGCATTTGTGAAGCTCTGGATATGATTACTAGTAACACATCAAAAACATAGAACATTTTCATCTTTTATTGATAAATCAAATCCTTTGATTAAAAATAAACTTTGAGGGGCTGGAAAGATGGATTAGTGGTTAATACACTAGCCTGAGAAGCCTAAGGACCCAGGTTCTATTCCCCAGTTCCCATATAAGCCACAAGAACAAGGTGGCACATGCATCTGGAGTTTGTTTGCAGTGGCTAGAAGGCTCTGGTACACCAATTCTCTCTCTCTCTCTCTCTCTCTCTCTCTCTCTCTCTCTCTCTCTCTCTCTCCCTCATTATCTATAGCAAATAAAAAAAATAAAAAATACTTCAAAAAGTACACTTTGTGGCTGGAGAAATGGCTTAGCTGTTAAAATGTCTACCTGTGAAGCCAAAAGACCCAAGTTTGATTTTCCAGGACCCACATAAGCCAGATAAACAAGGTGGCACATGCGTCTAGAGTTCATTTGCAGTGGCTGAAGGCCCTGGAACACCCATATTCATTCTCTCTCTCCAACTGGGCCATCATAGTTGAAGCTTCCAGTTTTCCTTTCCTCTGAAGCATGGTTGATATGGCTTGATCTAAACTTCTTGCCAAAATAGAGACCAAAAAGTAGTTGTCCCTACAGCTAGAAGGCAGAGCAGGTATAGAGAGAATAAACTTCTTGACAGCTCTAATCATGTTGCCCATGCCTCTGTTTACAGTTTTGTCCAAAAAGGAACAGAAAAGAGTGAGAGTGGGAGAAATAAAACCAAGAAAATGTAGAAAAGGAGAGGAAGATCCTAGGGTTCTAAAAGTTAATAAACATGCAATTGGCACTTTGATCAACTTATAATGCAAGACATATTTATATTGGTGAAGCACTGAAACCAAAGGTTTACACATATGAATGAGCATATGTAATGTACTGGGACATTTTCCTAAATATTCTAAGATTTGTGAAATCTGACAATAATCCCTATGCTTTTTCTTATAACATCAGCTGTTAATTCCTTCTGACTTCTAAGTGCCCTCTTTTCTGAAAACTAAAACAACATAAATGTAGATAATCCATTCTAATATACAAAATGTAAAAATGGAGTATCTTTGGATTAAACTGATGCAAGCCATAAAGCTGTCTTTCTGCTTCTGTATCCACTTCACCAGCAGAAATCATAAGCTAACTCCGTATTTTAGCATCAACTCAAAAATAACTTTCTCTATGAGCTGTATGAACTAGGTAAGCCAAGCTACTCAGTCCCTCTTTCAGTTTTCTCCCATGTAATGTGGCTATACAGACCTAGGTGATTTTCAAAGTTCAACATAATGCTGCCATTCTTTGTTCTATAATTCCAGTATTTAATAACTACCTCAGAGAAGCTATTGAAAGTTAATGGTTGTTAGAGAAGGAGTCAGGTTCTTCAGTGGTGTAACCACTGGTAAGTTTTCCATACTATAGTAAATATCTTGTGCCCATGCTCATGCAAACAAATATAACTTAACTCAGTGGGTCACAAATTGATATAAAAGTTGGAAGGGGATTACTTGGGAAGAAGAAAGTGCTTAGTGGAAATAGGAACAGGATAATACTGGGCAATAGGGGATGAATATGATCAAGATAATCATAAACATATATGAAATTATGAAAAATAAAAGTTTAAGAAATTCCCAGGGCTATGTATATAAAAATTCTATAAGATCAACAGGAATCAGAAAGTCAACTTGCTTTCCTAATGAGCCCTTAGTTGGATAGGGTTTATCTTAGCATTTCAATAGGACTAAATAATATCTCCACTATCCATCTCTAGGTCAATGTCTCATGGAAACAAATGAAAGGACTTTTAGAATAATAAAAGATAGCAAGACTGGAGGAAGAAAGTACCATCAATAATAAATAAGGAATTCATGAGAAGTATAAATGAAGCCTTAGTCCAAGACACCGAAAGGTAAGTGCAGTTCTTCCAAAGAGATTCTCAAATGAAATTTCAAATAGAAATTAACAAAAACAAAAGCAGATGTTGAGCCCTTGAGTACTTCCCATCTTTTTTCACAGAATAACTTGCATCCAAAGCACCTGGACCAGGGGGAACCTGCCTTCTCTCAGACATAAAATGAGCAACTGGCAATAGCAGTTATTGTCCTAAAGAAAGTTATTCTCAAATTTCAGAATGCATCATAATCACCTAAAGAACTTGTAAAAAAACATATTTTCTGGAATACACTCTGAAGCTTCTTATGCAGTAGGTATGTAACTACACCCAAGAATTTGAATTACTACCAAGTTCCCACACAATTCTGATGATACACATTGTTTTGTTGTTGTTGTTGTTGTTGCTATTCCAGCTTGTATAAAGCCCAAAGTTCTTTTTTTAATAAAAGTGGTTATATTAGGGCTGGAGAGATGGCTTAACGGTTAAGGTGCTTGCCTGTAAAGCCAAAGGACCTCGATTTGATTTCCCAGTCCCCATGTAAGCCAGATGCACAAGGTGGCACATGCATCTGGAGTTTGTTTGCAGTGGCTGGAAGCTCTGGTGTGCCCATTCTCCCTCTCTCTATTTCTCTTTCATTCTGCCTCTTTCCCTCTCTCAAATGAATAAATTAAAAAATTAAGACAAATTATAAAAATGGTTATATTAGTTAACTGCTCATTTCTGGGACGGAGTACCTAATAAAAGTTAGTTTAAAGGAGGAAGGATTCATTTCACTTTACAGATCTACCAGGTAATCATGGTGGAGAAAGTATGGCAGGTGCAGGAAGCTGGCATCCCATCATCATAACAACAGGGAGAGAATAGAGTGAAATGAATGCTGTTGCCCAGCCAGCTCTCTCCTTTTTATATAGTCCAGGACTCCAGACCACAGAATGGCTGGACACAGTTAAGGTGGATCTTCCTACCTTAATTAACTTCATCAAGATAATCCCTTACAGACATTCACAAAGGCTAACCTAATCTACATAATCCCTCAAAGGGGATTTAAATTGACAATCAATATAAACTCTCACAGTGCTGAATCTAATTAAAGATCATTTCTAATATTGGAAGTTTAAAAGGAAAATAGCACAGAAATGATAAAGTGAGAGGGAGATACAGAAAAATTCTCTCTACTCAAGAAGAATCCATGTTAGATAACGTTCACCATATGTTGTAGTCAGGTTCACATTGCTGGCAGAAATCACCCAAGAGCAGCTTGTGGGAAAACAGGTTTATTTTGGCTTACAGACTCAAGGGGACGTTCCATGATGGCAGGGGAAATGGTGGCATGAGCAGAGGGTGGACATCACCTCCTGGCCAACATAAGGTGGACAACAGGAACTGGAGAGTGTGCCAAACACTGGGAAGGGAAACTTACTATAATACCCATAAGCCCGCCCCCAACAATACACTGCCTCTAGGAGGCATTAATTCCCCAAATCTCCATCAGCTAGGAACCTAGCATTCAGAACATCTAAATTTATGGGAGACACCTGAATCAAACCACCACACCATACTTTCAATAAATCTCAGTTTACTTTGGCAATTGTGAGCGGCATTTCTGAATCTACCCACCTGATCCATGATTCTACATCCTTTACAAGATATGCCCATCAATATTCAATGTACACTTACTTGTACAATATCCAGCAAGCCACATTTTCAAAGAAAAGATGTGTTAAGAAAACAAATACATGCATGCATATATACATACATATTTAAAAGCTATACTAGGGCTGGAGAGATGGCTTAGTGGTTAAGGCACCTGCCTGCTAAGCCTAAGAACCCGGTTCCAATCTCCAGGTCCCACGTTTAGCCAGATGCAAAATGACGCAAGGGCACAATGCTGCACTTGCCCACAAGGGGACACACATATCTGGATTTCGTTCCCAGCAGTTGAGAGACTGCTGGCACGCCTATCTCTCTGTCTCCCTCTCCCTCTCTCTCTGTCTCTCTCTGTGTCTCTCTTCAAAAATAAATAAAAATTAAAAGCTATACTATACTATATCTATCCTAATCAAAAAACATTCATTCTTAATGGGAAATGAATGATATATAAATATTTAGGTAAACAACATGATAAAAAGAAACAAATATTAAAATCAACAAAAAGAGAAACACCAGAGTAGAAAAACTATTAGAAAGAATTTAGAGGACAAAGATAATTTTTCAAAAATTCTAATACCTTCAGATATGTTTTTAAGCAATGCATCCTGAGGACTGGGGAGATGGTTTAATGAGAAAATGCCTATATACTTGAGTTTGAATTCTAAGCTCCCACATAAAAGCTGGGTACAGCAGTGTATACCTGCAAGCCTAGAACTGGGGAGGTGGACACAAGCAAATCTATAGGACAGCTGTCCTATAGAGACTCTGTCTCAAAAAACATAAGGTGGAGAACAACTGAGAAAGACACCCAACATTTACCTCTGGCTTCCACACACACGTACCCACATATCTCCAAACTCATACACATGCATGCACACAACACACACACACACACACACACACACACACAAGGATACATTATGATACATAAAAAGTAAATCAACTGCCGGGCGTGGTGGCACATGCCTTTAATCCCAGCACTCGGGAGGCAGAGGTAGGAGGATCGCAGTGAGTTCAAGGCCACCCTGAGAATAAAGAGTGAATTCCAGGTCAGCCTGGACTAGAGTGAAACCCTACCTCAACAAACCAAAAAAAAAAAAAAAAAAAGTAAATCAAGCCTAAAGGGATGACTTAACATTTAAGGCAGTTGCCTGCAATGCCTAAGGACCCAGGTTCGATTCTCCAGTACCCAAAGAAGCCAGATGCACAAGGTGGGGCATGTGTCTGGATTTCGTTTGCAGTGGCTGGAGGTTCTGGTGTGCTCATTATCCCTGCTCTCTCTCTCTTTCTCTCTCTCTCTCTGTCTCTCTCAAATAAGTAATAAAATATACTTTTAAAAAATGTAAATCAAAGGGCAAGAAAAAGTTCTTGTACATTTTGTGACCCCAGACTAGAAAAAGAATAAACAGATAAGATAAAAGAATTAAAGAAAATAGAGGTATAATAGTTGAAAATTTCCTTGAACTAAAAAGTCAGCACTATATATTAAAAGTGGAATCAAGAACAAATTAATATAGATGCAGAAGGTGGTACATGCATCTGGAGTTCGCCTGCAATGACTAGAGGCCCTAGCATGCCTATTCTCTCTCTTTGTCTCGATCTGTCTCTCTCACATATTAATATAATATAGTATTCAGAACACTGTGATACCTACCAAAGGACAGGTGCTGAGAGAAACATTCAGAATCAATAATTTGGAGGGGGTCTCAGACATAAATGACCTATTCATTTTTGGCAAAGGCATAAAGGTACCTTAACAAATATAATGTTTTCAACAAACTGTGCTTAAAATGGACATTTTTATGCAAAAAGGTGAATCCCAACCTATACCTTGTACCACATAAAAAAGTTAACTCAAAATTAATCATTGGAGATGGAGAAATGGCCCTAGCATTATGTCAACACTGGGCAGGTGTGGGGATTCATCTGTAATTCCAGCACTGGGGAGGTGGAGATGGAATCCCTGAACCAAACTGATGATCTAAAGTAGCCTTGGTGAACTTTGGGTTCAACTGAGAGATGCTATGTCAATTGATAAGATGAAGAGTGATTGAGAAAGATATACAACATCAACATCTGGCATCTGCACAAATGCTCAGGATGTGCACATGTAACTTCCACACACAAATATCCACTCACATATAAACGTGCATATATACATACACATCAAACATACACAAAAAACCCTTATCACCCACTGAATATAAAATGACTTATTTCTAGGATATATAACAGCTCTCAAACCATGATATTAGAAAAAAAACAATAAAAAGTAGGTCAATTATGATATAGTAAGATATCACTAAAATCCTATTAGAGTGAGAGAATAAAAAACTGATAATATGAAATGCTATAAAAGACAGAGCAGTGACAGTGCTTTTGGAGAACAGATTATAGTTTCTTACAAAATTCGTCTCTTAGTTTATGAAGCAATTTCTTTCTGAGGTTTTCGCCTCCCCTTCTAAACAAAGAAAACATCTTTACTCAAAAAATTGCACACAAATGTTTAGAGAAGCTCTATTCATACCTAAAAAGTAGAAACAATCCAATGGATTGATTGTGAATGGATGAATAACAAGTAATATTCCATGCAACAGAATATAACTCAGCAGAAAAAAGTAACCATCTCCTGGTATACACAAAAACATAGACATGTCTCAAATTAATTATGCTAAGTGAAATAAGTCAAACTCAAATTGTGCCAGACTGTATGATTTAATTTCTGTGACCTTTTATAGAAATAAAATTTTAAAAATAAAAAATACACCAGTAGTTGCCAAGAGCTTGGGAGGTGGGAATAATTGACTACAATAGGGCATGAGAAAACCTTTATAGGTAATAGGAATATTCAATATCATGATTATGGCTGTTATACAACTGTCAAAACATATGACTATCTACTAATGAGGATGAAGTTTATCACATGATAATTATGCCTCAAGTCCCCTGATTTTAAAAATGTATGAAGGAAAAGAAACAAAGCCTTAAGTCTGAAAATGCTGGGTTACAAAATTTAGCAGTCTCTCTCTCCACTTAGGCAGAACAAAACAGAAACACCTTTAATGTATACATAAGACAATCTTCACATCCTTATGGTACTATTTGTTTAATAGTCAAGTCTATAGAAAAGTATGAATAATACCACCAATCCCTCTGATTTCCTCATACTACAGTGATTCTAAATATGTGAAAATAGCAATAACAGTATTTCTTGGTAAGACATAAATAAATAACGATATTTACTAAATATTTCAGATTTCGAATTCATGCCAAAAGCAGAAGTAGAGTAGAACTACTTTAAACATTCATGTTATAGGACCTTCAGACCACCTGGGCTAGGATAAGTACTAGATACAATTATGAAATTGATGAGGTCTGTGAGCTACTATCCTTCCTGTTCCGAGAGCTTGGATCTCTCTCTGTTCCAATTTAAATAAACAAAGCTTTTATGCACTTCTCATCTTTTCCCATTTAAAGAATCAAATGCAGAAAGAACTCCTAACAGCTTAAAGTGATACTTCTCTAAAGGTAGGAGAAATTAGGAAGTGAAACAGCATTTGCCAGACCATCACCTTTATGTATATGCATACATATATATCCCGATATAAGTGTGTATGTACACGTATATGTATATAATCTCATGTAATTTCCAAAATTGAATTGGGAAATATTAGCTCCATTTCACAGAAGGAAAAACTGAAGTCCAGGGAGATGAAGAAATTTGTCAAACATCATAGTCACTTAGTATGCTAATGAACAGCAAAGCTGAGATTAATTCTCAAACTTGTCAACATAATACTTATCCAAGTAGAAGGAAGACTGTATTGCAATTGTAGCAGACAGCTTCAGGTTCGCTGAGATGAACTTCCAGACCAGACACAGTTATGGAGGAAGGGATATTATTTATTGAAGCTGACAGATCCAGGGGAAGTTCCATAATGGCAGGAGAAACAGCCTGCTTTCACAGGGCCAAACAGAGAGAGAGAGAAAGCCAACCAGCCACCACAGCACACAGAGCAAAACTACTGCCAAAAGGTCACACAGCACACTTCAGGAACTCCTGCTAGGCACATTTGCATATCTTTACAATGGAATCTCAAACCCACACCTTAAGACCAGCCCCCAGTGACATTGCCTCTAGCAAGGTGATTGCAGATGCAAACTATAACTAATAAAACACTGAAGATATTGGGGGACATATATTCAAATTACCACATTCCGCCTCTGGCCCCCAATATATTTAGCTCCTGGCCCCCAATAGATTTATAACTATCACACATTGTAAATTGTACTCAGTCCAATTTCAAAGGTTCTCACAGTCTTGATCAACTTAAGATAGTGAGTCCTGTAAAATCAAACAAGTTAAATACTTTCAACACGTAAAGGCACAGAGTAAACATTTTTAACTGGTATAAGGCATAGCAAGGAGAAACTAAAACAATGCAAACTCAACCACCATCAGCCATCATCAAACTTCTGCAGTTCAAGTTCAATATCACCAGAGACTGACAGTCTCCAGGTTTTCCAATTCCGCCCCTCCAGCTGGGCAGAGTCGCCAGGGAAAACTTTCTTCCCATGCCAACACTGCACTCCATGGTAGCCCTTTTGCACAGTCCTGGTATATCCAAAACATCTTCAGGTCTCCATGCAAACCACGGTCCATCTTCCAAAGGCTCTTGCAGCCTATTTCTGAGGGTCTTCATGCCCTGCCTCATGCCGCATCTCAGCAGCGGCTCCTGGAACCGTGTGCAATTCATGACCATTCTATGAATTTTTCATATTTCCAAAACTAATACCAAGTGTGCAGGACACAGCCATATTCTTAATCCAGGGACAAAATAAATCATAGCCTTGAAAAGCAGGTTCCTTCTCCAGTCAACTCTTTCCAAGAATTTGCATTTTTAACAGTCTTTCCTCAGGCATCCTCTCCATTGTTTTAATGTAAATCAAGTCAGGCCACCTTCCTTCCACCTTCCTTAAGATTGCTAATTCGTTGACAATAGCAGCTCCAGTAACCTAAAACCAGTCTCAGTGCCTCTGCTTTTAAATTGCTTGAGGTTTTTCAACTTAAAATCTTAAAATCTCAGTCCGATATCTTTAGCCAAGCACATCAGTCCATTACAAATTTAACCTTGATCAAACTTTCTGGGCCTGGATAGCAGAACGTAGCCATCCCTTATGCCAGTAGCCCAGTTCCAACAAAGTCCTCTGCACTCTTTCCTTCCCCTTAGAAACCTCATAAGCCAAGCCTCGAAGTTCAGTACTATCTGCATTTAGCATTCTCAAACTCTCATCAGAATAGTCCATAAAACTTGGCTTACCACTCCAGAAGGAATCTTCAGTTGCACGCACCAAGTCCATGCCCATTCCTCCAAAACAAAAGTTCCAAAAGACGAATATCCACACGATCAGGTTCATCTCACCCCACACTCCTCGGTACCACTTTACTGTAGCAGACAGCTTCAGGTTCGCTGAGATGAACTTCCAGACCAGGCACAGTTATGGAGGAAGGGATATTATTTATTGAAGCTGACAGATCCAGGGGAAGTTCCATAAAGGCAGGAAAAGCAGCCTGCTTTCACAAGGCCAAGTAGAGAGAGAGAAAGCCAACCAGCCACCACAGCACACAGAGCAAAATTACAGCCAAAAGGTCACACAGCACACTTCAGGAACTCCTGCTAGGCACATTTGCATATCTTTACAATGGAATCTCAAACCCACACCTAAAGACCAGCCCCCAGTGACATTGCCTCTAGCAAGGTGATTGCAGATGCAAACTATAACTAATAAAACACTGAATATATTGGAGGACATATATTCAAACTACCACAGCAATAGAGAAGAAATACTAAATATAAAAGGACAAACCTATAAGGTAAAAAATCATAAATAACCCCCCTCTCTCTCACACACACACACACGCACACACACAAATGATTACATGTAAAAGTGAAATCTGAATAAGATTTATGGTTTATTTAACAGTATTATGCCAATGTTGATTTCTTGGTTTTAATATTACACTATATGTAAGATGGTGGTACATTATTGGAAGCTGAGTGAAAAGTACATGGGGCTTGCGGTGGTTTGATTCAGGTGTCCCCGATAAACTTAGGTGTTCTGAATGCTGGGTTCCCAGCTGATGGAGATTTGGGTATTAACACCTCCTATAGGCACTGTATTTTTTGGGGTGGACTTATGGGTGTTACATCCAGTTTCTCCATGCCAGTGTTTGGCATACTCTCCTGTTGCTATTGTCCACCTTATGTTGGCCAGGGGGTGATGTCCACCCTCTACTCATGCCATCATTTTTCCCTGCCATCATGGAGCTTTCCCTCGAGTCTGTAAGTCAAAATAAACCTTTTTTTCCCACAAGCTGCTCTTAGGTGATTTCTGCCAGCAATGCAAACCTGACAGCAACAGAGCTCTATTCTTTTGATAATTTCATATGAATCTATAATATTTTAATATGTAAAGTTAAAAGGCAAGTCTTTAATGGCTATCTAGTATAAACAAACAAAATAACAGAAAGAATGAACTGGTAGTAATGTGTGTGGACATTCAGGCACTCCAATCCCTTACAACATAAAGCTGTTGTAAGGTTCAGCCTTGGCTACCAGAAACATACCTTTTTATTTTATTTTATTATTTAGTTAGTTAGTTTTATTGACAACATCCATAATTATAGACCATAAACCATGGTAATTCCCTTTCCCAACTTTCCCCTTTGCAGCTCCACTCTCCATTATACCCCTCCCCCTCTCAATCAGTCTCTCTTTTATTTTGATCTTATCATCTTTTCCTCCTATTATACTGGTCCTGTGTAGGTAGTGCTAGGCACTGCAAGATCATGGATATCTAGGCCATTTAGTGTCTTAAAGAATGCATTGTAAGGACTCAAACCTACCTTAATAGTATAAAAATTCATCCTTTAAAAAAACAGAGGCCTGACTTTTACCCTTGGAATGATGAATAGTTGACAGGAAGTCCCAAGTTTGATCAACTTCATTGCTAGTGAGCATGACACCCATTATGTGACCTCTTCCTTCAACAGCAATCCTCATCCCTGCATTTGTAGGTGTTCATGTCACCATCTATGAAGCCCATCTGTGTTCAGAAGCAAAATGAGATAGGTAACTGTTACTAGATTTTTGTTTTATATGATATGATTATATATGAAGACTATTAGTGTGGGACTTAAGACTCCAGTTCTATGAGTCTGCCTTCATGAACTTGAGCAACTTTTTTTTTTTTGGAACTAAGGTCTTACTCTAACCCAGGCTGACCTGGAATTTTCTATGTAGTCCCAGGTGGCCTTGAACCCATAGTGATCCTCCTACTTCTGCTCCCAAGGGCTGAGATTAAAGGCATGTGCCACCAAACTTGAGCAACTTATTTAACAATACTTAGTCCATTTTTTTTATCTGCAAAATAGGCATACAACTATTTTTAAAATATTTATTTATTAGAGAGAGAGACAGAATGTGCAGGACAGGACCTCCTGCTACAAACTCCAGATGCATGCACCACTTCATACACCTGGTTTTATGTGGGTACTGGGTCATCAGGCTTTGCAAGCAAGTGCTTTTAACCACGGAAACTTTTCTTCAGCCCTGGTATACAACTTTTAATAATATGACATAATGGCTACTGATCATAATTAAACTAGATAAAAACTATCTCATTATTAAATTCTGAGGACTGAGTAAAAAGGAAGCTAACTACACTAAATACTGCACATTGTGCATGCAACTAGCAAGTGACAATTCACAGGCCCCTGGTACAGTTTCTTTGCGTCTGCATTTTCACAAATCTCCATGTAAAAATGGCTTTAGTTATTCTCCATGCTCAGGATTTGCATGTGGATGTATTTTAGTTTTCCGCCCAAACTCTGAACAGTCAAATTAATCCTTGGAGCTGCTTAGAGGCTTCCACTGGAGGTCCCACTGTTAGTCACAGCTCCAGATTTATGAACTCATAAAATAGTAACTGCATTTCTCTGTGATTTGTGTCTGATTCTCTTTTTCACACATGATGTGTAAGTGAAGTATGCTATTCCCAGATGACACTAGTGCCCTAATATACCTATAAAATTTCTCTTGTATTTAACTGACTTCACATCCTAGCAATATAAAAGCTGAATAATATGAAGATAAATGGAAAATCTATAGATTTCATAAGGCTATTGGTTTCACTGCCCTAATCTAGAAAGGTGTGAGTAAAAACCCAACATTAACAAACTGGACTCTCTAAGGAAAAGTACAGTTAGGAGGATGAGGCCGTCCTAGCAATCTCCAAAGAATTTTTTTTCTCTCTCTCTCTTTCTCTTTCTTTGTGTGTATGTGTGCTTGTGTGCATGCACAAGTTGATTTGTATGCATACATGCATGTGTGTTCAGGCCAGATGACAACCTCAGATGTTGTTCCTCAGGAACACCGTCTATTGCCTTTGAGATAGGTTCTCTCACCAATTAGGCTAGATTGACTGGACAGCACGCCCCAAAGATCTGGCTGCTTCCACCTCCCCAGCACTGGGATTATAAGTGTGCCCCACCATGCCTGAATTTTTTAAAAAGTTTGAGTTTCTTTTCAAAAATTTCATTTCTAAGGCCGGGCGTGGTGGCGCACGCCTTTAATCCCAGCACTCGGGAGGCAGAGGTAGGAGGATCGCCGAGAGTTCAAGGCCACCCTGAGACTACATAGTTAATTCCAGGTCAGCCTGGTCCAGAGTAAGATCCTACCTCGAAAAACCAAAAAAAAAATTTATTTCTTCATGGTGTGTGTGTGGGGGGGTGTATGCATACGTGTCTGCCAGGATCTCTTGCAACCACAAATGAATGCCATATACATGTGCTACTTTATATCCAACTTTACATGGGTTCTGGGAAATTGACCCCATGTCAACAGGCTTTGCAAGCAAGCACCTTTAACCACAGATCCATTTCTTCTCTCCAGTCCCATCTGACATTTAACATTGGGTTTTGGGAGCAAACTCAGATCTTCATGCTGGTAGGCAAGAATGAGCTATCTCCCAGCTTGGGAACTTTTCTTTTTTTTTAATTATTCTTTTTTATAATTTATTTTTTATTTATATTATTCTGATTTTACATTCTTCCAAAGAGACTCTCATCAATGGGGAATGTGGGTCATGCATTGTGGGGGTAGTCAAGAGTTATGGGGTATAGGCCAAGTCTCTGTGCATAATGACCCAACTTGTGGCTCTAACAATCTTTCTGCCCCCTCTTCCATGAATTTCCCTGAGCCAGATTGGGGTCATTTTAGTTCTACTTCAGTGATGAGATTTTGGGAGCCTCTGTGTCTCTGGATATCTGGCTTAGGAACTTTTATTTTCTATGTCTATTCTCTCACATTTCCTTCAGGAACCATGGTACACAACACTTTGGGAAAGAATACTTGATGTACTGAAGTTTGCCTCAGTTGGAAAATATATCATCCCTATGAACAAAATCATAGTCCCAAGTGGGCAGCAATAAATTTGAACCAACCTTTTACTTTGATCTGAATGTTTGCATTCTAAACATATATGCACTGAACATGGATGCACCCAATTTCACTAAACAAACACTACTAGATATAAAGTTGCTACACTCACTTACAGAAACTTAGCTTGTCAGTGGTGATAACCTACTGGGGAGACCTAAAACTTATCAAAGTGCTCAGAAGAAGTGACAGTGGAGTGTTTAGCACTAAGTGAGACATCTCTATCACACCCTTCAAGGTTCAGGGACCACTGCAGAAGTGGCAGAAAAAAATATATGAGCCAAAGGGAAGGGGGAGTGCTTTGCAATACTGTCTTCTAGACACAAAGCAGCTGTTGGATTTGTGATCTTATAGTGGCTGATGCTACCTACAAAAGACCTGCATAATAGGTGGGAAAATGATGACAAAAAAAAAACAGAAGAGAGGCTAGTTTGAAAGAAGTAGGGATTAAGTATATGGGGGTTAGGAGACGGGAAAGGGGACAGTGTTGACAGATTATGATCATAGTATATTATCAATATGTATGGAAGTTGTTAATAAAATGTTTTTAAAAGGAAATACAGAGACAGAACTGCAGCCTAAGTCTTCACAATTTGAACAAGGGACTCTGTATTCCACAACAGAGAAATTGCAACAAATACTTAGTAAATTTTACTGATAAAACATGAAGTCAGCAAACCAGTTTTATGCAGACATAATCTAGAATGTTTAACATTATTGTGTATTTGGTCATATAGTTTCCATTATTAAATAGATGGGTAATATATACCTATCAGCTATTTCATGAGTATGTTGTCTACAGCAAGGCCTAATCTCACTTTAAATAATTCACAAAAGGCATTTCAGGGCACAACAGATTATATGACCTTTTTAGCATCAGTGAATCATATTATGGGCAAGAGATGCACTTCATGATCAAATATGAATTCAAAAATAAAGCTTCTGCCATGCATGGTGGAGCACACCTTTAATTCCAGAATTCAGGAAGCAGAGGTAGGTGGATTGCTGTGAGTTCGAGGCCACCCTGAGACCACATAGTGAATTCCAGGTAAGCCTGGGCTAAAGAGTGAGACCCTACCTTGAAAAACCAAAATATATAAATAGATAAATAAATAAAGCTTTTAAGAGAGTATATTAGAAATATACCAGAGCTCAATACCTCCAGAGTAAGAAAAGGAGCCAACACAATAGTTCATCCTTAGCCAATTTCTCATGACTCAGACCTTGCAAAATCTGGTCAGAGACTCTGTCAGGTCTATGATATTACTATCAAAACACATCAGCTTTCCCAGGAAGCTTTGGGAATCCAAGTCTACAAATCTGTGCCCATGGAAACTATCCTACCTGCAGAAATTTCTTCATAAGAGAACCAGCTGGCATAGCTCCAACTTGCTCATACAAGCAAAATATATGAGGACAAGATGACTCCTCTAGCCCTCTGACTCACTAGTATCCCATGATTTGAAGGATTTTTTCCTCTATATTCAGCCCTTTACCAAATACCCAAAGAAGGGATAAAGTTAAACTTTAGGCCACATAAACAAGTCAAATGATGTATCAGTCTATCTAAACAAAACAGGAGGTGACTCATTGGCTAATTTGTCCTCCCAAAGTGGCAGAGAGAAAGAATTGATTGCTTGTCTCAAGTATCCTTCAATATGACCTGCAAAGCAAGCAGATTTAAAGCAACCTTAGTTTGGTGTTCAGAATTTTTTTGGCACAACTCCAAAAGCCACTTGTATTATTTGAATTTAAACTCATGCATACAGAGAAAGAGAGAGAGAGAGAGAGAAGTGGTTTTTTTTTTTTTTGCCATACCAAGGTTATTCAATATCAAAACCATTTAATTCTTTCTAAAATGGTGCTCCATTATCAAGACTAATTAAATAATGACTAAATATATTGACAGTGCCTAGATTTTAGAAATACTTGACAATTCTGGCATTCATTAACCAAAGAAGTTTTCCTGTCAACAAGGAAGTTATTTGTATCTTTAGATTAAAACCATTCTTCTGTCCCTCAGCTCAGCTGTCACATACCCACTCACACCAACAACAAAAGACCTATGCAAGTTAAGAAGAGTAAGTTAGGGCTGGAGAGATGGCTTAGCAGTTAAGGCGCCTGCCTGCCAAGCCTAAGAACTCCCATTCTATTCTCCAGGTCCCACATTAGCCAGATGCAAGCGATGCAACACATAATGCCAAGCTTCTACAAGGGGGCACATGCATCTGGAGTTCATTTACAGCGGCTGAGAGACTTCTAGCGCACCCATTTTCTCTCTTTGCCTCTTCCTCTCTCTCTCAAAAAAAGAAGAGTAACTTAAAAGGTCCACTGCTTGAGTTTTATAGCCATTAAAGCATTAGCTATAAAGTGCTTTCTTCTCCTTTTCCAGCAGCTTCTCTGAGACCAAGCCAGTTCTTGTTCTGTAATTTACAAGACTGCATCATTATGCATACCTTATAGTGCTTTAGGGAAAAAAAAGGCAGAACATAAACAGCTCCATCCAAGCACACATTATCAAACCAAACAGGCAGCGTAGGCAGGTCATGTTCAGCACTGGACAATGACATCATTATTAAGGCAAAAAGTTTGCCCATAAAACACCAATTGATGGATGAAGAAGATATGAAACTAGGCCTAACAGGTCACAATACCAAAGTCTTACTGCTTGTACCACCTTGGCAATGTTCAGTTTTGACCTGAAGATAAAAAGGAACTTCCTCAATTTGTTTTAGATTCAGGAGGAAGGTCTTTCTATCTATCTCATGTCAATACAAATTGGACTAAATCATTATCTTTCTGTGACTTGATGTTCTTGCTCTTCTGTGGCACTATCCTAGATAAGCTGATCTCAATATAGGACCTGTAACGGTTACTGTCTCATTGCTAGGACAAAACACCTAAGTAGAAGCAGCTCATAGAAGGAAGGATTCGAATTTCAGCTAACAGCTTTGCAGGGGAAGTGTCATCACAGTGGGGAAAGCATAACAGGCAGCTGGATATCATAACTTGTCACATGTCAGCAGCAGGGAAGGAGCAGCTAGAGTGAGCTAAACTATGAACACACAGTAGGGGTGGACTAACAAACCTCCAGGTCCACTTTCAGTGACACATCTCCTTCAGCAAGGCTCTGCCTCCCAAATTGCCACTACCTAGGGACCAAACATTCAAGATACATGAGACTATGGGGGACATTTAATTTAAACCACCACAGCACCTAAACTGAAGAATCCCACTGACACATTATATTTTTCAGATGGTTCAATTAAAATGGTAAATGGATGTGTTGCATTAAACTTTTCTTGGGGAGACCTGAACAAATGAATACTCACCCCATATAACAACAGACCAAAGTAATCATTACACAAAAGTCCAAATTGGTGTGCCAATGGGTTGATTGGGGTTACTTAAAGGAAAGTTGATGATTCAAAGGCAACTGCATCACCAAAAAGCCCACCTCAGTATAGGTCATGACACAGAAGATGCATCCCTGGGGCTCACTGCACAACTTGCAGGCAACCAGCTGGTGAGAGTGTCTAAGAAGTTTATTGCTTCTATAACCTTGGGCATGGGGTCTTGTCGATCTTGCAAGATTCAGCTTACCTTGACTTGTTTATTTCCTGAGTCTCATGACTCTCCCTGCTACCTCCAGGAAGCAATTTTTCAATTTGGAGGAACTTGCTATATAATAAGGTAAAATGTGAGTAACTAAAGAAAATTAAAAACTGAATCTCAGCCACTAAGTCTATTCTACCCCAGTGCCCTTAGAATTTTTTTTTTTTTTTTTTTACTATTTTGGTAGTGTTTCACTTAAATAATGTTCCATAAATACCACATTCATTTCTACCTCTGTCCCTTTATACATTCTGGTCCATAAATGTCTTTTTCAAAAGTATAAGATCCTCTAGATTTCATTTGTCTTCTCTCCTCCATGAATCCTCCATTATTCTTCAATTAACATCAGTCTGAAACTTCTACAACAGCAAGTTAAAACTTTAACATGCATCAGAATTTTGAGAAAGTCTTTTAAAATTTTTTATTTACAATTTCCTATTGTACATAAAGTATTTTTAGCACAATATCTTCCCATTATATTCTTTTGTCCCCTTCCACTGTACCTCTTCTTTCCAACTAGTCTCTCTTCTGTTTTCTTAATATTTAATTTATTTATTTGCAAGCAGAGAGATACAGATAGAGAGTATGGGTACACCAGGACCTTTAGCCACTGCAAATGAACTCCAGATACTTGTGCCACTTTGTGCATCTGGCATTACCTGGGTACTAAGGAATTGAACCCAAGTTGTTAGGCTTTGAAGGTAATTGTCTTAACCACTTATCCAACTCTCCAGCTCCCTATTTTGTTTTGATGTCATTTTTTTTTGCCTTCCTCCATCATCCAACATGACAACCAGTTGAAGGGACCAATATTGACCAAGTAACAAAAACACACCTATTTGTCTGCATACTACAAATATTTCATACCTTTAAAATGTAAAAAAGAATTGTGTGAGCAGAAAGATAAGATTACGTCACATAAGAAGGTAAGATTAGTTCACATGGATTCTCCAACAAAGCAAAGGATAAACTTTCTGGCAGTGATAATTCAAATATTAATGAACACTTAACTAAGTGTTTGCTATGTGACAAAACTATACTGAGCTCTTTTCATGCTTTCTTCACACTACTTACATTGCAGTTATAGTAAACAGATCAAATTATAGTGCAACCTCTCCTTCCTCACAAAATATATCCATATCTAAAACCATGGAACCTATGCAGAACATAATATGTTACACTGCATGACAAAGGACCATGTGCAGGTATGATTAAAGTATGGAGTCTTTAGGTATATATCTGTGGTCATTTGAATGTATATGTCTCCCATAGACTCAGGTGTTTCATTCAAGCTTGTAACTTGGATATCCAGCACTTTGGCTGGAGGAGGTGTCACTGGGGGAAGATCCTGGGGTCTAGTCCAAAGGTAAGCAGAGTGGTTTGAGCTCTGTCAGGGTCCCTTCTGCCTGCTGGGTTTTTTTGGGGGGGTGTTTGTTGGCTGAAGATGGTTCCTCTCTGTGTTGGAATGTATGTAAGCTGCTTCTCCTGTCATTTATGAAACTTCTCCCTGGATCTGTAAGCTTTAAATAAATCCCCTGCTACCATAAACTGTGTCTGGTTTGGATGCTCATCACAGCAACATGGAGCTGTCTACTACAGAAATTTGGTACAAGAAGAGTGGAGTGTTATTGATATGAATCTGACCATGTGGATTTTGGTCTTTTGGAACATTTGTTCTGGGGGACTGGGCATGGACTTGATACATGCAACTGAAGATGACTTACAGAGGATTAAGTCAAGTTTAATAGGCCATTCTAGTGATAATTTGAAAATTCTATGTGCAGAGAGAATTGTGTTGGCTTATGAACTTTCAAAGGGAGAAGAAAGATAGCAGACAACTTTGGTTGGAACTTTTGGTTACTTGCATTAAGGATGGCTGCATTCTGCTGCCCATTCCCAGACAGTTTAATCAAGGCTAAATTTGAAAGTAATGGACTGATGTGCCTGGCAGAAGATATAGAACTAAAAGATATAAGATGTAAAATTGGAAAATTTCAAATAGGCTTAAAGTTACTGGCACAGAGACAGATTTTAGGTTACTGAAGCTGCTATTGTCTAGCAGATTCCATCACTAAGGATGGCCCAACTAGTTAACAATAAAACAATGGAAAGATGCCTGAGGTGATTCCACCCAGAAAAAACTGAATAATAGAAATGCATACTCTTTTGAAAAGAGATGACTAAAAAGAAGAAACCTGATCTTCAAAGTCAACATTTATTTCCTCCCTGGATTAACATATGGCTGTCATTATATGACTGGTATTGATTTTTAGAGTCACATAATGCTTGGGGGCTGGAGAAATGGCTCACTGGATAATGTGCTTGCCTGTAAAACCTAACAACCAGAGTTCATTTCACCAGTACCCATGTAAATCCAGATGTACAAAGTGGTGCATACATCTGGAGTTCATTTGCAGCAGCTAGAGGCCCTGGAGCACCCATCCCCCCTCTTTCTGCTTGTAAATAAAAAAAAATTAAAACATGCATGGAAGTAGGTCATGAAGTGCACACTGTTCCAGGAGCTGCTGCTGAGATGTGACATATGAAGCAGGGCATGATGTTCCTGATAGAGAGAACAGTGAGGCCATTGTAAGATGGACCATGGTTTGTAATGGAGACCCAAAGATGTTATACCAGTACTATACAAAAGCTACCCTAGAGCACTGTTGCTTCAGGATAGACATTTTCCCTGGCTACTCAGCACAGCTGGAGAGATGGAAATTGGAAATACAGAGACTGTCATCACTGGTTATGGATGTCAAACTTTAACTGCAGGAGTTTGATGTTTACCTGATGGTTCTTGATTTTACATTGGTCCAGTCTCTCCATGTTATGCCTCACAGCAATGTAAATGTTTACTGTGTGCTATTATATGTTGGAAATATGTAACTTGTTTTGATTTTACAGGACTCACAATTAAGAGACAATCTTAAATCCCATATGAGACTTGGTACTTTGGAACACTCTTAAAATTATTAAAGACTATGGGAACCTTTGAAGTTGGACTGAATGCAATTTGCAATGTTAGGAGGTCATGAGTATATTGGGGACCAGGGGCAGAATATGGTAGTTTGAATGTATGTCACCTATAGACCCAGGTGCTTTGTTAAAGCTTGTAACTTAGGTCTCCAGCTGCCTGGTTGGAGGAGTTATAACTGGGGGCAGATCCTTGGGTCCAGCCCAAAGGTGTGTTTGGGGAAAGATTTTAATTCTAGCCCAAAGGTATGCCCAATTATTTGAGCTCTGCAGGGTACCTGCTGTTTCTGGGGTTTTTTGGTGTTTGTTGGCTGATGATGGTTTCTCTCTGTGTTTAACTGTATGGAAGAAGCTTTTTCTGCCATTGATGGAACTTCCCTTTGGATCTGTAAGCTTGACATAAACCCTTTTTCCAATTAAACTGTGTCTGCTTTGGATGTTCATTCCAGCAATGTGGAGCTGACTACTACAATATCCAAAGTAAATAAAATCACCATATTAAATACATACCTGACCCCAAATGCTCATTATGGTCAAACTATATAATCAAATGAAGTCATCAATGTATTAATGGTTAAAGAAATTGTGGCATACATACACAAAGTATCATTCAGCTATAAAAATAATGAAATCCTGAAATATGCTGAAAAATGAATAAGAAGATATTATGTTAAGTGAAATAAGCCACTCACAGAAAGGCAAATACTACATGCTCACTTTCACAACTGGAAGCTAAAACTGTGCATATTGAAGTAAAAAAAGAGTAGAATAGTATCTATGAAGGGAAGTACAGGGTAGAGACATAGGAAGGTTGAATAACATATAGCAAAATAGAGTTAAACAAAATGAGGATAAGGATTAAATGGGAAGAAGAGTTTTAGTTGGAGGGAGATAAGAGAGAGTAATTGGGGGAGCAGGAACAAAATGCATTGTATACATATATGAAAGTATGAAAAATAAAAAGAACTGAACAGTAAAATTAATTAATTTAAAATGTTAATCAGCTTGATTTAATCACTATACTATATGTATGTGTTTGTGCATTTACATATATCATTCTATCCCATGCAAAACACAATCATTATAAGGTAATTAAAAATAAATTCAAAAAATAGTTTTGGACCTTAAAATAAGGAGAGTATTCTAGATGATCTGAGCAGTCCTAGTCTAATCACAGGAGCCCTTAAAAGTAGGCAACCTTTGAAAGCTGGGAAGACAAAAGAATTACAGACTCAGACAGACTAATATGATAGGAAAAGACTCAAGAGAGTTGTAAAGGGGGAGAAGACTGGATTCACCTTTTATACATATGAGAGAGAAAGAAAGAGGGAGAGAGAGAGAATAGGTGTGCCAAGGCTTCCAGCCACTGAAAACGAACTCCAAATGCATGTGTCCCCTTGTGAATATGGCTTACATGGGTCCTGGAGAATTGAACCTTGGTCCTTTGGATTTGCAGGCAAATGACTTAACCACTATGCCATCTCTCCAGCCCTGGATTTACCTTTGATATAAGAAGGGAAACATGAACTCAGAAAAGCAGGTAGCTCCTGAAAGCTAGTAGGAGCCCAAAGAACAGCCAACAAGGGCAGAGGAACCTTGCACCTGCAAAGGAACTTGTTTCTCCTAAAAATCTGAATAAGCAAGACAAAGAATGCTCCTAGAACCTCTAAAAAGGAAAGCATCCCTGATGACTGACAATTTGATTTTAGTCCAATAAGAACCTTGTCAGATTTCTATCCTATAAAGCTGTTAGAGAATATATGTGCATTGTTTAAGCCACTAAGCTTATGGGAATTTATCGTAGCAAACATAAAACTAGTATAGTACATAAATATTACAATTACCATTTCCACACCATTACTCTTTCCCAGAAAGAGTAATAAACCTAAGATCACCTAAGTACTGAGCAGCATGAAAGGAATTTGAACAGAAGTAATAATCTAGATAGAGCCTGTGTTTTATTACAGTCATACTCTTCATACTACAAACAAGACCCTTGAAAAGTTAGTTTTATTCATTATTTTCAGGACTTAGGCTTAGACCCAGGGATTCATGCATACTGGGAAGGCATGCTATGACTGAGGTACATTTCATACTCAAGAAGTTAGTTTTAAAGTAAAAAAAAAAGGCTATGGAGATGGTTCAGTGGTTACTAGCACTTTGCCACTTAATCATAAGGGCTTCTTGGGCTGGAGACCTGGAGACTACCAAAAACAACTCCCGAGAACCCATGTAAGAACCTAGGTATGCCCACACACATCTATAAACCCAATATGTGGTATGAGGGTAGGAGAGTGTGGCAAAGATCTCAGACTCATTGTCAGTAGATCTAAGTTGAAGGGAGAGCCATCCTCAAGTAAATGCACAGATGAGAGAAAGGAGAAGGATATCCAACATTTTCCTCTGGTCTCCCTACATACTGCATTGGGTGTGCATCAGTACATACACATACACCACATATAACACACATTACACACATACTCTATACACATATGCAAACAAGAAAAACTATGTTATCCTTGTGCTTCATTATATGCTATTATAGGTAATGCCAGTAAATTCAGGCAGGTAGCTTTTCCGGTAGGAAAAATGCATGACTTCAAGGCTGGAGAGATGGTTTAGCACTTAAGGAGCCTGCCTGCCAAGCCTAAGAATACCCGTTCCATTCTCCAGGTCTCAAGTTTAGCCAGACACAAGTGACCCAAGCATGCAATGCCATGCTTGCCCACAAGGGGGCTCACACGTCTGGAGTTCATTCACAGTGGCTGAAATGGCCTTGGCACACCCATTCTCTCTCTCTGCCTCTTCCTCTCTGTCTCTGTTTCTCTCTCTCTCTCTCTCTCTCTCTCTCGCCAAAAAAATGTGTGACTTCAAAGTTTAAGGAGATAGAAATTCTACCTTCCATGATTTGACCATTGCACATTTGTATACCTGTGACAAATTGACACACTACTCCTTGTAAATATGTATAATTTATGGCAATTAAAATTTTAGGGGGTGCAGAGATTGCTCAGTGGTTAAAGGCACTTTCTTGCTAAGCCTAATGAACTTGGTTTGATTCTCCTGTACTCAAGTAAAGCCAGATGCATGAAGTGGTGCATGCATTTGGAGTGTTTTTTGCAGCAGCAACAGTAGGAAGCCCTGGAGTGCACATCCATTCACATTCTCTCTCTCTCTCTCTCTCTCTCTCTCTCTCCCTCCCTCCCTCCCTCCCTCCCTCTGTGTGTGTGTGTGTGTGTGTGTCTATTTCATATATATATAATTTAGCACTTGGAATATAGTTCAAAGATAGAGCACTTGCCTAACATTCACAAGGCCCTGTGTTCAATACTCAGTGCTTAAAAGCAGGGATGATGTTTAGAATAGCTATGGCATAAGTAAATATATTTATATATTTGCTTATGTATATTTATACATACACACACACACACACACACACACACACACATATATATATATATATATATATATATATATATATATATATATATATATGTTTAACTATTCCTTTCTTTTCCCTCACAAATACCTCATCCTTCTCTCCAATATCTCATCAACCTCACATTTAACTATATAGAAAATAGCCAATAATTACCTAGATATTCCTAAAACATAAATCAAACCAAAAATTATTTTTCAGGAATCCTTCCTCTCTCTAAAATCCCAAAACTCCATAAATTGCCATAATTAAAACAGGATAGGAAATAGATCAATGGGATAAAGAGAACAAAGAATTTAGAAACATGGGCTGGAAAGATTGCTTAGTGGTTAAGGTGCTTGCCTGCAAAGCCAAAGGACCTTGGTTTGATTCCCCAGGACCCACGTAAGCCAGATGCACAAAGTGGCGCATGTGTCTGGAGTTTGTTTGCAATGGTTGGAGGCCCTGGTGCACCCATTCTGTCTCTCTCTCTCTCCCTCTCTATCTCTCTATCTCTCTGTGCATCTTTCTCTCTCTCACTCTCTCAAATAAATAAATAAAAATAAAATATTTTTTAAAAAGGATTTAGAAACAGACTTATGCATGTATGGAAACCTGAAAATCATAGGGGAAAGAAAGAACATTTAACAAATGGTTTTTGTATAATTGACTATTTATATAGAAAAAGTGGACACACATATATACAAAATTAATTGCATATGAATAAACAAGGTTATATTTTAAAAGACAATTTAAAAATTGTAAGGGGGCTGGAGAGATGGCTTAGTGGTTAAGGTGCCTGCCTTCTAAGCCTAAGAACACTGGTTCCAATCTCCAGTGGTTCCAATCTCCAGGTCCCACATTTAGCCAGATGCAGTGACGCAAGGGCGCAATGCCGCACTTGCCCACAAGGGGGCGCACACATCTGGATTTCGTTCACAGCAGCTGAGAGACTGCTGGTGTGCCCATCTCTATCTGTCTCCCTCTCCTTCTCTGTCTGTCTGTCTCTCTGTGTTTGTCTCTCTCCAAAAAATAAATAATAAAAATAATTTTAAAATAATTTTAAAAAATTGTAAGGGTGTTGGAGATTGTTGCAGTCAGGTTCACATTGCTGGCAGAAATCACCCAACCAAGAGCAGCTTGTAGGAAAAAATGGTTTATTTTGACTTATGGTCTCAAAGGGAAGCTCCATGATGGCAGGGGAAAATGATGGAATGAGCAGAGGATGAACATCACCTCCTGGCCAACATCAGTTAGACAATAGTGACAGGAGGATGTGCCAAACACTGGCAAAGGAAACTGGCTATGACACCCATATGCCCGCCCCCAACAATACTCTGCCTCCAGCAGGCATTAATTCCCAAATCTCCATCAGCTGGGAACCTAGCATTCACAACTCCTAAGTTTATGAGGGACACCTGAGTCAAATCACCACATTCTGCCCCTGGCCTCCATAAACTGATAACTATGATGTAAAATGCAATACATTCAGTCCATCTTTAAAAGTCCCCATAGTTTTATCAATCTTAATGATGTTCAAACATTCCCATAGTCTGGGACCTTTTAACTGAGCCATAATACCAAAAAAAGTCTCCAAAAAACCCATAATGGCACAGAATCAACACTCACACTGCAAAACTCACTCTGTAGCTCCAAGTCCATCAACTCTAGTCAGTGACAAATCTCCAAGTCTGATAATTCTGACCAGCAACAAGTCTTTGGAGTTCCAATTTTGCCCCTCCAGCCAGGCTACTCACAGTCCTGGAAAACTTCATCAGGGCTGTCAGCTCTCCTCAGCAGCCATCTCATCATCCTGGTATCTCCACTGCAACCCACAGTCCATCTCCATGGTTCTATCAGGTCTCCATGCAGGCAATCCAACAAACAAACCTGCTTCACACTGCCCATGGCCATTTCCAAAAGACAAGACCATGTTGCAATTTCAATGACCCAATCTTTCCTGCATTTCTTATACTCCATAAAACCAGTTGGTGTGCCAATTTGTTAATAAAGCAGACTTTGAAGAACAGGACACTCCATTAGCATTCAGACCCCTTCAAAAGACTGCATTCTTTCTGTTGTCCCAATTCAGTTCAGCTGGCCCAATCTCAATGGTTGTAATCTCTCATACAATTGCAGCTTAACAGGCAGCAGTTTCAGCTCCAAATTTTCATTTTTGTTACATATCCCTCTGCACACACCAGTCCATTTCTACACAATGAAACCCTGCACAAATTCTCAGGACAGGGGCATAACAGCAAGCCTCTCCCACAAACTGTTTTTAGCCCAGTCCAGGCAAAGCATTTTTTCACCCTCATAAGCCAAACCTCACAGTCCATAGTTCTTACCACATTCAGGTCTTTCAACTCTGACCAGAATAATCCAACAAGCTATACTTACACTGCAAGTCATCTCTTAGACCAAGGTTTCAAATCCCTCCACCTTCCTCTTGAAAATCAGCTCCATAAGGCCAAAGCCACACAATCTTGTGTCTAGCAGCAAATGACACCATTCCTTGGTACCAACTTTACTGTTGCAGTCAGGTTCGCATTGCTGGCAAAAATCACCCAACCAAGAGCAGCTTGCAGTCAAAAAGGTTTATTTTTACTTATGTTCTAAAAGGGCAGCTCTATGATGGCAGGGGAAAATGATGGCATGAACAGAGGGTGGACATCAACCCCCTGACCAACATCAGATGGACAATAGTGATAGGAGGGTGTGCCAAACACTGGCAAGGAGAAACTGGCTATAATACCCATAAGCCTGCCCCCAACAATACTCTGTCTCCAGGAGGATTTAATTCCCAAATCTCCATCAGCTGGGGACCTACATTCATAACACCTAAGTTTATGGGGGCACTTGAATCAAACCACCACAGAGATGTTGGTCAATGGTAGAGCAATTGCATAGCATGTATGTGGCCCTGGGTTCCATCCTCAGCACTGGTATGTAAACAAATGAAGAACCCTGATTCAAAAGTAAAAGATAATACGTAGAAAAACATAATACAAGAGAAGTTCTGTTTTGACCTCAGGTTAGGGAAAATGCATTAAGCAGATCATAAATGCACTAACTATAAAATGACTGACAAGTTTGATGTTTACCAGAAAATTCCATAATGAAAAATAAAAATCAATCCATAGAACTTAAAGGTAACTATAAATCATATAAATGTTAGAACATTAGGAATATATGAAGAATAGCTACAAATTAATAAGAAAAAGAAAATATGTTCAACAAAAAAATGAATAATATGGACACATATTTTACTCTCCAAATTATTATAAATGATTTATAGAATGTATGACAAAGTGGTCAGCCTCATTAATAAGCAAAGAGACACAAAATAAAAAGAATTTTATGATAACCAACTTGGTAATAAATTGCCTGTTAATAAGTAATGATAAGGTTATGAAGCAATAGAAACTTTATACTCTTCAGATAACAAGTGTGAACATTTGGGAACACTGAATATATCCCTTTTCTATGATATTTTAACACTTACCCCATGCAAATACCCTGGAGTTATTGTATAAATCTACTCATACAATGGACCACAGTACTGAAAATAAATAAAATACAACTACATAAACATGAAAGTATCTCGTAAAAATAAGGTTGGGGAAATAAAGGGAATTACAATATTATTTTATTAAAAGAAATTTTAAACATACAAACTAAATCATATTTTACATAAGAATACCTATATGATTTTTAAAATTACAAGAAGATAGTGAACACATAATTCAGTATGGTACTTTCATCTCATTGGGCTGGTGAAAAAAAATAAATGGTGCTGTAGAGATTACAAGCATCCTGGTAATACTCATTTCTTAACTAGGTGGTAGACATATGAGTCCTTACCTATTGGAGATAGTTTATAGTTCATTATAAATGCTTTATACAGCTTAGAACATATATATTTGAGTATTGGTGTTGAAATTGAGCTCCTCTCGGCTGCCCAAATGACCACTTAGGAGCGAATAAGGAGTGGGACTGGTTAAATGGGTAAGACTGGCTACCCCACTCCACTTTCATTCTGTGCAGCTA
Source organism: Orientallactaga sibirica (assembly GCA_036365145.1). Taxonomy (NCBI): domain Eukaryota; kingdom Metazoa; phylum Chordata; class Mammalia; order Rodentia; family Dipodidae; genus Orientallactaga; species Orientallactaga sibirica. The sequence continues at coordinate 1,142,757 of JAEOAD010000056.1, read as the reverse complement.
AGCTCGTTTGAATACAAAAACATTGAAAAGTTCTTCATTTCAAACAGGGCTATTTTAAAGAAGGAATGGTGCACACAGAATACTTGGATGTTTATTTGTATGCCATTAGCTATTTGGCAAAGGACCAAAGAAACCAGTCTCAGGTATCAGTACCATTGCCTACAGATAGTGAATCTAAACGAACGATGAAGTCATTGAGAACTGATACTGTTGGTTAGGATGATAATGCTGGTATCTACTTACATTCAACTTTTAAGGAATTCATCAATAATGGAATGGATAAAGAGGAATGAATAGCTTTTCTCTAAGCCTTTATCCTTGGTTCTTTATTCCAAACAGCTGTAAATTTCTTAATGGTTTCTAATATCCAAATGAGATCTGTCTCTCATTCTTCTTTTTTTTTTTCCCTATCTTGGCTATTCACTCTCTTGTTCACTCTGTCTGATGAAATGTTCTATGTGGCTATAAATGTTTTTTTTTTTTTTTTTTTTGCTTTTATAAAGTATGCCAGCAAATGTGAAAATTCTTCAACTTCCCTTTATTGCAGCATCACCCATTAGGTATTATTGCAAAACTATTTTATGTGCTTAAAAAATCCCAATCTCTAAATGGATGCTACCAAATGTTTTTATGACTTTTAATTTATTTTTACTTGTTCTGGAGCATTTTCAACCTGATGGAACTTCCCTGCTGACATTTCCTTTTGTTTGGCAAAGGTCAGCTTTTACTGTAACTTGGTGCTTCAGCACAGATGAGCAATCTGCTTAATAATTTCTTGCTCTGACCTACTCTTTCCTACTCTTTAATTATTTTTAATCATATATGTAGCTTATTTGGTATTGTGGTCCATCAATTATTTTATAAAGTTTCTCTGCAACTGAGAGGTAAAGCACATCTGTAAAGTATCAAACGAAGCTATCCCAGAAAGGATACAGTTTACTTCATAGTAGATATAAATTCCCAAAATGTGGGTACAAATAAGATTTCTGGAGAGCTAGAGAGATGGCTTAGGGATTTAAAGGAGCTTGCTTGCAAGGTCTGACCTGACGGTCCGGGTTCTGTTCCCCAGCACCCATGTAAATCTGGAGTTTATTGGAGTAGCAGGAAGCTCTGGCACACCCATACTCACTCTCTCTGTCTGACTCTTTCCCTCTGTTTCCTCACTCTCAAATAGACAAAGAAAATATTTCTATAAATACAGGGTTATACGTCTAGAAACAAATATATATTTGGTTGCTGTGTACATTTTATAAAGGAACTAACAATTTTCTTAATTTATTGAGGTTTTTAATATTAAGCTTTCATTCACAGATATTCAGAAACAAAAAGAATTCTACACAAACAGATTTATTTAAGCTGATATCACATAGTACCATATAATTTTGCATGCCTTTTCATGCTTTTATCTATTGTTTAAAATGAAATTTAAAAGAGAATTTCTAAGTCTTTGTAAATGACTTGGTACTCAATACAGTGAGTCTTACAGTACAGCACAAGCTGGTGTGTCAATACATAAGGAAAATACAGCAATGTGGAATAGGATTTCTCACTCATTCTAGAATATCTCTTGAGGTTTCAATATCACTCAAAAATTTAGAGAAAGTGAGAAGTTCAAGCAATTTAAGTAATATTCTAAGGTTGTGAATTGTGGTGCATACCTGTAAGAATAGCATTCTGGAAGCTGAGGTGGGAGGCAGGAGGCAAAGGAACAGGAGGTGCATATAAAGTCAGTCTAGGGAGCAGAGTGAGATCTCATATAAAAAAAGAATGAGAGCTGGAGAGATGGCTTAGCGGCTAAGGTGCCTGCCTGCTAAGCCTAAGAACGCTGGTTCCAATATCCAGCAGTTCCAATCTCCAGGTCCCACATTTAGCCAGATGCAAAGTGAGGCAAGGGTGCAATGCCGCACTTGACCACAAGGGGGCGCACACATCTAGATTTCGTTCACAGCAGCTGAGAGACTGCTGGTGCGCCCATCTCTGTCTCCCTCTCCCTCTCTGTCTATCTCTCTCTCTGTCTCTCTCTCCAAAAATAAACAAAAAATAATTAAAAAAATTAAAAAATAATAAAAAAAGAATGAAAGAGAGAGGAGGAAGGGAGGGAGGGAGGGAGGGAGGGAGGGAGGGAGGGAGGAAGAGGGAGAAAGGAAGAGGGGAGGGGGAAAGGATAAAAGGAAGGAAAAGGAAAAAACAGCAATAACAAATTCAAACATTTCCTGAAACAAAGTTATGTTCACATAATTTTAGATAAATTATAAGAATTTAAATGCTTTACATGGTACTTAGATTTCTGTCCCCTACCAAACACAGTTGCAAAACTAACTCGTTTCTTATATTAGGGGTACTTTGGCAGTAAAGCCTTGCTTCAGAAGCCAGATTTACAGCATCTATGCCAAAGAACTGTCCAGTCTCTCTATTGGAAGCTTTCAGGTTAAGGTTGGGCTTTCACCTCAAAAAAGCAAAGCATCCTATAATTCAAAAAGGCTGCTGAAACCAGGAGTGGTGGCTCATACCTGTAATGCCAGCACTTAGAAGGTAGGAAGATTGCTATGAATTTGAGGTCAGCCACCAAGCTACTAGATTAAGACCTTGCTCAAAAAAAAAAAAAAAAAAAAAAAACCTAAAACTAGGAGGGAGATTGAGAGGGTGAATGGTGGTTGTTACAGTCTGGTTAACGTTGCTGGCAGAAAACACCCAACCAACCAAGAGCAGCTTGTAGGAGAAAAGGGTTTATTTTGGCTTACAGACTCAAGGGGAAGCTCCATGATGGCAGGCAAAAACAATGGCATGAGCAGAGGGTGGACATCACCTCTTGGCCAACATCAGGTGGACAATAGCAACAGGAGAGAGTGCCAAACACTGGCAAGGGGAAGCTGGCTATAATACCCATATCCCCACCCCCAACAATACACTGCCTCCAGGAGGCTTCAATTCCCAAACTGCCACCAGCTGGGGACCTAAACCTTCAGAACACGTAAGTTTATGGGGGACACCTGAACCAAACCACCACATTGGTAGTTGGGTTTGTTCATTGCATGCTATATGCATGTACAGAAATATCACATTGAATCTCATTAACATGTATGATCAATAAGCATTAATAAAATAAGATAGCATGGAGTCCCAATTTGCTGGAAGGGACACCCAGAATGTCAAAGCCAAAAGTATTCTTCCTGGGCTGAGGAGATGGCTTAGTGGTTAACGTGCTTGCCTTGGAGGCCTAAGGACCCAGGTTTTATTCCCCAGGACCCACATAAGTCAGATGCATAAGAAGTCACATGCATCTGGAGTTCATTTGAAGTGGCTGGAGGCCCTTGTGTGCCCATTCTCTCTCTCTCTCTCTCTCTCTCTCTCTCTTTTTCCCTCTCTCTCTTCCCCCTCTCTCTCACACAAAATAAATAAATAACAAAAGTATTCTTCCTAACAAATGTTGTGAGGCCACCCTTATGAGAACACCAAAACCAGACAACTACCAGACATGTAAACTTCAGACCCTGCTCTCATGAATATATATGTAAAATTTCTCACCAAAATGTTAGCTAGCTGGAGGTGATCATGTATAAGAAGAATTATATGCCTCGACCAAGTGAGATTTATCACAGGTATACAAGGCTGGTACAAGACTTAAAAACCCATTACATCAACAGAGAAAAGGAAAAGACTTGCATAATCATCTCAATTGATGTAGAAAACAAAGTGATAAAATCCAACCCCTGTTGATGACAGTAACTAATAAAGTGGGAGAAGGGAGCTACCCTAACTCAATGACAGTCAGAGACAACCAAGAGAACTCTGCAGTTGGCCTGGTACCTGGCTATGAGGACCCAGAAATTGCCCACTTAGAGCAGCTATGGCAGATGGGAGGCGGGTGTAATCTGCCCCCAGTAGGGCAGCAGAGAGAGAAGGCAGAAGGGGAAAGGTAGGGTTCAGCCCTGCCTCAGTGGACCACAGCCATCAGCCCACCCACAAAGTTAGAAGGCAGAGTAGAGGTAGCTTCCACTTTAAGGGAATCTAGTAGATAGAACTTTACATTCAGCATGGACCAAGAAAGAGCCAATGAAAGAAAGCGACCAGATGAAAAACAGAGCAGAGTCATTCTTCAACATAGCATGCGTACACTCCAGCATGCAGTATTAAAAGCCCTTTTCAGGGCAAAGTCATCATGTCCTTGTTCCTAGATTTCAGGATAGACATTTTGTACAGCCTGTAGTTAAAGCTATCACTGTCATTGTGACCTTGCATAGCCACAACTCATGCTTGCACATTGTGGATGTGTGCCTTATAAAGTGAGCTTCTATGATATTGGCAAGATAGAAAGAAACCATTCTTAGAGATTCATGTTTATAACTGCGTGAAATGAGGTATGGCAGTTTCTACCATTTTCATTTAAATTTTTGATTCTTTTTTGTTTGTTTGGTTGGTTTGGTTTTTCGAGGTAGGGTCTCACTCTGGCTCAGGCTGACGTGGAATTCACTCTGTAGTCTCAGGGTGCCCTTGAACTCTCGGAGATCCTCTTACCTCTGACTCCCGAGTGCTGGGATTAAAGGCGTGTGCCACCACACCCGGCCTAAATTTTTTATTCTTATCAAGCCCAAGGTACCACTAAAAATTTCTCTATGTCACTCATCTTTATTACCATCAGTTGTCCTTGAAAGTAAGGATTTAGTTGGGAAAGTCCTTGAAGAAAGAACATGAGCAGTCAACAAATTAGGCACACGACATTGTCCTCTACTAACAGTGTCATCCTCCCCTCTCAGCACCAGCTCTAAGTGGCTAGATCAGCCTTTGAAACACAGAGAGTGGCTTTCTTCCCTAGCAAATAATCATTGTCTTACCTTAAACTAGTCTGTTCATCTGGTTTTCAGATGGATAACAAGACACTGATGAACCAGCTCACATGCTAATTCTGATTCTGCCAATTTCTGTTTGAATTTTTCAAAAGAAAATAATAATAATTAACTATGTTTAAATGTCATGGACTCATGAATCTCCCAAGAGGTACCTCTACCCCAATTTTCAAATGTACCGCTAAAGTTTATTTCACAAAACAAAATAAAATAATAATGATTTCAGTTTCAAAACACTAAGAGCCAGCTCCAACTGCCTAAATGGCCTGGACTTCATTCCATCAGGTACTACTGAGCCTGTGCAACACTCTCCATTTGGGATGGGTTTCTTCTGAAACAGGTAAAGCATAAGAAGTGTACAAAGAACAGCCTTGACAACTTCAAGCAACCTCAGAGCTGAAGCGCTTCACTTACTGGCTCCCGCTAAGCTTGGCTCCGCGCTAAAACAGCCATAGATAAGTAAAAGCTAGTGCCATCTGGTGGTAGCACCGCCTCCTGCGCTGAAAATCTTGGGCTCACGTGCTAGCAATTTCCGTTTCTGTTTTCATCTATTAAGCCACAAGCCAAACCATGGAGGAGAACAAGGGATTCAAGGACAACAAAGAACGTTATGATCTGAGTGGGCGTGGAAGATTTAAACATGAAAAATGTGCTGAGAAACTTTACTGGAACCATAAGCTAAATCTTTTAGGTGTAAAAGATGATAGGCCAATCTACTTCTGTAACAATTGTGATTTGCCAATTAAACTCTATGGGCTCATGATTCCATGTAGGCATGCTTTTTTGCTATGCTTGTGCCATTTCACATGAAGAGCAGGCTGAAAAATTGTGTCCAGCTTGTAGTAAAACTGTGATTTGCATTGAGAAATATAAACGAAGTTCTCTCATTCGGAGTTGCATTCTTCAAAGGTGCCAGAGATTGTATTTGTCTCCAGCAGCTTTAGAGATTCATGTTAATTTATACCATAAAAGTGTTTAAAATTTCCTGTTATTTGAAAATGTTCATTCTCAGTAATATGCCACCACCAATAGAAATCCCTAGTGACCTGATAATGTAGCCAGACAAGAATCCTTTGAACCATATTCCACCAAAGCAGTACAGTATGGCACACAGCACATGAACAGTATCGCTAGTTGCATTAAAATATTTGTGCACAGAACTAGAGAGATAGCTTAGAAGTTAAGGCACTTCCCTGTGAAGCATAAGGTTCAATTCCCTAGAACCCATATAAGCCAGGTGCACAAGGTGGCACATGCGTCTGGAATTCATTTGCAGTGGCTAGAGACCTTGGCATGCCCCTCCTCCTTCCCTCCCACTCTCTCTCTCTCTCACACACACACACACACACACACACACACACACACACTCCCTGCCCCCCTCTCTCTCTCTCAGATAAATAAGTAAAATATTTTTAAAAATTGTGCGCCTCCAGAAAGTTGTTTGTAGCTTCACCTCAACCTCCTTCAGTGAGTCAGATACACTTTGTATTTCAAAAAGAATACCTGGAAATGTAATTACTGCCCCTACTCAAAATGACTCAAATCCAGATGCTTGACAACCACTGCCTTCCTCTACACCTGCTCCAATCATCCTGAATAACGCGGTCAAGAGTGATACTGAACTCATATCATGTTGAGCCTCTATGACTACATTCTTCATCATAGAACCTAATGCTGCATCTTCCCTGGGCTACTAGTGCTTTCTCACTTGATTTATAGCCAAGTTTCCAGCCTTCCAATGGCTTCTCCTCTACTGCATTCTCCACGGCCTTGATGTGGCCCAGATGCTACCTCACATAAAATATCTTTCTCTCGGATCTGCTGCCCCATCTGTTAGTGAACACATTTCTCACCACTGTACTTCAGTATGTTCCAAGTCACTGGAGACTAAAGAAATATGAGCCTTCCTCCTAGGAAACCGTTGGAAGTAGTTAATGGTAGATGGCTTGCACCTAAAGGGACACCTTCATTCAAGAGCATGCAGTCTACCTTCTTAAACCCACCTTTTGGCTCTTGGACCGCATGGGGATCATCAGAGATACAGGTCAGTTAAATATTTTGAATAGAAGAGATGACAGCGAAGGAAAAGTATATACTAATCTTCTATTTAAACTTTATTTGGGAAAGGTAATGTGTAAATCATGCAGTATCTTATCTCCTAAGTATGATTTCAAGTGCTTTATCATACTACTAATAACTGGCTCAGTTGAGCATAGATATGGCTTAGCAACTTTCTTCCTTCATGTGGTAAATCTACCCAGAAGTGGCCATTTGCAATATTATGTCAAAAAATGTGTATATTCTTGATTTCAAAAGTATTGGGTTTTTTAAAGCATAATGTTTATAGGGTTTTTTCTTGTGATATAGTTTGTTTACCTGAGTAAAACAATATAGTTGTTAAAATAACACAATTAGACCTTTGTGTACAAATCTATCATAGTGTGATTGATGATGTCATTGTTCCTATACCTAAATTGCCCTTTCTTACTCTGGATGAGGCCTTGTGAGCCAAATAGTATACCTGCTGAGCTATACTGTAGGTATGAGTACTCATACAACCAGAACCATTTATTAAAACAAGCACTAAATCCTTCTTGCCAATCTAATTCTGACCCTTGACCTAGCTTATGATATCAGAAAACTGCCTCTTCCCTGACAGTCAATTTTGATCTCATTTTCCAAATCTATTTACTAAGATCTTTTCTTCTTCCTATGCATGAATCTCTATCTGGGCAATTAATTAGGTCAGAGTGACCATACTGTTTTCTTGGCAGCATAACAGTAAATGGAAATCTAACATTTTAAAATTGCCTGATATTAAAAAGAAAAGACAATTTACTCCCTCCATTTGCTTTTCTTTTTTATTAACATTTTATTAGCATACAAAGAATTAGGTTTCTTTATGGAATTTTAAAACAAACTACTCCCTCCATTTTTTCTTAGCATTTCTTTCAGAAAACTTGATTCGAAAATGTTGCCTCCTTGAAATGTATGGAAATCTTTTCCAAAACTAAATAAGCAGATCACCAGCACTGTATTAATGTCATTCTTAAAGACCAAAGAGCCAGCTCATTGAAAAGTAGACACCAAGAAGAGTGGTGCCCTATGTTCCTCTCTGTGACAATTTTGCTCCAAGATATAACTTCCACTTGTCAGAAAGGTATGAGAGATTTTGCTTTTTCCTTTGGATGAATACAATTAACATGTATGCACTACATATATAAAAGGGTAAGAGTTCTTTTCGGTATACAGAGTCTTGATATTGGATTTCCCAGCATCCAGAACTGTGAACAATTAGATTAATTGCTAATACATTTCCAGGCTAAGACATTTTTATAGGAGAATAAGATACACACTATCCAGACTTGATTTAGGGGATGTCAAAGACATGTTTCTACTCAAGTCCTAGTAGCACATGGAAGTCTCAAGAAAGTGAAGAAAAGAAATAACTAAACACTTTAGCCACTGTTGATTGGGGCTATTTACTAAAGGAAATTACTGTAGTCAAGGGAGCAAAGGAAAAAGAGAAAACCGTTTGCTGTTATTTGCAAAAGGAAAGGAAACAGGACTTTGAAAATAAGATTGCAGGGGCTGGGCGTGGTGGTACATGCCTTTAATCCCAGCTTCAGGAGGCAGATGTAGGAAGATCAACGTGAGTTCAAGGCCACCATGAGACTACATAGTGAATTTCAGGTCAGCATTGGCTAGAGTGAGACCCTACCTCAAAAAACCAAAAGAAAAAAATAAAAACTGCAGAATGAGACTCTAGAGGATACAAAACTTACAAGAACAAGATCACCAAGAACTCCCAGGACAGAGCTTGGAATATAGCTGAGTGGTAGAGTAGATGCTTAGCATGTATGAGACCCAGTTCAGTTCCCACTAGAAAAAAATGTTCCCCTCACCCCCTAGAAAAACAAAAGACAAGACCCTCAACTAGTGAATAAATAGCAAATGGCTCATACATGACAAAAGGGGGAATCCCTCAGGCAGGAACGGAACAGCCATATGCTTCTATAACTTTTTTTTTTCGAGGTAGGGTCTCACTCTAGCTCAGGCTGACCTGGAATTCACTATGTAGTCTCAGGGTGGCCTCGAACTCATGGCGATCCTCCTACCTCTGCCTCCTGAGTGCTGGGATTAAAGGCATGTGCCACCATGCCCGCCTGCTTCTATAACTTTTCACTCAGGCATTCAAGTTGTTTCTTTTCCATCATAGTTCTCATGCAGATTGGTCCACTGACTGAAGAATTGGATTGTTTACTTATAATTCTCTTGTTAATCAGTTGGGAAGGGTTCAGCTCTACAGGTTAAAGGCTAACATGTTCTGTAGTCTGGATGCTGTGGCTTGCTGTACTACCTGGCCAGAAGGCATCTGAATTAGCGTCCTTAGGCCAGGGAAGAAATGAGTTGATGCACCATTTTTGACCCTAAGGAATAATTGATGTGGACCTGGATTTCTGAGAGGGTGGATTAGATACCCCTGAAAATGCAGGAGACCTCAGGCTAGTGAACTCCAACTTCAGGTCTCTCTGTCCAACTTATCAAAAATTAAAAATGCAGACTCAGAGACGGATAAATTATGAATTATAAGATTTATTTTAGAGGGAGTAAGGAACCAAAGGGAAGGCAAACAGGAAAGCCCAAGCCAGAAGAAATTCTCCCCCTTCCCAGCATGGCCTGAAAGAAGGAGGGAAGACAGAAAATCCCCCTTACATCTCCCAGGAAGAAGCCTCTAGAAAAGGGGCTCACACACACATAGAAAGCAAAGCAGGAGAGTACAAGCGAAAATATCCCCTCACATAATTGGTCACAGAAGACTAAGAAAGTTTAAGGAGCTCTCAGCTTAGCGAGCACACACATAGCAAAACAGAAAAGCACCCAAAACAAAGCAGAAAAGCATCCAGTCTAAAACAAACAAACAAAAAAATCTGGCTTGGAAGAGAGAGATGATGCCTAGAACCTACAAGATCCCCCTCACATAGGGAAAGAACAAGCTAAGAGAGTAGTAAGGGGCCAAAAACCAAGAGCCAAGGAACCGGAGCTTACAAAAGAGACCAAGAGAGCCGGGCGTGGTGGCGCATGCCTTTAATCCCAGCACTTGGGAGGCAGAGGTAGGAGGATCACCGTGAGTTCGAGGCCACCCTGAGACTACATAGTTAATTCCAGGTCAGCCTGGACCAGAGTGAGACCCTACCTCAAAAAAAAAAAAAAAAAAAAAGAGACCAAGAGAGGGCCACACACATGGCTCAGGCCGATTTATATTGATCAGATTTCCAATTAGGCTGCACCTTCTCATCAGACTCAGGTCTGTAAGACAAAGACCTGATTGGTTAGTGAGCTTCAGAGGCTCACTCACGAGGTTGGAGAGATGGCTTAGCAGTTTAGGCACTTGCCTATGAAGGCTAAGGACCCAAGTTAGATTCCCCAGTACCCAAAGTGGCACATGTGTGTGGATTTTGTTTGCAGTAGCTAGATGCCCTGGTGCACCCATTCTCTATCTACCCCTCTCTCGTTCATAAATACATACATATATACATGCATGCATACATACATACATACATACATACATATACATGAGGCTGACTCATGAGGCTGACTCACGAAAGGCCAGCCCACAGGTATGCTAAACCCAGGAAATGTTGAGAAAGAAGCAAAAAGCTACTGCTGAGGTCTTTTTGGATGAGATTGCATCACATGTGGGTTTTAGTCCTGCTAAGACAGGCAAAGTGGCATCCATGTCTTCGTAGGCCAGTCCCTAGCTAACTACCTCTCAGGAAAAGGCTACCTTGTTCCAAATCCATATCATAATGATAGTGGTTTGATTTAATATTGGAAACCAGTAAAAAATTCTTACCTAAATGTAGAGAGCTGCGAGGTGCCGCGCCTTAAAGATGGCGCTGGCTTCCGCCTTCCGCCTTCCCGATGGCGAGTGCTCTCCTGGATAAACAAGTCCTTATTTGGCTTGGGCCGTGATCTAGGCTTGCTTCCGCATATGTGGACCTATCTGCATTCACCACGTGGCACACCAGGGTTGGCTGTTCAAAGGCTTCTTAAGCTTTGGGCGGGCTTGTCCCGGGGAGTGAGTCAGGCAGTGAGTGAGTGAGGCAGTCAGTGAGTGAGGCAGTCAGTCAGTGAGTGAGTCTGTGGGTCAGTGAGTGAGTGAGTGAGTGAGTGAGTCAGTGAGGGAGTCGGGCAGTGAGTCAGTGAGTGAGTGAGTCAGTGAGTGAGGGAGTCAGTGAGTCAGTCAGTCAGTCAGTCAGTCAGTCAGTCAGTCAGTCAGAAGATTGTTCAAGGTTCCTGAATAAACTGCTGAAAGAAGAGTCCGAGCGTTGCGTCTTCCTTGCTGGTCGAGGCGGTCGCGACACCTAAATAATGAGATGTGATGGCATACAAACAGTATTCTTTTTTGTTTGTTTGTTTGGTTGGTTTTGAGGTAGGGTCTCACTCTGGCGCAGGCTGACCTGGAATTAACTATGTAGGCTCAGGGTGTCCTTGAACTCATGGCGATCCTCCTACCTCTGCCTCCCAAGTGTTGGGATTAAAGGTGTGTGCCACCACGCCGGGCTACAAACAGTGTTCTTTATGTGGAGCTTAATTTGAAGCAATAAAGCTGGTTATTAAAAAGTCAAGTAGTTTTTAAATGAATAGTTTTTAAAGTCCACTTATTCTGTATTATTCCCATACTTCGAGTAAGGAGAGAAATTTTTTGTTTGTTTGTGTTTTTCAAGGTATAGTCTCTCTCTAGCCCAGGCTGACCTGGAATTCACTATGTAGACTCAGGCTGGCTTTGAACTCACAGTGATCCTCCTAACCTCTGCCTCTTTAGTGCTGGGATTAAAGGTGTATGACACTACACCCAGCCTGATACATTTGACATAAAAAATAAAACATGGTTGAACACTAACCTTTAAGCTGTAAATAAAATAGGGCAGTCGTTAGTCTTATAACTCTCTTAACTAAGTAAAATCACCTACAATTTTCTTTTCCTCTGGAGTATATATTTATGTTTTGATTTTTCTTTTTCTTTCCCTCTAGTGGATGAACCTAATTTTTTTTTTTTTTTAGGTTCTCACACTAACCCACCTGGAATTCACTCGGTATTCTCAGGGTGCCCTTGAACTCACAGCAATCTTCCTACCTCTGCCTCCCAAGTGCTGGGATTAAAGGCATGCACCACATCTCCTGGCAAACCTTAACATTTTAAAAATTTCCCTTTATTAGCATAACAAGAATAGATTTTTTTAATTTTTATTTTATTTATTTATTTGCAAACAGAAAGAGAGAGAGACAGAGAGAAAAGAGAGACAGACAGAGAGAGAATGGGCACACCAGGGCCTCCAGCCAGTGCAAATGAACTCCAAGCGCATGTGCCCCTTGTACATCTGGCTTACTTCGGTCCTGGGGAATCAAAACTGGGTCCTTTGGCTTCAGAGGCAAATGCCTTAACCTCTAAGCCATCTCTCCAGCCCAGAAATTGATTTTATTATGGTGTTTTCAAACAATTTTTGTTTCCCTTCCTCCTCTCCCCTTGTGCCCTTGCTGTCCATCTATGCTTCCTCTCTGCTTTCATACTATATGTTTCTTTTTGTCCTTCTTCCCTTCTCATCACCTCGCATTCCCCTCTTATGGTCTCCTATCTCCAGTCATAGCCTGTACTCACTCTAACATCCATATATTTACATATATACAAACATTAAAATGTAGGATCCACATATGAGAGAGAACATGTGATTTTTGTCTTTCTGGGCTTGGGTAACCTCACTTAGTATACTTTTTCTATTTCTATGCATGTTCCTATAAATTTCATAACTTGATTTTTCTTTACAGCTGAGTAAAACTTCATTGTGTATATATATCATATTTTCATAGTAATAAGTTGAAGGACATTTAAATTAATTATATTTCCTAGCTACTGTGAATAGGGCAGCAATGAACACAGATGTGTAAATATCTCTATGGTAGAATTTGAGTATTTACCCAAAAGTGGTATAACTGGGTCATATGGAAGTTCAATTTTTTAGCTTTTTCAGAAACCATCACAATTATTTCCATGGTGGCTACATCAGTTTACACTCCCACCAACATTAAATAAGGGCTCTTCTTTCCCCACCACCTTGGCAGCATTTGATCTCATGAGTTTCTTAATGGTGGCCACTCTGACTAGGGTGGGATAGAATCTCAAAGTGGCTTTAATTTGCATTTTTATATGACTAAGGTTTTCAATATTTTAAAATATCTCATGGTCATTTGTTTCTTATTTTAAGAACTGTTCATTTCATTGTCCCATCCATTGATTAACAGTTTTTTAGTGTTTAGTTTTTGCATTTCTTTATGTGTTCTAGGCATCCACACCCTGTCTAAGGACTAGCTGGCCCAAATCTTCTCCCATTCTGCAGCGCCTACACTTCTATTTGTTTTATATATGAAAGAATAAGAAGTTTATGAAATCAGTGGATTTCAAAAGGTCTTGGCAACTTTCTCTCTTTAGTCCTTTACAAGAAAACTATGAAAAGAAATGGTCACACAAGAGAGCTAAAATCATTCAGCATGTATATATTTTACTGGCAGTCTTAGAACCTAAAGCACAAGTCAAAACTGATAACTTGGCTTCATGGGGCCTGTGATACTTTGAATATGAAATGTGGGCTAGGGAGATGGCTCAGCAGTTAAGGGCACTTGCTTGAATACAAAAATGTCCCCCATAGACAAATGGATTTGAATACTTAACCCCAGTTGGTGGCACTGTTTGGGAAAATTGTAGAATCTTGATGAAGCCTTGCTGAAGGAAGTTTGCCCTTGGGAACAGACCTTGAGGTATTACAACCCAGCCATACTTGCTCTCTCAATTTTTCTACTTCTTTGTGATATGATGGTATGATGCCATCTGTCTCTCCTGACATGCTTTCCCCATCTTGATGGACTTCCCCTCAAAACTGTAAGCTGAAAATAAATCCTGTTTTTACTTAAGCTGATTTTGGTCAAGTATTTTGTCCCAGAAATGAGAAAATAATTGATATAAGGGCTTAAGGGATTACTAAAAATTAAAAATTTTGCTAAACTAAAGAAAAATATTTGGGGCATGCATTTTAAGCTAAGGGCTGCAAAATGTCATAAGAGTCAGCAATTATACAAATGAATGGCCTACTACTACCCCATACATAAAACCCAGCATCTGTTGGTGTATTGACTGGTTACAAACCAACATTTTATTCAGTCCTACTATTGTGTTTTGGAGATTAACTTTCCTGAACCCTACTACTGTTTTGCTAGACAAATGGATGGCCATGATTAAACAGTAGTCTTATAAGCAAATACTAGATAATAATCTGATTTATAAATTAGATTGTCTTTTTCAAAATGCATATTTTATAATGCTTAATGATGGGTCATAAACCCAGCATAGAAGTGGTCAGTTGATGACTTCTTGTGCTATGGTGATTGATGATAAAATCTTTAAAGGTTATGTTTTATCTGGAATGAAGTTTACAGATGCATTTAATAGCAGTTACTAGAGCTACAGTTCCTAGATCTGGACTTACAGTGAAGACACAAACACACACACACACACACACACAGATGATATACATGTTTGATGCCTGTCATTTAATAGGGTATGTTTAGAGAACTAAACTAGAGAGGGAATTATTGACTTTAATGAGAACTAAAAATCTCCCAGAAAATTTAAAGTTGATGAGCTAGAAGCTTTAGAACTGAATACTCAGCTATAAATAACTTACTGTAGAAATCACCTATAAGAAAATTTCTAAAAGCAGTGATTTTTCTGACAGCTATAAAACCTGTTGTTAAAACAAGATGGATTCTAAACATGGAAACCCATTTTTAATAGGAGAAAACTGTGTTTGGTTTCAGAAAAAAAAGGTTTAGGAAGGGCAAATGGCCAACTGGATTGAAAAGTGGTTAAAAGAAATTCAACTGGATTATAGGAATTACCTACAAAATGGTTCCTATCCCACAGTCTTTATTTCCTTATTTTTGTTTCATTTGCAACAAAAACTCATCTAAGTAACAGGGATTTTAAACCATGCTACACTCTAAATATACCTAGTAAAAATATTTTTTTTCAGAAAATGCTATACTAGAGACTTATTTACCAGCAGAATTCTCTACAGGCCACTCTCAAAGTAAGTAAAGAAACTTTGCCTGACTCACTTTACAAAGAAGGTAATGACAGTTTGATTTCATAGAATTAATGCCTATGGAAGGTAGGAAAGATTTTCTTAGCTATGGCATCTATGATGTCTGAATAGTTTAAAGTCCTTCCTGTTTTAAAAGCTTATGTGCAGGCAGTAGTAAAGACTCTCTTAATGCACAGAACCTCCACTTATAGACAAAGCATATAGTTTTGTGGCACTGTTATCCAGGAAGCAAGCAAATGTCTGCAAACTGAGCTCTCATACTTCATTTGGGTATGGTGGCACATGCCTCTAGTTTCAGTTACTTGGGCAACTGCTGCCAGATGCTCATTTGAACCCAGAAACTCAACAAGATAATAGGACAGCATCTTAAAACAAAACAAAAAAAATCTATCATAGTCTCAAATAGAATGAGTGACTCAAACTCTTAACAAAATAATAGGCTGATATCCAGTAATTTACTGGGTTAAAATAGCCTAGAGATTTACTACCAGGCACTTTGTTTGCACTAGTTTCGTTACATTTCTATCATTTGTAAGATTGTGTCTTACAAGTAATAATGTTATATCTGTTTGAATTTATGCTTGTCAGACCTGTGAATTTGGATCTGAAACAACTTACAATGCCTTCTTTCACTGAATCGTCTCATGAACATGTTTAGTGCTTTAAAAGACGTCTCTCTTTTCTAGAAATGCTGAGACATAAAGTCAAAAGGCCCCGGAGGAATCTGCTGAAAGAAATATGTCATCCTTCTCAAAGTGTACCATTAAGCCAGGCATGATGGTGTGTGCTTATAGTCCTAGATACTTCGGAGAATGAAGTAGGGGGATCATTTGAGCCCAGGAGTTCAAGGCCAGCCTGGGCAACAACAAAAGACAAATAAATTGGACAATTTTGTTTACAAGGAAAAAGAGGTTGTTACCTATAAGACTGAATGCTTTTGAGCTCTGCTGATCAGTACTATGACTGTCAGAATGGTAAAGTATCTGGATAGATTCATGTTCCCATGTGAAGCCAGCTCCTCATAACTAGATAATGGTTTCAACAAATAACTTGAGGCTGTTATCTAGAATGACTGATACAGCTACTGAACTCAACAGTTCCTAATCTTAAATTTCAAATCAGCCCTAAATTGTACTTCTAGTATATATATGTCCTGGGTTTATATCTCCAGCAGTCAAGGCAATTGGCAGAATTAAAGTGGGATCATATTTATTACTATTTTAGTAATAGCAAAGTAAAAGTAATGAATATACATCCAAAAATTCCAAGCTCTCAATTTGACACAAAAATATTTTGTTGGCCAGAAATATGGTTTAGCAGTTCAGGTGCTTGCCTGTGACACCTAAGAACCAATGTTTGAATTTCCAGGTCCCACATAAGGCAGATGAACAGTGATGCAAGCAGGGCTCATTTGCAGTGGCTAAAGGCCCTGGCATGCATATTCTCCCCACCCTCTCTCTCTCTCTTTCCCCCCTCTTTTTCTCTCTAATAAATAAAAATATTGTTAGTTTCATTATAAGTATAGGATAGAAAAGAAAATTACTGAATTAACAAAGAGAAGTCTATCTCAGTCATATATGAGTATGCTATCACTTACTTAACTTTGAGATACTAATTTTCTTTGGTCCTAGTAAGAATATATAAACAAATGTGGACATGCATAATATCTATAATATAATGATAATATTAATAAAAGTACTGACCTAGATTAAAAAATGGCCCACAGATTGGATTTGTTATCAAGACTTAAAACTCTTAGATCATGTCCACTAAGCACTGGGAATTCAATCTGTGTGTCTCTCTCTCTCTCTTTTTTTTTTTTTTTGTCATTTTTAAATCCTGCTTTTATTTTATTTTATTTTATTTTTAAATAAATATATATTTTTTATTTATATTATTCTGATTTTACATTCATAGTATTGGTTCTTAATGAGTGGCTACCACTGTGTTTTGGTTTTGCATCTGGGAAAAATTATTTATTGTGATAATTGCTAGAGGTTCAAGTTTATCCTATTAAAGTGTAGTTACATCTTATGACCAATGAGAAGCAAGGAGAAATTTATTGGCCCTTAGAGGAAAAAGTCAGTTAAAAATTTAGATTATCAGACTATATTTATGGTAATCATTAGAGTTTGATATGGCAAGATTTCATTGAAAACTGCAAAATAATACTCGTGAAACATTTGAAAGCAGAAACAGTAAATATATCACAACATTTTGGAAAATTAACACATGATTGGAGAAATTTATGCATTGCTAATGGAGACTCTGCTTTCACCATTCATCGCTGGCATTTAGTACTTACAGAGTATTCCTCTAAGGTGAATACTGTACAAAATTTTAACTTATCCTGCTATAGTTCTGAAAATTGCTTTATTTTATGTTTTACTGTGGACTTGTTGGATATTTAGACTATGAAAATCTGCCCAAAGGAAAGCAGAAATGGCAATGTGGAAAATCATAAGGTTAATTTTATTAGAAAACAGTAAGAAGGGAAACTCTGAGGGGAAATACAAGCCCCTTCCCTTTCCTTTTAGCAATTCCTTCAGAAAACTTGAGATCATAAGTAAGATTCTAATTAAACTTCCTTCTAGTTTTGTATGTCAAGAACATCATTTTGGTAGCCAATGAGACATTTCTTTTAAAAGTAAATGAAAGGTAGCTCTCTCCTTGTGGAAATTTAGCTCTAAGATATAACTTCCCACTACTCAAAAACATAAGGGAATCGTTATCATTGCTTTGGATAGATCCCGCTTGTTAATATACATGTAAACGATTAGCATACTGTAAAGGAGCAAGAGTGCACCTTCATCGTTTCAGTGTTTACAGGGACTTGCCTATTGTGTTCATCATAGTCTGGATGGCTCTCACTCACTAATAATCATATTTCTTTGCTTCCCCATTTTGTGAGGATGTTTTACTCTGTTGGAAGGGGACTTGAAAAAAGTCCTTCCCCAGATGTCCCCAGTAACACCTTTTCAACAGTTAACTCAGTGAAAAAGTCCTTCCCTTTACCTGACAATTAAGCCCAGTAACTAAAACTTTTCAACAGTTAACTCTAGTGTTTCAGCTTTCTTAACTGAACCCTCTTTGACAATTATATTGTGTCATTTATGCCTAAAATCATAATTATAAACCACAATTGTAAAATTTACATAAATCATTGAAATATGACTGCAGAAAGGAGTCATTTCTATGAAGACTAATCTGGATTGTTTTAACAATATCTAAGGAGATCCTTAGAAAACAAAAACAGCTCGCAATCCAGTAGGGAGGTGCAAAAATACTAAGTCCCATTCTTCCACAAATAACTTTTCATCAGCATTGCTTCTCCTTTTTAAAAAATCAGTTTAAAAGCTAGGCATGGTGGGGCACGCCTTTAATCCCAGTACTTGGCAGGTAGAGGTAAGAGGATTGTCATGAGTTCAAGGCCACCCTGAGACTACACAGTGAATTCCAGGTCAGCCTGAGCTAGAGTGAAACTCTACCTCAAAAAAACCAAAAAAAAAAAAAAAAGCTTCATTAGAATATAACTCTAAAGCCAGGCATGGTGGCGCACGCCTTTAATCCCAGCACTTGGGAGGCAGAGGTAGGAGGATTGCTGTGAGTTCAAGGCCACTCTGAGACTACAGAGTTCCAGGTCAGCCTGGACCAGAGTGAGACTCTACCTCAAAAAAAAAAAAGAAAAGAAAAGAAAAGAATACAACTCTAGAGTAAAATGCACCCAATCATTTGTTAAGAATTTTGACAAATGCGTATACCAATACATACCACAATCAAGATACAGAGCCTTCACTGGCTAGCTAGTCTAGCCAAATTGGTGAGCTCTAGGTTCAGCAAAAGACCTTGACTCACAAAGTAAAGTGAAGAGAGACTGAGGAAGACCCCGACATTAGTCTCTGTCCTCCGTGCACACATAGACACACATGCACATACACACAAACATAAACATGCATAAAACACACACATCATATACACACACACAAAAAAAAAATACAGAGGGCCTTCCCATAAAGAGAAAACACCCTCTAATACTTGGGCCTCAATCACTACCATACCACTAAGCTTTAGACAGCTGCTCATCTTTCTGCTACTGTATATCTATCGGTTTTGGTTGTTTCATGCAAATGCACTCATACAGTGTATGCATTTTGGTATCTGGTTTCTTTTGCTTATATCTCTAGTGTGTTACTTCTATTATAGTGTGGTATAACATTATATTAATAGACATTTTTGTTATTTTTGATATTTTGCTGGTGTTATAATAAAACTATTATGAACATTCATGTATAAGTTATTTTGTGACCATATGCTTCCTTTTGTTTGCAATTTTTAGGGAGGTTGACTCCCAACACACTGAGTAATATAAAGGCACTGACCTTTATTTTAAAAATTGCCAAGCTATGGGGCTGGAGACATGGCTTAGCAGTTAAGGCACTTGCCTGAAAAGCCTAACTACCTGAGTTCAGTTGCCCAACACCCACGTAAAGCCAGATGCACAAAGTGGCCCATGCATCTGGAGTTCATTTGTAGTGGCTGGAAGTCTTGGCATGCCCATCCTCTCTGTCTCTCTTCTTTCTGTCTCTGCTTGCAAATAAATAAATAAAAATAATTTTTATAAAATTGCCAAACTAGTTTCAGTAGTTGATTTTACTGCCCACCAGTAATGTACAAGATGTGGATCTGGTTGAGATTCTCAGTCTTTTTAATTTTAAAGGCACTGACCTTGTTTTTATTTTAAAAATTGTTAAGTAAACTTGCCTAGGTGACTGTTCATCTTCCTTTGGAGCTGTCTATTTAAATACAAATGGCTTAGCAGTTAAGGCACTTGCCTTAACTACCTGAGTTCAGTTGCCTAACACCCACGTAAAGCCAGATGCACAAAGTGGCCCATGCATCTGGAGTTCATTTGTAGTGGCTGGAAGTCTTGGCATGCCCATCCTCTCTGTCTCTCTTCTTTCTGTCTCTGCTTGCAAATAAATAAATAAAAATAATTTTTATAAAATTGCCAAACTAGTTTCAGTAGTGGCTGTGTCATTTTACCTGCCCACCAGTAATGTACAAGATGTGGATCAAATTTCCCCAAAGGTTGAGATTCTCAGTCTTTTTAATTTTACCTATTCTAGTGTATGCAAACTTGTACTCCACTGTGTTTTTTATTTGCATCTTTATGTTAATTAATGATGTTAAGTATCTTTTAACTTGCCTAGTGACTGTTCCTATCTTCCTTTGTGAGCTGTCTATTTAAATACAAATATTGTCCTATTAAGAGCAACAGGGTGAAAGAGGAGATCCAGAGGCGTTGTACACACACACACACACACACACACACACACACACACACACACACAAAAATGACTGACTGCTGCTCTCACAACTCATTGTGTACAGTCCCATAGTGAATACCAGCAATCCTAGTGAGGAGCTCCTTCTGTAGAATGGGGTCAGAGACAAGAGAAATGATGGTACCAACACATGATGTGTCCATACATAATTCCTACTTAATAAAAAAAAATGTAAGAGTCCTTTATGCAGTACAGATAAAATTCCTATATAGGTATTGCAAATCTCTCCCCCCCCCTTTCTTTAACATATCTTCTAATTTTCTTTTTATTATTTTTAAGATTAATTTTTATTTATTTATTAGAAAAGAGAGAGAGAGTGGGAATGGGCACGCCAGGACCTCTAGCCACTGCAAACGAACTCCAGACATATGAGCCACCATGTGCATCTGGCTTACGTGGGGCCTAGAGAATTGAACTTGGGTCCTTGGGCTTTCAGGCCTACACCTTAACTGCTAATCCATCTCTCCTGCCTCCTATCTTCTAATTTTCAAAAGAGAAAATCTTCTCCTTTTTTATATTTTGTACAAGGTAGCACAGTTTTATTCCTGTGGATTCTTTTGGATTTTTTTTTGTCTTAAAACTTTTTATTGACAATTTAAAATATTTTATTTATTTATTTATTTGACAGAAAGAGAGAGGGAATGGGTGTGCCAGGGCCTCTAGCCACTGCAGATGAACTCCAGATGCACGTGCCACCTTGTATATCTGGCTTTACGTGGGTACTGGGGAATTGAACTTGTGTCCTTTGGCTTTGCTGCCAAAAGCCTTAACTTCTAAACCATCTCTCCAGCCCTTATTGACAAGTTTTATGCATGTATATAATGATTTTTTTAGATTTCATTTCATTTCATCCTATAAGCAATTTAAGTAGGTTTTTGTATCATTGCAATAATGCCCAATGTTTGTTCTCATCATATTATTCCATTGCCATTTGCTATCAAGGCTATCCCTCCCCCCCACAATAAACTATTGTGGCAGTTTTACCAAAAAATTAATTGAACAGGTCTGTGGATATAGCTCAGTGGTCGAGTTCATTCCTAATATGTGCAGAGTCCTGGATTCAATCTCAGCATCAGAAAATTCTATTGATGGCTGGAGAGCTGGCTCTGTGGTTAAGGCACCTGCCTGCAAAGCCTAAGGAGCCCAGCTGAGTTCAATTCTCCAGTAGCCAAAAAAGTCAGGTAAAGCCAGGTTCACAAGATGGTACATGTGTTTGGAGTTTGTTTGCAGTGGCTAGAGGCCCTGGTGCACTCATTCTCTCCTTCAATCCCCTCTCTATTTCCGCTCTCTCTCTCTCTCTCTCTCTCTCTTTTCTCTTACTCTGTCTCTCAAATAAATAAAATAAAAATAAAAGTCTATTGAGACACTGGAGGGATACCTCAGTAGATTTGGCACTTGCCTACAAAGCCTAATAACCCAGGTTTGGGTCCCCAGTAACCACATAAAGCCAGATGCCCAAAGTGGCACAAGCATCTGGAGTTCATTTGCAGTGGTTAGAAGCACTGGCACACCCAATCTTTCTCTGTCTCCCTCCCTGTGTTTGTCTCTCTCTGCTTGCAAATAACCATAAATATTGTTTTAAAAAATTTCTATTGAACCTTTATGTGTAGATCTATTACTGCCCTTTCTATTTGACCTCATTTATCCAAGTCAACATATATCCAGGGATGAGGACTACTATCAGTGGCATGTACCAACAGGTTCTTTAATGATATAGATACAAACCAGCATGTAAAGAACATTGATTTAAAGCTTTTGGTAACAGGCAAGATAAAGGTTTTCCAATCATGATTGTGATGGTTAATCTCTGGTTGTCAACTTGACAGAATTTAGACTCACCATGGAAACAGATCTGTGAAATGATAGTGAGAGATTTTTCTCAATTAGATTTGTTGAGTTTGGAAGACCTGCCCTAATTGTGGGTGGCACCATCCCATTGGCTTAAACCTCTGGGACTGTGAACATAAATAAATCTTTACCCCTTTAAATTGTTTCTCTCGTGTATTTTTTACAATAGTGGAAGGCCAAGCAACGTACCTGCATACATTTAAGGGCAGTACCTAACATGAGGCACAGAGGTCCAAACGAGAGACCTAAAGGAAAATGATGCAGAAAATAGAAACAAGGGCTGGAGAGATGGCTTAGCGGGTAAGGCGCCTGCCTGCTAAGCCTAAGAACCTGGTTCCAATCTCCAGGTCCCACGTTTAGCCAGATGCAAAGTGATGCAAGGGCACAATGCCGCACTTGACCACAAGGGGGCCCACACATCTGGATTTCGTTCACAGCAGCTGAGAGACTGCTGGCACGCCCATCTCTATCTGTCTCCCTCTCAGTCTGTCTCTCTCTGTGTCACTCTCTCTCCAAAAATAAATAAAAATAAAAAATTTTAAAAAAGAAAACAGAAACAAAATTTAAACTATGAATATTTATACAGAGTTAACAGAAGCTATTCTACTCATGACATAAGAAAAATTCTGGTAAAAAAGAAATACTTAGAAAATAAGAGGATCATCAAAATTTGATATGTGTATATAAACATATGTTTACATAGATTAGGATAAAATTGAAAATTTTGCTAGAAATTATAACAAAACCACAAAGAGATAGGCAGTAGAATGGAAATAATAAATTTTAAGGTCAGTCCAGGGCATTCAATGGGCAACTAATAGTGCTTTCAGAGAAATGAGGAAATAAAAGGAAGGAAATTAAATAATTCAAAACCTTTTCCTCCAATTAAGGGTCATGTCACAGATAAAAAGTTCAGAACAATGATTAATGCAACATATATCAAAGCACAACATCATGAAACTTCAGAACACCCAGAATAAAAAGAACTTTTTTCACACAGAAAGGACAATGAAACATACAGGGTATTGTGAAAGAGAATGGCAGAGCTTGACAGCAATACTAGAAGTGAAAGAGAAGCGGTACCCTCAAAGCTCTGAGAGAAAACTGCTTTTTGACCTCAAATTCTATGTACTTCATGTCAAATATGACCACAGACTCCTAACATGCAAAGTCTCAAAGAATAAGTGAGCAGCTCCTTCAGACACAAGGGGCACACGAACAGACAGGACACCATAGTATTCTGTAAACAGAACCAGTTGCAGCTGAGAAACCAAATTCTCTGATGACAGTAAAGGGAAAACAAAAGATGACTGCTATTCACAAGCAAATGGTCCAGATTAAACTAAGCTGGTGAGGGGCTTTGGGAGGACATCTTTAAGAAAATATAGAACTAAGATGGAAAGATTGCCCAGTGGTTAAAGGGACTTGCTTCCAAAGCTTGACAGCCTGATTTTGATGTAAAGCCAGATAGCTAGATGATAGATAGATGATGATGATGATGATGATGATAGATAGATAGATAGATAGATGATAGATAGATAGATAGATAGATAGATAGATAGATAGATAGATATCTCAGAAGGAAGGAAGGAAGGAAGGAAGGAAGGAAGGAAGGAAGGAAGGAAGGAAGGAGAGAGGAAAAAATAGATCTGACAAATCACCTCCTGGGCCTTACTATACTGGCAAGAGCTTACAGCTCTCATAGATAATAATGGGAATACAAACTTATCCAAATATACAATCATTATTATTTCTAAATAAAGGATTTATAAAGAAAATATGTGCTACATTGTTCACAATATTTGCATAATTATGATATGAAATATTTTAAATGTGTCATTCATGGCTTAGTAGTTAAGGTGCTTGCCTGTGAAGCCTAAGGACCCAGGTTCAAATCTCCAGAACCCACATAAGCCAGATGCACATGGTGGTGCATGCAACTGGAGTTCATTTGCAGTGGCTAGAGGCCCTGGAGTGCCCATTCTTCTCTCTCTCTCTCTCAAAAATATATCAAAATAAAAAAGATAAAAATGCCATCTGTTAAGGGAATAGAAGAAAAATTTTGCTATATATGAGAAGAGGGGAATTTTGATTTTAAAAAATGTTCATATTACAGTAAAAATGTCTATTAAAATCAAGAAAAATATTTAGACATATAAAGGTAATAAAAGAAATAATTGTAGGTAGCAGAAAACAAGGATGATGAGGGCAGTTAGATTCACTGCTGCTTTTATGAATTAATTTTTTAAAACTCTGAGCACTTAGTGCTTTGATAAGATATATTTTGGTCTTTTGAAGCAAGGTCTCACTCTAGCCCGGGCTGAACTGGAACTCACTCTTTAGCCCAAGCTAGGTTCAAATCATGGTTATCATCCTACCTCAGCCACCCAAGTGCTGTTATTAAAGGCATGCACCACCATGCCTGGCTTAAAGATAAATTTTAAAATATCTTTATGGCACTATTTCAAACTTTGCCTAAGATACATCACCTCAAAAGTGAAAAAGTCTAGGAAAGAAAATTCATCTCACCCAGTTTGAATTCTTATGCAGAGATCCATCCTCCATACCCATACTTACCCAAATCCTTCCAGTGCTATACCTTTAGTCTCACAGGGTCCTGGAGTCAGACTCATGGATTCATATTCAGAATCATAAGAAATCCACATGCCCTTGCTCCAGAACAAAGGAAACTAAAATCTATCATTTATAGCAAGGCAGGCCAGCACCACTAAGTTTCATAAAGGGAAAATGAGTAATATGCTCTTCCTGATTAAAGCCCTGCCTGGTCATTTGTACACCTGCATGCATGCATGCATTCATATGTGTCTGTCTGTCTGTAGATACATTAAGAAGAAAAATTTTTGTATTCCACACAAGTAAAAGAGGAGATGGTGGTGACTAAATGTCTCCATAGATACATTCTTTCTTCCCTAGGGAAAAGTTATAAAGAGACTAGAACACTTTCCCTAGTCAGAAATATCTTAGAACTCCCCACAGAAGTTTGGCTGTAACCTGCAAACAAGGGATTTTTCATCCTCAATCATCAAATGAGTCATTCCAGCTGTGGGTTCAAGGCCATTAGGACATCTGCAAAATCTGCACGTTGAAAAAGTAGTAGTATGATTAATGTCAGGATGTTTGGAGACATTGCAGCTGATAAACAACAACTGACATATAGAACTCAAATAAATATTTTAAGTTAAAGGGAGATGCACATTCCATAAACATGCACAATTATTAGTTGTCATTTAAAAATGAATTGGATTTTAAATGTGATATTAAAATAATCCCAGCACTGAATCTTTGAGAATACATAGTTAATTCCAGGTCAGCCTGGAATGAGTGAGCTAAAAAACCAAAAAAAAAAAAAAATATGAATCTTTGAGGCTCTAATGTAGCTAATTGTGTGTATATATGGATGTGTGCATGCCAAGGCATACATGTAGAAGTCAAAGGACAACCTCAATGTGTTAATCCCCACTTCCCACCATGCCTCTTTGTATTCCAGACTAGCTGGGCTGACAACTTCAGGATTCTCCTGACTCTGCCATGGGTTACATGTGGGATTACAGAATACATGTGCTACTCATTTCCATTATTACTGGAGTTCTGAGGACCTGAACTCTAGCCCCCATGCTTGTGCAGCAAGCACTTTTAACCATTGGCCCATCTTTCTACCCTGTGACTGGCATTTTGATTAGTAATCTCTACTCTTAATCATATCTCAGGGCATTTACTATTTTTTTACTCGTAAATTTGCCACTGAAATTGCCTCACCCTATCTCATAAATATATTTACATGCATAGTTAATTACTAGCCTAACCTCTCAATGCTGTTTCCATATTTTGGGATAATCAGTTCTGCTTCACTGGAAATGCCTCCTAAACTCTCCAGCTAAATGTGTTCCACCTCAACTCAGTTATGTTAGTCTAGTTACAGATCTCTCACGTTCCAAATCGGCATAGGAGCAGGGTGTGGTGGTGCCTTCTTGTACTCTCAGTGTTTAGGAGGCTGAGTCAAGAGTATCATGAGTTTGAGGAGTATTTGAGCTGCAAAGCAAAATGTCATCTCAAGTCGAGTGTTCAGCATTGAGCCATCTCTATCACATCCTCTAAGGTTCAGGGACCATTGCAAAAGAGGTGGCAGAAAGAATGTAAGAGCCAAAGGAAGGAGAGAAATGCTTTGCAATACTGTCTTCCAGGCAGAAAGTAGCTGTAGTATCCGTGACTTCACAGTGGCTGACACTATCTACACAAGACCTACATAATAGGAGGGAAAATGATGACATCAAAATAGAACAGGGACTAGATGGATAAGAAGGGATTCAGTGGAGGGAAGACATGCAAGGAGGAAAAAAGAGAGTGATGATAAGGAATTTTAATCATGGTATGTTATGTATATGCATGGAGGTTGTCAATAAAATTTAAAAATAATATTTAGTGAAAGAAACTATACTATTGCTTTCTTTTTTATTTTAGAGAGAGCAAGAGATACAGAGAGAGAGAGAGAGAGAGAATTGGTGCACCAGGGCCTCAGCCACTGTAATCGAACTCCAGATGCTTGCACCACCTAGTGGGCATGTGCAACCTTGCATTTGCCTCACTTTTGTATGCCTGGATACGTGGGATCTGGAAAGAGATCAAACACAGGTTCTTGGGCTTCACAGGCAAGCACCCTAACTGCCAAGCCATCTTTCCAGCCCTAAAAAATAATTTTTAGAAGGCCTAATAAAGCTGTCTCAAAAAACCTCCAAGTATGCATATCTTCCTATATTAAGATATAACCCCACATATAGTAGTGACCTCTAGAGTTCTTGAATAAAGTTCCTATCTATACATATTTTCTAACTCTTTTTCATGTACAAATTCAGAAAACTTAGCTATCTTAGCTTTTCCTCCAGGAATGCAAGTAGGATTTGTTTTAGCCAAAGGTACCAAAAATATCCAAACAAATAGTAAAAGTACCTTAACTTAGTTTTTCAAAGAATTTTTTCTTCCACTGTCATGATTTTAAGAATAGTGTGTAAACTAAAGTTTCTAAGAATGGCTGCATCTATTTCCAACACGGCTGAATGGACTAAAAGAAATCCTGTAATCACAGTGACATGGAATAGTTCAGAAGCATATCCAAATTATCTTGGGTGACCCTTAGCCCCTTAATAACTATTTATTATCCACCTCTGTGTCTAATCTAACATCCTTGTGACTACTAGGTGATGAGGTGAAACCTTTTTGGAATGTACTAACAGGCCATCAGCTTATGCAAACCCAAAGCATAAGAATGTCATCACATAGCATCTGAAACCTATAGCAGAGATTTCCTTACTTTGTTGTTATCCACCTACCCGAAGTTTCTACAAATATTTGAAAAGTGCCTTGGCTCATGAATCTTGTCATCTGTAATTATAAAACCTTCACAAAATCATCAATACGCTGTAATCTACTTTGAGGTAAGAGCTGTGTGTTTTGCATTAACATGGGCATAAGAATCCCCATGTCACACCTGAAATGTACACACCTGAGTCCCATGCCTCCTTCTACTCAAGAGATTCTGAGGCAATAGATCTATGGTACAGTTTTTAAATCTGCCACTTATTTAAGTACTAAGGTGATTCTAACCTTGGGGGTTCAATACACCATATTTTGAAATGCTGTGCTTGTTATTTTGTCAATAAAGCCCATGTGTATCTACGTAGGTAACAGAAAATCCTGGCGCTTTGAAAATATGCATCTGAAAACCTGCTTTTCTTCTCTGAGGACATTAAATGCAAAAGAAGGAAATCGAGAGTGAAATTGTTGCTACTGTCTCTTTAAAGAGCATCATTATTCTGAAAATGAAATGTTTGCTTGCTTGTTACACAAAGAAAAAGTTCTGCCTGCTGTGGGAGTAAAAGGTGTTATGATTGCAAAATTTTTGTTCAGTAGACAAATCCCAGTCCTTACATCTGGTTTTAGACAATGCTCTTTCTTAGCTGTTTGTACTGCATTTCAAAATCCTGAGGAGGTGGCTTCAGTGTGGGCTAATGTCAGGGTTATTTAGAGAACATACCAACCAAATGAAGACTTAAAACTGTACCAGCAGACAGAAGAATGGCCTCCCCAGCAGAACTTGCACTTTCTGGAGCTGATAAGTCGCCCTCAAGCAGACTACTCACCTTTCATCAAGTTGTTCAAAGAAGTTCAAAGATCTGCCTCAAACATTCCTAGGGCTTCCCTTCCTACTTCCAGGCTCCCACAAGACCCTAAGCAATGGCAAAAATATGAAAATTCATTTTCAATTCTGACATTTGCCTAAGAAATTTAACAAATAATTTCATTGCTTGAAGTTATCAAATTTAGATATCAATATTTATTTCATAAGATGGTTATGAAAATTGAGTTTCCTTTATGAAAATATGTAGCACAGCATCTGGTGATAAACTACTCCAGTAGTCATTCTCTCATCCCTACCTCATAATTTGGTTTAGAGTCATTTTCACACCAATCTCTCAACACCAATGAAAATGTCCCCAGCCATTACTTAGCAAAGGACAGCACTTTTCTCTAGTGCATGCTGTATGCTATATACCATAGTTAATTTCATGAGCAAACAACAAGGACATAGTTGGTATGTGGCTGTCAGTTACCAGTATGATAGAGCAGCAAGTATATTATTGCTTTAAATACTAATTGAGGGTATTGCCTTTCCCTAAAACTCACATTGTAGGGAGCTGGAGAGGTGGTTCAGTGGTTAAGGCACTAGCCTGCAATGCCTAATGACCCAGGTTCAATTCCCCAGTACCCACATAAAGCCAGATGCTCAAAGTATTGCATGTATCTGGAGTTCGTTTGTAGTGGCTAGACTGGCATGCCCATTCTCTCTCTCTCTCTCTCTCTCTCTCTCTCTCTCTCTCTCTCTCTCTCCCCCTTATCTCTCCCATTGCAAATAAAGAAAATGTTTTTAAATCACATTGTAACCCATTAGTTTTCACAGTATTTTAATGAAATTTAAAACGTATACATAGCAAAATCTGAAATTACCTAATAGAACAGATAAGGTAAGAGATTTGGCACAATGGGAGGAATGCAATTTTCTGAGGACCCAATGACTAGTATGACAAAACTATATGTAATTCACCATGCTTTCTTTCAACTTTTGGACATTATCAAACTTCCTACTGACCATCAAGGGAATCAATTCTAAGACCTACTATGAGTATCATGTTCATCACAATTTCTCTAGTAAAATCTGGGAATCTGAGGCCAATTAAAATAACCCTTAGAATAAATGCCATGGGGATTTGCTCTCCATGAAGTCTTTTAAAACCCCACAGAAGAGTTGTGTGGGCTCCTTTAACAAACACTTGCATTCTGAAAAGAACTACATACAGCATATGTCTAGGTAATGATGAGGTTGCCATGGTGAGGCGATTAGGAACTCAATTTTATAGGAGTTTAGTGAATTTGTTTTCCAGCTTCTGTAAGTCAGGGAAAGAAAATAATCCAAAAAGACTAAATTTTCTCTATGGGAGTAATTCAAATTTTGGGAGCCATGTTCTTCACATTGTTCAAGTTGTCTTACAACTATGCTGGGAAAAGCTTCTGATACACTGGCTGGCAATACTCTCCACCTTCTCAATTATTCTTAAGCTAATTAATAATTCTAGGAATCGAGCTTTTAGTGCTCTGGTTCCCAGATATCAATAGGCACCATTTTTCAGATCACAGACACCTGGGCAAACAAGGAAGAAAAGGGCTGTACAAGGAAATGACAAGAAGTAGATATTGTGGGGAAATCAAGTGGTAAACTACTATCTTCTATTATTACACATTAAAAAAAATCAGTGTAGACATGACATGGCTATTCATAACTCATCTGTCTCCTACAAACAGCTATGTTTAAATGTTTAGAATACACGATTATTCAAATATAAAATTACAAGTATTGGCTTTGCTCAGCATGGTGTCACATGCCTTTAATCCCAGTACTCAGGAAGGCAGACGTAGGAGAATTGCTGAGAGTTCAAGGCCACCCTGAGACTACATAGTGAATGCTAAGTCATCCTGGGTAGAGCACGTGTGTGTGTGTGTGTGTGTGTGTGTGTGTGTGTGTGTGTGTGTGTGTGTGTGTAGGCTTTGGGGCTGGAGAGAGGGTTTAGTGGTTAAGGCGCTTGCCTGTGAAGCCTAAGGACCCAGGTTCAACTCCCCAGAACCCAAATAAGCCAGACACACAAAGTCATCCATGCACACAAGGTCGCACATGTGCACAAGATGGCACAGTGCGATTGCAGTGGCTAGAGGCTCTGGATCTCTGTCATAAAAAAAAATGGTTTTTCCTTAAGAAATTGTGAATCCAGAGTTGTTTCTCCATAAGAATCATGTCCACTCCTTCATCCCTCAGAATTACAGATATGCTGTTGAGAGGAAGCTGATCAACTCATGTGTACAAGTTATGACCAAATAATAGGACATGTAATTCGCATATACCACATGCATGTTTTATATGCCTACTTTGGGCTTCATAAACAAAATATTTTTCCTTATCAGGTCCATCTGAATAAATGACAAATGATTTTAATGTTCTTTTCTAGAGAAACTAGAGATCAGAAGAAAATTAAGATCAGTATGAAGTTGGAAAGAAAATTAATGATTTTTGAATTAATGAAAAAATAATGATTTGAGATATTCAAGAAAATAAAAGAGGTTGAAATAAAAACAGGATTCATATTGTTTTAACACTCAGAAAAAAAAAGGTTTAATAGACTGCTTTTAACAATGAGAACCAATGCAGTTATTCAAGTAGTAGTTATTACAGGTAAACATAAAATTATCCATGAAAAAGGGATGGGGGCATACAGGAGTAGTGGCACATGCCTTTAATCCCAATACTCTGGAGGCAGAGGTAGGCAGATCATCGCTGTGAGTTCAAGGCCACCCTGAGACTACATAGTGAATTCCAGATCACCCTGAGGAGAGTGAAACCCTACATCAAAAAAAAAAGGGAGAGGGCTGGAGATAGGGCTCAGTGGTAAAAGGCACTTGTTTGCAAAGCCTGAATGCCCAGGTTTGTTTCCCCAGTACACAAGTAAAGCCACATGCACAAAGAGGCAAATGTATCTGGAGTTCATTTGCAGCAGCTATCAGCGCTGGCATGCCCATTCAGTTTCTCTCTCTCTTTCTCCTTCTTTCTCACTCTCTCTCTCTCTAAAATGAATAAATAAATAACTAAATGAACGAATTTTTAAAGAACAAAATGGAGGTTATGATGGCAAGTTCTGAGGGGTTGGTCCTTCATTTTCTGCTCTTCTCTGCCTATACTATCAAAAATTACTTCATTGGGGCTGGAGAGGTGGCTTGGTGGTTAAAGTACATACCTGAGAAGCCTAAGGATCCCAGTTCGATTCTCCAGGCCCCATGTAAGCCAGATGCACATGGTGGTGAATGCATCTGGAGTTCGTTTGCAGTGGCTGGAGGCCCTGGCGTGCCCATTCTCACTTTCTCTCTCTGTGTCTCTAATAAATAATTTTTTAAAAAAATCTTAAAAAAATATTATCTGTACACTAATCATTGAAGGTATTGTTCTAGCCCTAACCTCTACCAGATCTGTACACTCAGCTGCTCACTTAGTTGCAAATTCAAGGGTAACAAAAATAATAGTGACCAGCATATACACAGAAAAATAAATGGTGAATGAATCAAAATGGTATCAAAGGAAAGAATCACAAAAAGAAAACTGGATTAAGGGAAATAGCATAAGAAATATAGGAAACAAGCTGGGCATGGTGGCACACACCTTTGATCCCAGTACTCAGGAGGCAGAGGTAGGAGGATCACCATGAGTTCAAGGCCACGTGAAACTACAAAGTGAATTCTAGGTCAGCCTGAGCTACAGTGAGACCCTGCCTCAAAAAACCAATACACACACACACACACACACACACACACACACACACACACACACACGAACAGGTGTAACAGATGATGCCCAGGCAAAGTCTTCCAGAGTTTTCATGGAATAAACTTGGAAAAACTGAAGAACAGCTAACAGAAAAGGTAAATGATGCCTGAATATTTCTAGCTATAATAGCAAAGTAAAACAGGGACATTTCAAAGCAGGAGGAAAATTCAAGAGTCTGTCCAGGAAGGATGGGCTTAGTTAGGATGTGCTCCCTGCTCCCAGGGGAAGGCATGCCAATGGAAGTCTATAGGAACCATGATTATTGTACTTTGAGTAACAGATAATATCAAGAGCAAATATATATAAATATAAAGACTGGCCCAGGGCAGAGACTAGGAAAACCCAAGCAGCAGAAGTCCCAATTTCAAAAAGATCCCTGCTCCATCTGTGGCATGGCAGCTCAAGACCCTCAGTAGACAACACTCGCAAGAAAATCAGTGCAATTAACATAGGATTGTGGGCTGAAACACAGCCCAAAAAAATAAGCTAGACTTGCTGAGCAGCCAAATTTTCCACCATTGGAGCAGGGTACCACATGTGTGTTTGGCACACCAGTTGGCCCCTAGCACCCTCTCACATCCCCTTCCCAGGTGGCTAACACTTCCACCACTAAAGCCAGGATCCACGTGCGAGTTGAGGCACAGTATCTTGCCCCTATTGCCCCCTACTTTCTGCTTTATGTGCCACCATCATTTTTAACATTGGAACTGGGGTCCCATTTGTGAGTTTGGGCATTACTGCAGCTAACCAAGATCATCTCACCTCCCCTATCCAAGGAAACACCAAGTATAGCCAAGATTGACCTCCAAGCAGCACAAAGCAGAGTACAAGCAAGTGAATTCAAAGAAATACCAAGTACTATAGCAAATAGTCACTTAACACAGGTTTACTACAAATACCTGGCCAACACACCATTTCCAGATGGGTAAGTCTCAACACAAAATGAGTAACTGGAAAAAAAATGAGCCTTCCCCAAGAATTATTAATCACACAGTAGAGGATCCACATGAGAGCTTCATGTAAAAAACAACAAAGAACTAAAAAATGATTTATAAGTATCTACAGATACAAACTCAAAGAGGCTATAGATAAATGCCTGAATGAAATCCTGGGCATATGCCTTTAAAACTATGTGCATTATTATAGAGATACTTGCTCATCAATGTTTGTTGCTGCTCTATTCACAATAGCTATTTAATGGAATCAGCGCAGATGCCCATCAAATGAATGAATAATGAAGATGTAGTATATATATAATATACTCAGCAGTAAGAAAAAAAATGAAGCTATATGGACCTGAAAAAAAATTATATGGCCTCCACTCCTGCAGCGTGCTTCTGCACAAACCACCCCTCCCTCTCTATCTTGAAAAGATAAATGCTACATGCTGTCTTTCATATGCAGATCCTAATATGTAATAGTTTGATTTGTTTATAAGCTGTAGTAAGCATCATAGTACTGGTAAGGAAGCTAGAATGAGACTTGGAGAAGAGAAGCAGGAAGAGATCCAAGGAGGAGATAGTAGACAGGCAAGTGGAGGGACAGAATACTGGATGTGAAAGGAGCTGGGGGCAATAGAGTTAACAGGGGGATGGAGAGATATACAAAATTAATGATTTCATGAATGCAGTACCATGGAAATCTACCTCGTTGGTAGCTGATTAAAAGGCATGACTCTTGAGAAGGAGAGATGACTCAGCAGTTAAGGTGCTTGTCTGAAAAGCCTTAGAGACCTGTGTTCAATTCCCCAGTACCCATGTGACTCAAGATGCATAAAGTAGTGCATGTACCTAGAGTCCTTTTACAGCTGCTAGATGCCCTGGCATCTCCATTCTCTTTTTCTCTCTCTCTCTTGAAATACAAATAAATAAATAAATATATATATACCCTCTCTTAAGAAGAAAGACAGAGGGAGGTGCTTTGTGCAGAAACACCATGCAGGAGTGGAGAAAGCTTTAACCCTAAAACCACATACTGTTTCTGATAAATCCCAGTGCAAGAATTGGGCTTGCACTCACAGTAAGCCATTGGTTACGGAGGCTCATAAGGCCCCCAAAACAATGCAGACCAATGCCAAAGTACCTGGTTACCACCAAAAACTGCATGGTAAGGCCCTATTTCCGAAGATTCCACAGACTGCAGTCACAGGGCATTGGGAGATCATGCTGGAACTGAGAAGGAAGTCAGTTCCATGCTGGCTAGCTCTCATAGTGCTATGTGAGCTGCTGGGGGATAAAGGTCACCAACAGTATGAACAAGCAGTGGATCCTGCAATACAAAATAAACAAGCAAGGCAAAATGCAGGTGCAATAGTTGCACACAGGCTATGGGGGTAATCAACTGCTCTCTGATTGGATATGAGGCCTTCTCAGTGGGAGAGAATTAATGCCTCGTACTGAGAATTAAGCCAAAAGCATATGGCTTAGAAGGTCATAGACCCTAGATGGAAGCTACCATTGTTCTTTGGCTAAAAGGAGAGGTTATTCTGATTAAAGATTTTCTAAATGTCCATGGTGATCTTCTTTTTTTTTTTTTTTTTTTTTTTTTGGAGAGAGACAAAGAGAGAAGGAGAGGAAGACAGATAGAGAATGGGCGCGCCAGCAGTGTCTCAGCTGCTGCAAACGAAATCCAGATGTGTGCGCCCCCTTGTGGTCAAGTGTAGCATTGTGTCCTCACGCCTCTTTGCATCTGGCTAAACATGGGACCTGGAGATTGGAACCGCTGGAGATTGGAACCAGCGTTCTTAGGCTTAGGAGGCAGGCGCCTTAACTACTAAGCCATCTTTCCAGCCCAACGGTGATCTTTTTTGATGCATGCTACCTTCACCCTTGGCTATAGAACCTACTTTTTACAGATGGTAGTGAATAGACAGAACTAAGACCCATCAGAAAGACAAGAGGTAGATAATTGCCTAGAATGGGACAAGTTATCTCTATCACATCTTTCAGGGTAAAGGAAATACTACTGAGTAAGTGGCAGATTAAATATGAATGGTGCTCTCAGTGTTATCCTGAGAACCTCATGCAGAGAAATGGCTGTAGACACTGAAGACACTGAAAACTCACCAAAGCAGAAAAACAGAAGCTACTGAGAGTTCAACACTAAAGGAGAATTGTAACATGCCCTCCAAGGCCCAGGGAACATTGCAGAAGATGAGGTGGGAAGAATGCAAGAGCCACAGAATGGGAAGGTGTACTCTGATGCATTGTCTCCCCCCACAAACTGACTTGTGCATTTATGACCCCACCCACCATTATTACCAATAATCCCACTGAGGAGGGCCCTCAGTGGAATGGGGGTAGGGTAGAGGCACTGTAAGAGTAAAACCTAATGGGTTTGCAACATGTTTATACATTAAAGTTCTCAATTAAGGAACTAGAGAGTTGGCTCAGTGGTTAAAGGTGATGGCTTGCAAAGCCTGACAGCCCAGGTTCGATTCCCTAGTACCCATGTAAAGCCAGATGCACAAAGTGACACATGCATCAGGAGTTCCATTTGCAGTGGTAAGAGGGCCTGGTGTGTCAATTCTCATTCCCTCTCTCTCTCTCTCTCTCACCTTGCAAATAAATAAATAAATAAGTTTTTTTAAAGTTCTCAACTAAAAAAGATTTAAAATGGTACTAAATATATGAAAAAAAGAAATACTGGATAAATTCAAAGAGGCTACAAATAGATGCCTAAATGAATCCCAAAAGAACATAAACAAACAGCTAGGTGTAATGCAGAAGTCAATCCAGGATATGAAAATGGCATGCAATAAAGAAGCAGAAATCTTGAAGTAAACCCAAATGCAAATAACAATGAAAAGAAAAAGTGCAATACCTCAAATAAATAATTCAATGGACAAATGCTCCAATAGAATGGATCAAGTATAAAACAGAATATCAGACCTTGAAAACAAGGAAGAGGGATCTTATCAGTTAATCAAAATCAATGAGAAACCCAAAGCATATTAATGGAGCATGAGAGCTATTTGGAATACAATGAAAAGACCAAATACCAAATAATGGACATAGAGGGAGAAGGACTATAGACCAATGGCATAGAAAATATTTTCAATAAATTTGTAAACAAAAATTCCCAAAGTCTAGAGAAAGAGACCCCCATCCAGATACAAGAACACCAAATACACAGGACCAGAAAAGAAACTCTCCATGTCATATTATAGTCAAAACACTAAATACACAGAACAAAAAAAGTACTGAAAGCAATCCATCAAGTCACATAAGATGGCAGGTCCAACAAAATAAGAGCTGATATTTCAATGGCAACCTTAAAACTTAGATGGGCTAAGAATGATATATTTCAAGTACTGAAAGACCACAGTTGCAAACCAAAATTTATGTGACCAGCAAAATGATCTCTGGTGATAGAAAGAGAAAAAAAAAAATCATGATAAAAGTAGGTTAAAGGAATTTATGAGCACTAATCCAGCTCTTCAGATGAAAATGGAAGGAATATTTCACATTGAAGTGCTCAATAAACACATTCAAGAAGGTATGGTAAGAGGGATAAAAATCTATGCAAGAACAATTATTAAATAAATTAAAACTAAGCAAAGACCAAAACTCCCCCAATAATCGACATGGTAGGGATAAATGAACACTTTTTGAATAACAACTCTGAATATTAATGGTTTCTATTCCCCAATTAAGACACATACTACATCAGAAAAAAGGATCCATCTTTGTGCAATCTTTAATAGAGTCATATCAACATCAAAGATAGGCAGCACCATAGGAACAAATTATGGGAAAAAAGATATTACAGGGCTGGAGAGATGGCTTAGGGGATAAGGCGCCTGCCTCCTAACCCTAAGAACACTGGTTCCAATCTCCAGTGGTTCCAATCTCCAGGTTCCACGTTTAGCCAGATGTAGTGACGCAAGGGCGCAATGCCGCACTTGGCCACAAGGGGGCGCTCACATCTGGATTTCGTTTGCAGCAGCTGAGACACTGTTCGCGCCCATCTCTGTCTTCCTCCCTCTCTCTCTCTCTCTCTCTCTCTCTCTCAAAAAAAAATAAAATAAAATAAAAAGTTTTAAAAAAAGATATTGCAAGCAAATAAAACCAGAAAACAAAATAAGCAAGTGTTCCTATTCTAATATTTGACAAAATAAACTTCAAATCAAAGTTAAACAGAAGAGATAAAGAAGTTTACTTCATACTGATTAAGGGAATAATCCACCAAGAAGACATCATAATTCTAAATATATACACATAAAACACACATGTGGCAGCTGGAGAGATTGCTTAGTGGTTAAGGCACTTATCTACAAAGGCTAAGGACCCAGGTTCAATTCCCCGTGTAAGTCAGATACACAAGGTTACCCATGCGTCTGGAGTTTGTTTGCAATGGCTGGAGGCCCTGGCACACCCCTTCTCTCTTTCTCCCTCTGTCTATCTGCATCTCTCTCTCTCTCTCTCTCTCTCTCTCTCTCTCTCTAACAAATAAATTAAATAAGTAAAAATTTTTAAAAACACACAGGTGCCCAATTTCATTAAACAAACTGTACTAGATGTAAAGTCAGAGATAAATCCAAACAGATTAATAATGGGTGATTTCAACACTTCATTCTCACCAATAAGTAGGTCATTTGACCAAAAAAAAAAAAAAAAAAGAAATATTGGTGTTAAGTGGTACTGTAGATCAAATAGACCTAAATAATATTAACAAAACATCCTATCCAATCCCTATAGAATGTACAATCTTTTCAGCAGCCCATGGAACTTTCTCTAAAACAGATCATACATTTAGGACACAAAGCAGGTCTCAGAAAGTATAGTAATGTTGAAATAACTCCTTGTATTTTACATGACCACAGTGCAATAAAGATAGAAATCAATAGCAAGACAAACTACAGAAAATATGCAAACTCCTGAAGATTAAAAACATACTATAGAATAATGAATGGGCCGTTGGAGAAATCACAAAGGAAATCAAAACCACAACACACCAAAACCTATTGGATATGCTGAAAGCAGTCCTATGAGGGAAATTTATAGTCCTTGGTACTTATATTACAAAAAGAGAGAGACAGCAAATAAATAATTTAATGATTAAACCGAAGAACTTAGATAAATAAGAACAAATGAAAAGTACTAGACAAAAAGAAATAATTAAGATCAAGGCAGAACTCTATTAAATTCAAATGACAAAAAAGAATCAATGGAACAAGGAGTTAGCAAGGAGTTAGTTCTTTGAAAAGATAAACAATATTCAAAAACTTCTACCAAAATTAACCAAAAGAGAGAGAAGACCCAAATCAATACAATTAGAGATGAAAAGGAGATAATATAACACATAATGATGATATTGAGAAAATCATAAAAACGTACTTTTTAAAAATCTATATTCCACCAAATTGGAAAACCTAAAAGAAATGGAGGACTATCTAGATGCATATGATCTACCAAGATGAAATAAGCTATTTGAAAAAATCTGTAACAAGTAACAAGATTGAAGGGGTAATGAGAAATCTCCCAGGCAAAAATGGTCCAGTTTTTGTAGGATTCACTGCAGAATTCTGTCAGACCACTAAAGAAGAACTGAAACCAATGATACTCAAATTCTTTCATAGAATTGAAGGAGTAATGTTCCCTATTTCCTTCTGTGAAGGAGTTTATCTCAGGCTTGCAGTCTCGAGGGGAAGCTTTATGCTGGCAGGGCGACCATGTCAGGAAGCAACAACAGAGGGAGCTGAGATACCACTGGCAAGAGGAGCTTAGATATATACCTCCTGCATCAAGGCTCCACCTCCCATATCGCTACCAACTGGGGGCCAAGCATTCCAAACACATTTTATATACATGCCAAAACTATACATTAGAGCAAAGACAGCCTCATTGCCCGAGAAACAGCTGACCAAGAGCAGCTTATAGGAGGAAAGGTGTTCATTTCAGGCTTAAAAATTCCAGGGGAGAGTTGGATATGGTGGTGCACGCCTTTAATCCCAGCACATGGGAGGCAGAGGTAGGAGGATCCCCATGAGTTCAAGGCCACCCTGAGACTACATAGTGAATTCCAGGTCAGCCTGGGATAGAGCGAGACCCTACCTCAAGAAACCAGAAAAGAAAAAGAATTCCAGGGGAACACCAACAATGATGGTTCACTTCCATAAATCCAAGCAGAGACCTCATCAAACATCTGGCACCAAAACATAACAAGAGTTCAAACTGCTTTCAGCACACCTTAAGGCTGGACTCCAACATACACCCCCCAGTGACACACCTCTTTCCAATAGGGCTCTGGAAACTAAAGAGGATGGCTTGAGTCTACGAAACCACACATTTAAATAACAACATGTCAATATCCCATTTTAATAACAAATAGATTATCTAGACAGAGGATTAATTTAAAAAGAATGTGGACTTAGTTAATACAGCAACACAATTATGCCAGCACATCTATAAAATATTCTATCAAATAATAGCTGAGATTTGGTGATGTAGCTCAGTGGTAGAGTACTAGCCTAGTATGTACAAGGCCTTGGGTCTAGTCCCCACTACCACAATAATCATAATAATGAGGAGGAGAAGGAGAAAGAGGGAAGCAGAGTACATAATATTCTCAAACAGGCATGACATATTTTTCAAGTCAAATAACAGCATATGCTATAAGACAATTCTCAATGATTTCCAAAAATTAAAAACTATCCAAAATACCTTTCCTGACCATAGTAGGATAACACTAGTAATCAGTTACAGAGGTAAAATGGGAAAATTAATAAACTTATGGAAATTAATAAACTTGTGTTAGTGAACTTTCTGTCACTATATACACAGTTTTTTGAGGTAGGGTCTGACTCTAGCTCAGGCTGACTTGGAATTCACTATGTAGTCTCAGGGTAGCCTCAAAATCACAGCAATCCTTCTACCTCTGCCTCCCAAGTCCTTGGATTAAAGGCGTGCACCACCATGCCCAGCCCGACAAAATATATGTTAATCATCTTAAAGGAAGTAATGTTTAAACAATTTCAATCCTTGATTGGCTGACTCCATCATTTGGGGGCCCAAGACAGGCCAAATATCATGGCAGCAGAGATATGTGATGCAAGAGTCTACTCACCTCCTGGTCAGGAAGCAAGGGCTGAGGGTGGACTAGGAGATAAAACATCCTTTCAAAGACGCACTCCTGTAATCTCCTTCCTCAACTAGGCAACACCTCCTAATGGCCCATTAGCTATGAATTCATCAATGAGTTAATGATGAAGTTAGCACCCGCATGATCCAATTACATCACAACATTGCTGCCAGCTGGAGACAGACACTTCAACATGTGAGCCTTTTGAGGGAGGACACCTGTTAAAGAAGTGCAACATTCTGACCTTGCCCACAAAGGCTCATTCATGCCTGTCACACAATGGGAAATACAAAAGCCCATCTCCAAGAGTCTCTACAGTCTTAGCAGGGCTAGTTTTGCCCAAAAGTACAGTCTCCTTTGAGATTCAAAGCAACTCTTAGCTGTGAACCCCTATACAATCCTGAAAGCAAGTTTCATATGCCCTAATACAGTTTAGACAAGCACAGGGTAGACATTCCCAATCCCAAAGGTAGAAATAAGAGCACATAAACAAGGGATAGAACCAAGACCCAGAAGGACAAGCTTTAAATCCCACATCTTCACTCATGATATTAAGGGCATATGGGGATGATGATGTGATGTGATGTGATGTGATGTGATGTGATGTGATGTGATGTGATGTGATGTGATGTGATGTGGTGTGATGTGGTGTGGTGTGGTGTGATGTGATGATGTGATGATGTGATGATGTGATGATGTGATGTGATGTGGTGTGTTCCTAAGGGCTTGGGCAGCCCCACCCCCAATGCAATGGTGTCTCTCTCCTTCCTGTCTCTCTGTCTCTCTCTCTGGTTCTGCTCACTGCTTGCAGCATTCTTGGCAGGAATTACATGGTCCTGCCTTCTCCAACCCCCTGGAGTCTACAATGTAGATTTAGACTGAATCTGTTTCAGGCCTTGCTCTTTTGGGGACTGCCTGCTGAGACCCTGCGCCTGCCACATAATGATCAATTCCCATGCTGTCCTTTGAAATGTGTGGGTTTTGCCCTATTTCCTTCTGCATGACTACAAAACCAGCACTGCTTGGACAGTTCAAATGTCTTCTGCCAGCTCAGCCAGTAGCTGAGACTCCCTTGAGCCATGGCTACAGTCCTGTCTAAGTGATTGACACTTCCTTAGGGGACCTTGTTTGAGTTGGCCCCTTGAGGCTCTCTTCACAAAGTCCCACCTTTCAAATGAGTTCGTACCTGTATATCCTGGAGTCCACAATGGATGGTATCTAGCTAATTCCTATTGTACAGATGCAAAATATTTGCCTTCTTTTAAATAGTGCTAATATCCTTGGCAACCATACTTTTCTTGGCCACAACTTTAGACAAACATCTTTTCTATCCAAATTTCAAGTTTTTCAACTCATTCTACTCTTCATTTTGTTCCCAATTTTCACTCTGAATTTTGCTAAAAGCTGTTAGTGATATATACGCACAGCCATAATGCTGTGCTGCCTTGAAATTTCATTTGTCAGATTAATCAGCCTATCATGTTTAAATTCAGTCTCACAAAACGTCTCAGGACATGGACAAGCTATAGACAAATCATTTTCAAGAATATAACATGAATCTTCCTTCCAATCAGAAACCCTATGAGTATAGTCATATCTTCCTGCATTCCTATCAGCACTGCACATTAAGCAAAGATTTTCTTCCTAGTTGGCTAGATCCATTGCATTTCATGATGTGGGGAGGCAGAAACATCCTGGAAGAAGGGTATGACAGAGGGAAGCCAGGCACCTCATGGCAGCCAGGAAATAGAGAATGAAGGGTCTAGGAACAAAATATATTCAACAGTATGCCACAGAAACTTAACTTCCTCTGAGTAGACTTCACCTGGAAATATGACATCCAGGTATGATCTCATTTTCCAATCACCTGTCAATTGTGCCACAAGGTGAAAACTATCAGAAACACATCAGCTATTTAGGAAGACATTTTATGTTCAAATCATCACAAACTCTTTTTTTAAGAGAGAGACAGAGAGAGAGGGAATTGGTACACCAGGGCCTCAGCCACTGCAATTGAACTCCAGACACTTGAGCCACCTAGTGGGTATGTGTGACCTTGTTCTTGCTGTACCTTTGAGCATCTGGCTTACATGGGACCTGGAGAGTCAAACATAGGTCCTTAGGCTTCTCAGGCAAGTGCCTTAACTGTTAAGCCATGTCTCCAGCCCACAACA
Source organism: Orientallactaga sibirica (assembly GCA_036365145.1). Lineage (NCBI taxonomy): Eukaryota > Metazoa > Chordata > Mammalia > Rodentia > Dipodidae > Orientallactaga > Orientallactaga sibirica. The sequence continues at coordinate 1,100,367 of JAEOAD010000056.1, read as the reverse complement.
TTCTTTTTTTAATATATATTTTTTTATTTATATTATTCTGATTTTACATTCATAGTATTGGTTCCATTGTCCTCCTCCCTGTCCTCCCTCTTCCAAAGGGACCCTCATCAATGGGGAATGTGGGTCATGCATTGTCCAGCCCACAACATTCTTAAATAACATATGAGTCAAAGAACTCATAAGTGAAATTGGACAATGCTTTCATATAAATGAAAATGAAAACATAGGATGTCCTGAATATAGGAAGAAATGAAAGTAGAAGCTATTTATAGCATTAAATGTGTGCATAGAAGAGGAGCTATATAAAAATCAATAACCTAATTTTATATCTTAATGAACTAGAGAAATAAATGAATCTATACACAAAGCTGTTTGATCAAAGTACAGACTAATGTACAGATAAAATAGAGAAATCAATGAAGGCAAAGCTTTATTCATTGAAAAATTGAGCAAAAAAGCAAATCAATGAAGGCAAAAGAAAAATGGTTCAGGGCCGGAGAGAAAACAGCAAAAACAGATGTACATTTACCTTTATTTACTTGTAAAATTGAGTCAGGGTGATATGAAAAATGCTTATCTGGAGGGCCACAGTGACTGAGATACTGGCATATCCATTCTTTCCTGCTCTCTCCTAAGAACACCAGTTCCAATAAAAAAATGCTTATCCAGGTCCCATGTTTATAACAGACACAAAAAAGTGATTCAAAGGGGACAAGGGTGCAGTGCCACACTTGCCCCACAAAATTCTCATGTTTTATGCTTTAACTAGGACCCATACATGCACACATGAGAGCATGCTGCTCTCAAACATCTGTCCCTTTACTTATGCCAGTTCTTTTCCAGGATCCAGTGACTGAGAAATGCCACTGGCATATCCATTCTTTCAGTCTCTTATCTTTTATAGTCTCTCTCTCTCTCTCTCTCTCACTGGAGGCCAGTCTTTGTGTCTCTTTGAGAGTCCATTGTAAAAAAAATGCTTATTCTGCACACTGTCATCTGTCTTTATTTTTTTCTTATATCCAGATCCTGTGGAGAAGGCCACTTCACCATTATGGAACTTTTTGGTTCCTGTTAAAATAATATCCCTTCCTCCATAATAACTTCCATAACTGTGCTGGTCTGGAAGTTCATCTCAGCGAACCTGAAGCTTTTATTTGTCTTTTGGAACTTATGTTTTGGAGGAATGGGCATGGACTTGGTCCTGTGGTAAGCCAAGTTTTATGGACTATTCTGATGAGAGTTTGAGAATGCTAAGTGCAGATAGTACTGAACTTCGAGGCTTGGCTTATGAGGTTTCTTTTTTGTTGGAACTGGTCCAATATGACTGGTCAAGAGATTTTAAGATTTTAAGTTGGTTTTAGTTCTTCAACGCATTAGCAATCTTAAGGAAAGGAAGGAAGGTGAAAACATTAAAACAATGGATTCTGCCTGACTGTTTTAAATCACCTTTCTGAAAGAGCTGACTGGAGAAGGAACCCACTTTGTGGTTTATTTCATCCCTGGATTAAAATTCTCATGTTTTATGAAAAATGCTTTAACTTCCAGGACCCTGCTGAGATGCAGCATGAAGACAGGGCATGAAGTCCCTGAGGAATGAGAGCAAGATGGACTGTGGTTTGCATGGAGACCTGAAGATGTTTTGGATGCTGTCAAAAACATTATGTCCTGGCGACTAGCTGGAGGGCGGATGGAAAAACTGGAGACTGTCAGTCTCTTTATACTGAACTTGATTCCATGGTGGTTGAGTTCCATCTACCAGTGTGCCTTTACAGATGAGTTTGATTTTACCTCTGTTGAAATGGGTTTCAATGTGTGATAGTTATAAATCTATTGGGGCCAAGAGCTGGTTTGACCCACCTATTCAGTGTTTTATTATTTTATAGTTTGCATCTCACACTTATGTATATTATCAGAAAGACAAATGTGCAGCACCTTTTGGCTTTAGTTTTTGCTTGTGTGCTGTATGGCTGGTTGGTTTTCTCTGCTCTCTTGCCTGGTCCTGTGGAGAGCAGGCCACTTCTGCCATTATGGAACTTCCTCGGATCTGTTAAATAATATCCCTTCCTCCATAACTGTGCCTGGTCTGGAAGTTCATCTCAGCGAACCTGAAGCTGTCTGCTACACCCACCTACCTCACACTGTATATATCATCAGAGACACAGCACAGTCTTGCTTATCACACAAGATTCCGCAGGCACTGTGCAGACTTACCTTCTTCCAGACCAGCTTTGACAGTTTTCAAAACATGCCCTCTTATGCTTGAGTCCCAAGCATGGTGTCCAAGATACCAGCTGCATTCCTCCCATATACCAGTGGTAAGATACAGCACAAAGAACATGAGAGGGGTATGACATTGGAGAGACCTGGATTCATCTCACAACTCAGCACAAGACTGGCTAGATGGCCTTGAATATTGTTGGCTTTTCAGAGTTTTGCTTTGCTTATTCATGACTTGATACAGAGACAACTTTGAAGGGCTCTCATGATGAATAAATTATATATATCACATACAGGTAGCAAAAAAGTCTCTGAGAATTGGGTTGTCCCCCACAGTGAGCTGTTAGCTAAGGAGACCCATGAGGTCTCCAAAACAATGTAGGCCATTGACAAAATACTAGATTACCTGCCAGAGCTAAATGGTAAGACTCTGTTGCTGAAGACACCACTGGCTGCAGTCACAGGAAATTGGAATACCATACTGGAACCAGAAGGGAAACTAGCTCCCTCCTGCTTAGCCCTCATAGTGCTGGAGAGCCATATGGGAGCCTGTGAAGGACAAAAATCACCAACAGTATGGATAAGCAGGGGACCCTACAGACTATGAACTCAACCAGCCAGACAAGAAGTACACATTTGTGCAATAGTGTCATGCAGCCTCTGCAGGTAACCAACTGTTCTCTGGTTGGACATGAGACCTGCTTAATGGGAGAGAATTCATATCTGGTACTAGAAACAAGGTCAGAATCCCATAGACTTCATAGAGAAGACTCCACTGCTCTCTGGAGAGGAAGAGTGGGCTTGCACACTCAAAAAAAAAATCTCCCAAGTAAATTTGTATGACTACTTTAACACAGACTGCTTTCACTCTTGGTTGGAAGATTTGTTTTATTTATTTATTTTTTTACAGATTGCAGAGAACACCTAGAAGAACAAAGATGCATCAAGACAAAATAGCCAACTGCCCACCACAAGACGTGCCACCTCTACCACATCTGCTGGGGCCCAGGAGAAATGGCACAGGAAGCAGCAACATGAATACTGCTCTTACTGGTAGCCTTACAACCAGCTCCAGGGTGATGTGACAGACACAGTGATCAATAAAAATTTATCAAAGCAGAAATCCAGATACTACAGAGAACTTAACACTAAATCAGACTGCCAACAGGCCTTCCGTGGCTCAAGGAATATTGCATAAGGAGAGTGAAAAGCTTGTTAGAGCCATAGAGTGGGTAGGAATACCCTGAGGCACATTCCCCCACTACCCTACAGGGACTAACTGAGGCCTTTGTGACTCCACAGTGAATATCATAACCCCAATGAGGGGAGAACAAGAGCAGAAACAAGGGATAAAAAAAGATAACCTGTTATAATATATGTAACTTTTTTTTTCAGTTTTTTGAGGTAGGGTCTCACTCTAGCTCATGCTCATCTGGATTTCACTCTGCATTCTCAGGGTGGTCTTGAACTCACAGTAATCCTCCTACCTCTGCCTCCCAAGTGCTGGTATTAGAGGCATGCACTATCACATCTGGCTAACATAATTTTTTTAAGTCTCTGAGATAACCCCTCTAAGTCAAATTCAAATATTCTATTATTGAAAGATTCTTGCAAACATACTATGAGCTAAATATCATCACTCCCCTTTTAGAAATGAATATACTAAGGTTAGAGGAGTTATAGAATTTAGCCAAAGTCACACAGCTAGAATTGACATTAGATGTGATTGGAAAGTCAGAACTCTGGCTCTAAAGTCCACATTCCTTAGTACATCACTATCTCCATTCCGAGCAGTGCTTAAAAACATTAGCTATTACAATATGATTACACAGCAAGGGTACCTGAACAAGTTCTAGTCCCATGCTCTGAAAACTTAGTGAGTGCCTCAATGGTGAAGCTGATTTATCTCCATGGACCTTGGCTTTCTCATATGGAAAAGACTAAGTGGTTTCCAAAATCCCTTTCTATCTCAAATCCAATATTTCACAAAACTAGTACAAACCTAATGTACTGTACAAACAGATATACTTACTTATCACCCTATCCTATAGTAGAAACCCTGCTATCAACCAGAAACAGAGTTCAGATTAACATATGGAAAGAAGCACAAGTAATAGCCTAATAGTAATAGCCGAGCATAAATGAGTATTCATGCATCCAAAGGTTCTGAGAAGAGTAGGATCCTAGTATTGCTCATAAAAGAGGACTTCACTCCAGCATTCATACCCCAGAGGTGGTCCATTATGTTGACCTCTTCAAGGAGGAGCACGACACTAAGAGACAATCAACATTGATCTTTCCAGGTTAGGGAGGGAGGAAGCCAAAGCTTGTTTGGGAACAGACACTTTGCTCAATGGCATATTTAGCATTTTTGTTGGGAGGAGATAACTACAATTGATAATAACAGAACTCAAAGAAAGCTATATACTTCTATAAGAAAATCGGAAACACTGAAATGTTTCTTATTGATTCTGTCTCTATATCACTCTCTCCTCTCTCTCTAAAATCATATGGCTTTACTGAACAAAGTAGGAAGCATTCAGAAAAAAACTCAGAAAAAGCACTTAGATGATTTATGCAAGGAGTTCCTCAAATTTGTTGCATAACAGGAACACTGGAAGAGATATTTAAAGTCCTAAGACTTGGGATGGAACCTATACAAATAAAATCAGAATGTCTAAGGATGGGAGCCAAGCATTCTTTAAGTTCCCTGAGGGATTGCAATGTGACTAAAAAACTGAAACCTCCTGGATTAACTTATCTATAGACATGTTATCATCCTGCGAAGCCTCAGGGGAAGCATGAATGGCAAGGAAGACTTTGAGTACCTGAAATTATTTATTCACTCAAAATTCAAGGCATGATTTATGAGTATTGGAATGGTTGAATCTTCTTTGAAATCATGGGCTTTGTCCTTCCTTGGAAAGCATCTCTTTATTACATTACCTTCAGATAATATGCAACAAAAGTTGCTGAGGAGAGGGAATGGAATGACACCCCCCCACCAACTTCATTATGGAAGGAGGTTGAGAAAGAATGTTTTCAAACCAGGTACAAAAAATGAGCACAGTCTCCAAGATCAAGATACCACCAAATGTGGGCTAGAAGAGATACCACCAAATGTGGGCTAGAAGAGAGCCAACACATATAAAATTCCCTCCAAAACATCTATGGTCATCCCTTCTATCTAGTACTAACTTCTCTCTCCCTTGGAGAACTTTGCTTATCTTTTTTCAGATGGACAACGAACCTGAAGGGAGGATCAGCTAATCACACCTCACCAGGTCCCCAGCCTACCATAGAACAACACAGGGGAAGGACAAGAATACAGCGTTCATAGCGATCACAACACCAGAAAAGGGCTGAAGGAGATAAACACAGAGAACATCCAACTCCAACTAAGCCAGATATCCAGAGACACAGAGGCTCCCAAAACCTCATTACTGAAGTAGAACTAAAATGACCCCAATGTGGCTCAGGGTAATTCACGGAAGAGGGGGCGGAAAGATTGTTAGAGTCATAAGTTGGGGCATTATGCACAGAGACTGGGCCTACCCACCCAGAACTCTTGACTAACCCCACAATGCATGACCCACATTCCCCATTGATGAGGGTCCCTTTGGAAGAGGAAGTACAGGGAGGGGACAATGGAACCAATTCTATGAATGTAAAATCAGAATAATATAAATAAATAAATAAATAATAACCAAAAAAAGAATGTTTTCACAGTGCACTGTGGCTGTGCTTGAAAGGAACACAGAGTGTCTGAATAGTGGTTTTGTTGTTGTTGTTGTTATTGTTGTTGTTGTTTTTTTAGGATGAGGGATGGAGGTTGTGAGGAGAGATGGAAGCCCTAAATTGTTACCACTGTTTATTCTTTTCTTGTTAAGATAATATTTAGCAATAGAGTGGGGGGTCAGCTTTTTAGTACTATTTTTAGTCTTTGAACACAACTTCCCTTTCTATCTTCACTCATATGTGTCTCATGTGTTAAAAACTGTATAAAGGCCTGGAGAGATGGCTCAGTGGCTTAGGTGCTTGCTTGCAAACCCTCAAGGCCCAGATTTGATTTCTCATACCCATGGAAAGTGGGATGCACAGAGTGGAGCATGCATCTAGAGTTCATTTGCAGCAGCTGGAGGCACTAGCAGGCTTCTCCCTTTCTCTTTCTTTCTCTCTCTCTCTTTCTCCATTTGTAAATGAAAATATTTTCTTAAAAACTATATAAAGCCGGGCGTGGTGGCACACGCCTTTAATCCCCGCACTGGGGAGGCAGAGGTAGGAGGATCGCCTTGAGTTCAAGGCCACCCTGAGACTACATAGTGAATTCCAGGTCAGCCTGGGCTAGAGTGAGACCCTACCTCAAAAAAAAATCAAAAAAAAAAAAAAACTATATAAAGATTACTGATTACTTTTGTATGTTTTTAAATCATAGTATATATTTATAGGTACAAAATTATGGTATAATTTATTAATACTCTGATTAAGTAAGACTAACTATCCATCATTTCAAACATTTAATATTTTTTGTAATGAAATCATTTGAAATTTACTCTTAATGACACTGCAATGTTCATACTCCATTGCAGTCACAATGTGTACTTCATGTACAAGTCTAATTTTTTTCTGTCTGAGGTTTTGTACTTTTACTACCACCAGTCCAATTCCCTGACCCCTGACCCATGACTGAAATATAAAATATCACTCTCTGCTTCTGATTTCAATTGTCTAGCTTCCATATATGAGTTAGATCATGCAGGTTTGCCTTTCTTAAACTGTCTTATTTTGCTTAAGGTAAGGTTCTCCAAATCCATCCATATTGTTACAAATGAGGACTTGTTTTAAAGGTTGAATAGTATTCTACTGTGTACATTTACAATTTATTTATTTTTTAAGTTTTTATTTATTTATATGAGGGAGATAAAGATTGAGGGAGAGAGAGAAAAAGAATGGGTGCACCAGGGCCTCCAGACACATGCACCACCTTGTTCATCTGGCTTATGTGGGTCCTGAGGAGTCACACCTAGGCTCTTTGGCTTTGAAGGCAAGTGTCTTAACCACTAGGCCATCTCTCTAGACCTGCAGTTTATTTCTTAATTCATCTATTTATGGACATTCATGGTTATGCCATGATTTGGCTATTGTAAATAGTACTGCAGTGAACATTGACATACAGAGGTCTCTTTAACATACTGATTTCATTGCTTTTGGATATATATCCAAAAGTATAATTTTTGTATCACATAGATCGTCAATTACACTAGTACAAAATGTTGTTCATGGGCTGGAGCAATGGCTTAGCGGTTAAGGCGTCTGCCTCCTAAGCCTAACAACCCGGTTTCAATCTCCAGGTCCCACGTTTAGCCAGATGCAAAGTGACGCAAGGGCACAATGCCACACTTGACCACAAGAGGGCGCACGCATCTGGATTTCATTCACAGCAGCTGAGAGACTGCTGGCGCGCCCATTCTCTATCTGTCTCCCTCTCCCTCTCTCTATCTGTCTGTCTCTCTCTGTGTCTCTCTCTAAAAAAAATGTTGTTCATGTCCAATGTTATCTGATTTGTTGACAGCTGATCTCTGAATTCCATTCTTTCTTATTCCTTTTCCTCTTCCTTTCCTATTTTGTTTTCTTCCTTCCTCATCCTCCTCCTTCTATTCCTCCTTCTCCTCTTCTTCCTTATTCTTCTTCTCCTCTTTTCCTGCTACTTTTTCTTCTTCTGATCCTTCTTATTGTGCTGTGAATCAGACCAGAGCCTTGTACCTGCCACACAAGGGCTACACCACTGCACCACATATCCAGCCCACACTGGTTTCTTTTTACCATGTTCTCCCATGGCAGAAGGTATCAGGTGAGCACTCTAGAGTCTCTTTTATGATCCACCTAACCACATTCATGAGGCCCTACATAATTAATCACCTACAAAAGTCCTCTTCCTAGTATCATCACCTTGAAGATTGAATTACAACAAAATAACTGAGAAGTGTGGGGGTCATGCATACATTCAGTCATTAGCATTAAAATGCTCCTCATTGAGTAGTACAGGTTACTGAAGAAACTTTTAATTGTCCAATATTTTGTTCTGGAATTTTCTTACTTGTTTGATGCTTAATATCAAGGTGATGTTTTCTATATTCTTTCAACATATTCATCATCCTATACAGCACAGAATTTTAACCCCTCAGATGATGTAAGGATCAGAATCAACTGGGACCAAACTAAATGTATGTGCTTTAGCTAATATCATAATTGGAGAAATTGATATTGGGAGATTAAACAAGTGCCTTCCTAATTCATGAAGGGCTAGACCATTCACTTGAACATACAAGACAAACATCCCACACTTGAGTTATTCCAAAACTCACTGAGCACATATTGAGCTCTTGCTTCATGCTGAGGATTGTACCAGGGCCTGAAGCCTCATAGTGCCTAAGACTCATGGCATTCTCTTAGTTTCGACAGTAAGGGGAAGACAGGTGCTTGGGAAAAAATTGACAAAAGTTGTCAGCTTCTGAAATACAGAAAAGCACAAGTGCTATGGGATTTGGAGCAAGAGAATGCTTTAGTCAGGAGGAGGAAAGTGGATTGGTAGCTGGAAAAGCACTCAAGAGTAAGCATTTCATCTGGCCCCCGGAGGATCCCTACCATATCAATTGAGAGTGACAGAGGGGTGAGAGAAGAAGGGATGTAACTGTGGGAAAAGGAAAATAACTTCAACACTGGCAGACAAGTGTGTGTGTGTGTGTGTGTGTGTGTGTGTGTGTGTGTGTGTGTGTGTGTGTTTATAACCACCATGAAAGGCCAATGGGTGGAACACTGGGCAGAGATAGACATGGACTTGGAAATGAACCACCCATAGAATTCTAGGGGTTCTCTAGTCCTCTTCTCCAAATTCTTCAAAATCCCTCTGACAAACCACTTCCAGAGGCACAAAATCCATGTGATCAGGATTATTTTCAGAAAAGACACCACTTATCATGTACCAATTTATTGTGTTACTATGAAGTTTACATCTCTGGGGCAAACAAAAAAAATACCAACCAATCGAGGGAGGGAAAGGAGTTATAGACCAGATTCTTATCCTGTGTAGGCAGGCATTTAGCTGGGCTAAGGACAAGAATTCAGTTGAAGATCCATGTTTAAATTAACAAACACAGCGTATTTTGTTTATCAACGTTCATGACAAGTTCTCCTTCATAACAACCCATTATGGATTTGAAATGCCTGAACTTCTGTAAGTCCTGAACTAATGATGTAAGAGTTGCTGCCCCTTTGGTAGTATTGAAAACTACACAAAATTATAGAAAATACTAGATACATCCACATACCAATAACCACTTGGCTTCAAAAGCATAACATTGCAAATAGAGTTGATAACCTTTGTGCAGCACTACCCAAAAGAATCTGCCATCCCATTCTTCCCCATTATAAATGTGATTTATGTTCCAATGCACAGCTTTCTCTGTGTTATTTCTTTTTAAGTTTTTTATTTTTATTTATTTACTTATTAGAGACACAGAACAGGAGAGACAGAGAATGGGTGAACCAGGGCCTCCAGCCACTGCCAACAAACTCCAGAAGCATGCACCACCATGTGCATCTGGCTTACGTGGGTACTGAGGAATTGAGCCTTAAACCAGGGTCCTTAGGCTTCACAGGCAAGCACTTAACTGCTAATCCATCTCTCCAGCCCCCCTATATGTTATTTCTAGGCAACATCTGTATCTCTCTACATGTATCCACAGTCTTACAGTGGTCATCTGTATGTTTCCTTAGACTTCATAAATGTGGCATGATGGTTATGTCCTTATGGAACTTTATATAATTTCCTATAGCCATGGTCTGGTCTTGGCCTCAGTGTCTGCAGTGTTGGGCCAGAATTGGGACTGGGACCAATGAGGCAACGTGAAAAGGAAGACAGAGAAAACTGATCTCAACAGCTATAGGTTATCCTTTATTCAGAGTAAGGACCTATGAAGAACAACAGTTCCCTATGGGATAGAAACTGCTATGTTTGGGTGGAGCAGATCTAGGGATTTTAGAAGGCCAGAGGTGGAAAAAATGAATGAGCAGGAATGGGGATAAAATTTAAAAAAAAATAATAGGCCATTATGTCTGTTGAGTAAGTTTATCTTCCGGTTAGGCCAGAGAGAGAAAGAGCAAATGGGAATGAAGAGTGGGGAAGATAATATGGAAACAAGGTCATTTCTTCTGCTGACTGGTTTCCCAAGTGGACCAGTCCTGATAATTATGGTTCTGAGGTCAGATCTGTCTATCTTTGAATTACGGGCCCATTTTTCTGATCTCAGGGCAGCAGTCTCTGTGTAACAGATGTTTTTATCATGCTATGGTTCCAGGAGGTATTTATAAAATAGACCACAGGAATTTTCTTTGTTTCTAGACGTCCACTGAGGGCAGTTTGTCCCAGTGTCTTATTAACCCCTCGTGATGCCCTTGCCATCCACTCAGGATACCTGCAACAGTGCTAGAACAGGAAAGTAAGCTTGGTCCTACTTTAGGTGAATCTCAGCTGTTTCCTGTGTGATTCTAAACCACTGGTTCTGGGCCCTTAGAATCAGAATCTGTTGGAAGGCTGGTTAAAACCCAGAGGGCTTGCCCTTAGCCCCAGAGCTCCTTATTCAGTAGGTCTTGGGTAGAATTTTTAAAAATCCCAGGAAATCTAATAAATGCCATTTTAAGGTTCAAATTCTAAAGACCAGTACTCCAAGTCAATGTCTGGATCTAGGTTCAGTAGCACCAAGTGGCTTCCAAATAGCCTGGACCATCTATAAAATTTCTTTTCACTACAGTAAATCTGTACAGTAAGACATATAATTCAAAAAATTCACTTGTATTTAAATCTTTGAGAAACCATACTAAGCAATAAAGAGAAGTTGGAAATGTTTTAATACTATATTTTAATTCACTTTATTATCATTTCAACATGTTAACAGTACCAAAACCAACAATGTAAGGTGTTATACACACCTTAAGCTACACCAGACACATTTCAAATGCTCGGCAGCCACATGTGGTTAATGACTAATGTAGTAGACAGCACAGCCAAGAAGGCTGGCCTCAAGTCTCTTCTTACAAAAGTTGTTTCAATGGGCTGGAGAGATGGCTTAGTGGTTAAGGCGCCTGCCTGCTAAGCCTAAGAATGCTGGTTCCAATCTCCAGCGGTTCCAATCTCCAGGTCCCACGTTTAGCCAGATGCAAAGTGACGCAAGGGCGCAATGCCACACTTGACCACAAGGGGGCGCACACATCTGGATTTCATTTGCAGCAGCTGAGACACTGCTGATGCGCCCATCTCTATCTGTCTTCCTCTCCCTCTCTCTCTTCTGTCTCTCTCCAAAAACTAATTTAAAAAAATTTGTTTCAAACATGTCATTGTAATTTATTTTCTGTTAGAATAAAATGACTTAATGCACATTTCTATTTCCCTGAAGGTAAGGTTGCCAAAGAGGTAAGAGATTTCAGTCAGGATTATTTAAATTATATCAACCAGTCTTTGTTTTTTTTTTTTTTTTTGTTGTTGTTGTTGTTTTGTTGTTTTGTTTTTCAGTAAACACTTTTTTATAACAGGGCATGTATGTGTACCAAACTGGCCTTAAACTCTCTTTGTAGCTGAAGATGACCTTCTGGTCCTCCTTCTTCCATGTCCCAAGTGCCAGGAGTACATATGTGCATAACCTTACCCTGTTTATGTGATACTGAGGTTTGAACCCATGGCTTCCTGCACTCTAGGCAAGCTCTGTACTTACTGAGCTTTATCCCCAATCCCAAATTTTTGCCTTTTAACTTTATCAAGCATTGCCAATATATCTGTGTTAGGGAAGAGCAAAGACAGATATCATTGGATACCACATTTCGGGTGATAACATTGTAATGATATAAGTGTTAAAAGACCAAAGTTCTGGATCTCAGGAAATGGTTCAGCAAGTAAAAGCACTTTCCATGTAAGCATGAGGGCCTGAGACATCCTGAATTCAACCCCAGCACCCACATACAGATCTGGGTGTGGCCATGCACATCTCTCATTTCAGTCCACAGGCCAGCCAGTCTGAGCAATAGAAGAAGATACCCAATGACCTCTTCTCACTTCCATGCACATGTTGCACACATCTACACACACACACACACACACGTACATATACACACACCAAAATAAATAAAAAACCTAAGTCCTCTGAAGATCAAAAAATCCTATAAACAGCAACAGACTCTTCTTTTCCCTTCTTTTTTTCATATCCTCTTAACTGCAGGGTAAAATGAGAAAAAAAAAGTGTAATTATATATTGATCAGCAATGTCTTTCTAAATGTAAGAGAGTAGGAGGTTCTGTATCACTTGTGCACTTGTGTACTAAATCTCAACCAGAAGAGAAGATGTTTTCCTCTTGCATCTTACGTGCTTGGACATCAGAGTCTTTTTTGCAGTAATAACTTCAATCATGCAATCACACTGGCTTTTCTCCTTCTTACCTAACATCAGGTGTGTGTGTGTGTGTGTGTGTGTGTGTGTGTGTGTTGCTGTTGTTTTTATACTCGAGTCCATTTTAGGAGTCAAATAAATCTCTACATCTTTAAAAGCTTGTGCTCATTCCACATATGATACTGCTTCAGGTCCTTGGTTTCCATATCTAACATGAAAGAAAAACGATGCTATGTAACACACAGCTGTGAAAATTTAAAAATAGAAAATTACTGATCATTTAAATGCACTTAAAGACAGTTATAACTTAAGATGTAATTACTCAGTCACTGATAATAATACCAGGCATAAATTTCACTGACAAAAAATGTAAACGTCTACAACTAAATGAATATTTATGCATTACCCATTAAACATGGCCTCAGTCAAGATTTTGACCTTTATTGCTGCTCAACAGTACACACATTATAAAAGCCAGTCTCCTATTTATGCAGGAGAGTACAATCTTTATCTTTGTCCTGAAGGCCCAACTGGTGCTAAGCCCAGGTCTTTTCACTGATGTTTCTGATAGTTGTTTTCTAAACAGGTATTTGTTTGCATCTATACAATTACTAGGTCTGAAACACCACATGCTAACAATCTTTCACTCTAAGATTTAAAAAAATCAGAAAAACTGATGGGTGGCCATCAACTATATTTCAGAACACACTTGCATGATATCTTACTCAGCATGTGAGCATTCCAGAAACAATCTAAGATTAAATTGGATAGGCCTAAATTTAAACAAACATTTTTCTCTTTTAAAATATTTATTTATTTGAGGACTGGAGAGATAGTTCATTGGATGAGGTGCTTGACTGCAAAGCCAGAAGCACAAAGGTGAGGTACGTACAAGGTCACACATGCACCCTAGGTGGTGCAAGAGTCGAGTTCAATTGCAGTGGCTGAGGCCCTGGTGCAACAATTCTCTCTCTCTCTCTCTCTCTCTCTCTCTCTCTCTCTCTCTCTCTCTCTCAAAATAAAAAAATAAAATTTGGGCTGAAGAGAAAGGCTTAGCAGTTAAGGTGCTTGCCTACAAAGCCTAAGGACCCAGGTTCAATTCCCCAGAACTTATGCAAACCAGATGCACATGGTGATGCATGCATCTGGAGTTCAATTGCAATAGCTAGAGGCCCTGGCATGCCCATTTGAGCTCTCTCTCTCTCTCTCTCTCTCTCTCTTTCTCTCTCTCTCTCACACACACACACATAAATAAATAAATTTATTTGAGAGATTGAGAGAGAGGGATGGGGTGGGGGAAATAGGCATTCCAGGGCCTTCTGCCCCTGCAGACAAACTCCAGACCCATGTGCCACTTTGTGCATCTGGCTTTACATGAATACTGGAGAATTTAACCCAGGCCATCAGGCCTTTCAAGCAAGCCTTTAACCACTGAGAAATCTCCCAAGCCTTGACAATTTTCTTAAATAAAGCTTCCAAGAAACATATAGATATATGAATCATAAAACATCCTCAAAACTACCTGTAGTTCCTGGTGTTGCCTCCTGCTGCTCTGAGACCTTTTCAGGTTCTTCTTTTTTATGTCTAACTACCTTGCTTTACTCTGATTGTTTTTTTTTAACCTCTCAAGTTTTTGTGGATTTCCTCCACCTTACCATATTCATATTGACTTATTGCTAGAGTGGAGAATACAGGTGTTTGGAACAGACACTCATGGACACAAGAACCCAAATGCATAACTAGTAGCAGTATCCATATTCTACCCCCAGGAGAAGCAGCACATTAGAACTAAGAAGAGAAGAGGGGAGCACCTTCCTGTTGTTGATTCTGCCCTTCCCTGGCCATCACATTTCTGCCCTGATCATTCCCACTGGGACATTTCTTCCCTTTTCCCAGTAAATCACCCACCCAATGCTGTTGATGAACATCTGCTTTGAGGAAGAAGGGATCACAGTCATGGGTCACCCTGCATTTTCTGTTTGGGGAAGAACGTTGCTCCCCTCAAAGACAAATTCTGTGTGTGCTGACGCTGACTGTTTCCACATACCCTGCATATTCCCTTTTCACCAAGTGCTCCTGAACCAAGTCACAGTTGTAGGGGCACATTTCTAAGAATCTTTACACCTTAAGCCGGGCGTGGTGGCGCACACCTTTAATCCCAGCACTCGGGAGGCAGAGGAAGGAGGATCGCCTTGAGTTCAAGGCCACCCTGAGACTACATAGTGAATTCCAGGTCAGCCTGGACCAAACTGAAACCCTACCTTGAAAAATTTTTTAAAAATTCTTTACACCTTTAAATACCACAAATCAAAATTGGGAATGGCATTTGCTTGTCCTTTTCTTTTTTGTTCAAGCTTCCATTCCTTTTACTCTCAAGCTCCAAACTGAAAACCTACATCCCCTGACATTCACCTGTGAGCTCATGAATTGCATTAAGAATCTTGGCTCTCTTCTGAAACGCATGTTGGTCGAGGGCAGAAGATGTTCTCTCAAAACTGTAAAGAGGGCTGGAGAGATGGCTTAGCAGTTAAGCACTTGCCTGTGAAGCCTAAGGACCCCAGTTCAAGGCTCAACTCTCCAGGACCCACATAAGCTAGATGCACAAGGGGGCACATCATCTGAAGTTCCTTTGCAGTGGCTGGAGGCTCTGGTGCGCCCATTCTCTCTTTCTCTCTACCTGCCTATTTCTGTATCTCTCTCTCTCTCTCTCAAATAAATAAATAAAAATAAAATAAATAAATAAAATAAAAATAAATAAATAAAATCTTTTTAAAAAACTGTAAAGATATTTACAGAAGTGGGCCTGTACTCTGGCACCTTTTTGTTTTTTTGTTTGTTTGTTTGTTTGTTTTGGCTTTTTCGAGGTAGGGCTTCACTCTGGCCCAGGCTGACCTGGAATTAACTATGTAGTCTCAGGGTGGCCTTGAACTCATGGCAATACCTGGAATTAAACTATGTAGTCTCAGGGTGGCCTTGAACTCATGGCAATACTCCTACCTCTGCCTCCTGAGTGCTGGGATTAAAGGCGTGCACCCCCACGCCCGGCTTTTTTTTAATTATTATTTTTTATTGACAACTTTTATACTTACATACAAAAAAGCCCACCTGATATTTCCCTCCCCTCCCCCCATTCCACTTTAGAACTCCAGTCTCCATCATATCCCCTCCCTCTCTCCCTAGGAACCCTTTCTCTAGCTGAGGCCAGCAGAGTTCACGGCCTATATCTGGACTCTACACAAAGGCTATATAAGTAGAGTTAGAGCTTTGCTGCCCCTCTGCACCTGCCTGTGAACTCATTTCCCTCTTTCTGCTACCACCCACCACCTTGAGCCTCAACACTGACCACTGAGCCTCTTTGGTTCCTCAGCCCTCACATCTGTGATTAGCCCAAGCATGCATCACTTCCTCTGCCTGATCTTTTATCTGTACTGCTAGCTCAACAGAATCCTTGGCCACAAGCAGCCTTGTCTTTTGACTCCTTGTGCTCCTGGACCTTAAAGGCACCCTTGGGCACGTACAGGATCAGGTAGTTCCACAAAGCCAAGCTCGAGGCCAATTCCAAAACAAGACTTTGGCTCAGGCCCAGGAGTATGCCTTAGCCATGGTCTTCATGCTTCCAAAAACCAAGCATCATATTCCACCTCTGGGGAACCTGGAGCTGATTAGAACAATCACTCTTGGGAAAATGAGGTACTGTGTTGTGCCAATGGGAATGAATCAGGATTTAGGCATTGACCCTGATGCCACACATAGTAGAGTGGAACTGATCTGAACTTGAGAGAGAACGGACAGGCACCCAGTATTCTGTCTTGGCTCACTGCCAGGTCCCTGAACTCCTCCACTGGAGAGCCAACATCAGAATTCACCACAGCATCCCATCCTCTTGGTTTCTGGACAAAGCCAAGGACCTTTTTTATCCTTGGGCCTGTTTTGGCCTGTGACCTCCATCACCCCACTGTAATGACTTAGTTTCTCAACCATCAGTGCCTTCTTGCCCCAGATTGCTTAAAAACCTTATTAACCCTTCCCATTATCCTTACTAACTGCCCCTCCCATTCTCCTGCCAGGCTCATCTGGCCATTTTGATGCTCTAGGTTACATCTGGAATACATGTGGCAAACATAACACTGATGGGAGCCCAGGGGCTGTGATTGAGCTGGGGAAACAACTAAGGTAGAGATTTACCACAATTAAGATGCTGGCTGCTGATTAAGCTGCTACTGAGAGGAAACCATGGGCTGGGCTGTGGGGTCTGAGGTGAGGAGTAGAGGCTGCAGAATTTACAGCTTAGAGGATAGGGGTCTCCATTCTACTTGAGGAAGCCATGCAGGAAGAGCAGAGACATGATCATAGGCTCCACCAGCCCAAGCTTCATCTCAGAAGACCCCAAGCAATCAGGAAAGATACTACAGGACAGATAACAAGAGGCAGAGTTGTGAAAACACAAGAGAGGGCGGCTTCCCCTTACCTTCACTCTAAGAGCTCTAAGCTGATTTACTGAAAGTCAGCAAACACCAGCACAAGAATTCTAATCTGATTTGCTAAAATGTCAGAATTTACATAGTTGGCATCCAATGAATGACCAAGGTCCTTAGACACTAGCACTAATCAGAACCACCTACCTTTACTTTCATGCCTTCATTATCAGCGCTATCCTTTAGGTCCATACCTATCCTTCCTTGTTGAAAAATGTGTTTGGGCTGGAGAGATGGTTCAGTGGTTAAGGCTCTTACCTGAAAAACCTAATGATCTGGGTTCAATTCCCCAGTACCCACATAAAGTCACATGCACAGTGACACATACATCTGGACTTGGCTCGTCTATCTCTCTCTCTCTCTGCTTGCAAATAAATAAATAAATAAAATTGTGTTTATTGGCAAAAGTATACTTGCCCATATGGACATAACCCTGGGACATGATTACAGTGAGTAATTTGCCAATTTCCACCTAGTAAAGATTGCTGTAAGCAGAGATAGTAATAAAAATACTGTGTGGCTCAGAAATCAGTAATAAAATCTTCCCAAGAATGCCGGGCATGGTGGCTCACGCCTTTAATCCCAGCATTTGGGAAGCAAAGGTAGGAGGTTCATAGTGAGTTCTGGCCACCCTGAGATTACATAGTGAATTCCAGGTCAGCCTGGGCTAGAGCGAGACCCTACCTTGAAAAACCGAAAAATGGAAAAAACCAATAAATAAATAAATAAATAAATAAATAAAACTTCCCAAGAAGAGAGTGAGATTTTATGTGGTGAAAACTGGGTAAGAAAGAATGAATAGAGTTGAGAAGGATGCAGTCAGATATGATGAAAAGGGAGTAAATGGTATGTGCTTGAAGATGGTTAAGAAAATTCTACAAGAACAGAGAACACTCAACTCCTACTAAACCAGAGATCCTGAGACACAGAGGCTCCCAAGACCTCATCACTGAAGCAGAACTAAAATGAACCCAACATGGCTCAGGGAAATTCGCAGAAAAGGGGGCAGAAAGATTGTTAGAGCCACAAATTGGGTCATCATGCACAGAGACATTTCCTCTTCCCCATACCCCCATAACTGTTGGCTACCCCCACAATGCACAACCCACATTTGCCAATGAGGAGGGCCCTTAGGAGGGGGGAGGACAGGGAGGAGGCTATCGAAGGCACCAACATGAATGTAAAATTAAAAATTAAAAAAGAAAATTCTACAAAATTCATTTCAGGCATATGAAGAATGAAAAAAGAGGGGTTTTTTTATAAATTAAAATGAGGTGTTCTCATAAGAGCTAATTGTAATGGGCACCAAATGCTAAAAGTTACATGCCAATACTTTTTGTTGATTCAAGGTATAATTAACACTTGAAATGTAAGTGATTCTGAGACGTATGGAAAAATCTACTTCTATTTTCTACTCAACCTGTAAAAAAAAAAAATGGAACACTTATTTTTGCAAGTAAAAAATTCCATGTATTACATTTAGGAAAGATAATGCCATTAAATCCCATAAAGGCAAGCAAAGAATATTTTCCTTTCATTAACGCAAACAAATTTCAATATTTTTCTTCTTTCTCTCATGCCAACTCAAGATCAAAACACAGTGTTATCATATTTCATTGGTTTAAATATATAACCCAATGTACAAAATCTCAAATCCCAAATCCCCCAACTAAGACAGCAAATCTAAGACACTAGTGTGAGAACTAGAAATGGACTCAGATTCCCTGATCTTCAGGATATGAAAAATATAGTAAGACCTGTCCTATATTCCATCTCAATCTGCCTATGGTGTAAGGAGGGCAGTTACACAAAAAGGTGGTCAGAAGAACACAATGTTTTCAAATGGCTCTACTACACCAGAACAGGACTGACCTGCTGATGGCCCCTGGGTTGACACTGTTGGGAAAGAGAAACACTATTGAGGAGAATCTCCATATTAATATCTGGAGTGCAGAGACTTATAAGTGAAAGAGGGTGTACTTGATTGAATAGAAGGGACACGGTGGTAGTGGCTGTGCTCTAGACTGGCTTGGAAATAGGTAGATCTATGTATAGCCTAATAATATTCTGGACTTTGCAGTTATAAGAATTGTGAGATCACTGTTCAGGAAACAGGCTATGGCATGAAGGAGGAAAGATAGTTAAAGACAGAGATTTTATCTTATCTGGCAAGATATGTTCAGAACAAGAGTTCAGTTTTGCATTTATGTTTAAGTCACTCAATACATCATGTTTCATTTCATGGTTTATCATCCATGACAAATGAGTCTTCAAAAGGATATATGATGGGTTTTAGAATTCTTAGATTCTACTAAGTCTACTCCAATGGTGAAGCAGGAACTGCTTCTCCTTTTGTAATACTTTTAAACAATACAAACTCACAGAAAATGCTACTGATACATACCTACCACTCAACTTCAATAATTTATACCTACTTGCTGCATATTACATTTCTTGGCAGCATTTGAGTCTCTCTACCTGTATTCACAATCAGTCTACAGTGGCCATCTATATGTTTTCTTAGACTTCATATATTGGGCATGATGGTCTGTCCCTACAGAACCTTTTATCATTCCCTACAGCCATGGGCCCATCCTGGCCCAACTGTCTGCTGCCCACCCATCCCTTGCCATCCACTCAGGGTACCTGCAACACTGCCAGTGACATCAGCCTGGCTCTACTTTAGGTGAGTCTCAGCTGCTTTGTCTATGACTCTAAACCAGTGGTTTTCACCCCTTACAGTGCATCAGAATCCCTTGAATGGCTGGTTAAAACCCAGAAGGCTAGCCGTCAGCCCCAGAGTTGCTGATTTAGTAAATCTTGGGTGGCGATTAAGAAATTCCAAGCTGGGCGTGGTGGCACACACCTTTAATCCCAGCACTTGGGAGGCAGAGGTAGGAGGATCGTCATGAGTTCAAGGCCACCCTGAGAGTATAGAGTGAACTCCAGGTCAGCCTGAACTAGAGTGAGACCCTACCTCAAAAAGAAAGAAAGAAAGAAAGAAAGAAAGAAAGAAAGAAAGAAAGAAAGAAAGAAAGAAAGAAAGGAAAGGAAGGAAGGAAGGAAGGAAGGAAGGAAGGAAGGAAGGAAGGAAGGAAGGAAGGGAAAGAAATTCCAGGAAAGGTGATGATGCCATTGTAAGGTCCAAACTCTGAGGACCAGGGCTCCAAGTAAACATTTGGACCTAAGCTCAGGAGCAACATGTGGCTTCCAGAGAGCCTGGGCCACCTATAAAAATTTCCTTCTAAAGCTCGGCGAGGTGGTGCACACCTTTAATGCCAGCACTTGGGAGGCAGAGGTAGAAGGATCACCATGAGTTTGAGGCTATCCTGAGACTACATAGTTAATTCCAGGTCAGACTGGGTTAGAGTGAGAACCTACCTCGAAAAAGAAAAAAGAAAAGAAAAGAAAAAAAATCCTTCTAAATGATTTACTAGTGTAACACTGTACAACAGACATAATGTAATTCATATGTAGAAAATGATCTTCTCTAGTAGTCATACTAACCAATAAAAGAAGCTGGTAATGTTTCAATTATATTTTAATTAACTTTATTGTCATTTTACCATACCACCAGAATCAAAATCAACAGTGGGATGTGCTACATTATTCTTCATACCTATAGAAAACCTAAAATCAGAAGAGATACATTTCATTTCAAATGCTCAGCAACTAAGTGTGGTTAGTGATTAATACAGTGGACATTGCAGCTGGGAAGGCTTGCCTCATCTCTCCTTGTACAAACATTTTTTTTTAATACATTACATTTCTATGTAGTTTGGGTGAGCATAAAATAATTTAAAACGGGTTTACATTTCAATGAATGTAAAGTGGCCAAGCAAAGATGTGCAAGAGATGTTTGATTATTTAAAGTAAACTCTGCCAATATTTCTGTTGACTTATTGTAGTAGTTTGAATGTATGACTCCATAGATTAACGTTGACCTTGTAACTTGAGTCTCCTGTAGCCTGGCTGGAGGAGGTGTCACTGGGAGAGGATTTTGGAGTCCATCACTAAGGTATGTTTGGGGGCAGATTTTGAATCCCACCCTGAGGTGTGAAAAGAGAGTTTAGAGCTCTGGCTTGTTGGTGTTTGCAGGCTGTTTGGTGATGTCTCTCTGCTTGGATCTATGGAAGTGAGCCAGCTTCTTCTGCCATGATGGAACTTCCTCTGGAATTTGTAAGCCTGAAATAAACCCTTTCCTCCTATAAATTGATTTTGGTCAGGTGTTTGTCCAGCAACAAGAAGCTAACTGACATTCCAAACATTGCCAGGTGTACATGTAACAGGTAACAGAAAAGGCAGTTGTCTTTGGGATCCACTTTTGGTATGATGAATGTGTTAGTGACTAAAATTCCCATGTCCTTCTGGAAAAATGAACACCCTATCAACAGTGAAAAAGAAATTCTTTCTTCTTTTTCCTTCTTCCTTTCTTTCCTTCTAACTGCAGGATCAAATGAGAGAAAATGATTAATTATACATTAACTAGCAGCAGTGCATTTCTAAATGTGAGACAACAGGAAGTTCTGTATGTCATATGAAATTGTGTGCTAAATCTCAACCAGATAGAGAACATGTCTTTTTTTATATACTTTGCATCTTTCAATACTAGTGTCCTTATAAAATTTATAGCTTTATTCATGTGATCACTTCAACTTGTATCTTTCTCTGTCTCTTACTTAACACTAGAATTGTGTGTGCTTCTGTGTGTGTGTGTGTGTGTGTGTGTGTGTGTGTTTTGCTAAGAGACCGTTTTGACACTTAAACTCTTAAGCTATAAATGCCCTTGCTGGTTTCAAAAATGTTGTCACCTTACCCTCCCAGACCTTTGGTCTCCATTATCTACCATATCAGACAGATGCCATTATGAAACACATAGTTATGAAAATTTTTAAAGGAATAGAAAATGTTGATAATTTAAGCCCACACGATATACCTTAGGACTTTCTTGATAATTCAGTGATAATCATACAATTGCAAATATAAAGGGACAAGTTAAGCTATCAATATTTGTAGAAGATATGATCTTATAACTAAATGACATGAGAGAGTCTACCAGGAAAATATTAGCCCTGATACATTTTCAGTAATGTAAGAAGATACAAAAGTAAGATGGTAAAATCAGTTACTTTTCTATATACTAACAATGAACATGCTGAAAAACTAATCAAGAAAAATCCCATTCATAATACCTTTGTGAAAATTACAGACAAGGATCTGCACACTCAATGCAATGCCCACTAAAATTCCAACAATGGTTTTTATAGAACTAGAAAAAAATAATCTTAAAATTCACATGGAAGCAAAAGAAATCCCCAAATAGCAAATACAATCCAAGCATAAAGAGCAATTCTGGATATATCACCATATATTATCTCAAATTATACTATAAAGACATATTGATAAAGTAGTGTACTGCCACAAAACAGATATGTAAACCCATAGAGTTGAAAGTGATCCAAAATAAAACCCCACATAGCTACGGCTACCTGGTTTTCAACAAAGTTGCCAAAAGCACACATTGCAGAAACAAAAAACAACCTCTTCAACAAATAGTCCTAACAAAACTGAACAAAAACATGTAAAAGAATGGAAGTGTATTTCTGTCTCTGCACTTGTATAAAAATCAATTCAAAATGAATCAAAGACCATAATGGAAAACCTAAAACTCTTAAACTATTTGAGAAAAATCTAGGGAAAACAATATCCAGGCATAGACAATGCCTTTCTGCATAATAATTCAATAGCTTAGGAAATAATAGCAGGAATTGAAATATGGGAAGGCATGAAATGAAAAGACTTCTGTACAGAAAAAGAAACAGCAGAGTGAAGAGACAGCCGACAGAATGGGAAAAAATGTTTGCCAGCTATACATGGGACAGAGTATTCATGCCGAGAATATAGAAAGAATTCAAAAGCTATTATAAACAAACACCACATATTATTCAATCAATAAATGGGGCAAATGAATTGAAAGGAAAATTCTTAAAAGAATAAATGCAAATGCCCTACATGCAAAATGTTCAACATCTTTAGTTAACAGGAAATTGTATATCAAAACTAAATTGAGATTCCATCTACACCAAGTGAGAATGGCTACCCTCAAGAAAACAAGCAACAAATATCATGAAGAAGTTTAAGAATAAGGAGGTTGGTAGGGATGTAAATAGTACAGCCACTAAGAAAATTAGCATGGAGGTTTCTCAAACACCTGTACAAAGAGCTACCATGGGATCCAAAGGAATCTAAGTTAGGATTCCACAAAGATACCAGCAGAATCCAGATTTTACCCGATCAGAGATTTTACCCGATCAGAAACTCTTTGGAAGAAGAGAGAGACCAGTTTAGAGAAGTATAAAATAGGGTAATAGAGGGTGACTATGAACAAAGTACATGGACAAACATGCATAACAATATCATAATGAAGCCCATTATTTGTATGCTAACTAAAAATGGTTAATTGACAAGAATCATGATGATTTCTATTTTTTGGCTGACATAAAATACAAAAATCTACCACTAAATGATTATTTATGTATTATTCATTAAATGTGGTCCTACTTGCAATTCCTAGATTTCTGCTTTTTGAATAGAGTGGCACTGTCTCCTAGTTAGAACAGGAGACTACAGACAACCTGTGGGCTAGTACTGGAGCCCTACCGCTGCTAAGCCTAGCCACTTTTGCTGCTGTTTCTGGCAATTGTTCTCTACACAGACATCTATGTAAGCCTGACAGAGGTTCTACATTTGATATGGTTACCATCTTTAGTTTTATACTTGAAGCAAAAGGACATCAGAAGAACCAATGAATATTCATGAACTATATTTGTGATCACAATGTAATTCATTTGCATGAAAATTCTAGAAACAATTTAAGGTTAAATTGAAGTTCATTCTAAATTTAAATAAAAATTTTTTTTACATTGAGAACTTTGAAGTATGAGCATACTGTAATTTGATATGCTTTTCTTAATTTATGAGAATGAGTAATAAAGCTGCAAGTAATAGACAGAGGGAAGAATTTGAGTAGCCCTCAAATCTATATACAGGTACCTGTTTTCGAGGGCTGTATTTTACTGAGGCTGGCTTCTATTCAGCTTCCTTTGTTTCATTATTAACTTCTCGATTTTCTGCTTCTGCTTCTTCAATTTTCTCATTTTCAAGGTCTTCACAGGCTTCCATGCAATTTTCATACTCATAATTAGTTATTGCTAGGGTAGAAAAGAATGCAGACATTGGGAACAGATATTCGTGACCCAGTTCATAGCCAGTAGTGGCATCATATTCTACCCTCAGGAATCAATGGGACAGTACTAGCTAAAAAGAGAATAGGTGGGCCTCCTCCTCCTATTGACAAAACCTGTTCTTGCTTTCATATGTCTATTGTTTGATCACTTCCACAGTAACATTTCCTCAGCGTTCCCAACAATTCTCCCACCAACTGCTGCTGAAAATTTCTCCTTTGAGCAAGAAGGGATCAGAGAACGCTTACCTAGCATTCTATAGGCTTGGGAAAAAAAAAAAAAAACTTTGAGGGAAAGAAGTTTGTTTGCCTCAAAGATGTACAATTTTGAAGCTGTTTCCTCACATCCCAGTAAGTTCCCATTTCTCCAAATGCTCCTGAATCACATCATAATTTTGGGATCAACATTCTAAGAATCTTTATACTTTTTAAAAGCCATGAATTCAAATTGAGAAGTGGCATTTTCTTGTTCTTTCCCCTCAAGCTTCCATTCCTTTACCAGAAAGTTCTCTGTTGAATACTTATTCCTATGACATTCATCTGTGGTCTCAAATTGTATTGAGAATCTTGGCTCTCTTATTAAACACAGGTTAGTTGAGGGAAGCAGATGTTCTCTCAAAGTTGAAAAGGTTGGGCCATTACCTGATACATTAGGTCTTATGTTGGAGGTGAGTCCTAATCACTTCTCACCTGAGGCTAGGGCTAACTAGAACCAAATCTGGTCTCTGCAGAGGCTGCACAAGTGGAAGCTACAACTTAAGTTCTTCTCTGTGCCAGCCTGTGGAGCCTTACCCCACTTTCCACCTCCCCAAACTACCCACCACCTCATGCCTCACAGGGGCCTGTGGGCCCTTTGATTCCTTACTTCTTACATCTGTGATGATTCCAACGATCTCTTCTGTCACCTCCTCAGACACTTCCTTTGACTCCTCCTCTGACATTCCCAGTGCAGGCTGCCTGGAATCCTCTTCCAAAGCAGCAGTGTCTGTTGACTCCTGGTGCCCGTAATCCAAGGAGGACCACTGGGAAAGGTCAAGGCTCTGGTCTAGTCTAAACCTCAGGCCCAGGCCCAGGCCCAGGCCCATACCCAGACCCAGACCAAGGCTCAGGCCAAAATTTGGGCTCAAGATCAGGCCAAGGCCAAGGCCAAGGCCAAGGCCTAGACAAAGGCAGAAGCACAGGATCAGAAATAGGCAGGGGCACTTCTTTTTGCTCTTCTGATTAGCAGCCTCCTCCCTCTGCTTCTGAGGATCCTGCAAACCAGGTATCTGGTCTAATTCATTAGATGTAGGGTTGCATGGTTGAACCATCACAGAATCACAGTAGGGCTTCATCAGGATGTAGAAATTGTCCCAGATGTGGTACTGATGGGAATGAACCAGATCCTAGAAACAGGACATGAAAGTCAACCATGGGTAATTAACATTCACTTCAGGTCTGATACAACTCCTTTTGGAAAATCATCACATTAAGTGAAATAAGCCAGACAGAGAAATTCAAGTATCATATGTTTACTCTCATGTAAAATGTAGGAAAATAGGACTTGAAAGTTGAAGGTAACTTAATAGAGAATGAGAGGGTGATCCTGGTGAGGAGTGAGAGGCATAAAAGATATGGTGTATATAATCAAGGAAAGATGAAATAATGAAATTTGGAAAAAAAATGTCAAATATGGAACATATCATCCTCAGTGAGCTCACCCAATTACAAAAAGATAATCATCGCATGGTCTCATTTATCTGTTGCTCCTAACCTGAATCCACCTGAGATGCTGCCAAACCTAATAAGCACTATGAGGACCAGACAATAGGGAGGGTGGGATGGGGGGAGGGTAAGGGTAGGAGGGAATGAGAGGGTGGGATGGAGGACAAGGGTGGGGGGATACAAATAGGGACCCAAAAGGAAATAATGCTATAAAACCCTTTACACCAAACAACAGGCTAAAACACTGATCATTCAGCAGGCCCGCAGAGGGAAGACCTGAACCACAGGAAAGTGGAGAGAACATCACGAAAACCAACCTTAATCTTTTCGTGCCTCTCTCTCTCTCTTCTCTCTCCCTCTCCCTCCCTCCCTCTCTCTCTCTCTCCCTCTCCTCTTTATACTCACTTTCTCTTTCATATTATCTTTTTTTTTCTTCCCTCACCTCCCTTGGCACTGACTTACAACTCCCAGTAACAGCACGAGGTTAACTTTCACAATGAGCTGTTGATCCGAGACACCTACAAGGTCTCCCCGCCAAAAGAGACAGATTTCTGCCAGAGTTCTTGATGACCCACCAAAGGTTAATGGTAAGACCCTACTGTTGAAAACAGCACACGGGTGTGAGACAAAACATGGAGAGACCTGGCCAGAATCTGGAAGATTGTCAGTCCCCAGACAGTTAGCTAGTCTAGTGCCAGAAGGTGCTACATGAGCAACTGGGGGAAAATGGCCAACATCTTTCCAAACAACTCGCAGTCTAAACTACCCAGCAGGAAACAACCTGACGTAATGCTTAAATAAGTGCAGTAGTGTCACACAGCCAAGGTGTGTTACCAACTGCTCTTGATTTGGCTAATAGATCCACTTAGTAGAATGGAACTCATTGCTGGAACTGGGAAATAAGTCAAAACCATGTACAAAAATGAGCTCAATCTCCAAGACCAAGACACCACCAAATGTGGGTGAGAAGAGGGCCTATGCATATAAAATTCCCTCTAAAATATCTATGGCTATGCCATAGATCTAGAACTAACTTCTCTCTCTTTTGGAGAATTTGCTTATCTTTTTCAGATGGATGATGAACCTGAAGGGAGGATCAGCCAATCACACCTCACCAGGGCCCCAGCTGAAACCATAGAGTAATGCAGGGGAAGGGCAAGAGTTCAGCGTTCTTGGCGATCACAACACCAGAAAAAGGCTGAAGGAGATAAACACAGAGAACATCCAACTCCTACTAAGGCAGATATCCAGAGACACAGAGGCTCCCAAAACCTCATCACTGAAGCAGAACTAAAATGACCCCAATGTAGCTCAGGGAAATTCGCAGAAGAGGGGGCGGAAAGAATGTTAGAACCACAAGTTGGGGCATTATGCACAGAGACTTGGCCTATCCCCCATAAATCTTGACTACCCCCACAATGCATGAACCACATTCCCCATTGATGAGGGTCCCTTTGGAAGAGGGAGGACAGGCAGGAGGATAAGGGAGTTACCATTATTAATGTAAAATTAGAATAATATAAATAAATAAATATTGATCTGAAAGCCGGGTGTGGTGGTGCATGCCTTTAATCCCAGCACTCAGGAGACAGAGGTAGGAGGATCGCCATGAGTTCAAGGCCACCCTGAGATTACATAGTGAATTCTAGGTCAGCCTGGGCCAGAGTGAGACCCTACCTCAAAAAACAAAAAAAAAATTGATCTGCATGTGTGAATGTCAAAATGAAACCCATTATTCTTTTATAATTTATATATATATATATATATAGATAGATAGATAGATAGATAGATATAGATATTAATAATGTTTAAATTTTCTATAAAAGTTATTGAAATATCAGTAGGTCTATTCCAGTGGCAATTATGATTTATAACTATAAACTGTTACTTGGGGTAATTTTTAATGCCAAACAATATTTCAAATATACAATTTAATCACTGTATAGTGGAACATCAGTGAAAAATCTATAGCTTTTCTTCCTTATCTGTCAAATAAACTCCATCCTAATTTTCCCCATATACCACTGAACTCTAGCAATTCTACCTTTGCACATACTCCCATCTCATAGCTATAGAAACAGTAATATATTTTGAAAATAGGGAATTGAAGCAGGGAAGTCTTCATGGAAAAAATTTTACTTGGGCTGAGATCTGGATGTTGGTCTCCCAGCAACTGACTGAGACCTTAATTACCCAACAGTGAACACCAACAACCTAACTGAGGACAGCCCTCAGGGAAAATGTGATTGGGGGGTTGGGAGAGGGGATATAAGACTAAAACCTTTGATTAAAAATAAAATACTAGCCGGGCGTGGTGGTGCATGTCTTTAAACCCAGCACTTGGGAGGCAGAGGTAGAAGGATTGTTGTGAGTTTGAAGCCACCCTGAGACTACATAGTGAATTCCAGGTCAGCCTGAGCTAGAGTGAGACCCTACCTCAAAAACCCAAAACCAAAATAAAATAAAATAAAATAAAATAAAATAAAATAAAATAAAATAAAATAAAATAAAATAATAGGGCTGGAGAAATGGCTTAGTGGTTAAGGCATTTGCCTATAAAGCCAAAGGACCCAGGTTCGATTCCCCACGTAAGCCAGATGCACAAGGGGCACATGCATCTGGAGTTCATTTGCAGTGGCTAGAGGCCATGGCATGCCCATTCTCTCTTTGTCTCTTTCCTCTCTCTCTCTCTCTCTCTCTCTCTCTCTCTTTCTCCCCGCCCCTGGCAAATAAATAAATAAATTTTTAAATGCTTTTAAAAAATATCCTATATCCTGAAAGACATACTAAAAGGTCGAACCTTCCTCAGGTGCTTGGAGAGAACACCTGAATCATGGGGGCCGGGAGAGGGTAGGATGAAGACTAACTTCAATCTTCTCCTGTTTCTCTCTGTATCACTCTGTAGCAGACAGCTTCAGGTTCGCTGAGATGAACTTCCAGACCGGGCACAGTTATGGAGGAAGGGATATTATTTATTGAAGCTTACAGATCCAGGGGAAGTTCCAAAATGGCAAGAGAAGCGGCCTGCTCTCCACAGGGCCAAGCAGAGAGAGAGAGAAACCAACCAGCCACCAAAGCACACAGAGCAAAACTACAGCCAAAAGGTCACACAGCACACTTCAGGAACTCCTGCTAGGCACATTTGCATATCTTTACAATGGAATCTCAAACCCACACCATAAGACCGGCCCCCAGTGACATTGCCTCTAGCAAGGTGATTGCAGATGCAAACTATAACTAGTAAAACACTGAATATATTGGGGGACATATATTCAAACTACCACACACTCCCTCTTCTCTCTCTTCTCTTTCTCTTTCATATTACCTATATTTTTTCTTCCTTCTTTTCCCTTGGCACTGATTTGTAACTCCCAATACCAGCATATGGTTAACATCCACAAGGAGCTGTTGATCAGTGATACCTACAAGGTTTCCCAAAAGAAGACAGATTTCTGTCAGAGTACTTGATGACTCACCAAAGGTTATTGGTAAAACCCTACTGCTGAAGACACCATATGCTGTTTGGACAGAACATGGAGAGACCTGGCTGGAATCTGGAAGAGAGCCAGTCCCCAGACAGTTAGCTTGTCTAGTGCCAGAAGGTGCTAAATAAGTAACTGGGGGAAAACGACCAACATATGTCTAAGCAATTCATGGTCTAAGCTACTCAGCAGCAAACAACCTGACATAATGCTCACACAAGTGCAGTAGTGGCACACAGCATCGTGGGTTACCAACTGCTCTTGATTTGGCTAACAGATCCCCACAGTGGAATGGAACCCATACCTGGAAATGGGAAACAAGTCAGAACCATATCCAAAAATGAGCCCACTCTCCAATATCAAGCTCCCACCAATAGTGGGATACAAGAGGGCCTACACCTATTAAATTCTCCCTAAAATAATAATGGTTATCCATGTATCTCACTCTCCATTGGAGAATCTGCTTCTCTCTTTCAGATCAACGCATATCCTAAGGAGAGAATCAGCCCATCTCACCACATCAGGGCACCAGCTGAAGCCATAGAGTTATAGGGGAAATGAGCAAGAGTGCTGCTTTCTCGATGAACCTGGTACCAGCACAAGGGCAAAGGAGATAGACACAGAAACACTCAACTCCTACCAAATCAGATATCCAGAGACACAGAGACTCACAAAACCTCATCACTGAATGACCTAAAATGAACCCAACATGGATCAGGGAAACTTGCGGAAGAGGGGGGCGGGAAAATTGTTAGAGCCATGAGTTGGGTCATTATACACAGAGTCATTGCCTCTCCCGCATAACTGATGGCTACCCATATAAGACAAGACCCACATTACCCATGGGGGGAGGACAGGGAGAAGGCTAATGATGGTACCATCATGGCTGTATATATACTGTACACATAACTAATAAAAATATATTAAAAAATGGGCTGGAGAGATGGCTTAGCTGTTAAGGCGTCTTCCTCCTAAGCCTAAGAATGCCGGTTCCAATCTCCAGGTCCCACATTTAGCCAGATGCAAAGTGACGCAAGGGTGCAATGCTGCACTTGACCACAAGGGGGCGCACACCTCTGGATTTCGTTCGCAGTGGCTGAGAGGCTGCTGGTGCACCCATCTCTGTCTCCCTCTCCCTGTGTCTCTCTCTCTAAAAAATTTAAAAATATATATTAAAAAATAAATAAATTCAAAAAAAGAAAAGAGGAAATAATAATAATAATAAAAAGCGTTTAAAGAAGTAAACCCTTAGATCACTTGAAGTGTCTCAAAAGTGTATCTATATTTTCCAGAAGAAGAATAATTCTAGTTAAAATAGTCATAAATGACATTAATTCACTAGTGAAATAAGGAATTTTTTGTAAAAGAAAATATTGCACAAAAATTAGTTCAGTTGAAACCCAGAACCAAACTATGCACAAAAGTTTGTGAACATACTAGAGACTACAACACTACATTGTGACTGCCTCTTCTCCATACCATCTGCATCCCCTGCCTATGCCCCATGGGTAAGAACAGGAAGTTATGATCATGCTACCAAAGTAAAGAGGAAAAATCTTATATTCATTTCTCCACAGCTGCTTAGAAAGTCTTCAGAGAATGAAAGTAATTCAGTCTCCAGGACTACCCAGATTTGTTTATTAAATGTAATTTATCTAGATAAATATCTCTTATTTATACTGCTATGATACTTGAATCAAAAAAAAAGTGGGGTCATTGCTGCTAGAAACTTGACTGCATGGCTTTGGTTATTTGGAGCTGATTTATGGGAAGAATGTAGAAGAATTTGAGACCTTGGTCTAAGAGATGCTTTTCAATGCTGTAGACAGAGTTCAATGAACCATTCTGGTCAAAGTTGAAAGACCTTAATGCAGAAAGAACTGTGGACTGTGAGGTTTGACTTATGAGGGGAAGAAAAAACTTTATCCAGACTGGGCTAGAGGCAGTTTGTGACTTATTGCATTTTTCCATGTCCTGAGAAACATGTGCAGGATTGTGTTATGTAGAAATGGGATGGTGTGATAAGAAGAATATGGCACAGAAAAATGAGTTAAAGGCCCAAGACAGTGCCCTTTCACTGAAGTTGTTTGAAGGATTACACCAATGAGATTGGGCCAGCTGTTCTGCTTTAGGACAGTGGAAAGAATGTGTACTTTTGAAAGTAAGGGGCCTGAATGCTGAAGGAGTGTCCTACTTTTCAATATCTGCTTTACTCTGGACTAGTTTCCTACTCTTCAATGTCTGCTTTATTCCCCCTTGATAAAAATGTTGATAGCCCATTTGGCACTATGGGAGTGTACCAAATACAAGAAAGAGAGGGTCATTGGATTTGCATTGTACTTTGTTTTTAGAAAATGGCCACTGGGCGAAGTGAATCGGGTTTGTTGGGTTACCTGTGTGAAGGTCCTATAGAGCCATGGCATGGATGAACTGTGGTTTATAGTATAGAACGGAGGATGTTTTTGAAATGACAGGACTATGGGACAGCTGCCAAAGAAAGCTTACAGCTCAGGATGGAGTTTTTCCTAGGCTATGAGTAGTCCAGCTGCAGGGGCAGAATTGGAACTCCAAAGACTTCATCACTAGTTAGAAATGTCAGACTTGGAGCTATGGGATTTGATGTTTTCCCTGTTTGTTTTTGATCCTGTATTGATTCAATCCTTCCTTACTATGCCCAATGGCATCTTTTACAGTGGCATTTTTTTCTTTTAGTTTTACTGCTCATAGTTACAAGACCTTAGGCTATGTGATGTTAGAACAGTGTTGGGATTGATAATTATAGGAGCTTTTAAAGTTTGACTGAATACATTGCATTTTACATTATGGATGGTATGGTAGTTTGAATAGATGCCCCCCTCAATAGATTCAGGAGTTTTATTAAAGCTTCTTGGATTTTCAGCTACTTGGCTAGAGGATGTGTCTCTGAGATGTGCTTGTTTGTGGTACTGGTGATGGCTTGGGGCTTTTCTCTCTCTGATTGGACCTGTGAAAGTGGGCTAGCTTCTTCTGCCATTATGGAACTTCTCCTAAATCTTTAAGCTTCAATAAATATACCTTCCTCAATAACTGCCTAGTCTGGAAGTTCATCTCAGCAACCTGAGGCTGTTTACTACAGAATTGATACCACAATGTGGGGTATGGCTGACATGAATCTGACTATGTGGATTTTGGTCTTTTGGAACTTTTGTTTTGGACTTTGTACTTGCAACTAAAGACACATTCTGGAGTGGTAAGCCCAGTATTATGGACTATTCTTGTGAGAGTTTGAAAATGCTAAATGCAGAGAAAATTGTATTTGGAAGCTTGGCTTATGAACTTTCTAAGGGGAAGGAAAGACTGTAGAAGACTTTGTTGGAATTGGGTTACTGGCATAAGGTATGGCTGCATTCTGCTGCTGAGGCTTGGCTAAAGATATTGGACTGAGAGATTTAAGAATTTAAATTGGAAAAACTTAAGCAAGTTTAAAATTTACAGGTACAAAGACTAGTTTTAGGTTACTGAAGCTGCTATTGTAAAGGAACATGGCCCAACTGCTTTGCATGAAAGCAATAGAAAGGATGCCTGAGAAAAGATTATGATAGAAATACAAATTCTTTTGGAAAAGATTTGACTGGAGAAGGAATCTGCTCTTCAAGATTATTATTTATTTTGTCCCTGAATTAAGGATATGGCTGTGTCCTGCACACCTGGAATTGGTTTTGGAAGCTTGAAAAATGTGTGGAGTGATAATGAAGTGCACATGGTCCCAGGAACTGCTGCTGAGACATGGCGAGAAGCAGGGTGTGACGATCCTGATAGGCTGGTAATGTCATTGGAAGATGGACTGTGGTTTGGATGAAGACCCAAAGATGTTTTGGATATACCAGGACTGTACAAGGGCTACCATGGAGGCTGTTGGCTAGGGATGGAAGTTTTCCCTTGCTAGTCAGCCCAGCTGGAGCGGTGGAATTGGAAAATCTGGAGACTGTCATTCACTAGTTATGATATCAGACTTGAACTACAGATGTTTGATGTTTGCTTGATAGTTATTAAGTTTGCAATGCTCTAGTCTCTCCTTGATATGCCTTATAGCAGTTGAAAATGTTTACTCTGTACCTTTATATGTTAAAAGTATATCACTTGTTTTAATTTTACAGGAATCACAGCTAAGAGACCATCTTAAATCTCAGATGAGACTTAGGATTTTTGAGCTATCTTAAGTTGGTAAAGACTGTGGGGAACCTTTGAATTTGACAATATGCAATGTGAGATGGTTTTGAACACTTTGGAGGCCAGAGGCAGAATGTTTCCAAAATAAGCCCTTTCCTCCCACAAGCTGTTTTTGTTCAGGTGTTTCATCCAAGCAATGAGAATGTAACTGTAACAATATGCTACCAAAGTGAAGTGAACAAAACACATATTCATTTTTCCACAGCTGCTCAAAAAGTCTTCAGTAGATGAATGTAATTCACTTTCCCCATATACCTGGGTTTGTTTTTAACATGCAACTTATCTACATAAATATCACTTATTTCTGCTACCATAGTACTTGAATCTGAAAAGATTAAGTAAAATAAACATGAAAAAAATTAATGTTTTTTAAGATCCTAAGAAATAGACTTAAAAATAAATTATGGCAAGATAATTTACTATTTAAATTCAAATAAAACTTCTATTTTTTGGTATGAATCGTCCCTTCTTGACTGATTTAAAATTAGCTCATAGGTGAAGAAAGTTGGTATATAATGATATTGCTGGCAAGGTGTCATCCTGATCGGCACAGAAAGCCTCTTCAGTGATGCAGAAACGGAACTATGATAAGAGATTAGGGAAATTCCAGCAGCTTGTATGTATTCAAGCATATTATATATTTATGTCTAGAATTAGGTTTCTTTCACACACATTTTGCTTTTCTCTCTTTGGTTTTGCCAACTGAATGGACGAGGTATTCAGCTTCTTTAAGGTTTCTAAGGGGGAAGGGATGGCATACTTCCATTTTTATATAAATAGTTTGATTTGATTTTCTGTTTCTCTAAGTCTCCATTTTGTGCACTGAATCAAAAATACAAGAAAGATACAGTTGGTTATGTCAATCCCTGTAGCATATGGTACCAAACCAAAATACACTGTGTGTGATTGCTTGTGTTGATATGTAGCATTTTTATTAAAAATAGCAATAGCACTCATTCATTAGGTATTCCTTTCCTAAAAGTCATAAGCACTTTATATTTAATTTTTATAATAATGCTATGGAATAGGTATTGCTATTTCCATTTTATAAAAAGGAGAGTTGAAATGACTTGCTTAAAGCATGCTATCTGTATAGAGCTAGGGTTTTAGCACAGGCAGTCTAGAGTTTCCATGTGCTTAAGCAGATATTGTCATTTTTTCCTTTAAGGGGCCAGATTGTAAATGTTTAGAGTTTACAGGCCATATGGTCTTTGATAACACTGTTCAAGTTGGCTATTTTATTATAAAAGCAGTTATAAGCAATTTATCAAACAATGCTGTATCCCAATAAAACTTTATTTACAAGCCGGGTGTGGTGGCGCACGCCTTTAATCCCAGCACTCAGGAGGCAGAAGTAGGAGGATCACCTTGAGTTCAAGGCCACCCTGAGACTACATAGTGAATTTCAGGTCAGCCTGAGCTAGAGTGAGACCCTACCTCAAAAAAAAAAAAAAAAAAAAAACTTTATTTACAAAACCAAATAGAGGGTGTAGCATAGCTTGTAGGCTATAGTCTAGTCTCTCCTTGCTATGCCTTATAGCAGTTGAAACTGTATAACCACTATCAAATACTATCATATTTTTAAAGATTAGTGATTCACAACTAGCCAAGGTACTTTCCCAATTTTTATATAGAGGACATGTGTGACTTTTACTTTTATAGAGTAAATCAGAGAAGACTAAGAAAGTATTCATACCTTCTTAAATAAACATTTTCATCTGTATCTATGATACATCTATATAAGTGTATGGGTACATGTAGGAAAATTTGTGGGCAAATTATATTGATATTTGTGTATATACTTAAGTGTATGTTTGTTTGCATAATATGCATGCATGCATATGTTTGATATACATGTGAGAGACAGGAGATCCATTTTTCTGTACAAACATAAATTAAATTGTTAAATGTAGCTCTGTGTACCCCTCTCATGCCCATGCTGCCAGTGTGTGAGTCCAGGCATACTTAACCTCTCCATGTACTCTTCTCCTGCCTACATCAACACCACATTTGAGTCTGAGGTTCTACCATCCCATTCCATACCCACATTGTACCTCTCCTGTGTATGTTTGGAAACATTTGACTGCTTATCAAGTACCACATCCCCAGACAGCACCTCTTGATGTCAACATAGACGTGAGTCTGCATGTAGTAACCCACTGCACATGTCCTTCCCTGAATTTGCTGCCAATACTCACCCATATGTGAATTTAGGCTCAACCATTTATTCCACCTGCATAACACAAGTGCTCTGGCCATGCCCTCCTAGCTAAACTGAGGTCACTTCACCTACATCATCCATAAATTAGAACCATTTTCACAACAGATCTCCAAGCAACACTAAGCCAAGTAAAGACAAACTCAGACAAAGGAATAAGAGGCACCACTCCAAATACTCACTTAACATATCTGAGCTAGAAAAAACAAAAACTTGATCAGCACAATATGTCCAGATGACCTAGCCTCAATACAAATTGAGTTACATGAGAAACCAGGACAGTGTGTCTCCTACAAGAATATCTAGTCCTACAGTAGACCCTCTGTTTCACAGGAGCTACTTAGACAAAATTCCAAAGAATTCAAAAGTATATATATGTATATATATACAGAGAGAGAGAATTTAAAGACAGCATGAATAACTGCTTGAATGAAACCCAAGAGAACACAAACACTGAATGAACTGAAAGAGGACACAGATATACATCTGAAATAAGTCAAATGAACACCATTGAATGAATTCAAAGAGGACACAAATGGACACATGAATTCCAAGAGACTACAAACAGCTGAATGCAATGAGAAAGTCAAACGGAAATGATGCTGGAAATTAAATTTTAATAAAGTCAAATAAAAAGCTCCATATGGGCTGGAGAGATGTCTCAGTGGCTAAGGCACTTACCTGTAAAGCTTAACAATCCAAATTCAACACCCCAGTACCCATATAAAGCCAGATGCAGAAAGTGGCACATACGTGTGGAATCCATTTGTAGCAGCTATAGGCCCTGGGGTGCCCATATTCATTCATTCATTCATTCTCTCTCTCTCTTTCTCTTTCTCTCTCTTTCTCTCTCTCTCTCTCTCTCGCTCTCCTGTCTCTTTCTCTGCTTGAAAATTAATTAATTAATTAATTAATAATATTTTTTGATAAGGTCCATGAAAAACCTCACCAATAAAATAGATCATGTAGACAACAGAATATCAGGGCTCAAAGAGAAGGGAAAGGGAAAGGTCAGTTATTTGACATCAATAATGAGTTCACAAAATGTATGATCAGGTATGAGAGACACCATAAAAACAAAAAAACTACAAATAATGGGTATAGAGGAGAAGAACTTTGGGACAAAGAAAATGGAAAATATTTTCAACAAAATTGTTGAAAAAAATTTCCCAAGTCTAGGAAAAAATGGTGCCCACGCAGCCACAAGAGGCATACAGAATATCAAATAGATAGGACATAAAAACGAACTCCCCACATCATATTACAGTCAAAACACTAAATACAGATAACAAAGAATAAGCACAGAAAGCCACAAGAGAGAAACTTCTAGTCACATAGAAAGGTATACCCATAACACTCAGATTTTCAATGAAAGCCCTAAAAGCCTCAAGGTCTTAGGCTGATGTAGTTAATGTATTGAAGGACCACAGCTGCCAACCCAAACTACTAAACCCAGTAATAGAAGGATAAATTCCCCAATTAAAACACACACTAACGGACTGTATCAGAAAATAGGACCCATATTTTTGCTATTTTCAAGAAACTTACTTCAGTGTGAAAGATGTAAACTACCTTAGGGTAAAAAGACAACTGCTGGAGGTATCACAATTTTGGACC
The DNA here is from genome assembly GCA_036365145.1 of Orientallactaga sibirica. Lineage (NCBI taxonomy): Eukaryota > Metazoa > Chordata > Mammalia > Rodentia > Dipodidae > Orientallactaga > Orientallactaga sibirica. The sequence continues at coordinate 1,062,766 of JAEOAD010000056.1, read as the reverse complement.
TAAAAATATACTAAAGAGCAATAGTGACAAAGACATCATGGTACAGGCATAAAAACATAAATATAGACCAATTGTCGTGGTTTAAATGTGTGGCCGCATAAGCTCAGGCTTGAATCTTGAGTTTCCAGTGAACAGAGCCCTATTGGGGAAGAAACATGTCACTGGAGGTGGATGAAGATGCCCAGCCCTAAGGTGTCTGAAGAGCAGTTGGAGTTCTAGCTATTGGAGATTCTTTGGTGTTTGCTGGTTATTTGATGGTGTCTCTCTGCTTGGATCTATGGAAATGAACCAGCTTCTCACACCATTGATGGTGTTCCCCTAGAATTTGTAAGTCTGAGATAAACCATTTCCTCCTATAAGCTGCTTTTGGTCAGGTGTTTCTATAGCAATGTGAAGCTGACTACAACATCAATGAAATAAATTAGAGGGGCCAGAAGTAAACTCACCCAACTACAGTCAAGTTATTTTTAACATTTATTTATTTATTTATTTATTTATTTATTTATTTATTTATTTATTGCAGAGAAAGAGTAAAAAGGCAGATAAAGAGAATGGGCATGCCAGGGCCTCTAGCCACTGTAAACAAGCTCAAGATGCATGTACCACCTGCTGGGACATGCCTTTAATCCCAGCACTCAGGAGGTGAGGTAGGAGGATTGCTGTGAGTTTGAGGCCAGTTTGGGACTACAGACTAAGATCCAGGTCAACCTGAGCTAGGGTGAGACCCTACCTCGAAAAAAAAATTAAGAGCTAAAAAATGAACCAGCATATTACTACTCAACTATACCACTTCTGGTCATATATTCAAAGGACTCAATATCCTACCACAGAGTTACTTGCACATTCATGTTCATTGTTTTTCTATCCACAATAGCTAGGATAGGAAATCAATCCAGATGTCCCACAAAATGATTACTTGATAATGAAAATGTGGTACATATACACCATTGACTTTTTTTTTTTTTTGATTTTGTGAGGTAGGGTCTCACTCTGGTTCAGGCTGACCTGGAATTAACTATGTAGTCTCAGGGTGGCCTCGAACTCTCAGCGATCCTCCTACCTCTGCCTCCCGAGTGCTGGGATTAAAGGCGTGCACCACCACGCCCGGCTTCATTGACGTTTTTTTAGCTGTAAAAAAAATATGTTGTGAAATTTGCAGGAAAATGGATGGACTTGGAAAAAAATCATACCCAGTAATGTAACCTAGGCCAAGAAACAAAAAATTGCAGGCTCTTTCTCAAATATGGATCCTAACTTTTAATATTTGTATATAAGTAAATAAGGCAATATGAAAATAAGTACAAACTATGAATCAAGATAGGACAATGTTAAAGAACAACAGGTGATGATAAGGAAAGAAGTACAAAAGGAGGAGCTGGAGAGATGGCTTAGCAAATAAGGTGCTTGCTGGCAAAGCCAAAGTATCCCAGTTCAATTCCCCACTACACACGCAAAGCCAGAAGCACAAGATGGCACATGCATCTGGAGTTCATTTCCAGTGGCTAGAGGCCTTGGATCACCCATGCTTGCTCGTTCGATCTCTCTCTCTCTCTCTTTCTTTTCCTCTCATAAATAAATAAAAATATTTTTTAAAAAGAAGTACAAAAGGAAACCTATTATAAAAGAGGAAAAGAGGCTAAGTGGGGGAGGACAAAAGAGGGGAAAGGAAGCGGGGAAAGGGAAGGGGGAAAGAAAAACAAAATTTGTTTCAAATAGAATATAATAAAATCTAAAAAAGAGAGCCAGGCATGGTGGTGCATGCCTTTAATCCCAACACTTGGGAGGCTGAGGTAAGAGGATTACTGTGAGTTCAAGGCCACCCTGAGACTTTATAATGAATTCCAGGTCAGCCTGGGCTAGTGTGAGTCCCCACCTCAAAAAAAATCTAAAAAAGAATAATGAGGGCTGGAGAGATGGCTTAGCGGTTTAGGTGTCTGCCTGCTAAGCCTAAGAATGCCAGTTCCAATCTCCAGGTCCCACGTTTAGCCATATGCAAAAGTGACGCAAAGGAGCAATGCTGCATTTGCCCACAAGGGGGTGCACACATCTGGAGTTCGTTCATAGCGGCTGAGAGGCTGCTGGCACACCCATTCTCTATCTGTTTCCTTTCCCCCTTTCTGCCTCTCTCTCTCTCTCTCTCTCTAAAAAAAGAATAATGAGTATAAAATAACTAGCATTGTGCTGGCAATAGTATACATTCTTATAATCTCTGCATCCAGTGGTATCACCAATTTAATGCAAGCCTGAGCTATGTAGCATGACTAGGTAGCAAACATAAAAGGCCTTAATATGATTTTGCATACATAATTAACATAATAACCCAAAGTGCAGCTGATATATTATTAGTAGTACTTAGTGTGTACAGAACATTATATTCTAGAAGATATAACAAAAACATGGAAAAGCAAGTGTTACAATCTTAAAGCTGAAAGCACACATTTATTATGATGACATGGTAACATGACAGTGGAAAAAGACACTGTTGCTTTTTGACTATAAAATGTTCCCCATGAGTTCGAGTGTTTGAATACTTGATCATTACTTGCTGGTGCTGTTTGAGAAGGTTGTGAAATCTATGGAATGTAAAGCCTTGCTAGTAATAGTTCACTGGGGAGTGAGCTTCCAAGTTTTACATACTGGCACCTCTTTCTGTTTGCCCTCTTGCTTCCTACCTCCTTCTGAAAGGTGACTAGCTGGCCTGCCCATGCCTTCCATAATTGACTCTATTACCTTGAAACATCAGACTCCATAAACCCTTTTCCTTCCTTAAGTTGTTTCTGGTCAGCTATTTGTTCACAGCAGCAAGAAACTAATGAATACCTAAACATGGTACCAAGAAGTGGGTCTGTTGTTGTGTAGGTCTTTGGAACTCATTTGTGGGAGGAAGTTAGGAGAGTTTGAAAGTTTAAGATAGAGAAGCCCTACAATGCTGTAAGCAAAGCTTAAGGAGCCATTCTGCTGCAGCTTGGAAGATCAGAATGCTTAGAAAAATGCAGGCCTAGAAAGACTGGCTTATGAATTTCCAGAGGGAAACAAGTACTCCAACAAGAACTGGGCTAAGGCTGGAGAGATTGCTTAGTGGTTAAGGCACTTGCCTGTGAAGCCTAAAACGCAAGTTCACTTCCCCAGTACCCACATGATGCATAAGGTGGCCCTGGCATGCCCATTCTATCTATTTGGCTCTTTCTCACTCTTTCGTTCTCTCTCCAGTAAATAAATAAAATATAGTTTAAAATAAACAACTAGGCTAGAAGCAATATAATTTATACTTTGGCAAAGAAACTGGCTGCATCTAGGACACTTGAGAACTTGAGCAAAACTAAATTTAAAGGTAAAGGTAAGGGATGGGCTGGAGAGATGACTTAGTGGTTAAAGCACTTTCCTGTGAAACCTAAAGACCCAGGTTTGACTCCCCAGTACCCACATAAGCCAGATGCACAAGGCGATGCATGCATCTGGAGTTCATTTGCAGTGGCTAGAGGCCCTGCTGCACCCCTTCTATCTGTCCTCCCCAAAATAAATAATTAAAACTTTTTTAAAAGGTAAGGGACTGATGTGTAAGGCAGAGGAAATTTCAAAGCCAAATAACATTGAGTCTGTGGTGTGGTTTTTGTTGACTGCTCTTATTCAAGTCTATAGTGAAAAAGAGCAACAAAAAGTAGAATAAAAAGGAATGGAAAATGTGCTGATTTGAGTGGGTAAAGAGCAAGTTTGAAATTTCCTACAATGAGTTTGTTGATGCTACAAAAGCAGCTATGATTGTTAAAGAAATTAGCACCATTAAAGACTATGATGTTTTTTGAAGTTGGACTGAATGCATTTGCATCATGAGATGGCCATGAGCCTATGGAGGCCAGATGCAAAATATTGTTTTTTGAACATAATATGTCTGCCATCAACATTGTTTGAACACTGGTCCCCTGCTGGTTGGCAGGGAAGTTTATGGAACATTCAAAAAGTGGAGCCTTGCTGGAGGACACAAGAGAAGAGAGGACTTGAAATTTTGTAGCCCAGCTCTCTTCTTGCTCACCCTGTCACTTTCTGACTCTGGCTGAAATGGTACAATCAGCCTACCATACCTTTTACATCATGATGGACCAATATCCTCTCAAAATGTAAACCAAAATAAGCCTTTTCATTCCTTAGGTTGCTTCTGATTAGGAATTTGTTAATAGCAATGAGAATGTAACTAATACAAGCCCTTTCTTTTCAGGAGGACCTGCTTCTGCAACCTGAACTTGGGCAAAGAGTCAGAATAGAGCCCAGGAGTAGGTGCTGTTGTCAGTACCTGTCCTGTTAGGTCCTGACTGAACTCACTGGGCTGATATATGAAAGTTACTAGATATAATTTAAAAGATGCTAGTAACACAAAATTGGGTAGTGATCATATGATGCCAGTAGATATGTGTCTGATTGTTCTGTATGAGTAGATTGACCTAACTCTTATTACCGTCATAATTCTGAAATAAAGAGATGACTCATTTGATATATTCACCTAGATGAGTGGATGTGTTGTGATAGTGGTATCTTAACGGGACCTCTGTGATTGTCCCCTCTCAAATATAGTACGGCATTACTTGGTTCCTTTATCTTATCCATATAAAAATAAAAAATCAAACTCATTCCTGGAACCATTGCCTAGCTGAGCTTCTGGTGTGTCACACCTGTTTCTACGTGTATGTTTCTTATCTACTATGCTCATTAGTAACATTCATCAGTGGAGGAAAGAGCTGAAATGAAAGCAGCCTCTGTAGCTCTGGTAATTACCATGCTTGGTCTGACTAAATAGTTTCTGCCTGCATTAGCTGGTTTTCTGTGGCAGTAGTCTGTTTTGTTCTTTAGATACATACTGAGGACTCATGTTAATATTTATTGTCTACTTGATCTGTGTAAGAGTCTGTGATAAAATATCATTATAATCCTCACAAAACTAGGAGATAAGTCCTATAATTTAGTTGTATAGCCTGGCGTGGTGGCACACGCCTTTAATCCCAGCACTTGGGAGGCAGAGGTAGGAGGATCACCATGAGTTTGAGGCCACCCTGAGACTACATAGTGAATTCCAGGTCAGCCTGGGCTAGAGTGAGACCCTATCTCGGAAAAAAAAATAGTTGTATAGATAGATAAGATTTATTGTAGACTATTTATCCAAGGTCATATACCTAACATATGACATTTATTTATTCATTCATTCATTTAACTAAGCTTTCTTTCTTTTTTTTTTTTTTTTTTTTTTTTTTTTTTTTTTTTTTTTTTTCAAGGTAAGGCCTCACTCTAGCTCAAGCTGACCTGGATTTCACTATGTAGTCTCAGGGTGACCTCAAACTCATGGTGATCCTCCTACCTCTGCCTCCTGAGTGCTGGGATTAAAGGCATGTGCCACCAGTCCTGGCTTTAATTAAGTTTTCTTGAACGTTTACTATGGGCTGGGTAGTATTCCGAAAGGTGAGAATATAACAAGGAACTACAGACAAATATCTCTGCTCTTGTGGAGCTCACATTTCTAGTGATAAAGGAAGTGCTAGGGAGATCTATATCTATATCTATATCTACCTATATATATGGAAGAGGAGAGCACAGACTCTATGTATAAGATTATAGTTTGTATACAATATATAAAATAAAAGTTAACAAATCTGGACCTGAGTGATTAGATGTGAGATTAGGACATGAGAAGCAGAGAGAGGTTAACTTGGTAGGGTCTATGGCTATTACTAGTATTGGCCTTTTACTTTGAGGCAGGAGAGTTTTGGCATGGAGATAACATGACTCTTGTTATGTTGAGAATAACTTGGGGTAAAGGGGTTGTAGAAAGAAGGAAGAACACCTTAAGTAATTTAGTCAAAGGTTAAGTCCTTGAACTCAATTTAGTAAACACTGAATGGATGAGTGGCTCTAGTACTCATAGCACCTGAAGTTTCATACAGTTTGGGATTCTGTTTTAGTAAAATGATTCAAAACTAGGTGCGAAAGTAAATTTTTCTCTTCTTTAATGATTTTGGGACAAGAATATGTAAGATATGCCCCATTAGTATTTTTAAATGTAAAATTAACAAAGGCACACACACACACACACACACACACACACACATATTTGTGGCATTTAATATAGAATTTTAATATATGTATGAATCATAGACTTGCTAATTTGATCTAATTAACATAAAATACCTCATATGCCTATTTTGGGAGGAAGAACACTCAAAACTTTTAGAAATTTTAATTGAAATTCTATATCCTTTATCCAACACCTCTCCAATACCCCACTGACCCAGCATCTGTTAATTATATTCTACAATGTGCTTCTGTGAGTATGAGATTCTTTTAGAATATTCATGTGAGAAATGTAAGCTGAATAGTATTCTATTGCATACATGTCCCCCACTTTGCTATCCATTCACCCCTTTGATGGTTTCTTTCCATTCCTGTCCTATTGTGAATAGTGCTATAAAGAACATACTGAATTTATTTCCTTTGGATATATAATGAGTAGTGGAATTGTCAAGCATATTGTAGTTCTACTTTTAAGTTTTGTTTGTTTGTTTGTTTGTTTGTTTGTTGAGGTAGGGTGTTGCTTTAGCCTGGGCTAACCTAAAATTATCTATGTATTCTCAGGCTGGCTTTGATCTCAAAGTGATCCTCTTACCTCTGCCTCCTGAGTGCTGGGATCAAAGGCATGTGACACCATACCCAGCCTACTTTAAATTTTATGAAAAATCCATGCTGTCTTCTAAAAGGACTGAACCAAACTATATTCCAACCATGAGTGTACAAGGTTTCACTTTGGAACCTTGTTAAAACTGAATATCTTTTTTAAAAATATTTATTTATTTATTTATTTATTTATAAGTAGAAAGAGTGAGAGAGAAGAGGGATAGACAGCGAAAATGGGCATGCCAGGGCCTCCAGCAGCTGCAAATGAACTCCAGGTGCATGTGCCTCTTTAATCATCTGATTTTACATGGGTGCTGGGGAATTAAATCCAGGTTGTTAGGCTTTGTAGGCAAGTGCCTTAGCTATTGGGCACTCTCTCCAGCCCCCTCCAATTCAATATTTTAGATAATAGGCATTATTATTGGAGTTAAGTAATAACTAATTGTAGTTCTGAGTTGCAGTTCCCTGAAGATTAATGATATTAAGACAATTTTCATATAGTTGTTGTCTGTTTGCATGTTGTCAGCTTTTTACCACTCTGATTGAAATACCTGAAACACACAACTTTTAGGCAGGAAATGTTTGTTTTGGCTCATGGTTTTGCTCCACAGCATTTTGTCCCTATTGCTTTTGGGCTTGTGGTGAGACAATGCATTATGGTACAGGAGCATGACAAAGGAGGTCTGCTCACTATGGTGATCTAGAAGGGGGGGGGGCAAGAAAAGGCTGGCTTCTTAATACCCACTTAAAGGATATGCCTCATGTTGAAGTTACCTTCTCATTGTTGGCACAATGCATCTGACCAAAGGCAGCTTATAGGAGGTGTGGTGGTTTGAGTATGAATGTATGTTCCACATAGCCTCAGGGATTTTTTCCCAGATATGGTTTCATTCAAGCCCAGGCTGACCTGAAATTCACAATGTAGTCTTAAGGTGGTCTCAAACTGATGGCAATCTTCCTACCAGTGCCTCCAGAGTGCTGGGATTAAAGGCATGTGAAGGTGAAGCTTGCAACTTGAGTCTCCAGGAAGAGAATCTCAACTAGGGAAGAGGTGTGTCACTGGAGGCAGATCTTATACTTCAGCCTTACTAGGTATATAGAGAGCAGTTGAGTTCTGGCTGTTAGTGCATGCTAGCTGTTTGTGTCTGTCTGCTTTGAATCTATGGAAGTGAGCCACCTTCTTTGGCCATTGATGGTGCTTCCCCTGGATTCTATAAGCATGAAATAAACCCCTTCCTACCAAAAACTGTTTCTGGCTGGGTGTTCATTCCAGGAACAAGAATATAACTGCAACAGGAGGAAAGTTGTTAATTTGGGCTGGCATTCTAGATGGAAAGCTACATAAGGGCAGGGGAAAACATAGCATGACAGAAGCTGGACATCACCTCTGCCATGGAAAGTGGCAAACAACAGCAGGGGAGTGAGCCAGACTTTAGCAAGAAGCCCACCCTCAACAACTCACCACCTCTAGAAAGACTCCACCTTCCAAATTGCCACAAGCATTCAAAACACATGAGTTTATGGAGAGCACCTAATTCAACCCCCCATACCTCAAATGATATAACTTCCTTCTACTAGGCTCCACCTCCTAAAGGTTTCATCATTTCCCAGTAGCACCATAGGCTGACATCCACACCTTCAACACGTGTCCTCTGGGGGACACTCTTAATTCAAAACAAAATATTATTTCCATATACACAGAGGCTCTTGTAAATGATTTCAGTACAACTACAAGAATCCCCAGCATCTAGATCATCCCAGTATCACTCAATATCCATCTCCAAAGTCTCCTCTGAAACTGAAGAAAAATTTCTGTGAGCCAGAGTAAAAAGCAAAAAGGAAATTATGGGGCTGGAGATTGCTTAGTGGTTAAGGTGCCTGCCTGCAAAGCCTAAGCACACCTGTTCAAATCTCAGGTCCCACGTTTAGCCAAATGCAAAAAGTGACACACACGTGCAATGTTGCTCATGCACACAAGGGGGCACATGTGTCTGGAGTTCATTCACAGCTGCTCTGAGGCCGCTGGCACACCCATTCTCTCTCTCTCAAATTAAAAAATAAAATAAATAATAAAATAAAATAAAAAAGGAAATTATGTACATCCAAGATAGAATGCCATAGGGTGAACATTCCCATTCCAATGGGTAAATAGGGACATAGAAAGGAAGCATATTACCAAAGCATGAATGAAAGCTTGCAGGGAAATGTTAAATCCTATATCTATATATGCAGCATACGAGGCACACACTGGTATGATAAGATCTCCAAAGTGCTTCACCTACTCCAGCCCTATGGACATGCTGCCTTCAGTCATAATAGCCACTATTGGGCTGGCTCTACATTTTGTTGGTGGCTTCCATCAGTAGGCATTTCAAGTTCTAGGAATCTCTATCTTCCTGGTAACCTCTACAGATTCAGCTTCACCTTGACATTTTCAAACATTACCCAGTCAGGGTTTGTGGGCAGGACCTCTAACACTGCCACACCCTTCCTAGCCTCCATGATTTCTTTGAAATCTTTGTAATAGCCTCCAATGACCTTGAAACTCTTGCATGCCCTAGGCCTATAAAACCATCAAGATGTGCCACTGGCATCAATTACAGCAGAGCTGTTGTTTACCAAATTTCTCCCAATTGAAACATTCCCTTTGGAGTGGAGGAAGGATGCTCTAGACGCATGGAGGTCATATCTTGCAGAGCTGAAATTTAAAAGGTCACAGGACCACCCCCAGGTTAATGGAGTGGTAAACAACTGTTGAGTGGCAGACTTTGACTAGTGTTGTGTAGCAACTGAAACATTCTCTTTGGGGGAGAGGAGAACCTGAGGAGACTCCGGAAGTCTGGGAGGTCAACAAGTCTGAGGAAAAAGGTTACAATTGCCTCTCCCTAAAGTTATATAAATGGAAAACAACTGATTGCAAACAGACTCTCCACCTAGCTGAGCTGCCGTCAGGCTGTGTTGTGAGCTCCAGAGACGCAGCTTCTGTGAATCTTCACCTATGCTGGGATGAACAGGGCTTCATTCTGATGGAAGCCGCCTTTGAGTCACCCATGCTCCTGTAATCATCCTCATCCTGCACTGTAAGTAACTCAAGTAAACTCATTGGTTGACCAAAACTGATTAGGTCTGTCAACTGAGACCTATCTGAGATGAATAGATGTATTTTCTTCTCCCCAGAGAAAAAGTTTCCCATGAAAGGAGCGCATGTGAAATGTTACTTACAGCAGCCTTTAAGATACTGGATGCTTAAACTGAGGGGAATTAACTGTAGGGAAACAATCCCATAGATGAGGTCTCATTAGAAATGTCAAGCAGGAATATGTGCATTAGTCATATGTGAATTAACAATGATCAGGCAACGAGATTATAGTCTTGCTGGAGGGGGAGAGTGTGAGGGTTTGATTTTTCTTTTACTCTATGAGAGGCATCTTAATTTATAGTACAGTGATTTTAATAGTGTGTTCTAGGGATTTGAGGCACTATATAGTTGCTTTGAGAGACACTGAGGTCAAGGGCCTAATGTTGATAAAATAAGAAAGAAAGGTTATTGAAATTCTGCTTGGTTTCTATCTGCATTATAAGAAGTAGAAGGTAGAATTATCCATGGAATTAATAACCTCAAGTCATGATTCCAATGCTGTAAGCAATTCCTTATTGGCTCTGAATCTATTCCTTAGTTACAAACTTGAAAATAAGGTGAATTTGATTGTATGGTAGTAAGGATCAAATGATGTAGGAGATTATGATAACAGTAATAAAATACCATTTATTTAGCATGTAATCAAGTTCCAGGCATCATGCTATCACTTGCATACATTGCCTCAATATTTTGCGAGAGGCTGTACAGTGACATGTAGATTCAAAGAACTTACCAGAACAAGAAGAGTGGCAGGGAGTAAAGTTGTAGATTGAGAAGGAAACTTAGAAACTTATATTGGCACTAAACCTGTGTTAGAATCACACCTCTGCCATCAATTTCCTGAGTGACCTGCAAGAACTTGTTCTCCATGAATTTCAGTCCCTTTACTTGTAAAATGGATCCACTTAGAGAATGATATAGTAAGAATTAAGTGAGTTAATAAATATAAAGCTTTTGGCAGGCAGTGGGATTTCAGAAAACCATAGTATTAGCAATGGGACAAAGAGCTTCAAGATTTTGTGGAATGATTATTTTTAAGACTCTCAAGGGTTGAGTGGAGGGTCAGTAAGAGAGGAATACACAAACCAAGGTATTTAATCCTGCTTGCCTCCAATCTAGATGATTCTGAAATTAGGGCAAAAATAAAAAGATAGGGCAATGAATTAGGATGGCAAACCTAGTTCCCAATTTTCTTAAAAGCAGATTTGGTGCAAAAATATTAATTTAGGGGGCCGGAGAGATGGCTTAGTGGTTAAGGTGCCTGCCCGCTAAGCCTAAGAATGTCAATTCCAACCTCCAGGTCCCACATGTAGCCAGATGCAAAGTCACACAAGGGTGCAATGCCACACTTGCCCACAAGGGGACACATGCATCTGGAGTTGGTTCTCAGTGGCTGAGAGGCTGCTGGCGTACCCATTCTCTTATCTGTCTTTCTCTCCCTCTCTCTCTGTCTCTCTCTGTGTCTCTCTCCAAAAAAAATATATTAATTTAGTTTTAAGTTTTTTAAGTTTTAAATTTGAAATAATCTAGCTGGGGAGTTGGCTCCATGATTAAGGTGCAGGATTAAGTGAGTATAAGTGGACAGCTTTTTAAAAGTATATTTTATTTATTTACTTATTTGAGAGAGAGATTGAGAATGGGCACACCAGGGCCTCTATCCACTGCAAACGAACTCCAGATGCATGTGCCTCCTTGTGCATCTGGCTTACGTGAGTCCTGGGGAATCAAACCAGGGTCCTTTGGCTTTGCAGGCAAACACCTAACCACTAAGCCATCTTCTCCAGCCAGAGTACAGCTTTTTGTATAAATAAATAAACCAACCAACAAACAAAGGTGCAGGTTGGAGTACAAATCCCCAGCCCACATAAAACCAGATGCAAAATTTTGCATGTGTCTGAAATCCCAATGTACCAATGGGAGTTAGAATCTGGTGACTCCTGAAGCTTATGTATGGGGTTAGCTAGTCTGGCCTTCCCAGTGGGGGGAAAAAAGCAGAAAGATATACCCCGTCTCAAACAAGGTGGAAAGACAGGACTAACATCATGTGGTTGTCTTCTGACCTCCACACATGCAATGTGGCACACACATACCCATACACACATCATCATGTGTGTGCACATGCACAGATACACACACACACACATGTATAAAATCTCATCATAAACACATAATTAAGTGAATTTAAAATGATTAAAAATGTATAGGAAACTTTAAAATTACTATAGAAAGTTGTGATGTATCTTTTTTTTATTTGAGAGAGACAGAAAGAGGGAGACGGGAGTGGGGGGAAGAGGCAGAGAATGGGCACGCCAGGTCTTCTCAGTCACTGTGAATGAACTCCAGACATGTGTGCCACCTTGTGAGCATGTGCAACATTGCGTGCTTGTGTCACTTTTGCATCTGGCTAAACATGGGACTTGGAGATTTGAACAAGCATTCTCAGGCTTCGCAGGCAGGCGCCTTAACCGCTAAGCCATCTCTCCAGTCCAGTATCTTATTTTTTGGAACAAACTCCAGACGCATATGCCACCTTGTGCATCTGTCTTTATGTGTGTATTGGGGAAGTGAACCTGGGTCCTTTGGCTTTGCAGGCAAGCACCTTAACTACTAAGCCATCTCCCCAGCCTGATGTGATGTATCGTTAACTCAGTGTGGTGGTTTAATTCAGGTGTCCCCCATAAACCTAGGTGTTCTGAATGCTAGGTTCCCAGCTGATGGAGATTTGGGAATTAACGCATCCTGGAGGCAGTGTATTATGGGTACTATAGCCAGTATCTCCTTTTCAGTGTTTGGCAGGAGCTGATGTCCACCTTCTGCTCATGCCATCATTTCCCCCTGCCATCATGGAGCTTCCCTCAAGTCTGTAAGCCAAAATAAACCTTTTTTCCCCCACAACCTTCTGTTGGTTGGGTGATTTCTGCCAACAATATGAACCTGACTGCAACAATAAAGTTGGCACCAGAAGCGGGGTTGCTGTTAGACACCTGACTGTGTGGCTTTGGCCTTTTGGAACTGATTTTCAAGAGGAATGTGGAAGGATTTGAATCCTTGGCCTAAGAGACGCCTTGCAGTGCTGTATATATAGCTTGATGGACTATTCTGGTCAGAGTTGAAAGACCTGAATGCAGTAAGAACTATAGACTGTGAGGTTTGGATTAGGAGGGTGAGAAAGAGCTTTGCCTGGACTGGGCTAGAAGCAGTTTATGTGAGAGGCTTGCTGTTATGCCCTTGTCCTGAAAATTTGTGCAGGAATGCTTTGCATAGAAATGGACTGGTGTGAATAGAAGGATATGGCACAGAAATGAAATCTTTGGGCTGAAACTTCTGCCCATTCAGCTGCAATTATATGAGATTACAACCTTTGAGATTGGGTCAGCTGGCCTGCAGTGGGGCAACAAGAAGAATGTAGACTCTTTTGAAGGGGCCTGAATGTTTAAGGAGTGTCCTATTCTTCAAAGTCTGCTTTATTCCTCCTCTGGATTAACAAATTGGCACCCTACCTGGTATTTTGGAGTATAAGAAATGAAGGAAAGAGAGGGTCACTGAGTTTGCAATGTGGTCTTGTGTTTTGGAAATGGCCATGGGCAGTGTTAAGCAGGATTACCTGCATGGCGACCCGATGGAGCCATGAGGATGAACTGTGGGTTGCAGTGGAGACCCAGTGGAGATGCCAGAACAATGAGGTGGCTGCTAAGGAAAGCTATGGCCCCAGATGAAGTTTTCCAGGACTGTGAGTAGCCTAGTTGGAGGGGCAGAACTGGAACTGCAGAGACTTGTTGCTGGTTAGAATTATCAGACTTGGAGATTTGTCACTGGCTAAAGTTGTTGGACTTGGAGCTACAGAGTTTGATGTTTGCCCTGTTTAAATCTTGTATTGGCTGAATATTTCTTTGCTATGCCCAATTCCATGTTTACAGTGTGAGCATTTATTCTGTACCATTATGGGTTTGGGGGGGATTTTGTAGTATTATGGATCAGTTAAAAGATCTTGGACTATGGAAATGTTTGAACATCATCAAGATTGATTTAAAAAATATGGATACCTTTAAAATTGGACTGAATGCATTGCATTTTACATCATGTATGGTTATCAGTTTATGGGGGCCAGAGGCAGAATGTGGTGCTTTGATTCAGTTGTCCTCCATAAACTTAGGTGTCTGAATGCTAGCTTCCCAGCTGATGGAGACTTGGGAATTAACACCTCCTGGAGGCAGTGTATTGTTGGGGGCAGGCTTATGGGTTTTATAGCCAGTGTCCCCTTGTCAGGGATTGGCACACTCTCCTGTTCTTATTGTTCACCTATGTTGGCCAGGAGGTAATGCCCACCCTCTGCTCATGCCATCGGTTTCCCCTGCCATTGTGGAGCTTCCCCTCGAGTCTATGAGCCAAAATAAACCTTTTTTCCCACAGGCTGCTCTTGGTCAGGTGATTTCTGCCAGCAATGTGAACCTGATTGCAACACTCAGTGTCCTCCAATGGTTATATTTTATATAACTAGATTAAATAATTAAAACCAGAAAACTTGCATTGGTCAATGTACAATTATATCATTTTTATCATATATTTTTCATGTGACCAAAATCACAACCAAAATATGTAGGTTCAGGATATAGCTCAATAGTAGAATACTTGCCTTGCAGGTGTGAGTTCCTGGTTTCCAATCCCAGCACTACACACACACACACACACACACACACACACACACACACATATTTTAAAAAATCAAAATTTCCATTGTGATACCTCTTTATAATCATACCCATTTTCTTCCCATACAGAATTTCTGACAACCACTTATCTGTTATAAATCACAATAAATTTTTAATTTTGAGAATTTTATCTAACTTTAATTATACAATGTGTGACCGTGGAAAATGCACATTTTTACACATAGCATAATAGCCTTAAAGTCTTTATAGTTGGTTGTATATATCAATAATTCATTAGTTTCTGTTTCTTAGTAGTAGTCTATGGTATGGATTTGTCATTGTTTATGTCACCAGCCACCTATCAAGAGTCACTTTGGTTATTTCCAATTTTCTACTGTTATAAATAAAGTTTCTTAGCATATAGGTTTTATGCAGAAGAGTATTTATTTATTTGTGTGTATATATGTATGTGTGGGTGTAAGTGTGTGTGCACATGTGGACACACATGGAGGGCAGAAGCCAACCTCAAGTTATCAGTGCTCTTCTTACACCTTGAGATAGTGTTGCAGTCAGGTTCACATTGCTGGCAGAAATCACCTAAGAGCAGCTTGTGGGAAAAAAGAGGTTTATTTTGGCTTACAGGCTCCAGGTGGCTGCAGATCCAAACTACAGTCTAATAAAACACTGAATATAAACTACCACAGCCTGTTTTAGAGTTGGTGGGCCATTTTATATTTCCAAAAGAAAACTATGAAACCTCAAGTTAAATTCAATACATCTCATCTCCATTTATCATTAAATTGCAGGAATACATTGCCTTATTTATTAAATGTCATAACTTTATTAAGACATAATTCACATACTACAAAATTCACCCATTTGAGGTATAAACCTTGGTGTTTTATATATATATATAGACATGTACTGATATCTCATTATGTTCTTAATTTATATTTCACAAATTACTAATAATGTTGACTATTCCTGACTTTTTAACTTTTATTAATTTTTGAGAGAAAGAGAAAGAGGCAAAGAGAGAGAGCATGGGCATGTCAGGGTCCTCAGCCATTGCAAAGGAACTCTAGACATGTGTGCCCCCTTGTGCATATGTGCAACATTGCATGCTTGCATCACTGCATCTGGCTACATGGGACCTGGAGATTTGAGCATGAGTTCTTAGGCTTCATAAGCAAGTGCCATATCTGCTAAGCCATCCCTCCAACCCCTTAGGTTTTTTTCTTAACAAATAATTTTCACTAAATTCACTGGTGAGCCTCTAAAATACATTGAAACTGACATGTATATATAATGTTTTAGATATTTTTATATAGGATGAGTTTGCCCTAAGTTTAAAATTACATATAGTTGGGCCAGGTGTGGTGGCAGAGGTAGGAAGATCCCCATGAGTTCAAGGCCACCCTGAGACTACTGAGTGAATTCCAGACCAGCCTGGGCTAAAGTGAGACAGTACCTAAATAACCAAAAATTATATATATATTCTTAATTGTTTTCTGATTTCAGTATTTTATAAGTTCAAATTATATAAACATTTCACTTAGCCAAGTTTCTTTACTCTCCTCATTTATAATTATTTTTGATATTCCCTCCATATACATAGAATTACATTAGATAATTCTATGATTTTTTTGCTTCAATCATTAAACATGTTCTGAAAAACTTAAAAGGAAAAGACAATTTATTATTTTTAACCTAAAACTCTAGTCTTCTTACTATAATATCTTCCATTTTGATGTTTCAAATTTCATTCTTTCATAATTTTCTTTCTTTTTAAATTTTTATGATATTTATTTATTTAAGACAGAGAAAGGGAGAGAAAGAGATTGAGAATGGGAACACCAGGGCCTCTAGCCACTGCAAACCAACTCCAGACACATGTGCCACCATGTGCATCTGGCTTACGTGGAACCTGGAGAATCAAACTGGGGTCCTTTGGCTTCGCAGGCATGCACCTAAACCACTAAGCCATCTCTCCAGCCCTATAATTTCCTTTCTATTCTGTGAGATTTCTTTGGAGCTATTCTTTTTTGATTATATTTATTTTATTAAATGTCAATATCCCAAATGTTTAGAGATATTCTTTTAAGATTGGTCTACTGGTGGAAAACTTAAATTTTCCTTCAGCTATGATTGCCCATAGCTCTCCTTTCTTCTATGAATGATATTTTCATGGCATATAGTTTGAGTGCTATAATTCTTTGCATGAAGCACTTAAAAATTATGTTACTTTCTTCTGCCTTCATAGTTTCAAATGAGAAAATCTGTAGACATCTGGGGTGTTTTCCCTTGTAAGTAAAGTGTCATTTCTCTCTTAATGCTTTTCAGAATTCCTGTTTATTTCTAATTTTCAGGAGTTTGATTATTACATGCCTCAGTATGAATCTCTCTCTCTCTCTCTCTCTCTCTCTCTCTCTCTCTCTCTCTCTGTAGTTTATGTGTGAAATATGTGTGATACAGTGTATGCTTGTGTGTGCGCAGATGGGCATGCACCAAGAGTGTATGCGCAGAGGCTACAGGAGAGTGTTGGTTCTCTCTTTCTGTTGCTTATCCACACTTCTTTGAGATGGAGTCTCTTCTCAGAACCCAACCTTCTGTTTTTGTGAGTCTCGCCCAGTGATCTACTGTCTCTGCTTCTGTGTTATCACTCTGGCACTTGAGAGAAAGAAAAGACATGCCTTGGTATATGTTTGTGAAAGTCTAGGTTTCCCATTTGAACCATGCTATCATAGGCTGAGTTAGGACCATAAATTTTCCATGTTGTTTGGCTAAATGCTATGTACAGAAGGAAGCAAGGTGCTTTTCAACAAAACAATGGAGAAAATTACCCAGAGGCATTTTCAGAACCCTTGTGGGAAATCATCATTCACTGCTCAGCTTCATGTTTCTGGTCCGCAAACTCTGGTATACCACTCCTTGGTTACCCCAAGTGCAGGTCTTGCTGAGTCTCTAGATGACATGAGCTATAAAACCTAGCACCACCCTTGTGGTTCTAATTGTGTATACATAGGGTGAATGAATTTTGGATGTATGACTACCTCCACATAGATTTCAATGGTTGTATTGGACAGCTTGGGGGCCCCAACAGAAACCTACTATGGGTCAGCGCCACTTCAAAGAAGCTCCATTAGGCCTGGGAGGACAGAGTTGGGGCTAATCAGAGGATATCATAACTGTAACATTACCAGCATGTAATGCCAGCCTGAGAGAGCTACAAGTACAAAACTCTAACCCATGGGAGCTTCTCTATCTTCTACCCCCAGTAAAGTTATTGGGTGGAGCATTGAGGGGCTTGGACCTATCTACCTCTAACATCAGTGTATCCAGGAGGCATAACATGAAATCAAGGAAGATTAAAACCCTAAGATTTACAGGCTGGAGAGATGGCTTAGCGGCTAAGGCACCTGCCTGCTAAGCCTAAGAACACTGGTTCCAATGTCCAGGGGTTCCAATCTCCAGGTCCCACATTTAGCCAGATGCAAAGTGACGCAATGCCGCACTTGACCACAAGGGGGCGCATGCATCTGGATTTCGTTAACAGCAGCTGAGAGACTGCTGGCGCGGCCATCTCTATCTGTCTCCCTCTTCCTCTCTGTCTATCTCTCTCTGTCTCTCTCTCCAAAATAAATAAAAAATAATAAAAATAAAATTAAATTAAAAACTAAGATTAGTATTGTTTGCACTGTTGGGTTTTGGACTTATGTGGGATCAATTACTGCTGGAACCTGGATTTGGGGCTTCCCAACATTCAGAAATGTAAGCCAATAAATTTCTGCTTGTTGTATATTCTCCAGTCTGTGGTATTCTGTTATAGCAGCACAAACAGTCTAAGACACTAGAGTACTGGGATAATTGTCTAAACACTTCCTGTCTTGCTAGGCTGTCTTTTATCTAATCCATTGGCTATACAGAGCAGGTTTTACTTGTCACATCACATTCTAAGTCAGTCCTCCCTGGTATTTCTTGCTAACAGTACCCAATCTAAGACAAAGGATACATTAAAAAAAAAAAAAAAAACCACTGATCTTAACTCCATGCAATTCCTTTTTTTCTGAAGCCCTCTAGTGTTCTTATTTCTCTTTTTTGTTTATGTCTAAGTTGCTGAGTGAGAGGAATGTGGCAAAGTATACCTACCTCTCTGTATTATCACAGATAGAAGTCAATAGAACAGTTATATATAGTCATTTATATACTGGAAACATTTTAATAGAGCAATTTTTTCATTTAAAAGTAAGACCAATTATGTTAGGTAAATCATAAAAAACACTTTGATCACTAGGTATTATAATCACGATTGTCTTTCAAGTCACTCTAACCCCAACCCTAACCTTCTTGGACATGAAAGTCCTTTATGTCTCTGAAGGAAAGAAAATCTGCTCAAAATTAGTATGTTCCCTTAATGCTTATAGAAAAGAACTTTTGTTTAATCCTTTCCTCTGGCTCCTCCATAGGGAGTGCACATTAATGTCACATATGATTATCTGAGGAGAAAAGATACAGTATTTACAATACATCAAGCTGGAAACATAAACAAAAATTGGTAGCCTGTATTCTCAACTGATTTATCCTTGCAGCAAATGAAGATTTAACTTTTGTATTTGTTCTGAAGTGAGTTTTGTTAGAGTAGAGATAGGTTCAGGGTAGCTTTGAGGTCATTTATTGTAAACTATAGTCCAAGGCTACAAAAGTTACTAAAATAGTGTCTGCATGGCAGAGTTTATGACCACATCAAGCTAACCTAAGGGTAAATGCTTTGGCATTGCTCCGAAAAAGAGATCACTATTTTATTGTTCATAGGATGGATATCCTCTTTCAGCATGAAGTGATGGATTTTGCTCTCAGCAACTCCACTCTTATTGCTTAGGAATAGTTGTAAAAGAGACAGAAAATCAGAGGCAGAGCTATCTAGAGTTGCATATATATACTGAATACTTGTTGATAAGTATAATATATTATACATGTATCCTTTACTAAAAAAAACTGTCACAGTACATGCAGAAAAGTTTTAGAATTAAGTTACAATGATTTAGGAGAGTTCAGGATGCTGGCTCTCAATAAATTTAATTTGAAACCATATTATTTTGAAAAGATAAATGAGTTCTAAGGTTGCTCCCTCATTGAAATTTCTACTTTTCCAATTGATTTTTACCAATTGAGTATCATACCTAGTCCTTAGTCAAACTGCATGCATCCATTGCTAGCTTTCCCATTAACTATTTGTGATACTTTGATGAACTTGCAGTACCTGCTAGAGCCTTAGTTTGTAATTTACTGATAAAATGTGCATATGGTAGCACTTCCTCATAACATTATTGTGAGATTTAGATGCAATAAACTGTTAAATATCTGTAAAATATGGCCCACTGTAAACATTCAATATGCATCAATGAAAATAATAAACTTCTTTCAGGAGAGCATATCTATAAATATGAATGGATCCCAGATGCTGATGGTACTTAGTGGTGCTTGTTCTCTCCCTTTCTGGCCTCTCAATAAAGTTTCAGGTTGAGTAGTACTTTAGCCTTTAGAGACGTCATCACAGTACAACAGTCTCAACAAAATTTGAAGGTCATTTTTATTATAAGAACTTTTGGGGCTGGAGAGATGGCTTAGTGGTTAAGGCACTTGCCTGTGAAGCCTAAGGACCCATGTACAACCCTCCAGGTGCCTGTGTAAGCCAGACACACAAGGTGATGCAAGCAGACAAGGTCACACATGTGCACAAGATGGTGCAGGTGTCTGGAGGTCAATTGCAGTGGCTAGAGGCCCTTGCGTGCCAATTGTTCTATCTCTCATAAAAAAATACAAAAAATAGAACTTTTGCACTTTTGCCCTCTCTCCACAGAGTAATGGAAGCCCTCAGGACCCCACAGTGAATACCATAACCCCATTGAGGAGGGCCCTCAGTGGAATGGGTGCTGCAAAAACAAGAATTAAGAGTATAACCTCTTATAAAAATAAAATAAAATGGGCTGGAGAAATGGCTTAGTGGTTAAGGCGTTTGCCTGCGAAGCCAAAGGATCCCGGTTCTATTCTGTGCCAGATGCACAAGTGGCAGTTTGAATATATGGCCCCCAAAATAAATAAATAAATAAATAAAATAAAATAAAATAAAATAAAATAAAATAAAATAAAATGAAAAATAACACAACCTGTGGTAGTTTGAATATATGGCCCCCAATATATTCAATGTTTTATTACTTTATAGTTTGCATCTGCAATCACCTTCCTAGAGGCAATGTCACTGGGGCCTGGTCTTAAGGTGTTAATGGTGGGTTTGAGATTCCATTGTAAAGATATGCAAAGTGTGCCTAGCAGGAGTTCCTGAAGTGTGCTGTGACTTTTTGGCTGTAGTTTTTTTGCTCAGTGTGCTGTGGTGGCTGGTTGGCTTTTCTCTCTCTGCTTGGCCCTGTGGAGGCAGGTTGGTTCTTCTGCCTTTATTGGAACTTCCCCTGGATCTGTAAGCTTCAATAAATAATATCCCTTCCTCCATAACTGTGCCTGGTCTGGAAGTTCATCTCAGCGAACCTGAAGCTGTCTGCTACACAACCCCATAGTGAATACCAACAATCCCACTGGAGAGGGCCCTGAGTGAAATGGGGGTAGGAAGGAGGGAAATGAGGATACATGTGTTCATATAAATTTTCTACTTAATAAAAAAAGTTTAAAATATTTTAAAAGAACTTGTAAGATTGTGAAATAATTATTTGTCCAGAAAAGTTATCCATGATAAAATTGTGGGCAATAATTTCAAAAATCTAAACCATGCTGGAAAAAAATCAGACAAACCAAATTTCAAATGTGATTAAAGCTCAAGGTATCACTTTTCCTTGTCATTTCAATGGGCTTTAATTCCCTTGGAAGACTATAGAATGAGAATATACACCTCTTGGACTAATATGCCTATAAATATGCATACCAGTTTCTTAATATTGAGGATGTCCCATCAGGAAATACTGATATTCATTTATTGATACTTATTAATAGCAGCTACAAAAATTGTTCACCATTATAGCTTTATATCCAACTAAAACAGGAGTAGTTTACTTATTTATAGTCTTGTAAAACATGATTGATTATATATTTATATTTACTTATAATTATGATATAATATTTCATCTGAAGTTTCTAAGAGAATATGATATTTTGCATTTCATTTCCATTTTATTTGTCTGGTGTTTGCTGTTGTAAAAATTATTTATTAACACATATTGAATGTACATATTTATGCATTTCAATGTGATATGTCCAAAATGCATAGAGCATTAAATATTCAAATACTCAAACCCAGCCTCAATTCTTTTACCCTCCTACACCACAGTTCCCTTCCCAATCTCTAGTAGCCACCATTTGATTTATAGGTTGAATTTTCTAGCTTCCACATATGAGAAAAAATGTTTTACTTATCTTTCTCTGTCTCGCTCATTTCAGTTAACATAATTGCTGAAATGACAAGATTGCATTCATCTGTGGATGGGAACCTAATCTGATTTTATATCATAGCTGTTGTGAATAGTTGCACAGTGAACGTGGAATGCATTTATCTTTTGACAGGCTGATTTTGTTTTCTTCAAATATGCAGAAGTAGGGTAGCTAGATTACATGGTAGATAGAATTTCAGTATTTTGAGGATCCATTCTGTTCTATATAATGTCTGTTCTAATTTACACTGTTACCAATAATAACAAATATTATTAAAAATAAGAGTTCAATTTTCTCCATATCTTCATCAGCATTTTTTTTTTTTTGTCATTCTGATCAGAGACATTCTGACTGGGGCAAAATGCTAATGCTAATTTATTGTGGTTTTAATTTTTGTTTCCTGGATGGCTATTTTTTCAAATTTATTATGTATTCTCTTAAATGAATGATTCATATTCTTCTTTTATACTTTGGGTTACCTCTTTTATAGTTTTTTTTTTTTTTGAGGTAGGGTTACACGCCAGCCCAGGCTGTCATGGAACTCACTCTATAGTCCCAGGCTGTCCTCAAACTCACAGTAACACTCCTACCTCAGCCTCCCAAGAGCTGAGATTAAAGGTGTGCATCACCACTTCTGGATCTGAGTTACCTCTTAATTATGTTAATTCTTTGTCTGGTTGTACAGAAGATATTGAGTTTGATGTAATTGCAGTTGTCAAATTTTGTTATTGTATGCTCTGGTTTTGAGGTCATATACAAGAAAGTATTTTCTATGCTTATATTTAGTTTCACAGTTATAGATATTACATTAGATTCTTTGATCCAATTTGAGTAAGTTTTCTACAGGGTAAAAAAAAAGAGCACTTTTTTTAAAAAATGGCATAGAAGATATAATTTTTCTAATGTAGGTTTTGCACTGGAGAATTGGCTCAGTGGTTAAAGGTGCTTGCTTACAAAATCTGACTGACCAGATTCAATTCCCTGGTACCAAAGTAAATCAGAGATGCACAAAGTAGTACATGCATCATATATCTGGAAATTTGCAGTGGCAAGAGGCCCTGATGCCTATTTTCTCTCTTTTTTCTCTATTAAATAAGCAAATAAATAAAGTGTTTAATTTTTTTAATATTTTATTTTATTTATTTATTAATTTGAGAGAGATATACAGAAATAGGCAGGTAGAGAGAGAGAAAATGGGTGCGCCAGGGCCTCTAGCCACTGCAAACGAACTCCAGATGCATGTGCCCCCTTATGCATCTGGCTTACGTTGGTCCTGGAAAATCGAGCCTCAAACCGGGATCCTTAGGCTTCACAGGCAAGTGTTTAACCACTAAGCCATCTTTCCAGCCCCAAAATGTTTAAATTTTTAAGTAAAGATTAAAGACAAAAGGATTATAGGAAATAGAAACTCTAATAAGGAAGAAGTCTGTACAATCATAGAACTGAAAGAAGAGTAATGATTATATGCTCATCTTGATTCCTTCAGATGTATATGTAGGAATGATGTAGCTGGATCATTTGGCAACTCTTTTTTTCAAATTTTGTGGAAGCTTCAAGCTAATTTTAAGAATGGCTATATTAATTTACATTCTCACTAGTAGTATGTAAGGGTTCCTTTTCCTCCATATCCTCAACAATGGGTGTTGTTTTATCTTTCCTTGATGATAGCTATACTGACTTGGGTGAGATGAAATTTCAGTGTTTTTTATTTGTATTTTCTTGATGCCTGGAGATGCTGAGAATTTTTCATACACTTGAAGGCCTTTATCCTTATGTATTTGAAAAGTATTTGTTCAGTTCATTTATATGATTCTTGATTGTATTATTCAGCTTTTGGCATTTAATTTTTAAATATATATATATATATATATATATATATATATATATATATATATATTCCCTATGTCTGGTATGTAGTTGGCAAAGATTTCCTTCTATTCTGTAGGCTTTCTCTTCATTGTGCCAATTGCTTTTCTTGCTGTGCATAAACCAAACCAATTTGCCAATTGTCACTTTTATTTCATGGGCTATTAGAGTCCTATTCAGAAATTCATTGTCTATGCCAGTGTGTTGAAACATGCCCTGTGTTTTCTCTAGTAGTTGCAAAGGTTCAGGTCTGCTCTGAGGTTTTTATACAGAGTTCATACACTTGAGTTGTAGCTGCTACAGGAACTGTAAACTGAGTGAACTGACAGGATCAAGAAGATGGTAAATTCGAGATACTCAACACTTTCCAAAATCTCCATGAACCTGAAACAAAACATCAGGACTGTGGCTACAGGGAAAAGTGGGTAGTGAAGAAGGGTATAGGAGAGCAACACCGAAGAATAGATAGAGACCAGGTGAAATTAAAACAATTGAGCCTTAGATTTATAATTGAAAAAAAACATATCTGAACATCAGGTGCAAAGGCAAACAGCAGAGAGGGAAGGAGAATGCCATTCAGTGGGACTTTTTGAGCAAAGAGAAGAGGAAAGCTTCAGCGAACTCTGCAGGTACACAAACATTGCAAAAATGTAGTTTCAGACAAGGTATGTAGTAATTGCAATAAGCAGAAACTGAGTAAGTGGCCTGCTGCACTTTCCAACTTCCTCACTAGTGCCATTATGAAGAACTATCTTGAGAGGATTAACAGTCAGAACTTTAGCCCCTAAATTTTTAGATCTCCATGATCCAAAGGCCTCCCTTTTGTCATGGGCTAAGTAAGTGACCACCACATATGTTCTTAGGACAGCGGTTGTAATTTGCACACAGACCTGATGACAGGAGTTCCTGTGGGGGCAGGGGGAGAATAGACCACACTGCAGAGGGAAGCAAAAGGTGTTTATATTTGGGAACTGCTGGTTGAAATGTGGAAAGTGTAACAAGACCAGCTGCATGCAAATATAATCAGTGGTCATGCCAGCGGCCAGCATGGCAGAGGCACATAGAATGAGTTAATGTGTACACCTTGCCCCCCAGTAAAGAACATTAAAGATGTTAGCAAAGCTGTTTTTATTCCACCCTGCCTCACAAGAATGCCAGCTTCTCAATGTTTGTTACATCTATATCAGACTGCTTTGTTGAAGACGAGAATATCAAAGAAAAAAGATCCTGTGGGCTGGAGAGATGGCTCAGCAGCTGAGGCACTTTATTGCAAAGCCTGACGACTGGGGTTCAATTCCCCAGTGCCTATGTAAAGCCAGATGCACAAAATGGTACATTTGTCTGGAGTTTGTTTGCAGTGACAAGAGCCATGACATGCCTAATGTCATTCTCTGTCTCTTATCTATCTCTCACCCTCCCTCCCTCCTACTCCTTGCAAATAAAGAAATAAATATATTTTTTAATTCCTATAGACCAGTACTTTTCAAACTGACCTCCAAGATAATGAATAAGATTGTTAGGAACCTAAATGGTGCAACTGAGTGTGAGATTGCATTTTGGCCAACCACAAAGCAAGCATACTGGTATAATCTGCCACAACCTTATACAAACTGGCTCCATTTGGGGTCATATGTACATGCATATGTGTGCATGTTCAAGTGTGTTCAGGTTCATGTATGTGCAGGCACACATGCATACGTATTTGTGGTACATGTAGAGGTCATAGGACAACCTCAGTGCCATTCCTTCTGGCACCATCCACCACTTTTAAGACTGAGTCTCTAATTGGCCTGGGACTTGCCAAGTAGGTTGGACTGGCTAGCCAGCGAGCCCAGGGATCCTCCAGTCTCTGTCGCCCCAATGCTGGTATTACTAGTCTCAGGGACTCATGTTTACACAACAAGGACTTTACCACCTGAGCTATTACCTGTATCAGGCTCTATTTAATTGCTGACAAAGTCATTTTTGTTTATGAAGCACTTCCCTCACTCTGAAGATAATTATACCATCCCCCAAGATGAAATGCAATGTTGTCTTAAGAAAATTACCAAAAAAAGAAAAAGGAAATTACTAATACTTTACAGAATTCAAAGCAGCCTTAATCTCCCTAACATATTAAGTGATTAGTGAATTCATAAACATGATCCTACAATTTAACACTTGATGTTGTATCTTGTACAATTAAACAATGTAGAGAAGGCAACTTGATTTGCAACATGTAATAAATGTTTAAGCTTAATATGTTCCAAGAAGTGTCTTAGGTTGTAAGGTAAATATGGGTGATAAATTCCCATTCTTGTGGCATTTATGACTTAGTAGTGGGTTAAAGGAGTAATAATAGAGATACTAAAAGCACAGATAAAAGTAGTTAAGGAAGAGTATTCCAAGTGCCATGAAGAAAAACACATGATAGTGACATGATAGTAATTGGTATGGAGGTGACTGACAGCTTTAATTAAAAGTAGACAAGGACACACTCCCTAAGTGACACTTGACTAATACCTAAATATGTTGAGAGAGGCAGCTATAAGTCAATCTGGTATGAAGATCCATGAAAATTATTTTAAAAACTAGTAAAGCAAGGGAGATGGCTCAGTGTTTAAAGGCACTTGTTAGCTAAAGCCAGATGCACGAAGTGGCACATGCATCTGGAGTTTGTTTGAAGTAGTAGAAGGACCTGACATGCCCATGCATATTTACTCTCTCTCTCTCTCTCTCTCTCTCTCTCTCTCTCGCTCCCTTTCTCTCTCTCTCTCTCTCTCAAATAAATGAATAACTAAATATTTTATAAAAAGAAAACCAGAAAATAGTAGACTTCTAACCATACCTTAGCCTTGCACTGCACTGTAGAGTATTTGTTATGTGTTGGTTAACAACATGATCACATGGCTGCCTGGGAGTTTGAGCTTCCTGCCAGGGCTTAGTATGAAGTACTGCACCTTGTTGACCAAAGAAAAGCTCAAAATGCAAAGTAGAAGTTCAACTGAATATACTTCACTTTTGCACCAAAGTCAATCATAGAAAGCTGGGGACTGTCTGTAGTATTAACAATATCCTACAGTTTTTGTGAAGAATAAATATGATTTAAAAAATTAAAAATCTGTTGTGAGCACATAATGGTGGTAGTCCTCATAATCTCAATATAATTTAATTTGTATTGAGTTCGAATATCTTTTCATACATTTATGAGCCATTTATTTATATTTTTGAAAACCCATTTGTATTTATGAGTTATCTACATGTTTTGTTTATTTAGCTGTGGCACATTAAGTTTACTGATTTGTATGACTAAGATAGATGAGATTTTTGCTTTTCTCTTTTGGCTTCTGTTTTATCAATTTGTTGTTCAACTAATACGCATTACTTTTATAAAGAGAAAGAGTAAGGATATAGAAATTTCTTGGAAAAAACATTGGGGATCTTAACAGCTGTTTTATTCTTATTTTTTTGCTTCTTACCGTGTGTGTGGTGGTAGAGATAGATCTCAAGGCCTTTTGTCCATTCTAGGTAAGGCCTCTGCTACATGAGCTACCTTTCAGCTGACTTTCCCTGTCCTGACAGGCACCACGCGCTCTTCTAATTGTCCACCACCCCAATGGTTTCTTGAGAAAAAGAGCTTCTCTTCCTGACAAAGGGCAAAGACCTTAATGATGCATTCATGGGACTATCTTCTTCTTCTTTTTTAATTTAATTAATTTTTTTGGAGACACAGAGAGAGAGGGAGAGGAAGACAGAGATGGGCGCGCCAGCAGTGTCTCAGCTGCTGCAAACGAAATCCGGATATGTGCGCCCCCTTGTGGTCAAGTGCGGCATTGCACCCTTGTGTCACTTTGCATCTGGCTAAACGTGGGACCTGGAGATTGGAACCGCTGGAGATTGGAACCAGTGTTCTTAGGCTTAGGAGGCAGGTGCCTTAACCCCTAAGCCATCTCTCCAGCCCGGGACTATCTTCTTGAAAGGCTCATCTCCCATTCTACCCAGTGTTAAAGACATTTTTGCCCTGGACAAATACACACACACACACACACACACACACACACACACACCTCTGTTATTCCCATGCCTAAACCGTGTTACATCATCCAAATTTTCCCTCTCAGGAAGTTTTACTACCACTGATGCCTGAACCACACAACATTTAATGACTGGCTCTGCATGCAGGAAGGATTTCCAGATGGAAACTGAGAAAATACTATCTGCACACATATCATTAGGATATGCACATTGAACCATTGACTTTACTTTTACTTGTAAATATAAAATTAAAAATGGATAGCAGGACAGAAAAAAATTTAAGAAAATAAATAGCAGGACATGTGTGAACCTAAGGTGTACCCCTGATAACCAAGGCCTGAAAGAAAAGGTTGGTAAATCTGTGTAATACTAGAAACTGAGGATTTTGATAAATCATTGGGTGGTAGACGTGTCAATCTTGACTTTTGAGCAAATCAGAGTTTGCCTTACAGAGATATGAGGACCAGGAAACGTATGAACATATGAACTTGGTGATGTCAGTATGGAGAAGCCTTTGTGGACTCTTCATGACACTGACCCATCACCTGCTATGCAGAACCCTAGACTAGGTCTTCACCAGCAAAGTCTCAGCTGGCCCCTCCAGGGATCAGGTCCCAGCTCTTCTAGTGGGACCTCCCGAGGACCCAGTCTACAGTCCATTCTCATTGGTCAGCTCCTTTTCAACCCCTCCTCTCTTCTCAGGCCACACTTCTTGAGGCAGCATCCAGCTTAGTGGTCACCAACTGGATAGTTTATTGTCTTTTCCAAACCCCTGAAAGTTGCAGCCCAACTGAAGCCCCACTGAGAAAGCTGTTATTGCAATGTCTGCCACCGAAGACAGCAACCAGACCCAAGAGAATGAAAAATCCCAAGTGAGTGCTGCTGGAATGTGGGTGTGGGCTGCAGGGGATGGGATGGGCCATGATAATGGCTTAGATGGGGTGGACTCTGGCTAGAAGTCATGTGTCTAGGGAACCCAAGTGTGGAAGTCCTAGCCCAGAGAAGGTCCAAGGAGGAAGAGGGTGAGCGGGCATGCCAAGGAGAACTGTTACATGGGGCCCCAAAAGGAGAAAAAGGGTGAAGACCTAGCAACAAGCTGGTACCTGGTGGCAAATGTCTCTCAGTTTCCCATTGTTGAATTTCCTTTTCAAACTTCTGGATCTGGTCCACTCCCTTCTGAACCACAACTGGGACAACTACCACATTCCAATAAAGTCCCACCATGAACCTGCAATGGTTCAACTATGCTACCCTACACCTAATGCATTGGAGAACCTGGTGTCAGGTGCCTCAGAAGTGGAGAGATATAGTTGTTTCCCACAAGGGCAAAATCCAGGGTCCCTGAATATTTTGGGTCCTGTATTTTGGCCTTTGTATAGGCCTTGGTCTGGTCTTGAGCTCAAATTTTGGCCTGAGCCTTGGTCTGGGCCTGAGCCTGAGGTTTAGACTAGACCAGAGGCTTGACCTTTCCCAGGGCTCCTCCTTGGATCCGGCGCACCAGGAGTCAACAGACTCTGCTGCTTTGGAGGAGGAGTCCAGGCAGCCTGCACTGGGAGTGTCAGAGGAGGAGTCAAAGGAAGTGTCTGAGGAGGTGACAGAAGAGATCTTTGGAATCACAGATGTAAGAAGTAAGGAATCAAAGGGCCCACAAGGCCCCTGTGAGGCATGAGGTGGTGGGTAGTTTGGGGAGGTGGGAAGTGGGGTAAGGCTCCACAGGCTGGCACAGAGAAGCACTTAAACTGTAGCTTCCACTTGGGAAGCCTCTGCAGAGACCAGATTTGGTCCTAGTTAGCACTAGCCTCAGGTGAGAAATGATCAGGACTCACCTCCAGCTGTGCCAGGTAAAGGCCCACTTCTGTAAATACCTTTGCAGCTTTGAGAGAACATCTCCTGTCCTCCACCGACCTATGTTTTAAAAGAGAGCCACATGCCTTTAATTCCGGCACTCAGGAGGCAGAGATAGGAGTATCACTGTGAGTTCAAGGGCAGACTGGGACTACAAAGTGAGTTCCAGGTCAGCTTGGACTAGAGTGAGAGCCTACCTCGACAAAACAAAGAGAGCCAAGATTCTCAATGTAATTAATGAGCTCACAGGTAAATATCAGGGGAAGTAGGTTTTCAACCTGGAGCTTGGTAGAAAAGGGATGGAAGCTTGAAAGGAAAGAACAAGCAAATGCCATTCCCCATTTTGATTTGTGCCAGTTAAAGGTGTAAAGATTCGTAGAAATGTGCCCCTACAACTATGACTTGGTTCAGGAGCACTTGGTGAAAAGGGAATATGCAGGGTATGTGGAAACAGTCAGCGTCAGCACACACAGAATTTGTCTTTGAGGGGAGCAACGTTCTCCCCGAACAGAAAATGCAGGGTGACCCATGACTGTGATCCCTTCTTCCTCAAAGCAGATGTTCATCAACAGCATTAGGTGGGTGATTTACTGGGCAAAGGGAAGAAATGTCCCAGTGGGAATGATCAGGAGCAGAAATGTGATGGCCAGGGAAGGGCAGAATCAACAACAGGAAGGTGCTCCCCTCTTCTCTTCTTAGTTCTAATGTGCTGCTTCTCCTGGGGGTAGAATATGGATACTGCTACTAGTTATGCATTTGGGTTCTTGTGTCAATGAGTGTCTGTTCCAAATGTCTGTATTCTCCACTCTAGCAATAAGTCAATATGAGTACGATCACTTTGAGGAAATCTATAAAGATGTTGGAGATGAGAAAACAATGCCAGAAGAAGGAGAAGGAGGAGGAGAAGTAGAAGGAGGAGGAGAAGAAGGAGAAACAGGAGGAGGAGAAGAAGGAGAAAGAGGAGGAGGAGGAGAAGGAGAAAGAGGAGGAGGAGAAGAAGGAGAAAGAGGAGGAGGAGAAGAAGGAGAAAGAGGAGGAGGAGAAGAAGGAGAAAGAGGAGGAAGAGAAGAAGGAGAAAGAGGAGGAGGAGAAGAAGGAGAAAGAGGAGGAGGAGGAGAAGGAGAAAGAGGAGGAAGAGAAGAAGAAGAAAGAGGAGGAGGAGGAGAAGGAGAAAGAGAAGGAAGAGAAGAAGGAGAAAGAGGAGGAGGAGGAGAAGGAGAAAGAGGAGGAGGAGAAGAAGAAAGAGGAGGAAGAGAAGAAGAAAGAGGAGGAAGAGAAGAAGGAGAAAGGGGAGGAAGAGAAGAAGGAGAAAGGGGAGGAAGAGAAGAAGGAGAAAGGAGGAGGAAGAGAAGAAGAGAAGGAGAAGGAAGAGAAGGAGAAGGAGGAGGAAGAGAAAAAGAAGGAGAAGGAAGAGAAGAAGAAGGAGAAGGAAGAGAAGAAGAAGAAGAAGGAAAAGGAAAAGAAGTAGCAGAAATTAAAGATGGAAAAGAAAGAACCGAGAGCCAGCAAAATACTGACCCAGAAAAGGTATCTATGTATTGATTTGAATGTTACTCAATAGTTTTGCATTTAGCTGTTACTTGGAGCTTCATTGCTTATTCTTGCTAATTAAGAAAAGCTTATTTAAAGTTAGAATGAAATTCAATTTTACCTTTAGAGTGTTTCTAGAACATTCATGCACAAACTACATTGTGATCTCAGATATAGCTGACAGTCACTTTACCTCAAGTGTATGACCACTAAAAGTGGTAAATGTATCATATCTAGGACTTACATCAGATTTAAAACAATATCTGTTTAGAAAATAGTTACCGGAAACAGTAGCAAAAGTGACAGGCCTGGCACTAGCTGAGCCTCCAGTACTAGGACACATGGTGTAGTCTCCTGCACTAAGTAGAAGACAGTGCCACTTAAAATGTGTATACTGTCAAAGAATAGAAAACTAGGAACTCCAAGAAGGACTACATCTAATGGGTAATGCATAAATATTTAACTGTGGATATTTTATATTTTGTGTCAATCTATACAGTCATGTTATGATTTTTTCAATTAATCATTTTTAGATAGTATATAAATAATGAGTTCCATTTGATATTATATTTTCCTATGTTTTATACTTTGCTCATTTTCTTACCCTATCATGTGCTCTACCTTATAACCACCCCAAAGTGACCAATATCCTCCCACAAATAGTTTTGCTTTTTAGGTCAAGTTATATATACTACATAATACATATCTAGATTTTGCATGTGAGTTAAATATTTTTCTTCCCTCCACAACTACTCTGTCTTGTTCCCCCATCTCTTTGGCCCTTACCACTCCCAAATAGCCCATCTTTTAGATAGATAGATAGATAGATAGATAGATAGATAGATAGATAGATGGATGGAATCTTATGTAGTTGACTTTGACTTAGGATAAATATTTTCTTATCTATTTGTTGCTCATTTGTATTTCTTCTTTTGAGAACTATCCTTTCATATATATGTATAATCTGGTTTTTACATGAGACATAACATGCAATATTTGTCTTTCTGAGTTTTCCTTAATCTAGTGTTTTCCAGTTCCATCTACTCCTTGAAAATGTAATAATTTCATTGTTATGGCCAGATAAACTCCATTATGTAAAAATAGCATGTTTTCTTTATCCATTCATCTGTAGTTGGACATCTACGTTAATTCCATATCTAGCCATTATAAATAGGGCTGCTATAAACACAGATGTCTTTGTGGTGTGCTGACTTTGAATGTGTATGTATATATTTATATATGCATACATATATATGTACACATATACATATACACAGGAGTGGTTTAGTTGGATCTCCTGGTAGTTATTTTTATAAATTATTTTGAGGTAGGGTCTTGGTCTAGCCCAGGCTGACATGGAATTCAATATGTAGTCTCAGGCTGGCCTTGAAATCAAAGCGATCCTCCTACCTCTGCCTCCTGAGTGCTGGGATTGAAGGCATGTGCTACCACATAGGGCTTATTTTTGTAAATTTTTGAGGAACCTTTATACTGATTTTTATAGCAATTGCACTAATTTACATTCTCACCAGCAGTATGATAAGCCTTCCTTCTTCTCAGCACCATCCCTGGAATTGGGCAGGGCTTTGGGGTGGGTGGTGTGGGGAGGGGATAATCTTTCTTACTGGGATGAGATGGAATCTTAATGTAGTTGACTTTGACTTAGGATGAATATTTTCTTATCTATTTGTTGCTCATTTGTATTTCTTCTTTTGAAAACTATACTTTCATTTATTTACCCATTTATTAATGGGATGTATTGTTTTGCGTGATTGAATTCTTGAGGTTTTTAATTATATATATATTGGTTTTTTGAGATAGGGTCTCACTCTGATCCAGGCTGACGTGGAATTAGCTATGTAGTCTCAGGGTGGCCTCAAACTCATGGCAATCCTCCTCCCTCTGCCTCCTGAGTGCTGGGATTAAAGGCATGCGCCACCACGTCTGGATTAAATATATTTTTGATAAGAATTCACTGTCTTAAGTATGGCTGGTCAAGATATTCTCCCCTTCTGGAGACTGTCAGTTCTCTCTGTTAATAGTTTCCATGACTGTACAGAAACTTTTTAATTTCATGAAATCCTATTGCATGCTAATTCGTGGGATCCTAACCTAACGGTTTTCTTTTCAGGTAAGTTTGTCTATGTCTGTATCTGGAAGTGTTTTTCCTAGTGTGTTTTCCTCTAGTAGTTTAAATGTTTCAGGTATGACATAGCCTTTGATTAATTTTGAAGTAATTTTCATGCATGTTGAGAAACAGGCAGGTAGTTCCATTCTTCTGCATGTGGATATACAATTTTTACAATCCCATTTGATGAAGAAACTGTCATGTCTGGGATGTATGTTTTGGCAACGTTGTTGAAAATTAGATGGCTGTAGCTATATGGGTGTGTTTCTGGGTCCTCTGTTCTATTCCATTGGTTCACATGTTTGTTTTTCTGCCAGTGTCATACTGTTTGGGCACTGTATCTCTGTAGTATCATTTTATATGATGTATTGTGTCATGTCCAGCATTGCTCTTTGTTGGCTAAGAATTGTTTTATCAATGCAAGATACGTTGTCTTTCTGTATGAAGTTCAGGATTATTTTTTCCTTGTTCTTGTTATTAAGATTACCTCGCCAGGCGTGGTGGCGCACACGTTTAATCCAAGCACTTGGGAAGCAGAGGTAGGAGGATCGCCAAGAGTTCGAGGCCACTCTGAGAATACAGAGTGAATTCCAGGTTAGCCTAAGCTAAAATATATATATTGAGCATATAATAGATTAATGCAGGAGGACTGTTGAGGGATAAAGACCAGCATAGGCTACTATGTGAGACCTGTCACAAAGAAAAAAGCAGCCTCTCATTCCCCATCATCTGATTTCTTTCACCATAGATTAGTTATGGTATCATAAAAATGGGATCATTCAAACTGGGTGTGGTGGCGCATGCCTTTAATCCCAGCACTCGGGAGGCAGAGATAGGAGAATCACTGCGAGTTCGAGGCCACCCTGAGAATACAGAGTGAATTCCAGGTCAGCCTGAGCTAGAGCCCTATTATCTAGTGACTCCCCAAATTTCCTTCACCAGTCTTTGGTAGTTTTCATTGTACAAGTCATTCATTTTTTCTTTAGGTTTATTTCTACTTTATTTCAGCAATAATGAATTGGATAATTCTCTCTCTCTCTTTCTCTCTCTCTTTCTCTTGGTTTTTTTGAGGTAGGGTCTTTCTGTAGTCCAGGCTGACCTGGAATTCACTATGTAGTGTCAGGCTGGCTCAAACTCATGATGATCCTCCTACCTCTGCCTCCCAGGTGTGAAGCACCACTTCCAGCTTAGATTATTCTCCTCATTTATCAGAATGTTCATTATGGTATATGGAAAAGACCTAGTTTTATTATGTTCATTTTATCCCACTCCTTCACTGAAATCAGTCTTTTATTGATAGGATCATGTATTCTGCAAATTCAGATAAATTGACTTTTTCCTTCACTGTTTATAATTGTATGATTGATTATCACTGAATTGGCAGATAAGTCATAAGGTTTAACTTGTCTGTGAGTGTGGCTAAATGATGAGTATTTTCTATTCTTTTTGCATTTTCACAGATGTGCATTTCATCATAATGTCTTTTCCATATGCCAGATATGTCACATTTGTGGAACCAGCAAAGGCTTGTACAGCTCTAGGATTTTATTTAAGTGGCATAATAGTCTCTCAGTTAAAACACATGTTACAACAGAGAGAGAGAGAGAGATTTCTAGTTTAGGCAAGGAGACAAGTTGTTATAATCACATGAAGGAAGTCATAAGTTGCATATGGACCCTGATATCTGAGATAAGAAACAAGAGGAAAATATATTCTTTACTGGTTAAAGTTTAGCACACAATGGCAAAAGATACACAGAGCTTCCTGTTATATTTATAAACTCACTGTTACTGGCTAACATACAATTGCTCATTTTCTCTCATTTGATCCTGTAGGTGGGAGGAATTAAAAGAAAAAGGCAATAGAAGAATCTGGTTCACTGAGTGTGAGTGTGTGTGTGTGTGTGTGTGTGTGTGTGTGTGTGTGTTTTCCTATATGTGTAGAGGCCAGAGGACAACGCTGGATGACATTGCCAAGAATTGTGTATACTTTCTTTGAGACAGACACTCTCAGTGGCCTGAAGATCACGAAGTGGGCTAAACTAGCTGGCCAGCAAGCCCTGGGGATCTTCCCATCTTGCCTTTGTTTAGCTCCATGCCCTGCATTTTCAGATAGGTATCAGGGGTGAAAACTGCATCCTTATGCAAGACAAGTGTCTTACCCACTGAGTTATCTACTCAGCCTCTAGGACACAGGAATCATAACATTTATATCGTGCCCATATTCATCACCCCAAGTGGATAACTGTCTTTTCTCTTACCTGTTAAAGATATACTTGATAATGTTTTGTAAGGTTAAAATATTTTTTTAATAAATCAACAGAAATACTGGTAGATTTTAGTTAAATAATCATGACTCAAATTTCTCTTGTAAATCTTTGTTTGGTTACCTTATTTTCATTGAAATGTAAACCTATTTTAAACTATTGTATAATAAACCACATAGAAATGTTATTTTTCAAATAATATTTGTAAAAAAGAGACATAGGGGCAAGTCTACCCAGCTGTGTGCCCAATGCTAACCACACATACTTTCTGGGCATTTGAAATGTCTCTAGTCTGATTTGAAGTGTGATATAAATGTGAAAAATAATGTAGCATATCATAATGTTGATTTTGATGATGTTGACATGTTGAAAGGACAATAAAGTGAATTAAAATCTAGTATTAAAATATTGCCAGCTTATTTTTATTGCAGTTTGGCTACTAGGAGAGTTAAATGCATGTAACTTGCATTGCACATCTATTATATGGAGTTACTCTAGTGAATGGTTTAAAAGGAAATTTTATAGATGGTCCAGGCTGTCTGGTGGGCACATGATGCTGCTAAGCCTGGGTCCAGACATTGACTTGGAGCACTGATCCTCAGAGTTTGAACCTTAGAATGGCATCATCACATTTCTTGGGATTTCTTAAACTCTACGTAAGACTTACTGAATCAGAAATTCTGGGGCTGAGGGAGAGCCATCTGAGTTTTAACCAGCCCTCCAAAGGATTCTGATGAACTCTAAGGGCCGAGAACCACTGGTTTAGAGTCATAGACAAAGTAGTTGACACTCACCTAAAGTAAGGCCAGGCTGACATCACTGTCCTGGCAGTGATGCAGGTACTCAGAGTGGATGGCAAGAGATTGGAAGAGTAGATCGACTTCTGGTCAAGATGGCATCCACCTAGCCTTGCCTCACCTTATGGGGAAGTAAAGGCAAGACCCTTAAGGTTCAAGGGATTTTTTAGGGGTTTGCTAGCTCTGGTACGCTCACAGTGGGAGGGTGTGGATGAGGAAAATAGAGAATCCACTGATTCCCACACTGTCGAGCAGCCCACCAGTTCCCCAATCCCCTCAAGTAGCTGTCCTAGCTGCAGTCCCAGCCAGAGGTCCCTCCTGCACTAACTGCAGGCCAGTGAACTCAAGCTAGCAGGCTAGACCCTTGGCCCCAGGCTTCCCGGCACCCCGCAGAGATCCACAGGCACCCCATCCTGCCCTAGCCTTTCTGAAATCCCCATGCGATCATGGTCCCACTCGCTGGTCAGATCCCACCCTAGGCTTCCTGAACCCCACGTGCCATCACCCACTCACCAGCCAGATTGTGCCCTAGCCTGCCTGAGCCCCGCATGCCATTGCAAACGCATTTGCGAGTCAGGTCGGCCCTAGGCTTCCTGAGCCCTGCATGCCTTCGCAGATCCATTCACGGGTCAGGTCCCGCCCTAGCCTGCCTGAGCCCGGTGTTTGCGATTGTGGTCCCCCTGCCACCACTGATCAGTCACCCAGGCCAGCAGGCCAGGGTTCCTGCCCTAGCCTTCCTAAGACCCTCGGGTGATTGTGGTTACAGTCGGCACCCCCTCCCACCTCTGATCAGAGACCCAGGGCAGCAGGCCAGTTACCGCCCTAGCAATCCTGAGCCCCGCTCAAGCAATTGTGGTCGCCTCCCCTCCCCCCTCTGATCAGGAACCCAGTAGAGCAGGCCAGAGTTCACACCCTAGCTTTCCTGAGCCCTGCTCAGGTGATCACGGTTCCCTCCCCCTCCCACCTCTGATCAGGGACCCAGGGCAGCAGGATAGGGTTCACGCCCTAGCCTTCCTGAACCCTCATGGCCGATTGTGGTCTTACTTGCCACACCCCCTTCCACCTCTGATTAGGGGGACCTAGTGGTCCCACTCACCAACCCCCACCACCAATGACTCAAGGCAATAGGCCAGGGTTCCCACCCTAGCCTTCCTGAGCACTGCACAGGCAATTGTAGTCCCAGTTGCCACTCTCCCTCCCACCACAGATCAAGGACCCAGGGCAGGAACCCTGGAGAATCTGAGCCCTGCAAACCCTGCATGTGCAATCCCCTTGCCAGTCGCCACTCTCCCCTCCCACTCCTGAACAGGGACACAGACCAGCAGGCCAGAGTCCCTGCCCCAATCTTTCTGAACTCCACAGGACATCACCCTCACACCCACTGCTGCCCCCTCCTCCACAGGCCAGCAGGCTAGCATCTTACATCCTAGGATTTCTGAACCATTGTGATGGGCAGACTACATCATAAAAGGAATAGCATGAAAAACCAGATGCAAATAAATCCAGCTAGACTGTCAAGTCCCACAATGGATGTCTCTAATCAAACCATAGAAGAGACAATAGGATCAGAGCCCCAAAATGAAGAGACAACCTATGCAACCCTTGCCAAGCAAAGAGCAGAACTCTCAGAAACTCAACAAAGAGCTAATAACTGTATGAATGGTATCCTCACTAGATTAGACCTAATAGAAATGGAAGGGTTCCAAAGACAGTTAAATGATTTGAAGGAGAGCAAAAAAAAAAAAAAAAAAAAAAAAAGGACCTCAATAACCAGCTGGCTACGCTCAAAGAAGACAAAAAAATGCAAGGATGAACTCTAAGAAGCAGTAAGAAAATCAGAAAATGATGTGAAAAGGGAACTAGACAGAGGGATGGAAACTATACATAATAAAGCAGTAGAAAATATGAACCAAATTGAACAAGCCCAAAACTCTATAGAAGCTCTCAAGAATAGAGTCAGCCAAGTGGAGGATAGAAACTCAGAACTGGAAGACAAAACTGAAGAAACAGTTCGTGAGCCAAAATTTTCAACAAGTTCAAAATTTTATTTTTTTTTAAATTTGTTTGGTTTATTTGTATTTATTTATTTGGTGGAAAAGGAAAGATATTCAAAAAACTGCTGCTGTTGCTAAAATGTCCACCTCCCTTACTTTTTGTTTTGTTTTGTTTTGGTTTGGTTTTTCAAGGTAGGGTCTCACTCTAGCTCAGGCTGCCCTGGAATGCAGTCTGTGTTCTCAGGGTGGCCATGAACTCATGATGATCCTCCTACCTCCACCTCCCGAGTGCTGGGATTAAAGGCGTGTGCCGCCACACCTGGCTTCCCTTACTTTTTACTAAATATTAACACAGAAAAAAATACAAATAGTCCTTCTCCCCCCCCCACAATGGTAACAATTGACAGCTTTCATCTTCACTCACAATTTCCACCCATCATCTTAAACACACAATCCACATATTACATGCTTCTTTCAAACACAGACACAGTATGCTGTGAAAACATCCTTTCCCAAGCTCCTCCCATAATGAAGTTGGTGCTGGGGGGTGTCATTCCATTCCCTCTCCTCAGCGAGTTTTGTTGCTTCTTATCTGAAGGTAATGTAATGAAGAGATGCTTTCCCAGGAAGAGCAAAGCCCATGATTTCAAAGAAGATTCGAGCATTCCAGTACTTACAAATCGTGCCTCAGGTGTTGAGTAAATAAATAATTTCAGGTACTCAGTCTTCCTTGCCATTTATGCTTCCCCTGAGGCTTCAGGGGATGATGACATGTCTATAGATAAGTTAAGCCAGGAGGTTTCAGGTTTTTATTCACATTGCAATCACTCAGGGAACTTAAAGAATGCTTGGCTCCCATCCTTAGACATTCTGATTTT
The DNA here is from genome assembly GCA_036365145.1 of Orientallactaga sibirica. NCBI lineage: Eukaryota > Metazoa > Chordata > Mammalia > Rodentia > Dipodidae > Orientallactaga > Orientallactaga sibirica. The sequence goes on along the minus strand of JAEOAD010000056.1, from coordinate 1,023,569 downwards.
ATTTATATAGGTTCCATCCCAAGTCTTGGGTCTTTAAATATCTCAATCAGTGTTTCTATTATGCATCAGTGTTGAGGGATTCCTTATATATATCAACTAAACTTTGTCTAAATGCTTCCTACTTGTTTCTGTACAGCCATATGCAGTTAGTATGGGCTATGAATGCTGCAGTGAAGTCCTCTATTTTAAGCAATCTTCTGTTCTCAGACCCTTTGGATGCATGAATACTCAATAATGCTTGACTAAAATCAGGCTGCTACTTATGCATCTCTCACAATATTAATGTTAGTCCTATTTCTTACTTACAGGAGGGATGTAACTACAGGATAATGTCATAAATGAGTATATCTGTAAGGTTGTTTGAATATGATAGTATAACTGTATGGCCCCATAGACTTGGGTGATTTATTAAAATTGAGTTTGCAACTTCAGCCCCAAGCAGCAGGGAGCATGTCATTGGAGGTAGATCTGAATTCCAACCCAAAAGTGGAGAGAACAGCTTGAGCTCTGGTGGGGGTTTTTGTGTTTGTTACTTATAGGTGTTTGCTTGCTGCAGTTGTTTCTCTGTGCTTAAATGTATGGAAATAAGCTGCTTCTTCCATCATTGATGGAACTTCCCCTGGATCTGTAAGCCTGAAATAAACTCATCCCTCCCATAAACCGTCTGGTTGGATGTTCTTCCTAGAAACATGGAACTGACTACAACAATCTGTCTACCCCATATAATTTTTTGCACTAATTTTATAAAATCCCAAGATTTGAGGTATTCGGGGATGTCAGAAACCAATCTATTCCTCTTTTCCAGATGAGAAGCCAAGACCCAGGGAATTAAATCAGCTCCATCATTGAGTCACTCACTAAGCTTTTAGAGCACAAGACTAGAACTCATCTAGGTACCTTGCTCTGTAATCATATTGTAACAGTTACTGTTCTAAAGCAGTACTTAGGAATGTGGACATTTGAGCTACAATTTTTCCCGAATGAAAGCATGCCTGCTTAGTCGCTGGAGACCATCTATGTGATAGGTAAGGCTGTGTCCAGTGTTGATTCATACAAGATAGGGTAGAAGGGTCCAACAAAATCTCTATAGTAAGCTGACTTTGGTGCTTTTGGTCATATACGTAGAATGTATAGCTGAAAATGAAAGTTGTATTGTATTTTTAAATATTTATTTGAGAGACAGAAACAGAGAAAATGGGCACACAAGGACCTCCTGCCACTGCAAACAAACTCCAGATGCATGTACCACTTTCCATTATATTTTTCCTTTCTTTCTTCCCTTCTTTTTTTCTTTTTTCTTTCTTTCTTTCTAAAAACATATTTTGTATGGATACATCATGTGTGGGTGCTATCTTTTCCCTCCTCCCTGCCCCCATTCCACAGGGGGCCCTCCTCCTCAGTAGGGTTGCTGGTATTCCCCATGGGGGGTCCACTGAATTTTAACAGATCCTGCACACTGGCTTCCATAGTGGCTTAACTAATTTATGCTCCCACAGCCAAAAAATAAATGGTCTTTTCCCCTTCATTCATGCCAGTATTTGCCATTGTTTGATTTTATGATACAGTCATTCTGATTGGGAGATAGGATCTCCGTGTAGTTTTGATTTGCATTTGAAGTTTTCTGATGCCTAAATATGAGCTTTTAAATATATTTTGGCCATTTATTATTTTTCACATATATCCTTTTGCATCTCTCCCTCATCTTTTAAGATCCCATCTTCCCTCTCTTGATCATCAAGACCTACTCACACATGTGTGCACGCATGCGCGCGCGCGCGCGCACACACACACACACACACACACACCTATTTAAATTTTGATTTTGCATATGAAAGAAAACATGCACTATTAATCTTTCTGAATCTACCTTATTACACTCAACATAATGATCTTCAGTTTGTACTTCATATTTTGTAAATTGCTTAAATCATTTGCCCATTTGTTGATTGGTTGAGTTTCCATTTTCTTGTTTTCTTTTTTACTTCTTTACATATTCTAGAGAGTTAATAATTTCTAGCTGATGTGTATGAATTAATTATATGTGCCTAGCATGTTCAAGGCTCTGGGTTCAATCCACAGCTCAATGATTAACATAATAAAATAATAATAATAAATTATACAGATATATCCCAATTTTGCTTAACCATTCCCCTATTGCAAACATTTAGTTGTTTCCCACATTTTGCTATCATAAAAATTTATAGCTGGGTGGGGTGGTGCACGCCTTTAATCCCAGCACTCGGGAGGCAGAGGTAGGAGGATCACAGTGAGTTCGAGGCCAGCCTGAGAATACAGAGTGAATTCCAGGTCAGCTTGGGCCAAAGTGAGACCCTACCTCAAAAAACAAAAGAAAAAAAATATGGTGAAAGTGCTTTATTACATACCTCTTTGAGTATGTGTGTATAGCTGTAGTAAACAGTCCTAGAAAAAGAAATTCTGGATTACAAAATGTGGTAGTTTGAATATATGTCCCCCAATATATTCAGTGTTTTACTAGTTATACTTTGCATCTGCAATCACCTTGCTAGAGGCAAGGTCACTGGGGGCCCCAGTCTTAAGGTGTGGTGATGGTTTGAGATTCCATTGTAAAGATATGCAAATGTGCCTAGCAGGAGTTCCTGAAGTGTGCTGTGTGACCTTTTGGCTGTAGTTTTGCTCTGTGTGCTGTGGTGGCTGGTTGGCTTTTTCTCTCTCTGCTTGGCCCTGTTGAAAGCAGGCTGCTTTTCCTGCCTTTATGGAACTTCCCCTGGATCTGTAAGCTTCAATAAATAATATCCCTTCCTCCATAACTGTGCGTGGTCTGGAAGTTCATCTCAGCGAACCTGAAGCTATCTGCTACACAGAATATGTACATTTTAATTTCAATAGAAATACCAATTGCTTAGCAATGTTGACGTAATAACTTATTTTCATAAGCATTTTTTTCTCATCAGCAATGGTCAAGAGTTGTCATTTCCCCTATATTGTTACCAATGCTTGATTTATTTAGCCTTTTGAATTATCAGAGAAAAGTGATATTTCACTGTTATTTTTGAACTCTTATTCATCTGTATATCCCAGTTCCTATCATTTATTTGGCCTAAGTTTATTTCTTGGCAAATATTTGCTTATCTAATTTTGATGAGGCCACATGTAAGTCCCAGCCCTTACCTGCTCATACTTTGGGCCACAACTAGGTACCTCATTTGAACAGAAGTCCCATAGCAATTCAAGTTACCACACTTGTAGGTAAAGCCCATGAGGAAAAAATTAAGGGGGAGCTTTAGAAAATTACCAGTTCATACCATCCTTTACAATCTATCTGGCTAGGGGCCAGCTCCTTCCTCCTGAATGTTAATGTCAAATGTGAAAATATAAAGGAGTAGGAAGCAATGGATCTTAGTATGATAATAATTCTTTAAACCTCACAAATATTTTAGTAGAACACTATTTTGTTTGAATAAGTGCTAAGAAACATTGAAATTACAGTGGCTTAAAGCAGCAAAATTTTCTCCATACACATTGCACACAATTTCCCCTGCCTCAGCCTACTTAGTGCTAGGATTACAGATGTATACTAACATGCTCAGTTCTCAAGGGTCCCACTTACTTCAGAGAAACATAGAAAGAGAAAGGTTGATTCATCCTGGATGCACAGGAGTAAGAAGCACCTGTGGGGAAGACACCCATCAAAGGAGTTGACAGAAAATGAAGAGAAGGAACTAGAAGATAACTTCAGATTTGACAAATAAAAAGACAAAGCCATCATATCCCAAATGTTTGTTCATTCTAGTTATGTCACTTAAGTTCCATGCTCAATTTAATCAGATTAGGAATCAAATAAGAGACAAGCCTCTTGGGTGGATCTATGAGGATGTTTCCAAGAAGGATTATCTGAGGGAGGAAGACTTCCCCTGGTCTGGGAAGCGCTTCTGGTTGTAGCCTATAAAGACATTCCAGGAAAAGGAAGTGTCTTTTGCCTGACTCCCCTGGCTACTTTCTGATGCATGCATCTATCCTGTTGTTTTCTTTCCTTTATGGACATTTGAGCTTAGCTGCATCAGCTGTCCAATGTGGACTGAAGACCAGTGGGTCTCCAAGAATCCTTCAGTCTTCAGTGCTAGATTGGAACTGCTGAGCTATCCAGCCTCATAGATTGAGCAGCTAACAGGTTCTGCAAGTCTCCGGCCTGCAGATAGCTTTTGGTGGACTTTCCAGTCCATATCCTGTAAACAAATCCAATAAATCCCCTTCATAATACATATTCATTCTACCAGTACTGTTTCTCTAAATAACCCCTAAATAACCCTCACTAATATACTTCCTTTCCAGTCACTGAAATCTGGATCTAAATACCTAATACAATTTTTAATCATCTAAGGTACAATTGCCACATTGAAATGATAAAGCCCTTCAAGAGATCTGAACACATGGATTCTACCAAACATGGCTTTAAAATGAATAGTTATTACTAGGAAAATTATTTTTAAAAACTTGTAAGCATTTTGGTTCTGCATTACTCTTATCTTGAGACTTGCATGTTCAAACAGAAGAGAATTGCATGTCTCCTATTGATACCCTTGTCCTACTTCCAAATTCAGCCAGTGTTGAATAAGGGAAAAGATGAGGGGATAGGGAGCAATGAGAAAAAAAAATTATCTTCACAAAATGAAGGCCTTATAGAGCCCTTTAAGATCCAATTTACACAGATGCTTTGGGATTCTTTTTCACCTAGATCAGAGAAAATGGTTTTGAAAGTGCTGAGCTTAATTGATTTGCAGCCATACTAACTCAGACCCCAGAGACTCCAATTACATATCCCATCATATCCAGATCCTGTGGAAAGCAGACATTCCCCTGAGACTGGTAGATGGGTTTCACAGTCAAGTGTGATGATTAACTCAGAGTTATTCCTTTAAGAGAGGTGGAAGACACCCCTTTTCTCTTATCTTTTATGCAGGTGTAAGAAAGCTAACTATTAGACATATGATACAGCAACCTATGAGAGGGAAAGGAAATAGAGTTCTAGAGAAGTCCAGTGAGATGAAAATAATATTTTTGTCCCTAGCTTTCCTTATTCCAGTTATGCTAATCAAGCAAAAGATGGGAGATCACATGGTCTTTTCTATAGGATAGAAGTTGATGGCTTTGAAGCATCACAGAAAAGCCTCAAATAGACCAAGCACTTCTACCAGATATGTATAAATTTTAGGAACTTTGAAACCTTGAAGTGGTTTCAAGCATATTACCCTTGCTTTACAAAAGTGGAATAAGTCTAGCTTATAGTAGAGAAATGACAATGCTGTTAATCCAAGCAGCTTGGAAGTGAATCATCCACTCTAGCAATCCAGATTGATTTAACTGCCCTTTGGACAGTATGACTCAGTTCTTTCCCCAAAGACTGATAGATAATGAGCATCTCATTTAGGCCTCATTCATATTTTGATTCTGCATGTAGAAAACAAGCTGATGGTTTCCTGTGATCCAGCCTGAACTATTAGCCTTAAGTAATTGTGCCTCCATGGAAAGAGCTTAACTGTTGCACAAAATCCAGGGCTGTAAATCCCTTTACCTTAAGCTTATCAGCTCTCCTTGGTAACTGATATTATCTAGCAGATATGGTAAAGAAATCAGTGTGAGCCAAAGAAAATCAAAATCTTGGCACAGCTTAGAAGAAACATAGTGTTATGACTTTCAAATAAAAACAGCTCAGGCTGATTCAAAATGCTTTTTTAAAGCGTTGTCTCAGACTCACCCTGAGACAATTAGGAACTATTTGCAATTGAGAAATCATTTACTAATCAGAAGGAAGTATATAAACTAAAAGAGTTTAAAGACTTAAGGATAGTAAGCAATTATATATGAAATTAAATATTTAACTTTCAATGAATCGAAGTTTTGCCAATAGGAACAAAATGAAAATAAATGTGGAAACAAGGTAATAGACACATGGAGGTTCATTCTATTTTTCCTTATTTTTGTAAAATGTTTAATAGTTTCAATAATGAAGTTCTTTTTGTAGACCTTGCTGAACAAAGGTAATTTTCAGGTCAGTCTTGTGAGTTATTACTAATTTGAAATTATTAGGATCAATATTAGAGCTTTGGCTCTATTAAAACACTTTATCAAAGCTCCCAGTCCCTTGAATTTCACTCTCCCAAACTCAGCCTGACTATACATAGGCTAGGGGAAAGGGTAATTGGGATCCTGTAGAGCTAAAACTTGTTCTGCTTCTAGTAAATATATCAAGGGAAGCAAGAGAAGAGGAAAAAGAGAAGCTGTTGGGAAAGAAGATGAAGGGCTAGCTTTGAAGGCCAAAGCCTGTTTTGATGGCAACACCTGCTGTCAGTTTTCTACTTTCAGAGGGATTTGTTATGGACAGAAACTGTCCTACATTCTCTCTTCCCTCAGTTCTGCCAACCACCATCATAAGTAGGACACTTTCTTCTGGTCAGAATGAGCTCAGCTAGATGGAGAACCCATGAGGGATTGTGGCTTCAGTCCATTGCTTCCACATAATGAGGGAAAGACTTCTATAGCTCTCAAGCATTTTGCATACTAGGGCAATAATTAGTCAAGTACACTTCTCATATGCCATTGTTTCATAGAACATACTGGAGGAGCTTGGAGGGGCTGGGTAATGGAGCTTAGAAATCATCCTTTATCTGATGTTTTATTTTATTTTACCAAGAGACTATTTCCAGGCAAGAAGCAATGACTCTTAGAAGCAATTTGCATTCTTCTCATAGCAAAGTAAACCAAATTCAAGAAGGAAAGTTTTCTACAAGGTGAATTTTAAACAAACCATTGTGATACAATAGACTTTTTAAAAAAAGATTTTTGAAATGTGAAAACAAAATAAAGAAATGTGATTATATGATATTAAAACTCTTCTGTGCATCAAAGGAAACATTCAAGTGAAGAGAATGCCTACATATTGGGAAAAACCTTTAACAACTATACATCAGACATTGGGTTCATATCTAGAATATATAAAAACTGAAAAAAATAAACACGAAAAATCAAGTTTTCCAAATAGTAAATGGACTAATGAATTAAATAACCTCAAAAGAACAAATATTAATGACTAAAAAATATTTGGAAAGTGTTCAATAACATTAGACATCAGAGAAATGGAAATTAAATTGCTGAGACTCCATCTCATCTCTGTCAGAATGGCTATCCTCAGGACAACAAACATCAATAAATGCTAGTGAGGATGTGGGGAAAGAGGGGCCCCACAATGCTAGTGGAGCAGTAAACTGATGTAGCCACTATGAAAGTCAATATGGAGGTTCCTCCAAAAAAGGGGGGGGCTGGAGAGATGGTTTAGCAGTTAAGGAGTATGTCTGTGAAGCCTAAGGACCCCAGTTCAATTCTCCAGGTTCTATGTAAGCCAGATGCACATGGTGGCACATGCATCTGGAGTTCATTTGCAGTGGCTAGAGGCCCTAGCATGTCCATTCTCACTCATTCTCTCTCTCTCTCTCTCTCTCTCTCTCTGTGTGTGTGTGTGTGTGTGTGTGTCTCTCTCTGTCTCAAATAAATAAATAAATAAATAAATAAATAAAATCTTATATGTATCATATAAAAGAGCCAGCTATACTATTCATGGCTATTTACCTGAAGGAATTTTTTTATGTTTTCCTGAAGAAATTTAAGTCAACATACCACAGAGAACTTGGATATCCATGTTTATTGCTGTACTAATCACAATAGCTAAGAAATTAAATCAGCTTAAATGACCATAAACAGATGAATGGATAAAGAAAATGCAGTACATATGTACAATGGAATTTTTCCAGCTACAACGAAAAATGAAAAAAAAAATGACATTTGCAGAAAAATAAGAGTGACCAGAGATCAGAATGATAAGTGAAATAAGCCAGACTCAGAAAAAATTATTGCACATTTTCTCTCATATATGGAACCAAGATTTAAGTGTGTGTGTGTGTGTGTGTGTGTGTTGAAACTAAAAAAGGGACCATAAGAAGAGGAGATCTTAAAGGGGAGGTGGATATAGAGGGTAATAGAATGCATTTTATATGAAAGCAGAAGGGCAGCTATTTAACAAGAGGAAGGGCCAGCAAGAGGGGTACACAGTGGAGCAGTACTGGGGGGGTTGATTAAAACCAAAGTATGTATGCAAATGCAAAAATGAAACTTGTTATTTTCAGGCTACCTTTAAAATTAATTTACAAAAGAAGGAAGAAAAGATTTAGATAAATGGTTGGAATTCATCACTTGCAACAACTAGCACATTCACAAATCTATCCTTGTCTCCATGGAAACAGCCAAGCATAGCAACTACCTAAATACTAAACTACAAAGTATTACAGACAAGTGTCAGGGTCCACAGAGGAAAACTATAGGCCCAAAAAAGCACAACACATGTTGACAACTCATCATATCTATGATCCTGCCCTGTTTCATTCAGGTTCAACAAGAGACTCTGTCTCATGCAAATAAAGTGGCACATAGATGTACATATGCCAAACATACAACAAAAAAAAAATGAAGAAAGGGTTTTACCCCATCCTGCCTTCTCATGGGCAGAAACTCCCATAATCTCTCTTCATTCCTTCTCTTCCCTGAATTCATAAGACAAGCAGGGACACCCCTGTATCATATTGGTATATTGGTGTATACTGGTGCTTTGACAAGGAACCCCAAAATTCTAGTTTCAAAACTAGTCTCTTTTTTATTTTGATATAATCAGTTTTTTTCTTCCTATTAAATAGCTCTTTTGTAGGTAGCATTAGCCAATGTGAAGTCATGAATACCATGTCTACTTTGTGTCTGGAAGACAGTGTTGTAAACACTCCTCTCCTTTGGCTCTTACATTCTTTCTAGTACTTCTGAAATGGTCTTTGAGCCTTGGAGCATGACAGAGATGTCTCACTTACTGCTATACACTCCTCTATCACTTTTTCTCAGCACTTTGGTGAGTTTTGTGTCACCAAGTGGACACCGCCATCTGAAAACAGAAGATACTCTATCCCCAAAGTGATATTTCTTCCTTTCTTTTTTTTCAAAAAATCTGTGTGTGTGTGTGTGTGTGTGTGTGTGTGTGTACATGTGCACGCGCAGAAGACAGTCTTGGCTATTGGTTCCTTGGTTTACACAGGTTCTCTGTTGTTTGCTGCTGTGTATGCCAGGCTAGCTGGCCTGTGAGCGTCTTGAGATTCTCCTGCCTCTGCTTTCCATATCGCTGTAGGTACACAGGAATTACAGACACACAATCCTGCTTCTGAATACCCCATTTGTATTCAAACATGTACCAGAACAAATCCAAAACTCAAAAAGATGGGCCAATCCAGTCAGTCAAAGTTTTGGGTCCATTTCCAGTAAGGTAAACTGTGTCCTCTGAATGAACATTCAAGGAAACCCCTATTTACCATCTGAAGCCAATGCATGAAATGGCATGCATATGATTGAAATCAGATGCACGGTAGGATGGGACATGTGCAGGATTGAAAAGCTTAGATAATCCAAGTCTTTCCATCAAAGCAGAGAACCACCCAAGCTACTCCCCCTAGTAACCAGCTCTTCTTCTCCTAGACCCCATACAAAGGAACCTATGGCAAAAGCCCATTGCTCTTGGGCAATCTAGCTTAAGGAGCTCATTGTTTTCTTGAAACAAATCCCTTTCTGTGTGCTTTTTCTTTGTCCTCTAAAAAAATTTCTCACTGCTTTGCAAAATAAGGAAGGAAGGAAGGAAGGAAGGGAGGGAGGGAGGGAGGGAGGGAGGGAGGGAGGGAGGGAGGGAGGAAGAGATTCTGTAATGACTCTAGGAAGGTAGCTCTTATAGGAAAGAAGCTTATAAGAGATCCAAAATGTTATCAATTTTGCATTGACTTGTACAAATTATGAACTATAGAAATAGTCACTGACAGTATAGTTTTGTACAAATTATATAATCACCATACCTCCGTTTCTTCATATACACATTTACAACAATATACCATAGTGATAGAGCTTTCTAGTACTTATGAATACTTGAAAACATGAGGACATCTTGATTTTTAAAACTTTCCACACATTTACTTGGTTACCAAGTCATCTAAATTGGATTACTAGTTAATTGAGTGCTCGTTACCACTTGACTCCATACTGCCACCAAAGTAATATTTCAAAAGTCAACCTTGCTAAGCCATGCTTCCATGAACTCTTTATCGCCTGCATGATAAAATCCAAATCTTCTTAGTGTGATGTATAGAATTTTCCCTCTGGCCCTGATATACTTCCTCATGTACAATTTTATCTCACATCACTCATCCTGAGAGCCTGTCCTCTATGCAGCCAAACCTCCAGTCACCATGAATGTCTTGCCATCCTATGAACATAGCACATAATTGAATGTCATTTTATTTTTGAGCATCCCATTCCCTTGACTTTACATATTTGTCTCCTCAGTTCCTCTTCTGAAAATGCCTACTTACCAAAGGACTGGAGAGATTGCTCATTGGCTAAAGCTCTTGCCTCACAAGCTTGAAGGACTGAATTCAGATCCCTAGCACCTATGTAAAATCTGGGGATGGTGGCATATACCTTAGTCCCATCACTGGGAAAAGAAGAAAGGAGGCTTGCTGGGGCTTGATGGCTAGCTTGTGAAGCCCAACCAGTGAGCTCCTCGTTGAGTGAGAGGCCCTATCTCTAAAAAGCAAGGTGGGAAGGGCTAAGAGAGATGACCCAGTGGTTAAATGTGCTTTCTGCGAAGGCATGAGAGCATGAGGGAGCCTGCAACCGACCAAGTTCAAATCTTCAGAAGCCATGTAAATAGCTGGACATGGACACACACACATACCTCTAACTCCAGATCTGGGGGTCAAAACTGCAAGTTCTGGAATCAGTAAGAGATGCTATCACAATGTAAGTGATGGAAGGGGGTACTAGATGTTCTTCTCTAGCTGCCATATGAGAACCCATGAGATGCCACAAGAAAACATAAGGAGTGTTGCATCAGCACATACATGTACACACACACACACACACACACACACACACACACACACCACAATACCATATATACTTCACAAATGCAAAAAGAAATAGTAAGGTAGAGATTTAGGATGTTATCCAACATTGACCTCTGGTTTCCATATGCACATGCGTGCACCACACATGAAATAAAAGGAAAAGGAATCAGTTCAAAAGTTACCTCTTTCTTTAACAAAATAAGGAGGCTGGAGTAATGTCTTGGTGGTTAAGGTGCTTTCTGGAAAGCCTAAAGACCCAGGTTCAATTTCCCAGTACCCATGAAAGCCAGATGCACAAGGTGGCACGTGTCTGGAGTTTGTTTGCAATGGCTAGAGGCCTTGGCATGCCCAATCTCTCTCTCTCTCTCTCTCTCTCTCTCTCATCTATCATCATCTATCTATCTATCATCTATCTGCTCCTTTCTCTCTCTCTTAAATAAATAAAATAAATGTTACCTCTTTCATTAAGCCTTTCCTTTGCTTTGTATTAAGAAGCCCCCCAACCATTTATACTCGTCTATCATGCTGGGCATACAATTATCATAGAGTCTGTGTTGCTTGTGATGACCACAGTACTGTCAGTTCGTTTTGCTCCTACATTTATTGAAGGTAAGTCTGTATCTTTTCCATCTCTGTATCCTCAACCTAGAGCACAGAATCACTTGTCCCAGAGTGTTGCTCAGTAGATTTTTGTTAAGTAAACAGATGGCTATTTGTGGGCATCATATAACATATTCCATATGATCAACAAATAAGACATATTTAGGCTTCTTTGATTCTCCTAGTTTTTTTTTTTTTTTTTGGTTTTTCAAGGTAGGGTCTCACTCTGGTCCAGGCTGACCTGGAATTAGCTACGTAGTGATTCTCCTAGTTTTTATGTAAAACTTTTTAGGTAAGGACTTGGGGGATTTAAGAGTGCCTTCCTAGAAGAAAGAAAGAAAACTTTGTCCTAACTGTATCTTTCTCTGTGAGCTATTAACCATTCTGTGGATACGAGGTAAGATTAATCATCAACGTCTTTTGGCATCAATGAATCATTGCACCAATTCACTTTTACCTTTGATTTAAACTTCCTGACATTATATCACATTTCCTAAAAGTTAGAGTTTATTTCCCTTTCTTCTTATTGCCACCCCACTTTATACATTCACCAAGGGCTGATATTTCATTACCTACATTTAAATAAACTGCCAACCCATTCAGTATGCAATTTATACCAGAAGGCTGGTAATAAAGTAAGACCTTCTCCAAGGTCATTTATATACTCTCTAATATCTGGAAAAGTGCTGAGAGAAAAAATAGGTATATAACTCAATCTGTCATATGGATCTAAAGAGACTGTACAAATACCTCATTTCCATAACACCGTTGTACTTGGTGTCCCAACATTATAAATGAATATGCTATGACTGAAGACTAAACAGAGGCTATTGGTAAATGCATTAATTAGAGACCTGTTTACACTTCTCCTGGGAAGGATAGCCATTTGTTACAGCTGCTGTCATGCAAGAATACTGACTGCAGTTGAGTTCTCACTCTGGGAATGCATATAAATTTGTGAGGCTCCCAAATTACCATTTGCTGACAGGCATTAATGACACTAATGAAGGCAGAGAGCTTGATTCAAACACACAAATGATTAGAGTTGATAATAGATATGTGAACAGGGCCCTCATTAATGAATTTATTAATGATGCAGAGATAGAAGTTAAAAGGGGGTGTCTAGACATGTATTTATACCATTTCCACCTCCTTCAATCAAAGGTAATTCTTCTAGCTCTTTGATTTATACATCCTTTAGTTAGATACCTAAGAAAGAAGAATATTTATGTTCTGGTAAGAGAAATCCAGAGAAAAGAATAGATCCAATTCTATTAGGTTAATGACAATTATGAATGCAAATAGGGCCTGAAATCAAAAGATCACTAGCTCTTGTCTTAGGAAATATGTGATGATGGATGCAAATTAGAGGGTTTATTCAGAGCAGAAGGAGCATTCATTAATATGGCTCAGTCCTAGTGGAAATGTTTGAGTTTTAAAATAGATGAATGTATTATCGGTGCACCTCCCATATCATGCAATTCCTAGGTAACCACAAAGAGTCATATGGGCAAAATAGAATGGGTTCGCAATACATTTTCATTCTCTTAAGTGATCAAACTATTTGTATTTCTGAACAAGAGAGGACAACAGAATGCCATTGTTCCGTAGACCTTATAATCATGCAACCATTTGCACTCTCTAAGCAACGGGTTTGACCAACTTGTAGATGAGTTTTATTTTGCTCTTAAATGAGAGTTCCAAAATAACTGGTTGGGGCAAACAATTTCAAAAAGAAACTAGTTTGTTTAGTGTAGGACACAAATGAAAAGTCAATCATGTGATTAAATTAGTCTGTACTAGCTATTTAAATGAAGAAATCCATCATTTCAATTTAAATGCTCAGATCAGGGGTTTGAGTGGCTATAATCATATTAAACAGTGAGCAGCGCATTAGTTCTACCAAGTTACATGATTAAACTGTGAATTTCAATGATTAAATTATGAATGTAGCTATGTATCCTAAGGACTAAGGCAGATAAAGAGATCTCTGCCACCTTTTCAATATTCTCCTAAAACTTTAAAATCTGTATAATGCCACTATCAGCCCCAAAGTGAGCACAGAAAGATTACATTTTAAGAAAAGGATTGTCCATGTAGGCTGCTCAGCTTTGTAGAGTCTGTTTCAATAGGCCTCTGGTTTGAATTAAGAGTAAAATGAAACTGTAACACCCAAGAGACCCAACACAAGCCCTGAGTTTTGTCTCAGAACTAAGAGACAGATGGCTTCCCATTACCTCTGAGAAACTTCTATGTTTTAAGCATGTTGATTAGTTCATTGCAGCATGCTGCTGAATGTTCTATGCTCATATGATCACAGTCCCCTCCTATGCTCCCCCTCCTTGACCCTAGAACAAACAGAATATTGATAGTTTCCAGCTGCTTCTTGGGGTCTTTGTGTTACAGATCCATCATTTTAAAACCAGATGCTGGACTGTTTTTATTCTAGGCCCTGTTTGCTCTGGGCTCAAATAGTCATAAGCCTTCAAATGGCAACTAGAGTGCAGCTACAGCTGCAGCTACAAGGGAGCTAGGGATCAGAAGCATGAGACCCACTCCAGCAGATAACCCAGCCTATAGACGAAAGCTGACATTATGAGGAAACGGTCATTGGACACAACTCTGACTATCCAGTCTCCCGGCATCACATAAAAACATCTGGTCCTATTTACAAGAAAATTCGCTGTTATTAAGTAGTTAGCTGTTATACGATAGTTCAGTCTACACAGACATACTGGAAATGTATCACAAACCAAGCTTAGGGGCTGAGATTTGGCTCAGCTGTTAAAGGCACTTGCTTGCCAAGCCTGATGGACTGAGGTTTGATTCCCCAGTACCCACATAAATCCTGAAGCACAACATGGTACTTGTGTCTAGAGTTCATTTGCGGTAGCAGGAGGCCCTGGGGTACCCATACTCGGCCTTTCCCTGTCTCTGTCTCTCTCAAATAAATAAATTAAAATATTTATTTAAAAATTTTAAGACCAACCAGCATGGTGGCACATGTCTTTAATCCTAGCACTTGGGAGGCTGAGGTAGGAGGATAGCCATGAGTTCAAGACCACTCTGAGACTACATAGTGAATTCCAGGTCAACCTGGGCTAGAACAAGACCCTACCTTGAAAAACCAAAATAAATAAATAAATAAATAATACCAACAGGGTGGGAAGGAGTATCCAGAAGCATTTCCCCCACATACACACACTGATTGTTGTTCTCATAACTCATAGCTCATAACCCCATAGTGAATACCAGTAACCCCACTGAGGAAGGCCCTCATTGGCATGGGGGCAGGGAGGAGGAGAATGGGACCAACACATAATTTGTCCATACAACAAAGCTAATTAATAAAAACAAGTTTAAAAAAACAAGTGCAGCTGGGTGTGGTGGCGCACGCCTTTAATCCCAGCACTTGGGAGGCAGAGGTAGGAGGACTGCCATGAGTTCGAGGCCACCCTGAATCTACATAGTGATTTCCAGGTCAGCCTGGGCTAGAGTGAGACCCTGACCTCGAAAAACCAAAAAATAAAAATTAAAAACATTTTAAAAACAAGTTCATTAACATACTCATTTATTCATTAACATAATATTCCTGATTGGGTATCTTTTAGATCTCAAGCATTATACTGGGTATGAGGGATACAGCAATGAAAAGGCAGACATGGTTCCTGACTTTGAGGGTTTATTTTGCTTGAGCTACAGGTACTATACTGTACAGATTGAAGACTCTGCAGCCAGAGGCCATTATAACATCAAGACCTATTTCCATTAGAATTCTAAAGCAAATCTCTTCTATCTCTTGCCTCAGCTACTTTATGTGTAGCTGAGAGCTTGCAACTGATTCTGGTTAAAAAACATCAAATTTGGGCTGGGAAGAAGGTTCAGTGGATAAGAGTGCTTGCCACAAGCATGAGGACCTGAGACTACCTGAATTTGATTCCCCGGGACCCACATAAATAGCTGGGAATGACCAATCCTTTGGGGTGCAGAGACTAGAGAATCACCAGGGCTTGAAAAAACCATAGCTCCATGATCAGAGACAATCCAGCTCAAAAAAAAATCCGGATGAGTGTATACCTCTAAAATCTGTGAGCATGCATAAGCACCGGCTTCTGCACAAGCACATGCATACACCATGCATACACACACACACACACACACAACATAACACAACTCACATTCCACACATGCAAAAAACCCACTAAATTTACTGGACATGTTGGTGCATGCCTTTAACCCTAGCAGCCAGGCTGAGGCAAGAGGAGGATCACAAGTTCAAGACCTGTCTGGACTGCATATCAAGACTCTGGCTCATAAAATAATTTTAAAGCATCAAGTATGAATACTGGTTTTATTATATAATAGCTCTATGATCTTGAGCAAAATGATCCAAAGAAATTTTATTTATTTTTGTCTTTGGCACATGGTGTAATTTCACCATGATATTTCGAGAAACAGATTTGTTTTTATTCCTTCTACTCAGGACTGATGCTCCCTCAATATAATCAACTTTGGAAAATTCTGCTATTATTTATTAAAAAGTTTCCTATCCCTCCCCAAGGAGTTATTGACAGACATTTTCTTCAGTGCCATAGCCATTGCTGAGCTTCTCATGCTTTTGTAAATAAATGTCATCCCATGTTCATACAAGTGACCCTAATGAAACTCAGTGGGCCGCAACAAAAGAAGGTGTTCATGGATGGGAGGTGGGCAAAAGGAGGTAATTGGAAGGGAATAGGATCAAAATACATATTATAAGTATAAAAATGGTCAATAATTTTTAAGATTGCCTCTCCTTTGTCTGCCTCTAGTTACTCCCATCAGAACTTATTTTAGACATATGTTCAACCTTTTTATTCATACCCATGTTTCTTAACCACACTTCAAGAGTCTCAAGCAGTGGTTTAAACATAAAACCCTACAATATTGGGCTGGAGAAATGGCTCAGTGGTCAAAAGTCCTTGCTTGCAAAGCCTAATGGTCTGGGTTCAATTCCCCAGTACCTACATAAAGCCAGATGCCCAAACTGACACATGCATCTGGAGTTCATTGGCTGTAGCAGAATGTCCTGACCTCATTCTCTTTCTTCCTCTCCATCTCTATCTCTCTTTCTCTCTCTCAAATAAATAAATAATCCTATAAGATGAAGATTTAGGCGCCAATAATCTTGATTACAAAATCCCAATCAATTAACTTAATCAAACAGGATATTCAGTCAAATAGTTTGGCTAATTTTTAAACTTAAATAGCCATCTAAAAACATGTAATGTTTCATTTTTAGTTTTCTTTTTTACTAGCATATTTTATTTACACATAATAACAGGTGTTGTGATATTTTCATATATGTATACGAGATATTTTGCTCATATTCACCCTTTAATTCTCTTTTGTCCCTTTCTATTTCCCCCAATCACTCTTATCTTCCCAACTACTCTCGCTTTATTGTCACCTTTTTTTTGCCTTGATGACCCAATCAGTTTTATCGTTGCTTATAGGAGCATGGGTGAGAGGTTATTTACTGAAGTATAGGCAACTTACCAGTAGCTACACAACTGAAGAAAATGTCCCTCTCCCTGCAAACACTATCTATAGATCCTCCAGGATGGTTGTATGCTTCTGTGACCCTCCCCCCAGCTACCTTTTTAATATTTTTATTTATTTACAATCTGGGTGAGAGGGAGTGAGAATGAGTGCACATGAGTCTGGAGTTCATTGTCAGTGGCAAGAAGCTATGGAATTCTCTCTCTCTCTCTCTCTCTCTCTCTCTCTCTCTCTCTCTCCATCCTTCCTCCCTTTCCCTTGCAAATACATAAATAAAAAAGTTTGAAAAAGGAAAGTTTTGCAGAGGTACCCTGTGAGGTTGTATACTTTGATCAAACACCATAGATTTTTATAAAAAATTTCTTTGCCAGGGGTGAGATACTTTCCAGTGAGTTGTTACTTAGGGTAGCTTCTGATGCCCTCCTCCCCCCAAAAAATATAGGCTATTGCCAAGGTTGTTGGTTTCCCACCAGAACTAGATAGCAAAAACCTATTGCAGGAGATACTATATGCTTAGGCTATTTCAGAATACTAGTAACCCAAGCTGGAGCTCAGCTGGAGCCCTAGTCCCTGTTTACTAGCTGTCATGGTGCTAGAAAGTACTATGCAGCCTAATTGAGGGATAAAAGTCATCAACAGGGGCTGGAGAGTTTGCTCAATGGTTAAAGGCACTTGATTGCAAAGCCTGATGGCCCCAGTTCAATTCCCCAGTACCCATATTAAGCCAGATGCAGAAAATAGAGTGTACATTTGGAGTTCATTTGCAGTGGCAGGAGGACCTGGTGCATCCATATTCTCATTCTCTCTCTCATAAATAAATAATAAATAAATATTTTTGGGAGAGAGACAGAGAGAGTAGGAGAGGAAGACAGATAGAGATGGGCATGCCAGCAGCCTCTCAGCTGCTACAAACGAAATCCAGATGTGTGCGCCCCCTTGTGGTCAAGTGTGGATTGTGCCCTTGTGTCACTTTGCATCTGGCTAAACGTGGGACCTGGAGATTGGAACCAGCGTTCTCAGGCTTAGGAGGCAGGCGCCTTAACCGCTAAGCCATCTCTCCAGCCCAACTCCAACACTTCCCAGTGTGCAGTAGTGCCCTGCTGCAGCATCCTTGGTGGCTGCTGGCCAAGAGCTGGCCTTATCCTGGGGAATGAGTCATCAAACATAAGCAGCTTGCTCTTGGAGGCAGACTTGGCATTAGTTTCAAGGTCCTCTTGGATCTCCTGCTATCATTTCACTGCCAACCTGCTGGGGCTCTTCTCTGCAGTGTTTATAAGAAAGACCCCCATTCTCTTGAAAAACCTATTCCTGAGTACTTAGTCCTTCTAGCTCCTGAAAGTCTCCGTTCCCGAAAACACAAGCTTTCAGTCCAATACCTTCAATTTCCTCTCCTTGCACCTTTCTCTCTGATTTTTTCTAAGGTAGTTAAGGGCAATAACTTGGAGTTTGACATAACTTAGCTTTCTGCTTCCTGTCTGACATGAGTTGAGTTCCTCTTCTTTCTTTGTTTTTAAAAAGATTTATATTTATTTATTTATTAGAGAAAGAGATAGGAAGAGAGAGAGAGAGAGAGGGAGAGAGAGAGGGAGAGAGAGAGAATGGGAGTGCCAGGGCTTCTAGCCACTGCAAATGAACTTCAGACAAATATGCCACCATGTGCATCTGGCTTATGTGTGACCTGGAGAATTGAACCTGAGTCCTTAAGCTGTGCGGGCATGTGCCTTAACCACTAAGCCATCTCTCCAGCCTGGGATCCTTTTCTTTTAAAGGTGTGTGCCACCATGCCCAGCAGAGCTGCCATTCTTTTTTTAAAATATTTATTTCAGAGAGAGGCACACAGAGAATGGGCACACCAGGACCGCCAGCTGCTGCAGATGAACTCCAGACTCATGCACCACCTTGTACATCTGGCTTATGTGGGCCCTGGGGGATGGAACCTGGGGCTTTTCAGTCAAGTGGCTTAACTGCTAAGCCATCTCTTCAGCCTGAGTTCCTTTTTTAAAAAAAATTGACGACTAATTTTGCATCTTATATAGTATGGGCTGCAATGTGATATTTTTGCATATGTTTACATTGTGGACTGATTCCATCATGTTAACTCAATCCAGTAACTCATATACATTTGAAATATACTTTCTCACTGTAGCCCAGGCTGACCTGGAATTCACTATGTAGTCTTAGGGTGGCCTCGAACTATCCTCCTACCTCTGCCTCCCGAGTGCTGGGATTAAAGGTGTGCTCCACCACGCCCTTTACATTCAGAAATTTTGAAATACATGATGCATTAATTTGTTATAGTCACCTTTCAGTGTAATCGATCACAATCATTACCTATCTTGCTGTATTTTGTTGAGTTAATATCTGTAACAAAAACTAACATTTAGAATAAACAAAGTAATGTATAGCTGCTGTTAGCTTTATTATTATTACATTTCTATTAATTGTCAGCCTGCTCTGCTTTCACTTTCCTCCCTTTAACTGTTCAATATTTCTAATGACTGGCTTACCTTGACATTTGTTTGTTCACATACATTTGCTATCCAGTCCCTCTTGCTTTGACAATTATATTTTAAGTTCTAAAGGATTTTCTTATTCTCTCTCTTTTAAATTGCAGTAGCTATTTTACAGATGCAAATTTCACCTCAAATCATTCTAGAGAAAATAATTTGAATTCTAAACATTCTTCTGTTTTACCAGAATTATTTATATTCTAGAACTTTTTAATTAATTAATTAATTTATTTATTTATTTAAAGTATGGTCTCACAAGCCAGGCTGACCTGCAATTCAAAGTGCTGAACTCACAGATCCTCCTACTTCTGCCTCCCAAGTGTTAGTGCTGGGATGGAAGACGTGCTCCACCACACAGGCTAATTTTTATTTTTGTTTATTACTATTTGCTCAATTGTGTTTCCCTCTTGAATGACTGAAACTATATACTTTCTTCCAGCTCAAATGTCATAATCTCCATACTATAATCTTTAAAACCCATAATCAAAGAAAATATTCCTTCCCTCACTTATGTAAAGTAACCATTTAGTTTTAAATCATACAGCCCCATATATTGAATAGTTAAATGGTGTCTGAAAGATCAAGAGCTAACTGACCTCTCTACAGTACTAAGATCTCTGAGTCCCACAGAGAGACCAAGGTGGTAGTAGTTGATGGAAAGTGGTGGATCATTTTTGAAATCTTTGCAATTAGCTCACATCCTCACTGGATGAGTGGAGACTTCCAAATAAGAGTATGGTCAAAATTGACTGCAGTGATTCTGCAAGTACAGTAGCTGAGGGACCTATGAGACCACATTACTGGGACGCCCTATAGCAAATGTCTGGTAGCTTCAATGAAGTCAAGTGCCACCAAGGAGCTGGCTTGATTAGGTTGCAGCAGAGAGTTTGATCATGCAAGCGTTTCTTCCAAGGGGATTAGTACCTATTTGAATAATATTTGTGGCATTGGAGAAACAGTATTTCATGTATGTTAGGCAAGTGTTCTAAGACTGAGCTGCACCTAGCCCTCATATCTTAATCTATAACTCAAACTGTCCAACAGGGAAACTCTTTACAATACATTGTGGTACAAATGAGAAGGTTGCATTTCTTTCTGTCTGATGCCTGTCAATATCAAAATATAACACAAGTCCAAGGTCTGACTGATTCAAGTGGTAAAAGATACAGTTTTCTAGATTTAGACAGCATCTTAGGTGCAAAGATGAGCTTAGGGCTCCTGTAGTCCTTGTCCACACACTAAAAAGGATAACAGGGAAACAAAAGAGTTGCGTTGTTGTAATGAGAGTTTTGAGATGTTATTGCTAATGCTCATTTTAGGCTGCTGCTAAGCAGTTTTATGTTCTGGAGCTTTATATTCTGCAGAATATGTATTTATGTAAGTTTATATTTATAAAATTTATTTGTGCTTTATAAATTTTAAATCATATTCATTTATTATACATTAAACATAAAAGCAGTTTTACATTGTGAGGGGATATAGCAAAAATCCCCATACCTCATCAGAACCTAGGAAATGAAAATTATCTCATGACAGTTGTCTCCAAAAGATCACCTCATGCCCTTAGAGTTCCAGTCCTCTCACAATCCAGGAGAATCTTTGACAGCCCACTAAGAAACGGACTGCAGTTCAACATATGTGCTCTAATTAGATGTGGATGAAGTCTCTGGCTGTGAGGCTGTTCTCTAGAGGGCCCCTTCTTTCTTTGGAGCCCAATCATGTACTGACTGAAGCTATGGTTTCTGCATGCTGAAAACTGTTGGAGAGCACTCCTTCTCTAGACTGGAGTTGAGGCAGTTTCTCCAGCAAAGCTATCTACAACAAGGCCTCTAAACAATATTTTTACTCTGACCATTCTACTGTTAAGCTGATTTACTTCCTTACTTCTTCATACAGAGTAGTTTTGTCACAAGAAACAGCTAAGAAACTTGCTGGTCAAGGCAGGGATTATCTCCAAATCTGGGCCTTGCTGATTACAGTGATTCCATTATGCCTTCTTTCTTGCTTTCTTCTGATCATTTAGTTTTCTGCAGGTTTTCAGGATTCTGAACATACAAATGACTTTTGACCTGAAGCCTTTCCCTACCCTTGATTGCACATGTCCTTCTGACTCCCAAATGCTTTCCATACTTAGTGAGTACCAGTCTTATTTGGCTTTCAGAATGGAGAGCCTGAAGCTCTCACTTCATGTACCATTGATTTGCCTTAATCTTGGGTTCATATGTGGTTCATGATCTCTAAAAACCTCCCTGGCCCAGGTTCTAAACTATCACCTAGTCCAGTGTCCGCATGTTGCTGTATTACTGGCTCTATGGATCATGCCTTTGTGTTTTGGGTCTTTAAATTTTTTAAAAAAATTATTTGCAAGGAGAGAGAGAGAGAGAGGAGAGACAGACAGACACACACGGGCATTTGCAAAGGAACTCTGGCTTTACATGGGTACTGGGGAATTGAACCACGGTAGGCAGGCTTTGTAAGGAAGTACCTTTAACCACTGAGACATCTCTCCAGTCCTGTGTGTTTCAGGTTTTTATGCCCATGTTCTTAGTACTATAAAGTTTTATGAAACCACATATTGAGAGAGTCTAATTGAATACTGTGAATTTATAAACTAGAGGTGAGTCCTGGCTAACATCAGAGCTGCAACATAACATCACTGTATTTATATTATTAATTTAACACAAATATTATGATATGTTTCTTTCTCATTCTGTTACATATTGCAGTCAATAGAAAGTCAGTAGCATTTACTATTATGCAGGTCACATTGAGGCCAACATTACTTAGGGAGCTTGGCATGAAAAGTCATTAATGTGCTTCTTATTTCTAGAAGTGAATGTGTTGTGGTCAGTTTTTATGGAGATGACTATTCTGAATATATATTGATTTTTAAAAATATTTATTTATTTAGGCAGTACTGAGGTTAAACCTGGGGCCTGGTTCATGGTTCATGTTAGACAAGTGCTCTACTACTGAATTATAACCTCAGCCTTTGAACAATATTTTTTAATCATAGTGTGTCTAGTTTTGGTTGGAGAGTAGGAACTTATTAATCAAATATGTGCTGAGTAAATTTTAGGAGACACTGTAGCAGGCAGCTTCAGGTTCGCTGAAATGAACTTCCAGACCAGGCACAGTTATGGAGGCAGGGATTTATTGAAGCTTGCAGATACAGGGGACATTCCATAATGGCAGAAGAAACTGGCCTGCCTTCACAGGACCAAACACAGAGAGAAGTCACTTCTGCACCAACTCCAACCAGTCTCCAGCCAGGTTCAATTCCCCAGTACCCACATAAAGCCAGATGCACAGAGTGGTGCATGAGTGTGGAGTTTAATTCCAGCAGCAAGAGGCCTTAGTGTGCCCATATATACTCACTCTTTCTCTCACTCTCATTCTCCCTCTCGCAAACATGTAAAATATTTTAAAAATATACATTTTTCTCTCATCTACTATGTCCTATAGCAATTAAAGCCTATAAGCCCAAGACATAAAGCTAACCAATACAACTTAATTGAATGACAGCATATTAAATTTACAAACTTTATCAGTGAGGTTTCTCCAAAGCAACAGAACTAACAGAATGTGTGTATATGTGTAATGTGTTATGTATATTATAATAGATGTGTGTATATGTGTACTGTGTTATGTATATTATAATATATTTATTTAAAGGAATTGGCTCATGTGACTGTGGATAATGGCTATTCAGAAATCTACAGGGCAGACTAGCAATCTTGAAGAAGAATGTCTTCTCAAAGAAACTTCCATTTTTGCCCTTAAAGCTTTCAACTGACCAGGTAAGACCTACCTGTATTATAGAGGTTGATCTACTTGAAATCACATCTATAAAAAAAAAAAAAAAAAAAAACCTTCAGGGCTGGAGAGCTGGCTTAGCGGTTAAGGTGCCTGCCTGCTAAGCCTAAGAGCCAGGTTCCAATCTCCAGGTCCCATGTTTAGCCAGATGCAAAGTGATGCAAGGGCGCAATGCTGCACTTGCCCACAAGGGGGCGCACGCATCTGGATTTCATTCACAGCAGCTGAGAGACTGCTGGCATGCCCATTCTCTATCTGTCTCCCTCTCCTTCTCTGACTCTCTCTCTCTCTCTCTCTCTCTCTCTCTCTCTCCAAAAAAATAAAAAAAATAAAAAAAATTTAAAAAAAACCTTCATAGCAGCATGTTAATTGGTATTTGCTGAAATTGTACCATATCATAGCTTAACCAATTTTAAATTAACACATAAAATTGACCATCACTGGTGCTAGCACTGTGGTAAAAATGGAAGTTTCTACTGAGCTTTTAGCTATTTGTCCTTTGAAAAGGGTTGGTAAGCTAATGTCTCCCAATCCCCACATACCTAAACAGCCCTCTGCTAAAACTTCTGGGTGACTCCTCCATATGATCAGGTCTCCAAGACACACCTATCTGGCTTATAAAGGCAATTGTGGGGGATATTGGACAGAAACTGAGTTTTCTCTAGGACTGCCTAACTCAGCCCACAAACTCAGCCATCATCATAGCTTCTGAAACTGGAGGGCCTACTGATAACATGTGCTACCCACTTAAAAGAAGAAAAGGATATAGCCTGTCCTCTTCTATGACATCACCCTGAATCCTGCCCCAAGTAGTAAGAAACCATAACCCTTAAACTTACCTGCCCACACCTATGCCCTGGGCTTACTAGGTCTCTTGAGGAGCCAGAAATGGCTATAAATCTTGCTTACATTTATTAATAATCTGAGTCTGTGGAATATATTCACTTAGATTGGCTTACTCTGCTCAGAAACTAGAAAAATCAGTCTTTCAGCTTGTCTACAAATTTTCTTAATAATGCTTCCCTCTAAAGAAACCAGATCCTCTCCTGGCATGGTGGTGCACGCCTTTAATCCCAGCACTTGAGAGGCAGAGGTAGGAGGCCTCCCTGAGAGTTTGAGGCCACCCTGAGACTACATAGTTAATTCCAGGTCAGC
The DNA here is from genome assembly GCA_036365145.1 of Orientallactaga sibirica. Classification (NCBI taxonomy): domain Eukaryota; kingdom Metazoa; phylum Chordata; class Mammalia; order Rodentia; family Dipodidae; genus Orientallactaga; species Orientallactaga sibirica. The sequence continues at coordinate 998,989 of JAEOAD010000056.1, read as the reverse complement.
CTGGGCCAGAATGAGACCCTACCTCGAAAAACAATAAAAAAAAAGAACCTATATCCTCAAATGTATTATGTTTCAAAAATAAACACCAAGCTTCTGTGACATAACACTAGGGATTCCTCCTCTAAATTCTCTTGCTTCCTCATTCATTATGGCCCCTCTCTTGGGGATTCGTATGAGAGCCTCTCAAAACCCTTAGGGCTCTTCCACAGCATGGCCTTGAAAACAAAATGCAACAGATGGGCTGGAGAGATGGCTTAGTGGTTAAGGCACTTGCCTGCAAAGCCTATGGACCCATGTTCAGCTCTCCAGATCCCATGTAAGCCAGATGCACAAAGATGAGGCAAGCACAAGGTCACACATGCCCACGAGGTGGTGCAAGCATCTGGAGTTTGACTGCAGAGGCTGAGGCCCTGGCATGCCAATTCTCTCTCTCAAATAAAAAAATGTAATGGAAATAATTCTATATTTTGAACCAGATAGGCATGGGTATACATAAAGGAAGCAGTACTGTATTTAGGTACAAGCTTAATTCTAAAAACTTTAATTCTTAATCCTTATAGCTACCATCTTTGGGCAGGTACTTAAATTCATTAAATCTCTAAAACTGGAATTATAATTTTCTCGAATAGTTATTGATAGGATATATTTAATACGGTTTTTGGAGTATGTGTATGTGTTCATATATGTGAGTGCTGGTAGAAGTCAAAGGACAGATTCACATGGTCCTTGCCTTTCACTGTGTTTGAGGCAGTGTCTTTCTGTTCACTGTTGTGTTCACCAGACTAGGTAGCCCACAAGCTTGCAGGACCTTCTCCTGTTCCCATCTCCCTTCTCACCATAGGTGTGCTGGTGTTACAGATACCCTCTACAGCCATCTGATTTTTCATGTGGGCTCTGGGAATCCAAACTCATGTCCTCACACTGGTATGGCAAATGTTTTTTTGTTTTTTGTTGTTTTTTTTTCACTGAGCCATCTCCCAGACCTATAATACAGTATTTTTAAAGTTCCATAAAATCTAGGTATTATTCATCACTAGGACACTTTGAAAATCAAGGTAGTATATAAGGGTAATGTGATCTTTTTCAAGCTAGCCCCAATGACTAACAAAGATACTGCAGCTATAGCATTTAGACTAATAAACTGCTTAAGAGGGGAAGTTGCTCAGCTCAGCCACTTTCTCCTGATTTGTATGTCTGAAACAAAACTGCATTAAGCTCAATAAACCTGTCTGCATTAGTTGATCTTCTGGCACATTTTTTTTCCATGTGAAGAAACTAATCAGCTAAGGAGGCTAAACAAGTTGTGGAAAAATACAGAGGCCACAAAGTTTAACAGATGATTTCATGGTAGGACTTATCAGAACCTTGACATAAATAATGAATTTTGAAAGGGCTTGATAGTGTACAGCAGCACAGTTCAGTCATGTCAAAAATAGCACAATCTGCTTGTTTTGTGTTTGAATAATAGTGCATCATATATAGATAACACATTTCTTTATCTACTTATCCATTTTAGGAGACTTTGTTTATTTCCATATCATAGCTATTGTAAATAGTGCTTCAATAACCTTAGGGATGAAGATGTCTCTTACACAGACTTATTTTACTTCCTTTGGTGATCATGTGATAGTTCAAGTTTAATTTTGAGTAATCCCCATACTACTTTCCATAATGCCTGTACTATTCCTTATCTTCACTAACACTTGTTATATTTTATTTACACTAGTCATCCTAAAATGTGAGGTTCTATTTCATGTAGTTTTAATTTTCATTTTCCTGATGATTAGTGAGAGTGACTCCTCGTTTACATACATGACCAATCTTTTGTGAGTTTTCTTTAGAATTACTTTCCCCCCCTTTCATAACAACAGCACAAAGGATCAGGGATAGGCCCCTGACCTAAAGGCCATCAATGTACAGACTGGCCAATATTCCAAGAGTAACAGGGGGCAGAAACAAGGGAAAAGAGGATACCAACACATGTTGTATCCATACGAAACATCCTGTTAATAATGATAATACTAATTTCTGGGCATGGTGGCACATGCCTTTAATCCCAGCACTCAGGAGGCAGAAGTAGGAGAATCACCATGAGTTCGAGGCCACCCTGAGACTACATAGTGAATTCTAGGTCAGCCTGAGCTAGAGTGAGACCCTACCTCGAAAAGCCAATAACAATAATAATAATAACATTAAAAAATAAAATATTGGGCTGGAGAGATGGCTTAGCAGTTAAAGCGCCTGCCTCCTAAGCCTAAGAACGCTGGTTCCAATCTCCAGCGGTTCCAATCTCCAGGTCCCACGTTTAGCCAGATGCAAAGTGATGCAAGGGCGCAATGCCGCACTTGACCACAAGGGGGTGCACGCATCTGGATTTCTTTCATAGCAGCTGAGAGACTGCTGGCGCACCCAATTCTCTATCTGTCTCCCTCTCCGTCTTCCTCTCCATCTCTCTATGTGTCTCTCTCCAAAAATAAATAAAATAATAATAAATATTTAAATATATATATTAAGAAACAAAAAGAACTTGAACTAGGAGCTGAAGAGATGGCTTTGTAGTTAAGGCACTTGCCTGTGAAGCCTAAGGACCCAGGTTCGTCTCCCCAGAACCCATGTAAGCCATACATACAAGGTGGCACAAGCATCTGGAGTTCAATTACAGTGGCTAGAAACTCTGGTACACCAATTCTCTCTCGCTCACTCTCTCATTAAAAAAATTAACTAGGGTGATGTGGTTTGAATATAAAATATCCCTCATAGACTCATATATTTGAATCCTTAATTTTCAGTTGGTGGCCTTGTTTGGGAAGGTTGTGGAACATTTAGGAGGTGGATTCTTGATGGAAAAAGTGTGTCACTGGGGGAGGACCTTGAGGTTTCTTTGCCTGACTCTACTTGCTGCCTGACTTCTTTCTCACAGCTGATGTGACACATTGTGTCACATTGCTTTGCCTGCAATGAGGGACTACGTTCTCAGAAACTATAAGCTGAAATAGACTCCTTCCTTCTCTAACCTGCATGTGGTCAGGTATTTTGTCCCAGCAACAAGAAAGTAACTGATATAGATGATCAAGTTCCTTCTTGAAGATTTGCCCTAAAATGAGAATAGAAAGGAGGGAGGGAAGGAAAGAGAATGAAAAAGAGGAGAAGAAAGAGAAGTAGGAGAGGGAGATGGAGAGGAAGAAGTAAAGGAAGAAAGAGAAAGGGAAGTTGTTGTTAATGTGAAAAGATTATCTACACTGAAGCCATGCAAACGAATCCACCTAGAAGGAATAAGATAGAAAAGCCTGACAAGTCATGTTAAACAAAATTATAAGGAAGAAAAACAATGAGTAAAATATAAACAAGGAGCTATAGAAAAGATAACCTCAACAGACATAAAAATTAAACCAGTCAGCAGTAAGAGGAAATAGAGCTGACATGTTAATGGTAGAACATTAATAGGAAAGTCTTAAAATGCTGCTGCTGAGGTTCCTAATGATGCCTTTCCTTGAGGTTCCCTTTTACTCTGGTTTCTGACCTTTGATTCCTGATTCCACTGAAATTTCTGTCTGCCTTGTTGTTCTACTGTGTGGGGGAGGGATAAAACTTTATAATTTTTTGAATTATAAAAATATACATTTTGTGTAATATCTTCTAACAACAAAAAGTGATTTTGAGCTGGATGTCGTGGTGTGCTCCTTTAATCCCAGCACTCAGGAGGCAGAGTTAGGAGGATCGCCATGATTTTGAGGCCAGCCTGAGACTACATAGTGAATTCCAGGTCAGCCTGGGCCAGAGTGAAACCCTACCTAGAAAAAACAAAAACAAAGTAATTTTTTTTTGTTCACTATGGAGAAATGCTTCTTATGCACAACTACCTGGCACTAACTGAATGAGTTCTAACCTTGGTTCATGTTTGTATTCTATATATGGTATTTGTTTTAGACAGTCATATTTCACCTCAAGATTGAGGCGCTACAACAAAGAAAGGGGGAATGTAACTATCCTAGGAGGAAATAATATTTTAATTAAAAAAAAAAACTTGTGCCTTTCCCTTGGGCTATCAGACTATTGAAACAATGGACCCCAAGAATTTGGAATTTCCCCAGAAGTCTCATGCTTAGAGAAGGAAAAGACTGTAGCCCTAAGCCCAACCACAGGAGAGACTTGCATCCAGGAAATATTTGAGAACCTTGCAGGAGAGAGTGGAATTGAGACAATGGGATGGGTAAGACCACACCTTGACTGAGATTTCTTTTATCTAACCCCAAACCTCTTTTGTCAAGACCCAGTCTAAGGTAGGGGCAGGGATCACTAGGCCTCTGTGTTCTTCTTCCTAATGTGACTACATTGAATGAATCTTTTCTGCTTTTCACTAAGCAAAAAAAAAAAAAAAAAAATTGAAAAGTACAAATTTTACCACAATCTCGTCCTTTAAACATAACTACTATAAAAGTTTGGTGTGTATCTACCACAAAGCTTTACCTGCATACATATGTTTTTTTTTAATTTTTTTATTATTTTCTTTATTTTTGAAGAGAGACACAGAGAGAGACAGACAGAGAGGGAGAGAAAGACAGATAGAGAATGGGCGCGCCAGCAGTCTCTCACCTGCTGTGAACAAAATCCAAATGTGTGCACCCCCTTGTGGTCAAGTGCGGCATTGCGCTCTTGCGTCACTTTGCATCTGGCTAAATGTGGGACCTGGAGATTGGAACCGGGTTCTTTGGCTTAGCAGGCAGGCGCCTTAACCGCTAAGCCATCTCTCTAGCCCTGTTTTTATTTTTTTAAGGGAGAAATTATTGGCAAGCCAAGGCCTCTAGCCACTGCAATAGAACTCCAGATGCATGCAACACCTTGTGTGCATGTGTGAGCTAGCGTGCATGCATCACTTGTACGTCTGGCTTACGTGGGTTTTGGGGGAGTCGAATCTGGGTCCTTAGGCTTCGCAAACAAGCACCTTAACTGCCAAGCCATCTCTCCAGGCCTGCATACATATTTTTATTGCCAAACAATTCATATGTTATGGAAATATTCTAGAACTTACTCATTGCCCTTTACCAACCTACTGCCATTTATTTACTTCAGATAATTTGGAAATGTTTCTAACCCTTATAAAATAAGAGCCTAATAAAATCAATTCAAATGTTGTCTCCGTTTTGAGATGCCCATTGTGTGAGCCTGTGATGTTGCTCCAGCCTTCCAGTGCCACTACTCTGCAATAAGAATGTCCTATTTCAGACACATCAACCTTTCTGGGTGATCACTGCCTCTCCCCATCATGTGGTACCCCTCAGTTAGTGGAGACTCCACACTTCTACCTGTATTCTTCAAATGCCATCACCTCTCTTTATCTAACCAAGTTCCAGTCATGCTTGTGCCCCTGTATCCTCTAGGAACATTCCCCTCTTCTTGCTGTTCCACATTATTTCTCCTTCCTTCCCCTCCAATCCCTATAACCTGAATGACTCAATCTAGCACCCAGTTTTTTGATGGTCTATATTTTCCCTATTTATGGTAGTTTTTTTGACTCCTCAACTAACTCTTGAGGAGCAGAAATATATCTCACACAGTTTTCAAGTGTCCCCTATGTTTCATGAACAGACAAGTTGTTTATTGTTTGAATGATGCCTAAATGGAATATCAATCCAAAAGGTATAACATAGGACCTCATAAAGGCAAGACAATCACTAATGAGAAGACTGCATTAATGGGGCCCATGCTGAGTTTAGAAGTTGAGGCAGTATCCCATGAGAAGAGCCCAGCTCAAGAGAAGTCTGCTGTCCTCAGATCCACGGACCACATGAAAGAACTACACTTTTATTCCATAGAGCCAAAGAAAACAGGAAAGGCCTAAGCCCAGAAAATGTCACCCAACTGCATAATATCATAAGCGATCTCTCAACTCTCTCAAGAGCAAACATATGACCCTGACCCTGTTCTCCTTTGGGAATAAGAAGCTGCAGACATAAACAAGGGAAATGTCAATCATTTTATACTTTCATCCTGGCAGTGTTGTTCTTGGATGGCCTTCCCTAAAGAATTGCTTTGGCCCTCTCCTCTGTGGAAAGCTGCCTTTTCAGGCTAAGCTCAAGTCACCTTTGAAAAAAAAATCACCATTTAATATGACATTTACAATATAAAGAGATGCTGAACAATCCAGAAACCCAGAACTTTCCTTCTGCTACAGCATTTTGATGCATGAAGAAAGTCTGACTCTATCCAGTGTCATTTCCAAAATTGATAAGGGACCCATACATCAACAGTGCTATTTTGATACTCCATTATGAGTCATAAATTTCTATTCAACACCTACTCCCTGAGCCCAGGGTATTATTTATTCCAAGCGTTTGGTAAGAGGCCTCAACTAAGTACAGGATAATCTGCTTCTGAAAACCATAGTTAAGAAAAGGGCAAGTTTCTTGTCATCCTCAGAAAATGATATGCAAAAAATAAATCTGACTAAGAACATGTGGGTGGGAAGGTACATAGGAAAGAAGATTTTTAAAAAATTCTCCACGTTACCCACTCAGAAGCAATTGCTTGCTGGGTGCATTTATTGCTTGGTTTCCGGTTTTTGCTTAAGTGGATAAAAAACTTGGTGGCAATGATCTTAATCTTCTTTGTCAGCCTTCCAAGCTCATGGTGGGGAAGGAAGGTTAAGAATCATTACTGTCTTCAGGCTAGAAACCAAAGTTCAAGAAAATAGGCTCCAGCAGCAGATAAAAAAAATGAGGATGATCCTCACAGGTTGCTATGCATATGCCTGGAACACTTTCAGATTTTGGGCCAAGAGCACATGTTAGTAAAGAATCTAGTTAGTTTTCCAGGCATGCTCCCTGACATCATGAATCCAGAAGACAGAGATTAAAGATGTTAAAAGAGTTAAAGGGAGGATTTATGTACCCAACTAGCCCAGGGTCTGAAATTCCAATGCCAAGGCTTTATTTATTCTTTTGTAAATTTGTTACTTTTTCCCTGAAGTCTTCTTTAAAAGGAAAATATTCATAGATAGATTGAATATAATCACTAATACATTAGTGAGATTTTAAAAATATTTTTTCTTTATTTATATATATATATATATATTTCAAGCAGAAAGAGATCAAAGAGAGACAGAGAGAATGGGCACACCAGGGCCTCCAGCCACTGCAAAGGGACTCTAGATGCATGTGCCACTTTGTGCATATGGCTGTATGTGGATACTGGGGAATCAAACTTGGGTTGTTAGACTCTGAAGGCAAGTGCCTTAACCACTGAACAATCGCTCCAGCCCTGTTAGTGAGATTTTAATGTGTATTAATCTGTCAAATTTTTCCCCTGGGAGAGAAGAAAGGAGTCAATACAAAACAGTTATTCAAAAAAGCTTTCCTATCTCCTAAAGTAGATTTACAATTGTCTCTGCTAACTCATTAACATCAGATTGGGTGTTAGACACTGACAACATGACTTTTAGATGCCCTGTTCTGTTTCTGGTTAAGGGACCCAACAGCTACTGAGTCTTTTTTTATTTATAATAATACACATGTAAAGAAATCTAATTGAGAAGTCCACACAGTATGACCTCCTCTCTCTCTCTCATCTACCACCATAACCCTTTACAAAGACTATCTGAGCAATTTTGCCTTCATTCCTATTTCCTTAACCTAGAATGCAAAGCCCCAGATTACTGCTGTAACACTAGCTCTTTCCTCTACCATGAAACATGTTCCTCCTCAACTTGCATAAACCACATATCCTCTTGTCAAAGGCTTCCTTATCTAGCATATGTCTACCTAGCACACTTGTGAGTACCTAGTTCCATCTGATTATTCATGTTTATTTTAATGGTTTTCCTTCCTTTCTCAACTTCTAATAATAATTTCATCAGGATAAAATCTTGATGTAAGGCTGTAGAGATGGCTTAACAGTTAATGCATTTGCCTGCAAAGCCTAAGGACCCAGGTTCAGCTCCCAAGAACCCATGTAAGTCAGATGCACAAGGTGGCACATGTGCACAAGGTCATACATGCACACAAGATGGCATACATGTCTGGAGTTCAATTGCAGTGGCTAGAGGCCCTGATGCACCAATTCTCTCTCTCTCTCTCTCTCTCTCTCTCTCATAAATAAAAATAAATTAAAAATAAAATGAAATAAAAACCTGATGTATTTTGGTTACAGATAGGTCTAGAATAGTGTCTGTGGTAGTTTGAATAGATGGTCCCCAATATATTCAGTGTTTTATTAGTTTGTAGTTTGCATCTGCAGCCACCTAGCTGGAGGCAGTGTCACTGGGTAGATCTTAAAGTGTGGTGGTAGGTTTGAAATTTCAATCTAAAGATATGCAAAGTGTGCCTACTTGGAGTTCCTGAAGTGTGCTGTGCTGTGTGGCTTTTGGCTTGAGGCTTTTCTCTCTGTGTTTGGTCCTGTGAAGGCAGGCCAGTTTCTTCTGCCATTATGGAATGTCCCCTGTATCTGCAAGCTTCAATAAATCCCTGCCTCCATAACTGTGCCTGGTCTGGAAGTTCATTTCAGCGAACCTGAAGCTGCCTGCTACAGTGTCTCCTAAAATTTACTCAGCACATATTTGATTAATAAGTTCCTACTCTCCAACCAAAACTAGACACACTATGATTAAAAAATATTGTTCAAAGGCTGAGGTTATAATTCAGTAGTAGAGCACTTGTCTAACATGAACCATGAACCAGGCCCCAGGTTTAACCTCAGTACTGCCTAAATAAATAAATATTTTTAAAAAATCAATATATATCTCAGAATAGTCATCTCCATAAAAACTGACCACAACACATTCACTTCTAGAAATAAGAAGCACATTAATGACTTTTCATGCCAAGCTCCCCTAAGTAATGTTGGCCTCAATGTGACCTCCAAAGGAGCATAGCTATAGTAAATGCTACTGACTTTCTATAAACTTGACTGCAATATGTAACAGAATGAGAAAGAAACATATCATAATATTTGTGTTAAATTAATAATATAAATACAGTGATGTTATGTTGCAGCTCTGATGTTAGCCAGGACTCACCTCTAGTTTATAAATTCACAGTATTCAATTAGACTCTCTCAATATGTGGTTTCATAAAACTTTATAGTACTAAGAATATGGGCATAAAAACCTGAAACACACAGGACTGGAGAGATGTCTCAGTGGTTAAAGGTACTTCCTTACAAAGCCTGCCTACCATGGTTCAATTCCCCAGTACCCATGTAAAGCCAGAGTTCCTTTGCAATGGTATGCCCGTGTGTGTGTCTGTCTGTCTCTCCCTCTCTCTCTCTCTCTCCTTGCAAATAATTTTTTTAAAAAATTTAAAGACCCAAAACACAAAGGCATGATCCATAGAGCCAGTAATACAGCAACATGCGGACACTGGACTAGGTGATAGTTTAGAACCTGGGCCAGGGAGGTTTTTAGAGATCATGAACCACATATGAACCCAAGATTAAGGCAAATCAATGGTACATGAAGTGAGAGCTTCAGGCTCTCCATTCTGAAAGCCAAATAAGACTGGTACTCTACGAGTATGGAAAGCATTTGGGAGTCAGAAGGACATGTGCAATCAAGGGTAGGGAAAGGCTTCAGGTCAAAAGTCATTTGTATGTTCAGAATCCTGAAAACCTGCAGAAAACTAAATGATCAGAAGAAAGCAAGAAAGAAGGCATAATGGAATCACTGTAATCAGCAAGGCCCAGATTTGGAGATAAATCCCTGCCTTGACCAGCAAGTTTCTTAGCTGTTTCTTGTGACAAAACTACTCTGTATGAAGAAGTAAGGAAGTAAATCAGCTTAACTGGAGTTGGAAGTAGAATGGTCAGAGTAAAAATATTGTTTAGAGGCCTTGTTGTAGATAGCTTTGCTGGAGAAACTGCCTCAACTCTGAGTCTAGAGAAGGAGTGCTCTCCAACAGTTTTCAGCATGCAGAAACCATAGCTACTGTCAGTCAGTACATGATTGGGCACCAAAGAAAGAAGGGGCCCTCTAGAGAACAGCCTCACAGCCAGAGACTTCATCCACATCTAATTAGAGCACATATGCAAAGGCTTGAACTGCAGTCCGTTTCTTAGTGGGCTGTCAAAGATTCTCCTGGATTGTGAGAGGACTGGAAGGCTCTAAGGGCTCTATGAGGTGATCTCCCACTTCCCCTTGGAGACAACTGTCATGAGATAATTTCTCATTGCCTCCTAGGTTCTGATGAAGTATGGGGATTTCTGCTATATCCCCTCACAATGTAAAACTGCTTTTATGTTTAATGTATAATAAATGAATATGATTTAAAATTTATAAAGCACAAATAAATTTTATAAATATAAACTTACATAAATACATATTCTGCAGAATATAAAGCTCCAGAACATAAAACTGCTTAGCAGCAGCCTAAAATGAGCTTCTTAGCAACGTAACATCTCAAAACTCTCATTACAACAACGCAACTACTTTTGTTTCCCTGTTATCCTTTTTAGTGTGTGGACAAGGACTACAGGGAGCTGGCACTTTAAGCTCATCCTTCTTTGCACTGTGTAAGATGCTGTCTAAATCTAGAAATGGCTTACTGTATCTTTACCACTTGAATCAGTCAGACCTTGGACTTGTGTTATATATTTGATATTGACAGGCATCAGACAGAAAGAAATGCAACCTTCTCATTTGTACCACAATGTATTGTAAAGAGTTTCCCTGTTGGACAGTTTGAGTTATAGATTAAGATATGAGGGCTAGGTGCAGCTCAGTCTTAGAACACTTGCCTAACATACATGAAATACTGTTTCTCCAATGCCACAAATATTATTCAAATAGGTACTAATCCCCTTGGAAGAAACACTTGCATGATCAAACTCTCTGCTGCAACCTAATCAAGCCAGCTCCTTGGTGGCACTTGACTTCATTGAAGCTACCAGACATTTGCTATAGGGCGTCCCAGTAATGTGGTCTCATAGGTCCCTCAGCTACTGTACTTGCAGAATCACTGCAGTCAATTTTGACCATACTCTTATTTCAGGCAAGTCTCCACTCATCCAGTGAGGATGTGAGCTAATTGCAAAGATTTCAAAAAATGATCCACCACACCCTCCATCAACTACTACCACCTTCAATTTCCCAAGAGTCTTATGTCCCTCCGAAGTCTCTCTGTGGGACTTCGTAAGGAATACAGTGAAGCAGAGATCTTAGTACTGTAGAGAGGTCAGTATGGGTAGCATAGCTCTTGATCTCTAGGAATTTATATGCCAAGGAAATCAGTCAGACACAAAAATAAGCATTTAACTATTCAATATATGGGGCTGTATGATTTAAAAGGTGCTAATCAAGGGTTACTTTACATAAGTGAAGGAAGGAATATTTTCTTTGATTATGGGTTTTAAAGATTATAGTATGGAGATTATGACATTTGAGCTGGAAGAAAGATATAGTTTCAGTCATTCAAGAGGGAAACACAATTGAGCAAATAGTAATAAACAAAAATAAAAATTAGCCTGTGTGGTGGAGCACGTCTTCCATCCCAGCACTAACACTTGGGAGGCAGAAGTAGGAGGATCACTGTGAGTTCAAGGCCACCCTGAAACTACATAGTGAATTGCAGGTCAGCCTGGCTAATGTGAGACCATACTTTAAATAAATAAATTAATTAATTAATTAATTAATTTAAAAGTTCCTAGAATATAAATAATTCTGGTAAAACTTTGAGAAAGAAGAATGTTTAGAATTCAAATTATTTTCTCTAGAATGATTTGAGGTGAAATTTGCATCTGTAAAATATGGACAGGCTACTGCAATTTAAAAGAGAGAGAATAAGAAAATCCTTTAGAACTTAAAATATAATTGTCAAAGCAAGAGGGACTGGATAGCAAATGTATGTGAACAAACAAATGTCAAGGTAAGCCAGTCATTAGAAATATTGAACAGTTAAAGGGAGGAAAGTGAAAGCAGAGCAGGCTGACAATTAATAGAAATGTAATAATAATAAAGCTAACAGCAGCTATACATTACTTTGTTTATTCTAAATGTTAGTTTTTGTTACAGATATTAACTCATTCTGTCCCCACAAAATACAGCAAGATAGGTAATGATTGTGATCGATTACACTGAAAGGTGACTATAACAAATAATAATGCATCATGTATTTCAAAATTTCTGAATGTAAAGCCGGGCGTGGTGGAGCACACCTTTAATCCCAGCACTCGGGAGGCAGAGGTAGGAGGATCACCGTGAGTTCGAGGCCACCCTAAGACTACATAGTGAATTCCAGGTCAGCCTGGGCTACAGTGAGACCCTACCTCGAAAAACCAAAAAAAAAAAAAATTCTGAAAGTATATTTCAAATGTATATGAGTTACTGGATTGAGTTAACATGATGGAATCAGTCCACAATGTAAACATATGCAAAAATATCACATTGCAGCCCATACTATATAAGATGCAAAATTAGTCGTCATTTTTTTTAAAAAAAGGAACTCAGGCTGAAGAGATGGCTTAGCAGTTAAGCCACTTGACTGAAAAGCCCCAGGTTCCATCCCCCAGGGCCCACATAAGCCAGATGTACAAGGTGGTGCATGAGTCTGGAGTTCATCTGCAGCAGCTGGCGGTCCTGGTGTGCCCATTCTCTGTGTGCCTCTCTCTGAAATAAATATTTTAAAAAAAGAATGGCAGCTCTGCTGGGCATGGTGGCACACACCTTTAAAAGAAAAGGATCCCAGGCTGGAAAGATGGCTTAGTGGTTAAGGCACATGCCCGCACAGCTTAAGGACCCAGGTTCAATTCTCCAGGTCACACATAAGCCAGATGCACATGGTGGCATATTTGTCTGAAGTTCATTTGCAATGGCTAGAAGCCCTGGCACTCCCATTCTCTCTCTCTCCCTCTCTCTCTCTCCTCTCTCTCTCTCTCTTCCTATCTCTTTCTCTAATAAATAAATAAATATAAATCTTTTTAAAAACAAAGAAAGAAGAGGAACTCAACTCATGTCAGACAGGAAGCAGAAAGCTAAGTTATGTCAAACTCCAAGTTATTGCCCTTAACTACCTTAGAAAAAATCAGAGAGAAAGGTGCAAGGAGAGGAAATTGAAGGTATTGGACTGAAAGCTTGTGTTTTCGGGAACGGAGACTTTCAGGAGCTAGAAGGACTAAGTACTCAGGAATAGGTTTGCAAGTGACAAGGCGAAGGGAAATCAAGAGAATGGGGGTCTTTCTTCCCCAAGACCATAAACACTGCAGAGAAGAGCCCCAGCAGGTTGAGACACAGTGAAATGATAGCAGACATGCGCCAGATCCAAGAGGACCTTGAAACTAATGCCAAGTCTGCCTCCAAGAGCAAGCTGCTTATGTTTGATGACTCATTCCCCAGGATAAGGCCAGCTCTTGGCCAGCAGCCACCAAGGATGCTGCAGCAGGGCACTACTGCACACTGGGAAGTGTTGTCACTTCTGCACCAACTCCAACCAGTCTCCAGGAAGGGTAACCAAAAGCTACAGCCACTTTGGCTGTTTTGTCATTAAACTATTTTATTCCATTTGGGAAGGGATAAAAGGATGAAAGCAAACAGACACACACACACAGAGGAGAGAGAGATGGAGAGAGAGAGATTTGTCTCAGTGACAAATTACTCTACAAAATGTTCTCTAAACACCTATGAGCTGACTCTTTCTAAAGGGCAACAGCAGCATATGTGTGCATGTACATACATGCACACACACACACACTCCCAAACTCCCCTTGAAAATTGCCTCAGAGTGGAAAGTTTGCAAATCTGAATTCTAAAAGCCTAAAGCAGGTAGCCTTTTCAAAGAGCTAAATTGACTTTGTCCCCAGCTGTAGTCTGAATGTGCTGTGCATTTCCTTCCTAATCCAGGATGGTGATAAGAAACCAACAGGACAATGCATCTTCCCCAGAAAAAGGTGAGGTTGTCCAAATTTAACAGACACAATCAGAACCTAATTGCATGGCCTTGTGAAGCCTCACCATAGAAGTGTAAAATGAAAGAGGCCTGACAGAGGTGGCCCAACACAAGTAAAATGAGACCATTTTCTTTTAAAAAAAAAAATGACACACCAAGTAATTGCCATTTTTAGATAATGGCAATTTCATCTGAAATGAGAGTTGACAGCACATTATAAAAAGGTAAAAACTTTGTTTCTAGAGCTATGAAATATGGGCCCCAAAAAGCATTGTTGCCTTCTTAGATTTGATTAATATTACACAAATGATTAGGACAAGAAGATGGGGTCTGGAAAAAGAAAAGCATCTTTGTGAAGAAAAACAAGTATGTGGCCTTCAAGGAGCTAAGCACATGTTTAATTCTGTGTTTTAAACTTCTCAGCAGACTGCTGATCTATAAAGGGAATCACTGAGTGAAGATAACAGTGACTTACCCAGAGCATCAGGCTGTTTTTTTTTTTTTTTTTTTTTTTTTTTTTTTTTTTTTTTGCAAGCCAGGGTGAGAAGTGAGAAAGCAAAAAATCTTTGCTTCTCTTACACAAACTCTCCTTTGCAGTGAAACTTGCGAGCTTCATGAAATGGAGCCAGATGCTAATGCTGAGCCTGGATGGTGACTCTGTGCTTGTCACACACTGACATCTACTGGTCAGTCCGGAAATATAGCTTCATTTCTGAAGGTCTGACCATGAGCCATTTGCAGTAACAGCTAGATTAATTTTACTGTGCTTCTTATTATTCTTCTTTGCCCTTTGGAAATATCTGAACGATAAGTTTTATTTCTGTAATATATACAGTTACTTAATTTATCCTTTTAAAAATGTATAAGGTTTTATTAAATAGGTTGTGATGGGGGGAAAGCACACTATCTCTAATCGGAATTTGTTGAGGAAAATAGTCATTGCTTTTTTCCCCTAATCAATTCCCAAACCATGGCCAGTTATATTATCTCATTACATATTCAACAAAATCATGCTATTTTGCAAGAAAGAGCCTAAAGGCCAGAAAATCAGCTAATAAATCCAAGGTCGTAGAGCAAGTCAGAGATGATGCTGGTTCCAGAACCAAGGTTTGCCAATTTATTGGGCAGGATGCTTATCATCAAGGCACATTTCCCTTTGTGGAAAGAAATAAATTACTGTCAGATGGGGAGTGTAAAGGAAAAGGCAAATGGGGACACATAAACACATACACCCTTTCTTTTACTCTCTCCCATTAAGGCCCTGACATTAACTAATGAGCAGAGGGAGGAGGCTGCTGTGGGTGATAGCAAGCAGCATTCCATTTCAGTACATCAAGAAAGACTCAGCTAAAGCTAATGAACCCACTGGGCATTATTAACTTTCCCCACCAGCATACCAGAATCAGCCACCACAATGAAGTACTGAAGTCGATCTTTTCAAACACACTAGACTGACATTCACAGAGACTGAGGGTCAGTTACCTAATGTGCAGATTTATCTGCCTTCCTCAAACTAAAGCACACAGCTGCGTACTAAAGGGGCTAACAAGCTTCCTAAACATCATCAAAATTAGAGCTTCATAGAGAACCTTGGGAAAGGGAGGCACACATGAGGGCAGGGTGCATGGAGTATAAACTCACTTAATTTCTCTCTTCTGTGAATGATTTACCAAAGGTGTCAGAATTTTAAATTGGGTCCTTTTTCCCCTAGGATAGTTGGCTACTAGTCTAAAAAAGTTATCATAATGAAGAAATAGGAGGAAGCTAGCTTCTTTTAGGCAGTGTCAGTTAGGAACTGAGGCCCAGGAGAGAACCGATGCCACCACCCCTGGCACAAATGGAACTCTTGGCAGGAATGCAACAGGTGTCTAATCTAGATTCTTCTACAACAACTACAGTGCCCCGTGCTGCCCATAGTCTAGCATTCTGCCTAGATGGACAGCCTTCACTACCCAGGTCCATTGGCCTTGAATCCTGCTTCTTCAAATCTACAAACTAATCAGGTCTTCCCCTTTGCATACCTGAATCTGACAAAAGAATACATTTTCAATCGACTATAAAGGCTGTTTTTGTTCTCCACTTTTTTTCTCTTCTCTGGATTCCCTCTCATTTCTTCTTGTATACACATGAGTGACTTCCTTTCTCAACCAGCCTGCCTGGGGGTGGGAGAAAACATAATACTGCTTCTTGGTCTGGGTGGTTTTCTGCTTGCCTCTACTTTATAGTTTGAGGTAACTTCTCACTTTAATTACATGTGTGACTTTCCTCTGGTCTCTGAATCTACCACCTGTTTATTTACCTTACATGTGGATGCTTTCTCTAACTCTAGACCTGTTACCTGTATGATTTCTCTAAATTCAGGGTAACTATGGGTAAAACACTTTACTACTCATTTCTCATCCGAGTTTCTTGGTCTCTGCTTTGATATTTCCCCTCTGCCATTCATCCTTAAGCCCCCACCATTTGCCCTCTTAACTTCCTTCCATGGGGAAGCACAAGGTGGGTGCTATGTGTGTTCCTTCCAAGCCTCCCTTTGTAAGTTCCAAGGTTCTATCTTCCATGTGCTTGTGGCTCCACTCCAGTCTTTCCCTAAAAACCTAAATTTCTCTTAAATGACCTTTATGAACTATCTTCCATGTGTTCACGGCCCTGCTCCAGTCTTTCCTTAAAAACCTCAATTTTGCTAGGCGTGGTGGTGCACGCCTTTAATCCCAGCACTCAGGAGGCAGAGGTAGGAGGATCACCGTGAGTTTGAGGCCACCCTGAGACTACATAGTGAATTCCAGGTCAGCCTGAGCTAGAGTGAGACCCTACCTTGAAAAACAAAACAAAACAAAACAAAACAAAATAACCTCAATTTATCTTAAATGAGTTATATGAACTATGCAGTGTTTTCCATATGACTGCATGTTTCCTACTTCCCACATGTTTACGATTCTGCTCTGGCCTTTCGGCTAGATCCCAATTTCCCTTAAACAAATCCCACAATTTGTAACTTCTCCCTAAATAAATTTAATAATTCATAAATTATCCTTCTTGAATCTGACTTGATTAACTCTTTGTTAAATATAGTACAGGATCCAAAATTGGGGTTCATAAATTTGGGAGACACCCCCAAACTCCAAAGTTCTGCATCAATACTATTGTATTTCGGAAGTAGGAACATAAATGAGTGTTCATAGATGGCCAATGCAGTGAAAAGATCACCATGAGATTGCCATGCTGACCCTATGGCCCACCCTGAACTGTTACCACTTCACTAGGAAAGGCGGAACTTAAGTAGTTTGTGGGTCAAGATAGTGAGGGTTAGAAGAAACTTGTCAACCAAAGAGTAAGGGAACTAAATCACCTCTCAGGATTTGGATAATTCTTTTTTTAATATTTTGTTTTTATTTATTTGATAGAGAGAGAGAGAGAATGGGCATGCCAGGGCCTCCAGCCATTGCAAACAAACTCTCCAGATGCATGCACCCCCTTGTGCATTGGCTAATGTGGGTCCTGGGGAATTGAACCTGGGTCCTTTGGTTTTGCAGGCAAACGCCTGAACCACTAAGCCATCCCTCCAGCCCAGGATTAGGATAATTCTGTCCTGAAGTATTTCTTTCTCCAGAAAACCAAGGTATGTCTTCCTGGGTATATACTGGAAAGAATCAAAGTCAACTATCTATAGCGCATACCCATATTTATGGCTGCACCACTATGCATAGTAACCAAGTTGTGGAATCTGTCTAGATGCCAATTAAAAGAATAAACCAAATATGATATGCATAAATATAAGGGAATATTATTCAGCCATAAAGAATTAAATTATGTCATTTTCAGGGGAATGGGTGGACTAGAGATGATCATGTGAAGCAAAATAAAAGAAACTCAGATAAATATTACCTTTGTGGAATCTAGGAAGAAAAGAAAAGGACATGAAATGAAAAGACTATTAGAGATTTAGAATGGGAAAGACAGTGAGGATAACACAGGGTACTAGAGAGGGGAATATATTCAAGTACATCACATACAGAATGGAAAGGTTATCATGAAATCCACTACTTTGTACAGTTAATATATGCTAATGAAAACAAAATAATGTAACAATAATGCATTGCATATTTCAAGCTAGCTACAAGACAAGATTGTGGAAATTCTCTTCGCAAAACTTATAAATGTTTAAGGTGATGGCTATGCTAATTATCCTGATTGAATCATTACACAATGACTACATTATCAAAACATCACATTATAGCCTATTAATGTGTTCAATTACCATATGTTCAAAATAAGAATATGAAAAAATAAAATCAAGGTATCAAGTTCTACCATTAATATTCCTTTTAAATGGCAAATGAAAGGGGGATGGATTGCCATATCACTGGGTTTCTCCCACTCCTGCAATCCTGTCCTAAGTCAGTGACAAGACAGGACTCTAAGTTCTCTAACAACGATAATAATAACTAACACTAATATAGCATATATATGTTCATATGTGGGTATATATGTATATTCACACACACACACACACATATAAAAAGAGAGAGAGAGTTTTTTTTTTTTTTTTTCGAGGCAGGGTCTCACTCTAGCCCAGGCTGACCTGGCACTTTCTGTAGTCTCAGGCTGGCCTCAGACCCACAAACTCATGGAGATTGCCCTATCTCTGCCTCCCACGTGCTAGGATTAAAGGCATGCACCATCCCGTCCATCCATATTCATGTATATTAACCAATCCTCAGAACAACCTTAGCAAGTTGTTACTATTTTCCCCTCCTTACAGATATGTCAATAGAAGGACAAATATTTAGACATTAAAACAAGATGACAGGGCTGGAGAGATGGCTTAATGGTTAAGGCACTTGCCTGCAAAACCGAAGGACCCAGGTTTGATTTCCCAGGACCCACATAAGCCAGATGCACAAGGTGGAGCGTGTGCCTAGAGTTTGTTTGCAGGGCTGGAGGCCCTAGTGTGCCCATTCTCTCTATCTATCTATCTATCTATCTATCTATCTATCTATCTATCTATCAATCATCTATCTATCTCTTTCTCTCTCATGTGCCTCTTCCTCTCTCTCCCTCTCTCTCAAATAAATAAATAAAACATTTTTTTAAATGAGAAAAACAAGATGGCACATCTATTTTATGAGGCGAGCTAGAATTTAAATCTAGCTCTACCTACTTTGAGCTCTATAGAGCAGTGGTTCTCAAAAGGACAATCCCTAGCCCAGATCTATTTCCATGGTCCTAGAGCAACCTGCTCTTGACAGGACTCATACAAAATCAAGGGAGTTGGGGTGTTTTTGTTCATTACTTGACTTTCACAAGCCACACAAGTTATTCTGCTGCACAGGACTTGTGTTATATATGATACTGTCTGTCTCAACCTTCAGCTCACAAACAGTTCTCTTCCCAAACAGAGAACAGCTTGATTTCTGGTCATTTTCAATTTTCTGATAACACAGGAACATGAGAAGGTAATTCAATTTCATTGTGGATTTAGACTGATTCTGTATGTTTGGTTATCATTCCTTAGTCCTCACACAATTCCAAGGTGCAATTCAATAACCGTAGATCCCTTTTTCAAATGCAGAAGTCAAAGCCATCCAAGGCACTGGGGCATTGGGCTTCAGAATGCCTCGATCATTTAGCCCATTCTCTTTCCTCCAGAAAAGTAAACACCATCAATTTGAGGCCAGCAAGTGTTTGCCTCCATAAAAGGGAAAAAGTATCTGAAGTTAGAGAAAGGAAATAATAGGTGAGTTTTTCACTCTTTCAGCCCAGGCTTTATTGCACCACCTTTATTTCCTTTCTCTCTCTTACCCATCCCCCTACAGTTTCTACTCCCAGGGATGCTGCTTGGAATCATGGACTACTGAACTTGCCACATATCAGAGTAGGAGACAGGGATTGAGAAAAAGGAAGGATTCTACCTTTAGCAAATTAGAACCTTTCATACGGGGATTAGGAGCTGGAGGCACCCAGACTACAAGGGTAAATTGTTATGAATCTGGATTTTCCTGCCAGGCTATTGACATAATCTGAAATTTACCGAACCTTACCAAGCTACAGGTAAAAGCAAGATATTGACAGTTATAAACCATACTTGCCCAGGTTTTCACCTAAATCGACCATTATGATATCTCTAGGTCTTCCCCTTCTCATAATCCTAGGGGTTGTCTCAAATCTACTCATCAAGAAGCCTCCTGTGCCTTACAGACTTCATAGGCCTCTCATACCTCTAGAGGCCACATATCCCTACCTCGCTGCTACTACCAGGGCTCCCCAAGAAAGACGAGGGCATTAACATATGCACCAAGGAGACAACTTCTTCTTGCTTCCTAAGCCTCCAGAGCTACGTCAAGCTGCCATGCTGGCTTGTACTGTTCTTGAACTCAAATGGAACTAGGTGCTAATGCTGTGCCAACTACTAGAGGCTGTGTAGCATCTGCAGCTTGGCACTGCCCTTGGCGTCCATGATGTTCTAAAGCCTCCCAAGTGCCAAAGCTCATTTATGTTCCCAAGTTGGCTTTGATCTAGCTACCTATAAGTTACTTAGGCTTAAATGCTGTGCCACCTTATTTCCCTCCTAATGTTTCAGAGAGATTGTTACAGAAACTGCTCTTTTCCCTGCTTGTTTTTGGTTTTCCTTTCAGTATCCCTCTACTTGAGATTGAGACCCAAATAATGGGGGACCAGGCCAGTGGGTAAATCTGAATGGTGCATAATAAGACTACGGCCATACTTGTGCCAAGACTCAAACAACTAATTATATTGGACCTAGCATGTATGAGGGGCTCTCTCAGGAAACTCCCTAGAAGCCTATGGGAAGGTAGAATAGACAGCCTCTGCCAGCATGCTCAAAGCTATCTAACTCCAAATGAGGAACTAGATTAGGATCTTGCTGGCCTCTGTCCACAAAAGAAGTTTTATTCCAAGCACATCAATCTTGCAAACCAATCCAAAAGACTGCAGGACGATTCATTGGGCTAGGCAGTAAACAACCAGAATTCAAATTCCAGTTCTACCATTTATCAGACATTTGAGCCGTAGGCAGGCCATTTAACCTCCATCTATTGAGATAACAATAACTTTATTGCCTGCCCCTAGGTTTGTCCATTCAGGAAGTATGTATTGAACTTCCTTCCAAAAGATAAAAGACATAATCGTGGGCCTGGTGGAGATACAAAGAACAGTAACAGATTTCAGTAGCTAATAGCAAGCAGAAATGTTTTTTAAAGAAAATATTAGTTGAGTTCTTACTAGATGTTCAACTTTTATATGTTATCTCATTCCTCACAATAACACTACAAGATAAACATGAGTAAGCCCATTTTGCAAATGAGGAAAACAGACCTATTCAAATCAGTAACAGATTTGGGATTTTCATACCAATCTGTTTGATGCCAAAATCTATGATTTTTGCACCAGACCATAGTGCCTCATGTATATAAATTGCTGAAATACAAATTAGAAAGTCACCCATCTCAGAAGGCATAGATGAAGTGCTATAGAATCAAATAAGATGCATATGAAATTGTTTTATAAACAGTCAGGCTAACACAATTGTAAGGTGTTTCTGTTATTATCATTAGGATAAGTGCACTATAAAATATACTGGCTGTAAAATCACATCTGTAAATAGGAGTTAACCAAGCCATTGAGAGGGGAAAATGTATGATGGAGAGTAGAGTTGCACAGGGGAAAGTGGGGGAAGTGAGGGAATTACCATGCATTATTGCCTATAATTATGGAAGTTGTCAATAAAACAAAAAGTTAAAAAATAATAAAATGAAATAAAACAAAACAAAAAGTTTTTTTTTGTTGTTTCAACAGATCATTGGGAAACAATTGGTGCCTCTGACTGAATCACTGTTCTAAATAGTCCATTATCTGAGGCCTGGAGAGATGGCTTAGCAGTTAAGCACTTCCCTTTGAAGCCTAAGGACTCCAGTTCGAGGCTCAGTTCCCCAGGACCCATGTAAGCCAGATGCACAAGGTGGCACATGCATCTGGAGTTCGTCCGCAGTGGCTGGAGGCCCTGGAGCACCCATTCTCTATCTATCTGCCTCTTTCTCTCTCTCTGTCTGTCACGCACAAATAAATAAATAAAAATAAAATAAAATAAAATAAAATAAAATAAATAGTCCAGCATCTGCACATGGGCCTGGGTAACCTATGTGAACAGACTAAGAATGCCCAGAGCTCAGTGTACCACCTGAGCACAATGGAAACGAATTCAACACATTGCAACATTGTGGATGAGCCTCCTTAGAGGACATGGTGGAAAGAGCTACTAAGATCACTTGGAGAAGCAGAGCTTTGGTCAAGATGCGAGTGCTGTGACTACTATGAGCAAAACCCTGTACCCAAAAAGGATGTGGACTGCTCATTTATGGATTCAGAAGCCCTTTTGTGAGAGCTCAAAATCGAATAATCATGGTTTAAATAAGCATAGTTAGAGTACATCCCAATTCATGATAAAGTCAATTGTAGTTAAATGACATGAGTTTTGAAATACTGAAGAGCACTCTCTGTTTCACTCTTGGACAAGTTAATTAATCTCTGTGAGACTCAGTTTCCTAATCTTTAAAATCAATATCAAGGGCTGGAGAGATGGCTTAGCGGTTAAGGCGCCTGCCTGCTAAGCCTAAGAACACCCGTTCGATTCTCCAGGTCCCATGTTTAGCCAGACGCAAAGTGACACAAGGGTGAAATGCCACACTTGCCCACAAGGGGGCATATGTGTCTGGAGTTCATTCACAGCGGCTGAGAGGCTGCTGGTGCCCCCATTCTCTATCTCTCTCTCTCTTTCCAAAAAACATCAATATCAGGCTAGAGAAATGCCTTAGCGGTTAAGCGCTTGCCTGTGGAGCCTACGGACCCCAGTTCGAGGCTTGATTCTCCAGGACCCATGTAAGCCAGATGCACAAGGGAGCGCATGCATCTGGAGTTCGTTTGCAGTGGCTGGAGGCCCTGGAGCGCCCATTCTCTATCTTTCTCTACCTGCCTATTTCTGTATCTCTCTCTCAAATAAATAAATAAATAAATAAATAAAATATTAAAAAAGCAAAAAAGAAAAAAAATCAATATCAAAATTCCTACCTCACAGAGTTGTCACCAGGATGAAATAAGTTTACAATTTTGATGTACATTAATACTACATCACCTATGAAGTGATAAATAGTCCTTTTGTTATTATTTTTAACTTTTCTGCTTAAATTTTAGCAAGGATCATTCTTTTGACTTGTAGGAAGTAGTACCTGAAAATTCATTCTAGACATTTTGGTTACTTATAAAATAACAATTTGTTCCAAATATTTTGCAACTTAAAGCAACACAGAATTACTTTTTCCCAATGGTTAGAAATTTGGGTATGGACAACTGGGTTATCTAAAGACTGTAATGAAGGCACCAACCACCTATAATGTCTCATCTCAAGGTATGGCTGAGGGAAAGTCCATTTCCTAGCTCACTTATGTACTGGTTGGTAGGATTCAGATATTCATTAGCTGTTGAACTAAGAGTCTTCACTGGCTGTTCATTAGAAACCATTTGTGGTTCCTTGCCAAACAATGGTATTTTCATGTAGGACCTTGTTCAATCAAAGCCAGGAAGAAAGATAGCTAGGCAGGTGGAAGTTACAGTCATATATCCTAAATGTAAAAAAATGATAGCCTGATACTTTTATTATATTTTCTTCCTTAAAAACCAATCATTAGATCCAGTTTACATTTAAGCAAGATTATACAATTAATTTTAAGAGTCTGTCTACTAAGCTGGAAATGAAATAAATTTAAGAACCACACAATTTTTTTTGTTTAAGGAAATGGGTTGATTTATGTTGATTTCAACATTCTACACTGTGTCAAAACATTACAAAGTACCCTGTAATAGATACATTTTATAAATTGCCTTACAAGTTGTTAACAAAACATCTAATGACTACTGCAGTATAAAAATAAGATTTAAAGTTAGTTGTGCAAATAAATATAGGATATTAGGAATACAATTAGTAAGAAATTATATTCCTATGTGTTTTGGAGATTTTGCTTATCTCAATGATAATAAAAGGAGGATATCCTTTGATGAGTGTTTAGTGTTCTTCAGTTCATTTTATATGATAATATTTTGATCAATGATTGATCACACATCTTACAAATGAGGAAACTGGCTCAGAGAGGTTAAATACCTTGCTCAGGGTACCTCAGAGCAAAGTGCATCCAAATCCAGGCCTGTCCAACTCTTTAATCCCTGCTTTTCTACTATACCAGATCAAGCCCCATATTTAACAAATCAATGTGATTTGTTCTACTTGGTGCTCATATTTTATTTTAACCCCTCACTTTTGACTAAACACATGTATATCCTGTTTTTACCACTGGAGCCCATAATCCTCTCCATAAACACTGTCCCCACTAAAACTGGCAGTGGTCATTGTTTAGAAATTTAACACCAGTTTTTTATAACTGACAGATAAAGCTGCTTGTTTTTCTCAATATTTACATAATACATTGTTTCCCAACAGTCCTCTGGTGCCAAGTATATTTTCTGTGCTTTTTTTTTGAATTGGAAATAATAACCAACATTTCCTTTTTAAACAGTGCTTATCCATACCAGAAATATTTACCAATGCACAGGAAGTTAGATTTTCAGCATGACATAAAATTTGTATATATTAAGAGTTTAGGGGCTGGAGAGATGTCTTAATGGTTAAAGCATTTGCCTGCAAAGCCAAAGGATCCCGGTTCCATTCTCCAGGACCCACATAAGTCAGATGAACAAGGGGGCACATGTGTCTGGAGTTCATTTGCAATGCCTAGAGGCCCTGGCGCCCCCACTTTCCCCCGTCCCTTTTTCTCTCTCTCTCAAGTAAATAAATAAAATGTATTTTAAAAGAATGTTATTTAAAAAAAAAGAGTTCAGAGCATCTTTGGAATGATGGGCAAAAATGGAGAATAAATTGGAGTGACATGGAAGTAATCTAAACTTATTCCTTAAATCAGTCAAAATGGAAATTTTATAGGTATAGATACAATCACCCTGAAGCATCCAACACACATACAAGAAAAACTAAGCTCATGAGATACTGAGTGGGATGCATTTTTACAAGACATAGGAGAACTGTGCAGTCAGGAAGTGATGCCATATAGCAGATACCCAAGTGAGCATGAGCCCCTCCAAGCAGCACTGCCAGATGGAGTTATTTCCTTTCCAGATTAACTGCTTAACACCACAGAATGGATTTTGTACTACATCAGGTTTTCATGAACATATAAAAACCATATCCATCCTGTCCTCATCTGTGATTTGGCTGGTAGGCTTTTTTGGATCTTGGAAATGTGGTATTTGCCAAGGCAGAATTTCTGAGTCAAACTGGAAACATCAGTAGGCATCATATGCTTCCATTTCTGTTTTAAGGGTGGACAGTATATCTCAGAATCTTTTTTGGAAGGGTATGTGCAAAATGTTTACCACAAGGGAAGGGAACAGTAATACTGGAAAACTATGGAACTGTTACTGGTGGGAGAGGAAGACTTACTTTTCATTCTGTAACCTTTTATATATTTCAAGTCATTCACTGCATTCACGTATCACATTTTTACTTGAAATAATTTTAACTACTCAAGAAATAAATCAAGGGTCCTTAACTAGGTGTGTGCATCAGAATTTCTTAAGAGTTTTTGTCAAAAGTACACATAGAGGCAACTTAATCTTAGTAGTCATGGTTCTGTGGTCAAATTACATGACTTTGTGTATGTCTACCAACTAGGTAAAATGGCCAACAAGTTTTGACACCTCCTAAGCCTCAGTCTCCTTCTCTGCGAGTGGTGGATCTATTCTAAAGCCTGCTTTGTTATGTCCTTGGATAAAAGAAGAGGCCTTGTCAAGGACTAGTGTTGGCTGAGATGTGACTCAGCTGGTGATGTAATGGAAAGATGTGCTGATCCATCATCTATCTCACATTTCTAGGTGGGAATATGAGGAAATATTGGCATTTTGCCCATGCTTGGAAATTTACAGGCAGTAATGTATGTGATTTGTTTCCCTGTGGCCTCAGTTGGTTGCACAACAGTCTCTATTGCCTGTAATTTATTTTAAAATTGGTTCCATTCATAGCTCAAAGAAGAAAAGTCTTCACAGCCTTATTAGAACTTCACCACCAATTAATGGTTATGGAAAAAAAATTGTCTTTCATTCCTTGGGAATCAAAAAGGTTGCTTGCCTTTCTGATGTTGTAGCAGAAACTAGAAATAAAAATGAGCTGAGAACTGGGCAAAGACCACATGGCTGACCAAAAAAGTGAGTCTTGGGTTCACAGTTGATCTTTCTGTCCATATTTTCAGCCATTCTTTAATCCTGGGCACTAAAATTAATCCATCTGCCTCACCATTTACAGCAGTTACCTTCTTGTTGCTGGGACAAAACACCTGACCAGAAAGAGCTTGTGGGACAAAAGAGTTTATTTCAGTTTATTTATACAGTTTGGAGGGGGGGGTTTCACAACGGTGGAGCAAGTACGGCAGAGAAGGCAGCCAGGGCCTCACATCTTTTCACACAGAAAGAAGTAAGTCCATCTGAGTGAGCTTGTACTGAACTTCCAGTTGAGCTGGACTAATAAACCTCCAAGTCTGCCACCAGTGACACACCTTCTCCAGCAAGGCTCCACCTCTCAAAGGCTCCACTAGCTGGGGGCTAAATATGAGGTTTAATCACAAATACTGAGTCTATGGGAGACATTTACATTCAAAGTGCCACACCACTTTATTCCCTTTACTAGTCTACAGCATGGAGATGAGAGAGATAGGTAAAGATGAAGGACTAATTTACTGTTTCCAGAATAAAAGAAAATAGATTCTACTATCAATGAAAGACAATCTCATTATGTGATTTATTTTCCATTTTATCCAAGAAGAAAGGTGTTATTGATATGCAAATGGACATGCTTCTTAATCTGGAACAGTATAATGAATCCTAAATAACAGCTCCAAGACATTGCTGTCACTCCAGGTTGCAGTTCTGTAGTAGAATTTACCCCATTAAGAATCACTACTGGGGCTGGAGAAATGGCTTAGCGGTTAAGGCATTTGCCTGAGAAGCCAAAGGACCCACGTTTGATTCCTCAGAACCCACGTTTGGTTCCTCAGGATCCATGTAACCCAGATGCATCTGGAGTTCGTTTTCAGTGGCTAGAAGCCCTGGCATGCCCATTCTCTCTGTGTTTGTCTCTCTTCTATCTCTCTATCTCTGCTTGCAAATAAATAAATAAATAATTTTTTTAAAGGGAAAAAAAAGTCACTACTGGCCAGTTATGGTGGCTCATCTGTGATACCAGCCAGCACTCAGGGAAGATTGTCACAAATTTGAGACCAGCCTGGTCTACATAGAAAATTCCAGACCATTCAAGACTACATAGTGAAACCTTATCTCAAAAAAAAAAAATAGGAGCTGGGAGACTGCTCAGTGGTTAAAGACATTTGCTTGCAGGCCAGTTCAATCCTCCCCAGCACCCACATAAAGCCAGACATAAAGCCCAGGACATGCATCTATCATCCCATCATGTCTATAACAATGGGAGAAGGAGCTCTGAGAATGGAGAAGCTTGTGGGCCAGCTAGTCTGGCATTTGTGTGCATCAGCAAGGGACCTTTCCTCAAAGATGGCACAAGAAGAGCACAGCACCTCAGGGTTGTCCTCTGATCTCCACAAGCATTCTGTGACATGTGCATGCCTCCCCTCCCCCTGACACACATATATACATACATACACAAATTAATTTAAAAATAGTCACCACTGAAGTACAAGGTGCTACCCAGAAGAAGGTAGACTAACATGGCTTGTGGAAGTACAGGAGAAATAATAACAACAGTGACATATATCCCTATGCCCCCTTTAAGGCCTGGGAATCAATTAAAGGATATTTGACATAAAAAGAATTTCCCTAGTCTCCCCTGAAACCTACTGATTCAGAAACATCAACGAATGGTAATAAAGATTGTACATTTGTACAACTGATATTCATTGTGTATTTGCTATGTGTCGCAGGCACTATGTTAAGTACTTTACATACATTAATCTCATGTAATCCTCACAGCAACTCTTACAAGTTTTAAGTAGTACTCTTATTATAATTTGCAAAAATCCAAGGTTATTTTCACTAGTCCTCTTGTGATGTATATTTCTTTACTCACTCTTCTCCCTTAATTCAATATCAAACAAATGCTTTTATGAATGGCTTACATTGTTTAGGTTTTCACCCATCCCTCTCCCCACACTCAAACTTCCATTTTATAGTAGAGCTTCCATGGCAGAAATGAAAACCTCAGCTAAATTCAGACAAGACCCAAGCCTGCATCCCTGCCCATTTTACTCTTCTGACTAATAACATACAGAACACACAGTGAAACTGCTTGGAAAATTACCTCTGGAAAGGGGGAAAGAGGAAGGGGTATAATCCTAAGGGGCTGGAGAGCAAGAAAGGATAGTAGGAGAGAGAGAGATAAAAATACAGATAGTAGGGGGATGGAGGGATGGATTAGCAGTTAAGGCATCTGCCTGAAAAGCCAAAGGACCCAGGTTCAATTCCCCAGGACCCACATTAGCCAGATGCACAATGGGGCACATGCATCTGGAGTTTATTTGCAGTGGCTGGAGGCCCTGGCACACCCATTCTCTCTCTCTTTCTATCTCCCTCTTTCTATGTCAAATAAATAAATAAATAAATAAATATTAAAAAATACAGATATTAGCCGGGTGTGGTGGTGCACATCTTTAATCCCAGCGCTCGGGAGGCAGAGGTAGGAGGATCGCCATGAGTTCAAGGCCACCCTGAGACTACATAGTGAATTCCAGGTCAGCCTAGGCTACAGTGAGACCCTACTTCAAAAAAACCAAAAAAAAAAATACAGATAGTACATGTGCACTTTCATATATGGAATCTAAATTTAAAATTATATATAGGACAAATATATGAATAATATATACATTTAATATGGTGAATATATGTGTATAAAACATAACATGAAAACACAAAGGGGACTATTTACATGAAGGAGGAGAACCAATTGAAGGGGAGAGGATAAAGGGAGGAGTATTTAGGGTAGCTATGAACAAAATATAATGATATATGTATGAAAATGTCACAAAAAAGACATTGTTTTGTACACTTCCAAAAATAACTTAAGATACAAATATATAAATAAAACAATCTGGCTTGAAGTCCAATCCAAATATAAAAGAAAGAAATTGTCTCTTTCAGTGTACTAATTATTCAGTAGGGGAATGGATCATATGACTTAACAGCAAAAGGTTCTTCATACCTTGCAATAGCAGTACATGTCAACTTCTACAACCAGCTAACTAGAGCAATACTAATAGTAAGCACTCATTGAATACTACATTCCAGGCACTATACTACTATCTGAAATGTGTTGTCTCGCTCATCCATCAATATAACCCACAAGGCAGGGCTGGAGAGATGGCTTAGCGGTTAAGGCACTTGACTGCAAAGCCCAAGAACCCATGTTTGACTCTCCAGATCCCACTAAGCCAGACACTAAAAAAGTGAGGCAAGTGCAAAGTCTCACATGCCCACTAGGTGGCACAAGCATCTGCAGTTTGATTGCAGTGGCTGAGGCCATTATTCTTTCTCTCTGTCTGTGTCTCTCTCTAACAAAATATATAAATAAAAATAATAGTAACCCATAAGGCAAGCAGTAATACTAATCTCCCATTTTATGGTTGCAAAGACTGAGGCCAGAAAGGCAAAATAATTTGTGAACGATTATCCAAGTATTAACTGACAGAACTCGGATCCAATCCAGGTTTGTCTGTTAAGTTCATATACTAACTACTTAATTAAGACAAAAAGAAGAAATATAATTTGGCTTGTCTTTACTTGTGGGGTTTTATTGAAGAGAGAAATTGAAGGGTATCTTCTAATCTACCTGGCCACAGGAAGCAAAATTGTAAATTACTTGAAGTTTTATAAGAAGACTGTTTTCTCAGAGATT
Organism: Orientallactaga sibirica; assembly: GCA_036365145.1. Lineage (NCBI taxonomy): Eukaryota > Metazoa > Chordata > Mammalia > Rodentia > Dipodidae > Orientallactaga > Orientallactaga sibirica. Next base: position 969,130 of record JAEOAD010000056.1, on the reverse strand, counting down.
TCTGATGGTAACTTCCTGTGTCATATGAGAGAAAGTCAAAATCACAAAGAAAGATGTTAACTTTTCTCCTCTTATCAAATAGTATGAAGAGGAATGTATTTCTCTCTCCAAAGTTCACATCTGAAATGATTACCCAGCACCCATGTCACTTCTCAGGATTGGACTCTCACTCTTAGCATTATCCCCCAAAGCACATATTTTTGTATTGATAAACAGATGTTTGGGCCCCAAATGACTACAAATTCATCAGAAATTCCAAAACCTTGTACCCTGATCAGAGACCCTCTGGTTTTCTCAGCTCCTTTTCATTGGATAGCTTCAAAATGCCCCTCAACCTTTTACACTGCTGCTGAAAATGTAGAGTGGTACAGTCACTAAGAAATAAGTACGGAGCTTCCCCAAAGCACTAAAATTAGAACTACTATATGATTCAGCCATACCAGTTCTGGGTACACTACCGAATGACTCTAAGTCAGAATACCACAAGAGATACTCACACTACAGATTTCTTGCTGCACAATAACCTGCCCATGAACCAGCCTAGATGGCCACTAAGAGGTGAATAGATAAAGCATGTGTGGTTTGTATACCAAACATTTACTTAGCTGTAAGGAAAGGTAAAATTGTGGCACACAGGGAAATGGTATGGAATTGGAGGGCATTATGTTAATAAGACTCAGAAATGCAAATATAGCATATTTTCTCTCATATGCAAAAATCTATATTTAAATTTATATGTGTACATATATATGAATGGCATGGATGTAGACAGGGCACTATCAGAAGGAGGAAAAGGTCTAAAGGGAGGAGAACAAAAAATGAGTAATGGAATATTTGTCATGAAAATAAAAGGGGAAACTATTTGTGAGGAGGAAGAGGACCAGTAATAAGGGTATAGGGAAATGTGAGAAAGCAGTAGAGGGACAAATAAAACAAAATATAATATTTGTATGAAAATGTCAGAATGGACACTGGAGAGATGGCTCAGCAGTGGGAGGGGAAGGAACTATCATGGTTTATTGTCCGTAAGTATAGAAGTTGTCAATTAAAAAAGAGGGAGGGCTGGAGAGGTGGCTTAGAGGTTAAGGCGCATGCCTGCAAAGCCTAAGGACCCCGGTTTGATTCTCCAGGACCCATGTAAGCCAGATGTACAAGGGATGCATACATCTGAAGTTCATTTGCAGTGGCTGGAGGCCCTGGCACATCCATTCTCTCTCTTTGTCTCTAATAAATATATTCACAGGCATGTACTGCCAAGCCTGATTTATTCAGTGCTAGGGATCAAACCCAGGGCTTTGTGCATGCTACACAAGCAACATCCCCAGCCCATACATAATGTTTATTTCTAACTCAGAAAAACGAGGGAAAAAAAGTGCTTGCTTGAGGGCTGGAGAGATGGCTTAGCAGTTAAGGCACTTGCCTGAAAAGCCAAAAGACCCCTGCTCGACTCTTCAGATCCCACATAAACTTGATGCACAAGATGATGCAAACACACAAGTTAGCACATGTGCACAAGTGGGCACATACATCTGGAGTTCAATTACATTGGCTGGAGGCCCTGAAGCACCAATTCTCTCTCTTGCTCTCCCACATAACAATGCGCTTGCTTGAAAAATCTGACGGCCTGACTTCAATTCCCCAGTACCCAGGTAAAGCCAGATGCACAAAATAGTACATGAGTCTGGAGTTCATTGACAATGGCATGAGACCCTGGCATGCTCATTCTCTCCTCTCCCCTCCTCTTTTCTCTTAATCTCTCATAATAAATATTTAAAAATAAAAGAAAATGTCACCATGAAACCCACTTCTTTTTTTTATTTTTTATGAGAGAGTAAGAGGGGGCAGAATTGGCACACCAGGGCCTCCAGCTACTGCAATTGAACTCCAGACACATGTGCCACCTTGTGCGCATGTGCAAGCTTGTGCACTTGCATCACTGTGCATCTGGCTTACATGGGATCTGGAGAGTCGAAAATGGGTCCTTAAGCTTAGCAGGCAAGCACCTTATCTGCTAATCCATCTGTCCAGCCCAAAACCCACTTCTTTTTATGCTGAACAAAAAATTAATTTTAGGGCTGGGGAAATAGCTTAGCAGTTAAGGCATTTGCCTATGAAGCCTAAAGACCCCAGTTTGATTCCCCAGGACCCATCTAAGCCAGATGCACAAGGGGGCACTTGCATCTGGAGTTTGTCTGCAGTGGCTAAAGACCCTGGCATGCCATTCTCTTTCTCTCTATCTGCCTCATCCTCTCTCTCTCTCTCTCTCTCTCTCACACACACAGAGAGAGAGAGAGAGAGAGAGAGAGAGAGAGAGAGAAATCAAATATTTTTAAAAATTAATTTTAAAAGAGAAATTCCTCCCAAAATACACTTTCACTACAAAAAACTGCAAAGCCTTCCTTCCTTCCACCTATGATCAAATCGTTGTCAGTACATGACAATGCTTCTAGAAGGAAATGCGAGATACTAAATCTGTCTTCTTGCAGTCTCTGACTGTATTCACAGGGAGGAAGCATAGATAGGGCCTCTAAGAAGAAAGAGGCAGAATGCTCAGGAAAGAAACACCTCCCTTTCAAATTATTATCAACTGTTCCTCAGGTAGGGAGGCAAGAGGTTAATTCCATATGAAGGAGCCAACTTACCCATCAATAAGGCAATGGAGAATTTAAGACCATTACAATTAGATGCTTAAGTATTCTGTCTAGACCTTGTTCTATCACTCTGCTAATTTCTCTCCCCTGCTTAGTGACTTTCTAAACACACATAAACATACACACGCATGTCCTTAGACCATGCTTCACTCTGTCAGTCTGAATCCCAATAAAGCCTGTGCACATCCAGAGGAATACAGAGATAGGCTTATATTTTCATGCTAAATCAGTTGCATTTATCTGTAAACACACACACACAATATAGACACATTCAATCTCACCAAAACAAAAAGAGCTCCAGAAAATACAGTAAATACTGGAATTTTAGATGAGTATCAAAATTAGATGAAAGTGAATTTAAATACAAATTCAGATGATTTTACAAAATCATTTTCACACATGGAGCATTTATCAGCATGAATTATTTTGATAGTGGGCACAAAGGCACATAAAGTGCTAGTTATCATTATTCACTAAGCTAGTAGGGATGATAACAGGTCCGATTTAAAGGGCTCTATGGTAAACCATTTTTATAACATGATTAATCCTTCCTAAATGGGAACATTTATACAAATGGATTAAAATATATTTCAAATCAAGTCCTCTTATGCTGGAGCAAACCCATTCACAGAACACTGGGATTGTACTCCATTTCTATTATATCCAGATTAGATTATAAATTTTTAAAGGATTGAAAGGTGTGACATTGAAAGATAGAACACTGCATGAGAATGGGTTTTAATTCCTTATCTGTATAACCTAGCTGCTTTGCATTGCTCCTACTTCCGCATATATATTAAAAAGTGGTTATAAAACCACCTTGCCTATTGAATATGGTTGCTGAAAAGATAAAAGTGAAATAATATATGTAAAGACAAAGTCTGACAAAATATATGGCAACATGGTAGGCAGAATTCTAAGACTCAGGCCCCTGATGTCCACACACTTTCCTCCAGCTTGTCAATCCAACACAAATCTAAGTGCTTATATAAAGAAAATTTACAGGTGTGCTTAAAGTTCCAAATTAGTTGCCTTTAAGATGGGAGATTATCTGAATGTACCTGAAATATCACATGAGCTGTTTAAATCTGAGGTTCAAAATGTAAGAATTCAACTAGCTGTAGCTACTTGAAGATGACATGGGGCAGAGGGTATGCGATGAAGAACATGAGTAACCCCTAGGAACTGAGAAATGCTCCCAACTGATAATCAGAAAAGAAGTGGGTACCTCAGCCTTACAACAGCAAGGAACTGAATTCTACCAGCCATCTCGATGATCTAGGAAGCAGATTTTTCCTCACAGTCTCCAAATATGAACTCACACCTGCCTCTTCCCTTTATGTCACCCTTGTAGCACTATAAACAGAGGAATCAACTGTACTACATATTTCTGACCAAAAACTGTGAGTTAGTAAGTGTTTTATGCTGCTAAGTTTGTGGTAAATGGTTGTGCAGCAATAGAAAACTAATATAAGTGACATATGCCTACTAAGGAGTCTTTTCTGCCAACCATAGATAGAAACACACAAAATTAGGAGTTAGAAGATCTGATATTAAGTCCTATACCTGCTATTAACTATCACTATTGCAGTTACTTTTGCATTGCTGGTTCAAAACACCCAATCAAAAGCAGTTTATGGGAGGAAAGGTTTTATCTCGGCTTTCAGTCTAAAGGGAAAGCTCCATGATGGCAGGGGACAGGATGGTATGAGCAGAGGCTGGACGTCACCTCTGCCATAGCAGGTGTAAAACAGCAGCCATAGAGTGAGCCTTGCTCTGACAATGGGGATCTGGCTAGAACACCCCAAACACCACACTACCTCCAGCAAGTGACTGTGATTTAATTCAGCTGGAACGTGGCCTGCTCAGAGAAGTCCTCTAAAAAATGAGCACTTGAGGGCTGGAGAGATGACTCAGCGGTTAAGGCATTTGCCTGCAAAGCCAAAGGATCCTGGTTCAAATCTTCAAGACCCACGTAAGCCAGATGCACAAGGGGATGCATGCATCTGGAGTTTGTTTGCAGTGGCTGGAGGCCCTGGCCCAACCATTTTCTCTCTCTCTCTCTCTCTCTCTCTTAAATAAATAAATAAATAAATAAATAAATAAATAAATAAATAAATTTTTTTAAATGAGTACTTGCAAAAAAAAGGTGTAGAGAGAAGATCAATCCCTTCCTTGTCTGCCTCATTCCCAGGTGGGCATTTGGGCTGATATAGGAACTTCATCAGTACAAAAGTTGCCTAACCAGATGCCAGGCGTGGTGGTACATGCCTTTAATCCTAGCACTAGGGAGGCAGAGGTAGGAGGATCGCCATGAGTTCGAGGCCACCCTGAGACTACATAGTGAATTCCAGGTCAGCCTGGACCAGAGTGAGACCCTACCTCGAAAAAACAAAACAAACAAAAAAAAGTTGACTAACCAGAGAAAAACATTAAAGTTTTACTAATTCTACACGTAGCATAGACTTCTTCTCAAGAGAGAGGGAAGTCCAAAGAAATGAACCAAGCATGATGTGTTTGAACTTGTTAGACAAAGAACAATAAATCTATAAAATAATAACAAGACAGCTTCATATCTGGACTAGGGTAGTAAATTCTAGGGCTAACCCTATAGAGATATATGGCAGTGATGGGTGTAGATGCTAGTTGAAGATAAGTTATCACTTCAAAGAATTTGTATATTCAAGTTCATGGCAAATATTAAGACCATTGTCTGGTGACCAGTCTAATTTTACAGCCTTGGAATGTAAAGGCCATACCTCCCAAAAGAATCTCCTTGATATATGTAGGAAAACAAAGGCTAAGTGTTCCTTTCTGAAGTTACAGGCCCTCAAAGATTTCAATATCAATAATCAATATGCTAGTTTGGCATATTTTGAGATTACAAGCCTTTAACTCCTCCAGTATGAATCAGGAAAGCACAGAAGAGGTGGTTCATAATATCAAAGAAGAACCAGGTCAGCCAGAATCCTCTAGAATAAAATGAAGAGTTTGGAATGTAAACAGAGAGCAAGAGGGGAGGGAGGAAGAGATTTTTTTTTTCAGAGAGAGTGATTTAAAAATACATTAAGGGGAGCTGGGCATGGTGGCGCACACCTTTAATCCCAGCACTTGGGAGGCAGAGGTAGGAAGATTGCCATGAGTTTGAGGCCATCCTGAGACTACATAGTGAATTCCAGGTCAGCCAGGGCTAGGGTGAGACCCTACCTTGAAAAACCAAAAAAAGAAAAAAAAATTAAGACAGAAAAACAAAAAGTATTTGTTGGGTTGGGGAGATGGCTTAGTGGTTAAGGCGTTTGTCTGAGAAGCCTACGGACCCAGGTTTGATTCCCCAGGACCCATGTAAGCCAGATGCACAAGGGGAGCATGTTTCTGGAGTTTGTTTGTAGTGGTAGAGGCCCTCGCATGCCCAGTCTCTTTCTCTCTATATGCCTCTTCCTCACTCTCTCTCTCTCTCTCTCTCTCTCTCAAATAAATAAATCTTTTTTTTAAAAAAAGTATTTGTTGGGCTGGAGAGATGGCTTAGTGGTTAAGGCACTTGCCTGCAAAGCCAAAGGACCTCGGTTTGATTCCCCAGGACCCACATAGCCAGATGCACAAGGTGGCACATGCATCTGGAGTTTGTTTGTAGGGCCAGAAGCCCTGGCGCACACATTCATATTCTCTCTCTCTCTCTCTCTCTCTCTCTCTCTCTCTCTCTCTCTCTCTCTCTGTGCCTCTTTCCCTCTTTCAAATGAATAAATAAAAATAAAAATATTAAAATAAAAAAGTATTTGTTGACTTACTTATCAAAGATGGAGGAGCTAGCATACATTTATATGTAGTGGTGGGGATATCCAGATTGAATGTAGACTGGATACAGATATATCTAGGTATACCTAATAACTAATACAGACTAGCATCAGTCTCCTGGTGGCTTGTGTAAGGAATGTGAATTATGACTTTTGATACAAACTCATGTACCAAGATACTTTGGATAACTGTATACCTGGGGATGTTTGAGGTAATTCTAGAATAACACAAAGATTTCCAGCTTAGGTAATTGAATGGGTAAATTTTAGAAACAGCTTTCCTAGAATTTTTCTTCAAATTAATAAGAACAGAAATCCAAGACTCTGAGTACCTAAAGGCCCATGTCTTACTAAGATTAGAGCTATAAAATGAGATGCTTCATGAGCCTAGACAGTTCTGGACTTGAATGCCAGTGTTCTACTGCTATCCTGATTCCATTCTCCAGTCTAATTCTTTCTGTTTGCTGCTAGATGACAAGTATTACTTTTGAGGGCTAGAACAAAGTCAACATATTAAACATAGTAGATCCAATTCCATTGTTTCCAGTTATTGTACCTCTTTTCTATTCCTCCCACATAAGAAAAATGATGAGAAGCAGAAGAACTTTGCATTAAAGGGAATCTCTGTGCCCAACTCACCTGAACCAATTTAGTGAGGGCAATCAAGGACACTAATAGGTTTGGAGGCTCAAAAGTAAACTGAACCTGTGCACAACCTCCCAGAAGGATCCCAGAGCAGTAGCAAGCACTTAATAATTAGCTCTCAACAACATGAAACAGGAACAACATAGGGAGCTGTGTGATGGGACTATGCAAACAAGCCTGAGTCAGCATTATAGAAAGTGTCTCATGGTATTATGAGGAACAGTCAAGTGTTTCCTTGTCATGTACCCAGAGGAGCAAGAGAATGGCTATTAGAGGCCTGAATTTTAGGAGACTTGGTGATCAGGACAAGAATTCAACAGCAGACGGATACCACAGTAGAAAGGGGAAGCTCTCGAACATAGATGCCGTGTGATATTGGGCTGGAAGACGTTGATACTCTCAGTTCACTAAGAAAACCTTGAATCAACTGAGATGACTAAAACAATAACTGAAATTAAGCTTCTGCAAACAGGCCAAATGGGAGCTGAAAACAGATGCAGAAACAAAGTGAGTTGTATTTTTAGCCCATGTAAGAGTTGTGAACTGAGATGTATATCTACTCCATTTGGTTCCAGTTCAGGTCCCTCATGAAGAAAGGAATCCAATTGATCTGACTCGCCTATGCTAGGTTATGGGGTCTCTAGGCCCATGAGAAGATTGTTGTTGTTGAAGGGGCAGGTATTCATCCCTGGTCCAGGAGAAGCAGGTCTATGAATAAAAGTAGACTAGCTACTTTCAGCAGCTCATTTCTCATTCATATCAGTCTAACATGGATTTTGCAATACAGAAGGGAAGGAGGGCTCTGCACCAGGCAAACATTCAAATATAGGCTCTTTCTATTATGAGATTCTTCCATTTTTTATGGCTTTTGAGTTACCCATTTGGGTTTTCTTCAACCAGCAGACAGGTGAAAGACAGGACAATGCTTGGAAGATTATGAGAGATGTTTTGATGTCTAGGGCCTGAAAGTGGCACTCATCATTTCAACTCTGATTACATTGATAGGAATTGTGATATAACCCAATCTAGGAGGAAGAGGGCAGGGAAATTCTCAAGAAGAGAACCCAGACATTAGTCCACCTTTGTCATCTCAACCAAAGAGGGAAGAGCAAAGGAAAATCAAAATTGAATGGTGGGGTGGTAGTAATTTCCCTTTTTCCTTACACAACTTATTTTTAAAATATTTTATTTTTTATTTATTTAAGAGAGAGATAGATACAGTAATAGGCAGGTAGAGAGAGAGAGAGAGAGAGCGAATGGGCGTGCCAGGCCCTCCAGCCATTGCAAACGAACTCTAGATGCATGTGCCCCCTTGTGCATCTGGCTTACGTGGGTCCTGGGGAATTGAACCTGGGTCCTTTGGCTTTGCAGGATAGTGTCTTAATCACTAAGCCATCTCTCCAGCCCCCTTACACAACGTTTTACACAGTAATTTTTACCAAGTAGACATTTAATAAGCAAAAGTTGAACTAACAAGAAGTTCCTTGAAGTAGTATCTGTTTTTAGAGGCTTTGAGACTTAGAGAATAAGAAACCAATGCTATGAAGAAGACAGGAAGGAGCAAAACCCCTTACCCTAGAAAGCTGCCTAAGGTTGAGTATGGTGGTGGTGGTGGTGGTAGTGTGTATGTGGGTGTAATCACAGCACTCAGAAAGCAGAGGAAAGAAGATTAAAAGCTGAAGGCCAGCCTAAGCTACATAGCAAAATCCTATCTCAAAAATAAATAAGTAGTGTCTAAAACTTAATGTTTCACACAAAAGAAAAAAGTATGAGAAAATCACTTTGCAGGTTGTAATTATATATGCTCATTACAAACATAATGAACCATGATATGTAGAAGTTCACACTACCAGATAGATCTTCAAGGCACTGAGCATTCTTGAATCTAATTGTTTTATTCTAACCAAAAGTGAGGGAGCAACCACCAGGAAAGCAACAGAAAAAAAAATAAGGGAATTGGGCTGGAGAGATGGCTTAGCAGTCAAACGCTTGCCTGTGAAGCCTAAGGACCCTGGTTCAAGGCTTGATTCTCTAGGACCCAGGTAAGCCAGATGCACAAGGGGGCGCACACATCTGGAGTTTGTTTGCAGTGGCTGAAGGCCCTGGCATGCCCATTCTCTCTCTCTCTCTCTCTCTCTCTCTCTCTCTCTCTCTCTCTCTCTACCTGGCTATTTCTGTATCTTTCTCTCTCTCTCTGTCAAATAAATAAAAATATTTTTTTAAAAAGGGAATACAGACAGAAATATTCAAAAAGTAAAAAGAACCACTTCAAACCCTTTGCTTGCATATAAATGCAAAGTCCCAACCTTTCAAAGTACAAAATATCTACTATACTTGACCTTAACTAAAAAGCCAAGAAGAGCTGGCTGTAGTGGCACAGGCTTTTAATCTCAGCATTTGGGAGGCAGAGGTAAGAGGATTGCTCTGAGTTCGAGGCCAACCTGAGACTACATAGTGAGTTTCAGGTCAGCCTGGGCCAGAGTAAGATCCTACCTTAAAAAACCAAACAAACAAAAAGGCTGAGCAGTGATGCAAACTATAAACAAAGCCTTTGTATAAAAGGAAAATGTGTGTGTGTGTGTGTGTGTGTGTGTGTGTGTGTGTGTGTGTGTGTGTGTGTAGACACAGCACATGAACAGAGTTGGATGTTAGGCATCCTCCTGTATCACTCTTTTGACTCACTTCCATGAAATATTCTGCCACTGTACCTGAAGTTCAAGTCCCAGTTATCATTTTATCTCTGCCCCTTCAAGGCTCAACACTAGATTTATAGGCATGTGTGGCCATTTTCCCATGGGTACTAGAGATTGAGCTCAGGTCCTAATGCTTGCACAGCAAATGCTCTTACCCACTGAGCCATATCCCCAGTCCCTGGTTTCTAGTACTTAATTAAATCCCACTTTAAGAAAAACAATACATTTCTAGAAAAAAAAATATGACTGTAGTCTGGCATGGTAGGCCATGCCTTTAATACCAGCACTTGGGAGTCCAAAGCAGGAGGATAGCTGTCAGTTCTAGGCCTGTCTGAGACTACATAGTGAATTCCAAGTCAGCCTGGGGTAGAGCGAGACCCTACCTCAAAAAAACCAAACACATATGTATGTGTGTGTGTGTATATATATATATATATATATATATATAAAATGTAAAATTAAAAGTTGAGGAATTCATGTTATATTTTCCCCATCTGCCATGATTTTAAAAAAAATAGGGATGGAGAGATGGCTTAGCAGTTAAGGTGCCTGCCTCCTAACCCTAAGAACACTGGTTCCAATCTCCAGCAGTTCCAATCTCCAGGTCCCACGTTTAGCCCGATGCAAAGTGACACAAGGGCGCAATGCCACACTTGACCACAAGGGGGCGCATGCATCTGGATTTCGTTTGCAGCAGCTGAGAGGCTGGCACACCCATCTCTATTTGTCTTCCTCTCCCTCTCTCTCTCTGTGTCTCTCTCCAAAAATAAATAAATAAATAAATAAATAAATAAATAAATAAATAAAGTCTTCCATGAGAAGGGAGAAGAGAAGGCATGTAAACATCCTCTTTCTTTAGGTTTTTAAGACTCTAATTTAAAAATATATTTTAACAGTTGCATTTTCACAGCCACAGGCATATCTGGCCAGCCCAAAGTTAGCCAAAAAATTCTATTCTGTGATCATTTTGGTGTCAAGGGGCTTTGTTATACATGCTCATCAAAAGCATAAATAATGAAATTGCACCAACTTGACAGTGCATATCCCTAACTGATCTTCTTAGACACCAATTGCCTGATTATTACTGTCATTCACTTACCTTCTCATTTCCTACAGATAAGTCTGAACCCCAAAATGCTAAAGGAAAACTGGGACAAGTTGTATTCGCAAGCTCCTAGGTGTCATCTGAAGATCACAACGAAGATTATCTTCATGTTGAAGGTTCTTTTTGATTGTTTGTTTGAGGTAGGTTCTCGCTCTAACTCAGGCTGACCTGAAATTGACTATGCAGTCTCGGAGTGGCCTCAAACTCACGGCAATCCTCCTACCTCTGCCTCCCAAGAGCTGGGATTAAAAGTGTGTGCCACCATGCCCAGAGAAGGTGTTTTTTTTTTTTTCCAAAGCTCACCAGCCAAATCCTTCTAGGACAAGGCTAGGATTCTTCCAGATGAGAGTAAGAATCTATTATCTCATGTATGCAAACTTGTTGAGTTTCAGGTCATAGCTAATCTCTTTCCTGTTGATTTGAGGATTTTCTCAACAACTATTATTTTATTAGATAAAAGTAGAACATTATTACAGCCTACAGTGAAAAAATATCCCTAGTGAGCCTTCTAAACAGTACATATCATCATTCATCCAAACCTTTGGATATTAGCTTTTATTCATTCATAATGTCTGAATGTTAGCTTTGATTCATTCAAAATCCATATTGATTTGACCTAAACTGCAGTAGAATTCATATCATTGCTATTTGGAAAGAAAAATTTATTAAGCAAATCAACAGTATGTTATATACAGGGCTTTGTGAGTAATATATGTATCTTTTCAATTTAGAAACCATTCTTCACACACATTTCTTTTTATTTTCACAAGCATTCTATGAAATGGACATTATCCTTCCTTTTATAGATAATGAACCTGGAGCTCAAAAAGCTAAGGTGACTTCCTCAAGGTTACACAGGTAGAGTTGTAAATGAGACTAGCTTACATTATTATAAACAATAGTAGGATTTATTATCAACTAAGGATATATAAGAGTAGTATCTTGTTTTCCAAGCATTATCACATTTAATTTATGTAATCAGTCTACAGATTTATTTTTATCATTCTCATTTTATAAATAAAAACATGTGGTCTCAGGCATCTAAAGCAACTTGTTCCAAACCATACAGAGAATAAATGTTGAGAAAATTTAAGCTAAGAAAATAAATCATTTTTTAGACCTTTTGGAATTTCAGTTTACAGATAATTATCAATAAATATTTACTTTTAAATGTTACTTATTAAATATTTAAAAGGTATTATAGTTAAAATATTACTAACATTATAAGTTACTATGATTGATAAAATAATTTATTCATCAATTCAGATGTCTCACTCCTCAAAACATCTCCAATTTACTGGATTACTGAATTTACTGAATACCATATTATAGATTTGGCATTTTGATGTGTGTGTGTGTGTGTGTGTGTGAGAGAGAGATATGTGTCTATGCATGCATATACACACATTTATGTGTATTGATTGTGGGTATGTGCATGCCACAGTATACATATGGATATATATCCCACCTTTTTGGTGTTGGTTTTAACTTTCTACCTTGTCTAAGGCACTGTCTCTCATTTACTATTGCAATGCCAGGCTAGCTGTCCCACAGCTTATTGCACTTACCTTCTCATTGTTGGCACAAAGTACCTGACCAAAAGCAGCTGATGGGAGGAAACGGTTTATTTTGGCTTAAAGACTGAAGGGGAAAGGAAATGGTTTAGTTATTAGCTTACAGACTCAAGGAGAAGCTCCATGATGGTAGGGGAAAATGCAGCATGAGCAGAGGGTGGACATCACCTCCTGGCCAACATCAGATGGATCACAGAAGTAGAAGAGTGTGCCAAACACCACAAGAAGAAGCTGTCTATAAAATCCATACGCCCACCCCACAAAACAAACCATCTACAGAAGGCTCCAGTTCCCAAATTACCACCAGCTGGGGACACAATACCCAGAATACATGACTTTGTGGGGGACACCAGACTCACACCACCATATTGTGCCTCTGCCTCCGCCTCCCATAAACTGATGACCATCCATGATGTAAAGTGCAATGCATTCAGTTCAATTTCAAAAGTCCCCATTGTTTTTTTCAATCCCAATACTGTTCAAAAATCTCCATAATCAGTGACCTGGCTGGAATCTGGAAGAGAAGCAGTCCCCAGACAGTTAGCTTGTCTAGTGACAGAAGGTGCTACATGAGTGACTGGAGAAAAATGACCAACATCTGTCTAAGCAACTCGTGGTCTAAGCTACTCAGCAGCAATCAACCTGACATGATGCTCACACAAGTACAGTAGTGGAACACAGCCATGATGGGTTACCAACTGCTCTTGATTTGGCTAACGGATTTGCTCAGTGGAACAGAACCCATACCTAGAATGGGGAAACAAGTCAGAACCATATCCGAAAAATGAGCCCACTCTCCAATATCAAGCTCCCACCAATCATGGGATACAAGAGGGCCTACACCTATGAAATTCTCTCTAGAATAATAATGGTTATACATGTATCTGACACTGACCTCACTCTCCATTGGAGAATCTGCTTCTCTCTTTCAGATGGATGCAGAACCTGAGGAGAGAATCAGCCCATCACACCTCACCAGGGCACCAACTGAAGCCATAGAGTTATAGGGGAAATGAGCAAGAGTGCTGCTTTCTCCGTGAACCTGGTATCAGCACAAGGATGAAGGAGATAGACACAGAGACCACTCACCTCCTACCAAATCAGATATCCAGAGATACAGAGACTCACAAGACCTCGTCACTGAAATAGACCTAAAATGAACCCAACATGGCTCAGAGAAATTCATGGAAGAGGGGGCAGAAAGATTGTTAGAGCCATGAGTTGGGTCATTATACACAGAGTCATTGCCTGTCCCACATAACTGATGGCCACTCCCACAATGCAAGACCCACATTACCCATGGGGGGAGAACAGGGAAGAAGGTTAACAATGGTACCATCAAGGCTGCATACACACTATATATATAACTAATAAAAAATAAAAATAAGTCTCTATAATCCAAGATCTCTTAATGGTTAGCCTGTAAAATAAACAAACAAAACAACATAATGGCACAAAATAAACATTCACACTGTAAAAGATGGCATTGGACACACCAACAAAAAATTGAACCAGTATAAGATCTAAAACAAACAGAGCAAATAATCTTTTCATGAGTGCTAGGAGATCCAAACTCAGGTCCTTGCACTTGCATGACAAGCATTTTATCCACTGAGCCAGCTCCTTAGCCCCAGATTTGGAATTTAAAGAGCTGGGAAATATATCTGAATGTATAATTTGAAAAGATTGTTCTTGTTACAATTGCTTTGAACTGCTTATACTTTAAAATTTCAAGCTTAATGGAAGACTAGGTGTGGTGGCACACACCTTTAATACCAGCACTTGGAAGACTGAAATAGGAAGATTGCCATGAATTTGAGGCCACCCTAAGAGTACAGAGTAAATCCCAGGTCAGCCTGGGCTACAGTGGGACCCTACCTCAAAAACAAAAACAAGGGCTGGAGAGATGGCTTAGCAGTTAAGGCGCCTGCCTCCTAAGCCTAAGAACGCTGGTTCCAATCTCCAGGTCCCATGTTTAGCCAGATGCAGTGACACAAGGGCGCAATGCCGCACTTGACCACAAGGGGGGGCACACATCTGGATTTCGTTTGCAGCAGCTGAGAGACTGCTGGCACGCCCATCTCTATCTGTCTTCCTCTCCCTCTCTCTCTGTCTCTCTCTCTGTCTCTCTCCAAAAGAAAATAATAAGCCGGGTATGGTGGTGCATGCCTTTAATTTCAGCACTCAGGAGGCAGAGGTAGGATGATCCTCATGAGTTGGAGGCCACCCTGAGACTACGTAGTGAATTCCAGGTCAGCCTGGGCTACAGTGAGGCCCTACCTTGAATAAACCAAAAAATAAGTAAATAAATAATTTTTTCATCCTTAATGGAAAAGTTAGTGTGAGACTTCATATACCTCAAGAGGTAGGAAAAGAGGCTTGGGAAAATATCTCAGCAGTTACAGGTGCTTGCTTGCAAAGCCTGCTGGATCAGGCTCAGTTCCCAAGCCACCCATGTAAGCTAGATGCAAAAATATGGTGACTCACACATCTAGGCTTCAAAATTCTCAACTGTACTTTTAGGGTGGTACACACACAATGATAAACAAACCTGCACAAAGTAAACCCCTACTAAGTGTTGACTACTCATAGCATTAGAAAATATGTGGCTCCTCCTAGAGCCAATACCTGACTGGACAAATAAAACTGCCACCTAAGAGCTGGGAGAATAATTGAAGTAGCAATCACCATCCAATGGTACATCTCCAGAGATTCTTACAAGTTGATTCACTCTGAGAGATGGGTAGAATGCTGTGAATGGAACCTGAAAGTATGGCTTTTCTGGAGTCTTCTTTTCAAATACAGGCCTAAAGACAAATAAGAGCACATGTTGATGGAGGGCATGTCCACCAACATGCAGAGGAAACTAACCCCAATAGTCCATTGGCAATCTTATAAAGAAATAACAAGTAGAATTTCTTGAGTGCCACATCGTATCTCAGACAGACATAGAAGATATTATAAAACATCTTTCTCTCTCTCTTTCTCTCTCACACACACACCCCTTGACTACCATAATATACCTCAAACAGGCATAGAAAATAGTATAAAACACATCTCTCTCTCTGTCTATCTCTCTCTCTCTCTCACACACACACACACACACTCACAGTCATCCTTCACAATGGACACAAATACCTTCCTGCCAAGCCTAGGCCTCAGCAAGTGTCTGTTCCAGCAGACAACTGTGTGCCATTCATCACACCTATATTACATATCAGCAAGCACTTTCTGCTTGGGAAACCCCAAGACCTGAGCTTTCTCTCACATATGAAATCCTAAAGCTTGGGGATAGAAAGATGGCTCAGTCGTTAAAGTGCTTGCCTACAATGTCGAACAACCAGGGTTGGATTCCCCAGTACCCACCTAAAGATAGAGTGGCACATGCATCTGGAATTCATTTGCAGTGGTTGGAGGTCTCGGTCTCTCTCTCTCTCTCTCTCTCCCTCTCTCTCTCTCTCCAAATAGATAAATAAAGCATTTTTTTTAGAAAATCCTGGGGCTAGAGAGCTGGCTTAGTGGTTAAGGCACTTGCCTGTAAAACCCAAAGACCCAGGTTTGATACCCCAGTACCCATATAAAGCCAGATTCACAAGGTGGTGCATGCATCTGGAGTTCGTTTGCAGTAGATAGAAGTCCTGGCACAATCTCAACCTTTCTCCCTCTCTCTCTCTCTCTCTCAAATAAATTAATTAAAATTTTAAAAAAATATCCTAAAGCCTGCCAGAGGCACCTACTGTACACATGGAGATGAGAGACCAATTGTGGTTGTCACAGAGACACACGGCCCAGATCCCACCCAAAGAACAACTTACCATTGGGTTCCTGGACACCTTGGAGTTGTCAGTTCTTTTAGGGTCTGTCTTAGTTACAGAGAACTGCCTTACCTGAGGTCATGCCCCTCCAGGCACAGCCATGATCCAATGACTGAACAAGATAGAGATATGAAGACCAAGCCATTCCACACTTACCTAGGTCAGTTCTGGTGAACCTTGCTCCAGTTTCCCCCAAAAGTTTGGCCAAGCTTTGACTAGCCTGTTTTACCAACAATCAGCTTCTTCCTCTGTTTGAACCTGCTTCCTCTCTTCAACTAATAATTACAGAAAACCATAATCACAGGCACAGATCAGACCAATGATAGAACTGAAGTATACTTGTAGCAGAAAAAGGCACGTGATCTTTGTGGGGATGGTTCCCAAGAAGCAGAAACTTGATATACTCTGGCTACAACTTTCCAATGCTGAGAACAACATAGCTTTGTCCAGTGGCCTGGTACTGAGGGAACACTAGATAACAGAAAGACCAGGGACGAAGGGCTATCTTGTCCTTGGGAAGAAGTATCCATCAATGTGACTAGTTAAATGACTACAATGCACCACTATGCTGAAATAATTCAAAGTATATTTGCTGATAGAAGAGAACGTCCAAATAGATTGTTAATGAATTTTAAAAGGCAAGTTTGAAGACAGCTTTTGTTTGACTTGTCCCCATTTTTTAATTTTATATAAAGGATTAGGTTTCTTTCGTGTTTTTCAAACAAATTTGTTTTTTGTTTCCCTTCCTCCCTCTTATGCTCATCCTATACCATCAACTCCTTCCTGCTTTCCTACTATATGTTTCCTTTGTCCCCCCCCCTTTAAAAATACCTATTGTTCCCTCTCTCGTGGTCTCCTATCTCAATTCATCACCTATATTCACACCTCCTATGTATACATATACAAACACCAAAAGTTAAGATCCATATATGAGGGGTGGAGAGAGATGGTTCAGCAGTTAAGGCACTTGCATGCAAAGCCTATCGACCCAGATTCAGTTCTCCAGTACTCACATAAAGCCAGATGCACAAAATAGCACATGCATCTGGAGTTCATTTGCAGCAGCTAGAGGCCCTAGCACACCCATTCTTTCACTTTACTTCACAGCTGAAAAAAAACTCGATTGTGTATATGTACCACATTTTCACTGTCCAGGCAATGAACATCTAGGTTGATCCCATTTTCTAGCTACTGTGAACATAGTAACAGTGGGCATGGATGTGCACGTATCTCAGTGGTAGGATATAGGAGTGATATAGCTGGGACATATCATAGTTCAAATTTTAGGTTTTAGAGAAACTTCCACACTTGTTTCCATAGTTGCTCCACCAGTTGACACTGCCACCAACAGTGATTCCCATCTCCCTTACAACTTCCTCACCAACATTTGTTGACATTAACTTTTCTTGATTAAAGTCATTCTGGCTGGGGGGAGATGAATTCTCAAACTGGTTTTAATTTGCATTTACCTGATGGCTAAAGATGTTGAACACATTGTTTGAAATGTCTGTTGGTCATTTGTGTTTTTTCTTTTGTAAACTGTCTGTTCATTTCACTAGCCTACTGTGGTAGTTTGAATGGATGACCCCTAATATATTCAGGATTTTATTAAAGTTTGTAATTTACATCTGCAGCCACCTGGCTGAAGGAGGTGTCCCTGGGTGGATCCTCAATTCCAGCCCTAAGGTGTGGAGGTAGATTTGGAATTCCACTCTAAAGATATGCAAAGTGCCTAAGCTTTGCTTGGAATTCCTAGGTGTGCTGTGTGCTGTGGCTTTTAGGATTTGGCTTGTGGTTCTCTCTCTCTCTCTCTCTCTCTCTCTCTCTGTCTGTCTGTCTCTCCTTGGACCTGTGAAAGCAAGCCAGCTTCTTCTGCCATTATGGAACTTCCCCTGGATCTGTAAGCTTCAATAAATATTCCTTCCTCCATAATTGTGCCTGGTTTGGAAATTCATCTCAGCTACCTGAAGCTGTCTTCCACACCCACTTACTGATTTGTCAGCTTGGTGTTTTGTTTTGTTTTTTGTTTGATGTTTAACTTTTGCAGTTCTTTGAATAGTCTAGATATTAGCCCCCTATCTGAGGATTGGCAAATATCTTCCTCCATTCTATAGGCTTCGTGTTTGCTCTGCTGATGGTTTCATTTGCTGTCCAGAAAACTTTTTAATTTAATGTAGTCCACTTTTGTTGATTTTTCTGACCCCATTTGTGAGTTAACAAAATGTAATCACATTTTAAACAAGTTTGAATCACAAGAATCTGAAATATTGCTATATTTTCAATCTAGTTTATATACAACATTTGAAATAGTGCAAATCTTCCCCAGTTAAAATGCAGCTTCAAAGCTGGAAGGCCAAGTAAATTGGGAGCCATGTTTATGCTATTTGCCACATGGTGGCACCACTTTAGCTGATAAACAGGAATTCCAGCCTTTCTTTGTTAAAAATGGTCTGGAAAAAAGATTTGATGACCATCAAAAAGGGGGGGTCTGGAAGTATGCAAATTTCTAATTATATGGAGCCCTCAAGAACACATTCCCCACATAAAACGTAGCTTTCCTGGCTACTGGCAAGCAGAACATCTGAAAAGATATATGTACCAAGCTGAACTGTGGTTATCTCTGGAGAGAGTTCAGAGAAGGTACCTGTTAGATATCTATCTTATATGCCTACAGTTTTATTGCTTTATATTCAGTAAGAAAAGACGTTTAAAAGGAAAATGATTTTGAATTTAAATAATTGCCCTCTTTGGATTCTTCAGTAAATTCCAAATATGTGCAACATACCAGGCACATGGAGACAGAACACACTAGGCAGGGCAGGGGTCATGATAGCCTCTTACCAGACATCTGTTCCTGGGGATGAAAATGAGGTAAAGCCAGAGGAATGTGAATGCCTCACCTCCTGGCCCTAGAAAAGTCCCTACCACATCCAAGGTTTCTTCCAAGGCTCCCTCCGCACAGCAGTCTCCAGGCCAGTGAGCAAGCACATTAGCCACCAGATAGCACCACCTCATCCCTGCTCCTATTTCTGAGGCTGGAGCTTCCAGCAGCCTCAGAGTGAGCAAGCACCTGGGAAGGAACTATACTGATAGAATGGGTGAGAAGTCTCTGTGGAGTTCCCAGCACTAGACCACACTCTCTTTTTGTCTGCATCTCTCTCTTTCTCTCTTAAATAAAAATATTAGAAAAAGTAATGTAATAGCTGCTCCTATTTTTAGTATTGCAAGCAGCCTCAACCCTGAACCTTATTTTTATTTGAGAGAGAAATGCAGACAAAAAGAGAGTGAGTATGGGCATGCCAGGCCCTCCTACCATTCACTGAAAACAAACTCCAGATGCATGTGCCACTTTGTGCATCTAACTTTACATGGGTACTGAGACATTGATCCCAGACTTTCAGTCTTTGCAAGCAGTCCTATTGGTTGTTGATTCCCATCCCCCTCCTATCTCTAACCCCCTTCTCCTCCCCAATACCACTCAGCCTGTCCTTCAGTATCTTCCTCCCTTCTGTCTGTTTTAGTGATTATTTTTGAGACAAGGTCTTATACTATAGTTTAAACTGGCCTGGAACTTACTATATAGTCCACAATGGTTTTCAATTTATGGTGATTCTCCTCCCCCAACCTCCCCAATGCTGGGATTACAGACATGCATCACGACAGGCAGTTTCAACGATGATTTCTTCGTTTCTGTATCGTCTTTTTTTTTCTGTGTCCCCTTTAGATACACATTAGCAGTGAGAAAACTACAGAAATCCTTGAATGGGGGAACAACAAGATGAAGTTAATGTTTTCAAAAATTTTAACTAGGAGGTAATAAGTATTAGTACTTGGAGCAGTTACTTTCTGATTGGTGGAATGAAATACTGACAAGAAGCAGCTTATGAAAGGAAAGGGTTTATTTCCACCTACACTTTTGAGGGAGTTTCATCATGTCAGGGAAAACATGACACAATAACACAGACAGTGGGCATCACATCTCCACATCAAAAGGAAGGAAGTAGTCTGAATACTGGGTTTGGAGCTGTGCTATATCACCCACAAATCTGTCTGCAGAAACAATCGTCCTCCAGCAAGGTTCCAAGTCCCAAAACTCCCAAGTTTCCCAAATTGCCACCAACTAGTAAGCAACTATTCAAAACACATGAACCTAGATTTATTTTATGTCGTGATTTGCAGGAATATAATCCATCATGGCAGAAACACCATGGCATTGCAGCTCAATCACTGAAAGTGGGAGCTCTTGCCTTGCTCACATCTTGGCCAACCATGAAACAGAAAGCTCAAGTCAGGAGCAGGAGCAGGCTATAATCTTCAAGGTCCATGCCAATGGCCTATATCACCAGCTAGGCCCCACCAACAAAAGGTTCCACAACTGCCCCAACAGTGACATCAATAAGGGGATCCAGTGTTTAAACACATTTCACATTCAAACTATATTAGTACTTATACAAAGAATAAAATATGGTTATCTTAAAAATAAATGGCAATCCCTAAAATTCAACCAAAGTGGCAAAATTGTTCAATACAGCTCACAGTAGATATTTATAGGGTGTATTCAGTCTGCTTCAATATAATCTGGTAAGTGGGGAATAGGTGGAGCCAGATGAAATCAGAGTGACCATAATCATTGAGGAAAGGGACTGGGCTCAAAGATAAGGACTTGTCTCGTTGTGGATGTTTGCAACTGTTCTGTGCTCCTACATGGAGTCTGGGTAATACAGTTAAGTGGCAGAGTTAAGGCTTGTCAGTCCTGGAGTGGAATTCTCTGAAAGAATTTGATTTGCCAGGAGTTCTATGAACAAAACTAGCCTTGAGTAGATATTAATTGGCACAGTTGAAAGAAAACTGTCTTAGAAACAGAGAAGCATGGAGATGCACACCTTTAACCCCAGCACTCGGGAGACAGAGGTAGGACAATCACCATGAGTTTGAGGCCACCCTGCAACTACATAGTGAATTCCAGGTCAGTCTGGGGTACAGTGAGACCCTACTTCGAAAACACACACACACACACACAAAAAAAAAAAAAAGGCCTTAAGCCTCAGTTCTAACTCTGCCTCTTTTATTTTAAAGTATAAAACTGCAAGATATAGTGTCAATGGGCCTCACTGTTCTCTTCTATCAAGTGGGGCTAATTATTCCTTCCTGAACATTTGATTAAATTATGAACATAACAATACCTATATTCCATAAATTAAATAATTTTCACAATATTAGCAAATACATATCCCATAGCCCTGGTGGAATTCTTTAATTATACCCATTTTTCCTGAAAATATTATAACTTTACCTCAAATATATGCAGAGGATAAGAGTTTGTAGTCATCCCTTCCAAGACTGATGAATCTGTGTTCAGTGTAATAAAGGGAAGGAAGAGGCAGACATACCTGTGAATCCTTGTCATCTGAACCATTCTCTCAAAGACAAACCCTAGTAATGTTAACTCTAGTAGCTACTACTTCCCAAATGTTAACTTGTCAGGCTCTGTTATATGTGCATTACATATATTAACACATTTAATCTTCATACCAATTTTATAAGATATTATAATATTAATATTATAACATTACTGGCTCCATTTTATCTATGAAGAAACAAAAATGGTTAAGAGACTTGCCCAAGATTACAGAGATAGGAGGCAGCGCTGAGACTTAGTTACAGTCTAACTCAAGAATCCATATTCTTTTTTTTTTTTTTTTTTTTTTTGGTCTTTTGAGGTAAGGTCTCAGGCTGACCTGGAATTTGCTATGTAGTCTCAGGGTGGCCTCGAACTCATGATGATCCTCCTACCTCTACCTCCCGAGTGCTGGGATTAAAGGCTTACGCCACCACACCCGGTGAAGTTTTTTAGTTTTTTTATTTTATTTTTTATTTTTATTTAAGAGAGGGAAAGAGGCAGAGAGAGAGAGAGAGAGAGAGAATGGCCACGCCAGAGCTTCCAAACTGCGAACGAACTCCAGATGCATGTGCTACCTTGTGCATCTGGCTTACATGGGTACCAGAGAATCGAACCGAGGTCCTCTGGCCTTGCAGGCAACTGCCTTAACCACTAAGTCATCTCTCCAGCCCCAAGAATCCATATTCTTAATCTACCATTCTGTACTATATGTACTGAAATCCACTCATTCCCCCATGTACTCTCACTGCCCCCATCCCACCTAGAACCACAGCCCTCACAAGTTATTTATTCATTGATGCTCAAATGAACATCATCAGACCACTTAAGATGAACTCAACAGCAGCAGGGCATTTCTTCAAGAACCTGTTTATATGGGTAGATATTCTCTGGTACACAGTAGGTCCTATGTATTTTGCAAGTGAAGAAGTGAATGGACAGTGCAGTAGGTATCTCACATGAAAGAGAAGCAGCTGGACTCTTTTCTACTATGAGGATGATATTGCATTGAGTATTGCATATGCATTGAGTTCTCATCTTGGAAAACAGAATAGGCTATTGGGAGTATGACATGTCTGGTTCTGAATAAATGCTCCCTAGTGGAGTCTTGCCCCCACCATGGAGAGCCTCATTTCTAAGCTTCATGCTAGCAAGTGGCAAGAACTCCAAGGAGGGTGTCAAATAATACTTTGGGATTTACCATCACACCCTAGTAGTCTATCTAAGATCTTGAGTCTCAACACTTCTTTAGACTTCTATCTTAATCCAATTGTCTACTTCATACCTAATCATGGAAAAGCATTGCTTCATGAAACCTACTTGCCCCAAATTTGAGGGCCTTCAATAATAACAACAGTAAAACAAGCAATGATGGGCTGCTCCCTTTCAGCCTTCAGCAGATTCAAGGCCATGGCAGGCTGGGAAAGGAACTAATCTTTGTTTTCATTGGGTCATACTTCACATCCTACCTCTAACTTTGGTTAAAAGACTTTCTCAGAGCTAGCCTTCCATTTCCTCTGGCAGTTCCCCAAGATACTCCAAGTTAGTTACAGAACCCACACATCTCAGAAAGACATTAGCTGTCAAAGTTGTGTCACCAACCATGACAGCACCATCTGGGAATTTTTGGAAAGCAAATTCTCAGGCTGCACTTTCTGAATCAGAAACTGTGAAGCATAGACCCAACAACTGGTGATGTAACAAGCCTTCAGATGATTCCAGTGCATATGAAAGTTTGATAATCATTGCTTTAGCTTGAGTTCTATCTCATATATGAGATGCAACATTGAGACACGTGTGCCCAAGTTCACTCAACTGATATCTGATCTAACCTGTGTTCTCACCCTCAATCTAGTACTCTTTGCAATGCACCACGTAATCCCAGAAACATACTTGCTAAATATGTATGGAAAAGGTAGCAAACCCATTTTTCAACTATGAGCTCAAAATGTTAATAAGTGTTCCAGTAAATTCAGGAGAGGAAATGGGCTCTGTCAGGGTGCTACAAGAAGAAGCTATCACATCTGGCGAGGTGAGAATACCCATTCTTCTCCACTTTACACAGAAGGATAACAGAGCCAAATCTTTAGTTTTATATTTATTTATTTGAGAACGACATACAGACAGAGAGAGAAAGAGGCAGAGAGAAAGAGAATGAGCACACCAGGGCCTCCAGCCACTGCAAACGAATTCCAGATGCATGCATCACCTTGTGCATCTGGCTTACGTGGGTACTGGGGAATCGAGCTTCAAACCAGAGTCCTTAGGCTTCACAAGCAAGTGCTTAACCGCTAAGCCATCTCTCCAGCCTGAGCCATATCTTTTGTAAAGACCCCAATTATACGGAGGCATGGATGGGATACACAACCCCATATAGTCCTCCATAATCCACAGACATTTTCAATGAGCCATCCAGCCTCCTCATCCTGGGCTGCTCTGCATCTCCTCACCTTTAAGTGACTTCTTGTGATGGCTTGTGTTGCTCAACCTCACTGAAGTTCTACTAGGAATGGGGGTCTTGTTGTATATAGTCTTCCATGCCTGCTGCTACAGCTGTCTCCCTGGTTCTAATATGCTCTGGGCTGGCAGTGTAAAAAGAAAAGACCCCAATTAATGAAGCAACTGGCAACCTATATACACAGGCAGAGCCACTCTGACTTGACAACTACATCTTTTGGTCAGATTGAAACTGGATAGTGTACAGGAAAGAATGAGTATCCAGGAGCTGCTCACTTGATGTCTTCAATACTTCAGAACCATCACTGTCACCACCACCATAATCCAGATGAATTCCCCATGTAGCACATGACATGGCACCTGAGCAACAGTTATGGCTTAGGAAATAATTAGAGCTGGAATGTGCTATATAGCCCACATTGAGGCAAAAGAAATTACTGATTCAAATTAAGTAAAAATCCATAAAACCATTCTGTCCGGCCAGGCATGGTAGTGCATGCCTTTAATCCCACAACTTGGGAGGCAGAGGTAGGAGGATCACTGTAAATTCAATGCCATCCTGAGACTACAAGGTGGATTCCAGGTCAGACTGGGCTAGAGTGACGCCCTACCACAAAAAAAAATATGTCCATAAATCATCACTGAAGAGCAAGACTTTTATGGGGTGTGTGTGTGTGTGTGTGTGTGTGTGTGTGTGTGTTTCATCAATGCTAAGTTTAAAGTAGAAAGATAAGGAAGGGATTCTGTTTTCCTCTTTTTGCTTTGTTTCCTAAATCTAGGAATCCTATGATTCTACTGCTTTCACTTGCACCTTGCCATTTTGTGGGTAAAGGATTACTTTTTTTATTTGTTTGCTTATCTGTTTTTTGAGCAGGGTCTCACTATGCATCCCAGGGTGCCCTTAAACTCAAAATCCTACTGGCTGAGCCACCTAGGTGCTGGGATTGTGGGCATGAGCCACCAATCTTGGCTAAACTTTGCTTGCTTTTCTTCTACGAGTCTTTCCATCCCTCTTCCTTTGTTTCTTCTCTTAGGCTCAATCTAAGTTCATGCATCCCCCTGTCCTACATTCAGGCAAGCAGCAGGGTGGACATGAAACTTCCCAGTCCCCCTGGCCCTCTGTCTGTAGACTACTGGCAAGTAGGGGCCAGTACTCTCTAAACTTGATCTCCACAAGCTGCTAGGGTATAGAAAATCACTCAATGCCAAAGTGCAGCCTCCTTGCAGCTCTCCTGCCAGTGGTGCAATCATTGTCTTAAACAGCAAATACATGAACCACTGGCCTCTCTATGGGTCCCGACATCTTGTTTCTCCCCCTTTCTCACCACAATGCTCAACTTGTGGCTGGGTTATAACCTGTTCTCACAGAATTCCTGGACAGACAAGTGTCAACGTATGCATTGTCATCATCTCTGCCTTTCATCGCTAGAACTGTATTCCTTTCCTACCTTCCATAGTCAATGAGTCCCATAAATTCAAGGAGTTAAACCTGCTTCCTTCTTATTTGGATTGTCAGCTCTGTCCCTAAGAAGCTGGATTTTACACCATTTCTTCTTTCCTCCTACTTTCCTTCAGCTACCCAGCACTTGCTGTCAGCACACCCTTGTGGCTCTGCGTATGCCCCACTGGGGCTTAATTGCAACCCATTTCCCTCTACTTCTCATATCTTTTCTCACCCTTCACTTTTTCCATCCTCTCTTTTTACCTTTTTACTTTCATATCTACTCTAAACTCTTTTGTCTCTCCTCATGTTGTACTTTTCCTTTTCAGAATCCTTTCATCCCATCACAATTATGACACATTTAGCATTTTACTTGAAAAAGATAGGACAATCATTCTATGAATGGAATCCAGGGTATGAAGTGTCTCCTATGACCTAGACAATTTTATACAACCATTTTTCAAAGAAGATGGATTAACAAAGGTTGATTTGAACCTGCTGCACCTGTCAAAGTCTTTGAAGCCAATCTTCCCATTGCAACAATTTTCCATTTATTCAGCAGCTGTCATGGATGAAAATGCTAATACCGTCAAGGGCTTTTGGCTTCCGTCCAACCACTGAAAGGCAATTTGCACTTATGCTACTGAGGTTATATTAAAATTGTGCATTCATTTCTCAGATTGTGATCACCAGGGCTGTGCAGATACTCTTTCTCACTAGATCTAGTGGCCAAGGCTGACGTGACATGTTTAAAGTTCATTCATGGGGCTCTGATGGCTCAGCACTTAAAGGCTCTTGCTAGCAAAACCTGATGGTCTGGGTTAGATCCCCCAGTCCTCACATAAACCCAGATGCACAATGTGGCCCATGCATCTGCAGTTCGTTTGCAGTGGCAAGAGGCCCTGATGTGCCCATTTCTTCTCTCTCTCTCTCTCTTTCTCTTTCTCTCTCTCTCTCTCTCTCTCATTGCAAATAAAATAATTAAAAATAAAAAACTTCAAATTCAGTCAATTTGAGTAGAGAAGAAGAACATTCACTTTTGAAAATCATAATCTATTACCACTGGTAATATATTAAACTTCACGGACACCATCTCTTCTAATCATTGTTAATCCTTCTTGGAATTCAGTAGAATACCTCATTTCAAATGTTTGGAAAGGAAATGTCTGCTTGAAACTTGAGATTTAAATTAGCAGTTCCTAAGTGATTGTGTTCAACAGGGTTGGAGGAGTAACAATGGTGTCATCTACACAGCTGGAAGCCTCCCTAGATGAATTATTTGATGTAGCCAGAGCAAGCAGCTGCTTAGTATGATAACATGCCTTCTTAAAGCACACAGTGGGACATTAGGTGGTTCCCACTCCTCACCAATAATCATCAGGTAGAAATTTTCAAGAGGCCAAAGATAAAGGATAAAGCAAGAATCCTCTAATCTCATAGTTTTAACCTCCCTAATCATTTCACACATGCATTGCACTCTAAAATAAATCCCTCTATTGTGTAACTTTTCTTGAGGTGACATAAGATGAGGTAGGAACTCACGCCATACATAGGTAAGGAAGCATGTGAAGATAGGACTTCTTCACTTTCTTCCTTTAAGAAGTTGTGAATTCCCAGTCCCTTTCTCTGTTCTTAATAGATGTTTTATAAGAAGTAAATATACTATTGTAAAAAAAAAATTAATTTATTCACCCTAGATAGGACATTAACAGAACAAAGAGACAATTCCCTTCAAGACCAGCTTAGTGAACCCATGAGTTTGTTAGGATTACCTACAAGAGCATGGCCAATTCAGAGTCAGCTATACCCACCGTATACCAACAAAGAGGGGCCCTGGTAGCATGGACAGCTCACAAGAAGCTGAACCACTGAAATATCACACTTGCAGCATGAATGCCTCATCAAAAGGTTCACCAGTGAAGAATCACCTGGGAACATACACTGCCTAAGTGTCCCACTCCAGTCAATTATTTATGTCTTCTATAACCTCATGAAGGTGAGTGGCCTCATAAGCCTCTCCCAACCCTCCACAAAGGGAATGTTGATGGGTATGAGCTTGTGAGGATCTCCTATGGGTAATCACAGATGCTGTGATCCAAGTTGCCAATGGTCTTTTTCGATCTAGAGGAATCAGTTAACAACACCTTCAAAAGTTTATAAATCCAATGGTGGTGCATGCCTATAATTCCAGCATTAGGGAGGCTGCAACAAGAAGATCATGACCTCTGGGACAGCCTGGACTACATTACAAGAACCTGTCTTTAAAATCCAGTCTGGGGGCTGGGGAGATGTCTAAGTGGTTAAAGGTGCTTGCTTGCAAAGCCTGCCAGCCTGGGTTTGATGCCCCAGCACCCACATAAAACCAAATGCACAAAGTGTTGCATGTATCTGGAGTTCATTTGTAGTGCCAAGAGTCGCTGGAGTTCCCATCTCTATCTCCCTCTTTCTCTCCCTCAAATAAACTAATTACTTAATTAATAAAAATTCAGAGGGTTTTATAATCTAATCTGGTATTCTTTTGGGTAATGTAGTTTGATTCTTGGCACAGGTTTCTTTCCTAACTTCCTTACATGTACCAATATTTTCACCTTACTCCTTAGACCACTGAATTCAGCCCACAGAGGACTCCTGACAACCACATCCCCAAGATCCAATTATTCAGTGTGGTGGTTTGAATATAAAGTGTCCCCCATAGCTTCATGTCTTTGTGATTAAGCCTCATACCTGATCTCCAACTAGTAGAGCTTTGGGGCAGTAGAGTCTTGATGAAGAAGGTATGTTGCTGGGCACTGACCTTAGGATTTATTAGTCCAGCCTACTAAGGGTTCAGAGCCAGCTCTCTGTTGCTGCTACCTTCCAGCTGATGTGACACCCAGCTCTGCTCTTCCATGCTTTCCCCACAATGATGAAACTTCCCCTTGAAACTATAAGCCAAAATAAATCCTTTCCTTCCATATTCTACTTTTGGTCTGTTGTTTCTTCCTAGCACTTTCCAGAATTATGAGGGCTAGCCAGCAAGGAGCTGGCTTCCTTCTCAGTGCCAGCATAATTTCTCATTGTCCTGTGACTAGCCTATGGTGTCTTCAGAAATAGGGTCTTACCCTTTAGCTCTGGTGGATAACCAAGTGCCTTGGCAATGGTCTCTGTTGTTTGGGTGATCTCATGGTCTCCCTAATAAATAGCTCACTGTGGGAGGTAACCTAGTTCTGGCACTAAGCTTTACCAGCTGGAGCCTAGGGTTTTAGGATTAAGCTTTCTCTACTTTCTACAGGGTACTTCTTTTTTAATTTTTATTAATTATTTATTTATAAGCAGACAGAGAGAAAGTGTGTATGCCAGAGCCTCTTGCCACTGCAAATGAACTTCAGATGCATGCACCACTTTGTGCATCTTGCTTTATGTGGATACTGGGGAATTTAACCCAGGCTAGGAGGCTTTGCAAGCAAGCACCTTTAACTGCTGAGCCATCTCTCCAGCCCCCCAAAACACTTTAATATTTAGTTTAATTTTTATTTACAACTTTCATAATTATAGACAATTAATGGTGATAATTCCCTCCCCCCCTCATTTCCCCTTCACAATTCTCCATCATATCCCCTCTCCACTCAATCAGTCTCTCTTTTATTTTGATGTCATCATCTTTTTCTCCTATTATGATGGTCTTGTGTAGGTAGTGTCAGGCACTGTGAGATCATGGATATCCAGGCCATTTTGTGTCTAGAAGAGTACATTGTAAGGAGTTCTACCCTTCCCCTTTGGCTCTTACATTCTTTCCACCACCTCTTCTGCAATGGACTACAGGGTACTTCTGTCTAGATAATTCCTTACCCTCTGCTCTTAAGAGAATATATATATTTTTGAGGTATGGTCTTGCCCTAGCTCAGACTAACCTGAAATTCACTATGTAGGCTCAGCAATCTTTAAACTCATAGCAATCTTCCTACGTTTGCCTCTTGAGTGCTAGGATTAGAAGCATGCACCACCACACCTGGCTAAGAGTTATATTTTTTAATTAAGTAACCATGAGGAAGGTTTTTATGATATCAATTCATGCTATAAGTAGTTTTATGTATTTCCCCCACTCTATCTTACCCCCAGCCCCCTAAGACCCTTTACCCCCATATCCCATCCCTCTACTTGCCTGTCAAGTAGTATCCCCTTCTCTCATTCCTATCCGCTTTCCACTCTCCCTTAGAATAATTCCATCTCCTTGCCAATACTACTGGTGTTTACTACAACTTAAGCAATCAAGCTGTTCAATTTTAAGAATTGCATATGACAGAGAACATGTAGTGTTTGTCTTTCTGAGCCTGTGTAACCTCACTTGGTATGATTTTTCCAAGTCCATCCATTTTCCTGCAAATTTCATTATTCATTTTTTCTTACAGCTGAGTAGAATTCCATTCTGAATATGTACCACATCATCATTGTCCATTCTTCAGTTGATAGTCATCTGACCTCATTCCAATTCCTAGCTATTATGACTAGAGCAGCAATGAACATGGCTGAGTAAATATCTCTGTAGTAAAGTGTAGAATCTTTAGGGCATATGCCCAGGAGTGGCTTAGCTGAATCAAATTACTGATTGATTTTCTGAACTTTTAGGTGCCTCCATACTGATTTCCATAGTGGCTACACAAGTTGCACTCCCACTTCATTAGTAAATGAGGATTTGCACTCATCAGTAGATGAGGGTTCCTCTTTTCCCACGCCCTTACCAATATTTGTTGTCATTTGATTTTTTTTTTTGATGATAGGGCTCTTAATTTTTTAGAGAAAGAGAGAATTGGCTGTCCAGGGCCCCAACCACTGGAATCAAACTTCAGATACTTGCTCCACCTAGTGCACATGTGCAACCTTGTGCTTGCATCACCTTTGTGCATCTGGCTTATGTGGGTCCTGGAGAGAGATGGAACATGGATCCTTGGGCTTTGCAAGCAAGCGTCTTAACTGCTACACCATCTCTCCAGCCTTTATTTGTGTTTTATTTTTTTTTAAATCAAAAATGTGCATTATACCAAGGCTAACATCACGGAGAATAGGTTCTTGACCTTCCCTCCTTGTTTTAATTCCTCACCCTAAATATTATCCCCAAGATGACTACTATATAAAACCTGGGAAACATACACAATAAAGTCTAACAAATCACTGACCACCAAGGCGGAGTTTTCCGCATCAGATGGACAGGCGTGGCCATTTACTAGCTTTGCCACCTGCCATGAGTTAATGTCTTAGTGTCTCAGTTTCCTCAACCTTAATATGATGAGAAACATAGAATCAGGTATAATAAGGATGGAATGAATCATATCCCTAAAATATGTAGCATAAAATACAGCACATAAGCATGCAGTAAAAACCATGTCATATTCAGAAACAAGAGCTAATACAAAGAAAATATGAGGAAAAATAAGAGTGAGGAGTGGGTTACCTTTCAATTAATTTTAATGTTACATTGCCCAGACTCTCATTCCTCAAGGGGTCCCATTGAGCCTACATATATGGCATTGATATTTTGCAGGACGAAGACTATTTTACACATTACGCATCTCTACCTCCTGTTGCTGTTTTACAGGTGGCCACTATAATAAGATCTCTGCTCACGTCAGTTCAGACGTCTTTTTCTTCCTCTGTCAGAAGCAGGAAGAAAAGCAGGATGAGAGGCCTAGGTCACTAAGAAAAATGATGTGTCTGAGAATCCTAAAGGAGTCAGCCAGGAGTATGAACTAAGTGGAATAAGAAACATAAGAGGAGGAGATTCAAATGACCTTTGTGTGTACATTTGGCTCTTGACCCAGAGAAACCACAGCTGCAAAGGTTAGGTACACTTTTAAATCTGTTTTACTTCCCCTTTTATCTATATGGCACAAAATCCAGGCTCACAAATCACTGTCCCAGCCCCCATAAAGATAGAAGATAAGAGAGTCCAAGAATACCCAAATAAGTCAGAATACTCCCTCAAACTCCCCACATAGCTTCTCCTTCCAGCCTTGCCCATGTAAAGTCCAACCTCCCCAGAGCAATCAAAGTAGCCCTTTATAAATCAAATCCTGCCACTCCTCT